>JAHFWJ010000395.1:1225830-2451660 GCA_028555115.1 Himalopsyche japonica
AGCGCTAAATACTGTTGATGAGTCTTTCGTGAAAGGATTGTACAGCAAATAAGTTTCGGCTATTATTAAAATTGAGTTATTTTAGACTTAGAAATAGCTACTTCTTTTAAAATGACAAGTAAAGATAACATTTTCTTAGAAACCTTAATTACAAAGAAGCATTGTTTCTTTCTTTCTTTAAAAATACGGTCCTCGTGAAAATATACACTGAGAACAGGATCTCCATTAACAAGCAGCTTAACGATTTTTGGATTTTGAGGTTCACCATTTTTCAATCCTTGAATCTATTGTTTAGACAATAAGCCTTATTTCATGGTACATATATAATATTTAAAATTCAAATCATCTTCATTATATATATAATATATATAAGCTATCGAAATTAAAAGTTGTAGTATACGGAAAGTATTAAGTTAGATTTATTTATTAAAACTGTGATTAGAAACCTTATCAGGATGATCACCGCATGTATGTATGTATATTTATATAGGTAATTATTACTCTGTGGTTTTCAATTATTTCTAAGAAATCACAATTAAGCACCAGTATATAACTGAATGTATATTAATCGAATATGTTATCCATTCCGCATACTTACAGGTACATTATTAAGGATCCATGTCAGGTTAGCAGGTGGATGAGCAGCTGGAGCTATACAATTAGCTCGAAGAGTGTCTCCCACTGAAACCCTCACCTTATCCGATGTTATCACTGGAGCAGACTCCGGTAATTCTGTAAAATAATAAACAATAATTTATAAATAACACTTTTCAATCGATATTTGATACTTTGAACAATATTATTCTTTGGTGATATGTACAGTCGGTAAATCAGGGTAGTTTTGGCATGGAGAATATTTTTATTATCTTAAGATGACATTTATTTGAGTGCGTTATAAGCATGTCAATCAGGTATAAGTTACAATCAATGTTTACTTTGAAGAAATGACTTTTTAACACATTTTTCGTTAAATGAATCCAAGGTAGGTAAATACGAAAAAAAAATACATTTTGCTTGTATGAAATGCCATCCTATTTTTTTCTATTTTTCAAATCCATATTTTCTGTCGGGTCTGTACTCAAGTGGTTAACGTCGATTGCCTAACAGTGCCAAAAGGCTGAAATTTAGACATTTTCATAGTGTGGTTTCTAGATTCGAATGCATACATAGCTTTCATGATATCTATCATGATATTTAGACAATCAAAGAAATATTTGAAATAATCAAGTTTAGAGACATATAATTCTTTCCTTCTTAATTGATGTAATTTTTTTTTTACTCCTTCTGGAATGATCAAATTGAAATGGTGAATTATTATATAGAATACAGTCTAACCCGATTTATCGTTTTCATGCATTAATCGTTAAATTTATAAATTCTCAACTAAGCACAAACAAAAATCAATGTGAAATAGCCCAGATTATTCCATAAAACTATTACATATTATGTATCACACATTTTTCAATAAGTTGCTACAGCTTTAACCAAAATCACTTGAATAACTAAAACAAAATATTAAGAACCCAAATTATTGAAGTCCGACAGAGGTGGCAATTAAGCTAGCACTTTTTTCCATATGAAATTCTCAATGTCGAACGAACAGCACTAAATTTTTTTTCTTAAAAAGTCAACCTTCTCGGCAAACACTGTGCACTATCACTTGAAATCCTAATATTTTTCTTTTAGTCTTTATAGACTTTTTTTGAAAATATAAAATAAATTTCTTCTCTAGTAAAAATAAATGTCTAATTTTCACACATACAAAAAAAGCCATAATTAAAAAGCAAAAGTATTTTTATAATAATTTGTAAAATAAAAATTTGAATTTCCCCTTAAATTTTATTTATCTCATAGGAATGAAATGAATCAAGATACAACCACCCACATTCTAAAAATACGTTATAAAAGAGTATATTACCACTTCCGAGTAAGCCCACATGAAATTTATCCGAAAATAATTATCAAATTTACTACGCTGCCGCTTTATATCACCGGAGAACAAAAAACTCACCTGTGGTCTCATAACTATTCAACAAAGTGGAAATAAGCGGGAAACGTGACCCCTTAGAGTAAATACGGAACGGTGTACACAATTTAACGCAATATCTCAAAAATAACATCCCCCAACGACAATAATATTACACTCCTGTGTTGTCCACTGCAAACAGAGCTGCAAAATACTCACTCCAGAATATATACACAGCCCTGAAGGGGAATAAGCCACCCCCCTCTTATACCAGTTATGGTGGACTGTTTTTAGGATTCGAATCACTATATCTGCAACAGTTCATCCATTGATTTTTAAAACAATTCAGTTATGATTAGCAACATTATTCATAATTTTGAGTATACGTAACGAATCATCAATCCAAAAAAATTATCTTTCAAATGTTGCGTGTACACTTTTCGAAGAAACTCGTGGTTTCATTTCACTTTTTTTCTTAATATATAAGATAATTAAAAATTTGTTCCGAGTAACATAATTGAAGATATACGACAAATTTCCTTTTTCGTCTCGTCCGATGAGATTGAAAAACGTTGATTGACAGATTCGTTATACATTAAAAAATCATTTTGGGTTTTTTAATTACCTTAATTTTAAACAACATATAACGCAATATAATTGATATGTTTTTATCAATATTTTATAAAACGTATTCAACTAATGAATGACATTATTTTGAAATAAATGATTGAAAAATGTTTATTAATTATTGTTAAATTTATCTAGTTCAACTAATAAATATTCTATTAAATAATTTACCGAATTCCGTCAATAGATCTATTCATTACATATAAACCGTTTAAGAAGCCTCATTTTCTCTATTATTATATTATAATATTTGAAAATAGGTTTTTACTATCTATCGTTATGATATTTTATATCAAGTTCTTTTTTTCTTTTTGTAAAACAACAATTTTACCTTATTATCAAATACTTTAGTGAACAAACGTTAACCTGACTTGAAAAAGTCATTTTTGCAAGGCGACATTATTTTCTAAGTTTTTATGGTACAATGTAATCATTATTTTATAGAAAAATCAGAATGATGGCTTTCTTTAATATGTCGAAGAGCACATCGAATTGAGTATGTATTATTCTTTTCAATATAACGGAGAAGAATCCGTTGATGATCACATTTACGACATCGAATGGAAGAGGGTGGTAGAATCGGGGAGGTCCAAATACTTCACGATCCATTATTGGAAAATAAATAAGCGTCTATCAGAAGGACGCTGGTATGTTTTCCCGCGTGGTATGCCCGGGAATTCGGAAGGGCAACAGATTTTGATATGAAAAAGGGTCGACGGCTGTAATTTATGCCCCTACTCCTTGTATCCCCTTACGTGTGTCTCTCCCTTTTATCCCCACACGCGTCTTTTTAGGATTGTAATTATATTATTGTTTGCAAAGTTAACCGATTTAATCACAGTCGGATTAAATGGGAGTTTCGCTTCCCGCGGTTCGTTTTGCGCTATTGCGAATAGTGGATTAAGCACGAACCAAATCCGCGTTCTGACTAATCCTAATACATAATTATGTTTACAACGGTTACATCGATAACATTTTATTTCACATAAATAAAGTCTGGTATGCGACTTAGACGTGCGTCTAAAACTAATTTAAATGAGCTTCGTACTATTTTTGGTAAATTTATAACTTTTCCAGCGACGACAGTTTCATCACACCCTTGCTAATTATACTAATCTACTATGTTCGAAATCAATACATTCATCCTGTTTTAGAAAACTGAACACACATTTTATTTGCATATCTTTTAAGTCAGCCAAAATATGTATTAACAATCACATAACAAAATTGAGCTAAATGTCTTGTAAATTTACCATATTATAATGAAATTCTTTCAAATAAATTTCAATTTAATCAATACAAGGTTAAGCTTCTTAAAAAAATCTTTTTTTTTATCTATAAAATAAAACATATTGTACACACTCAAATTTAATTCATAAATACTGCTGATTAACAGCATTGTGCCCAGGAAAGTGAATTCTTGATCATTTAATTATTTGCTAAGCTTTCCTGATTGTATAGTGCCAATATGTATTTTTATTCTTAGCTAAAAATTCAGAATTCTTTATTTTTAATTATTCCAAGATATTTATTTTTATTTCTTAAATTATGTAAGAATCTAATACTTAATTCCATCCATTTCATTATTGTAATTTTTATATATGCAATCATCAATGTGTTGAAAATTCTAAAAATATTAGTAATCTTTTTCTCAATTTCATTTATGCTTAAATGACTATTCTGGAAAGAGACGCCGAGACAAAAAATATGCGACTAACATTAATGGTCAATAATATTGAATGACCTTATCTTTTACACCAGCTAAAATGTTTGGATAAAGTTTGTTCTGCTTTAGAACATTTTTTGTAATTTCTTTCTTTAGATTCATTCAAATTTCCAGAAAAAATATTCATTCTTTTTTAGAGAAACTATTTTAAGTGTGCATAATTAAAAGTAATGTATGTATAGTGATTATAATAAGCACATGTAATTTATCATTGCTATTGAAAGCAGAATAATTCTGTGCAAAGCGAGAATAACATCATTAATATCTTCACTTCGGAAGTTCTTTGTATTATATCAACAAAGTATACTCGCATCAAATATCTACGAACTAGGTCAAATTTAAATACGCTAGTGTTAAAGTAAAATACGCGTAAACTTTCTAGACTATAAAGAGTACATTAATTTGCAAATAAGGCAAAGTTTCTAACATTTTTATTAACAAATATAAAATCGGCCATTACGAAAAAAGTTAAAGTAGTTAAGTACTTAGCAGTTCATGTTTGAATTATCTTAGAAATTTTTCGTAAAAGCAAACATTTTATTTTTTCTTCTTATTAATTGAAAAAGAAAATTTAGAGACATTTTTTCTACTTTATTTCTGACCGATGTTAAATATTTCATCGTGTGCTATGCCAAATTGCTGACTTAAATAGTTAATTGAATTTTTAATCTGGATAGCGTAAACTAGTCTAAATTAGGAAAAAACAGATTTTATGTACAAAAATTCTATGGTTCTGAATTTCACGATCAAATAAATGGTAATAACAAGAGGTGATCTTATTTAACAACAAATATTGCATTGCCATATTATTAGCTCTTTTTTAACGAAAATAAATTTTAAATAATAGCCGATGCCCAAAATATACTGCCACAGATACTATTTTGAAGCATAGTAAGTAATAATACATTTATATTCAGTTTCATACTTTTTTAATCACAAAAATCGCATTAGATATAATTGACTTGTTTTGTAATTTATGCTATTCGGACCATTTCACCAAATAATTTTTAATACAGAAAAAATGCGTCAGCCTTAAATTCTTTGACCCACCCGTATTGATATTTTCGAACATAAAATTATAATCTCAGATATTTTATGTAAATTTATTGGTTGCAAGTTCAAACGAAAATATATTTTTTATTTTGGTAGGCTAAAAAAGTGTTTTTTTGGTTATTGAGTGGTTTATTCTAAATGCGTTTAAAAATATTGGCATGTGTGTGATTTCTTTGCATTAAGTAAAATACCGTTATTGCATTCAAATATTTCAGTCCTCAGTGGGTTACGATTTTTTTAACCTTAGATAAGAACATAATATCGCAACACTATAAACTTTTTCTGATACTATATAAACAGCATAAAAGGAACCCTTTAAAAACATTATGTGTGGAAAAATACCTGGGTACAGGACAATTTATATACTCTGAACGAATGTAACAAATCTGCCGTTCTCTTTCCGACACATTAGTTCGATTCCCGATCCGCTCCGAAAAGGTTACGGCCGGCCATACAATAAACTTCAATGCTTTCAAATAGAATGGGAGCTTCCACCATATACCAAGAGCTTAAAACTTTACTTGCGAATTCATGTTCTTAATACGAGTTTTTCTGTACATAAGTGAAGGAATGACAAAAGAATATTATTTTCTATTAATATTCCACCGTCGACTTCATGGTTTTATACGAAATTTGAAGGATATCGAAATAATATATTAGCTCGCTATCGAGTGTAATCAATCAGCTTCTTGATTATCGTCGTAAAGAAAAGAATGTAATACCGCATTAAGTTTGTTTGTCAGTCAGTTGATAGAGATGCAAACCACGATATAGATATAAAATTATAGGAAAAATATTACATAATAAAACCATAAATAGACGATACATCTAATTTTATTATTTTAATGTATTCTATATAATTTTATAGTCATCAGTTGGTTAATATACTTTACATGTTATATTTATAATTACTTTTATCACTAAACAGATATTTTATGGAATATGAAATATTTTGGTTATATTAAATATATTATTAAATTCGCACGAATTTTATCTATGTCAACTTCAAAATATCTTAAGTATATACATATTAAATATATATAAAATTATTTCAATTCTAGAAAGAATTAAAAACATATGATATTATTTTCATTATGTTGTAAGATTGAAGTTGAAGTCTCTCCGAAAATTGAACTCATAACATCGTTTATCAAAAATAAAACACTCTTTTGTGTTATTGTAGTAGGTGTATTTTTTTCTCAAATTGCAATTTGGGTAGAATTTTTAAATAAAACATCGTGCTAATTTTATTGTGATATCACGGTCTGAACAGAGAAAGCCCTTTTCACACTACAAAGAAGATATACCGATAGTCTTCGAAAAATGGTGTTAACCATTAATTTTCTTAAAAATTATCGCATATGAAGAAAATATTTTTGTTTTCGTTATTATAATACTAACAGTCTATTAGTTTCTTTAGAAAAAATATATGAGGTGTTTTACAATTTAAAGTCAATCATATCATAAAAACGAACATTTTTGTGAAGTTTCAGTCAATTTAATCAATACACCAATAAACAAATTTTCTACGTGTTTTAAGAACTTCCTTATTGATAATGGTTTTTTTTAAAGTATATTTCAAAACAATTATGAATATTTTCGCGTTGGGTAACCCTGCTAAATATCCACTCAATATTTTCGAACATGAAAAACTCAGCGAAGTAAATAATAAAAACTTTACCTTTTTATTGTTATTCGAAATAAACTCCTATCCATATATTTTTGTTGTAAATGTGATTCCACTATATCGTCCGTTTTTTTTAAACTTTTCTAACATTATCTTTTCTATGTGACATATTTATTTCGCGTTTCTTAGTAGTTGGAGTTTTAAGTACAGTTCGTATTTTTGCGCGCAAGCTTTTCTCCTTTTTTCGAAAGAAATAGTGTCATGTGAGGCAATGTTTTATCACTGATATATTTATACTGTAAAGTGCCTAAGTAAACTAACTAACTAAAATAGATTTGAGCTCGTTCTCGATTGACGCTTATTATGTTTTTATAAAGAAAAAAAACTCATTAGTTTCATTTTTCAAATCGTATCCTTCATCTTAAATGAAATACTTTTACCGACACAAAAACCATCAATTCTCTTTATTAAGAATCAATTCCACAGACAGTGGTCATCGACGTTAAATGTGATTTTCAATGGTCACTTTTTTGAACTCAGTCTATAAATTGCTTAAAAAAAAGGTTATATAAATTTATTTTTCAATCGATTAATTTATTTCTGTTCGACGCCATTGATGCTTGTAATAGCTTTAATTCCCTTGCCCTCATCCTTTTGGGAGAGGCGACACCCCGATCGGGAGTTGAAATAGTTAAAATAAAACACTCAGCCTTTGCTGTTCACCATTTTATAGACATTTTCCACGTATTTTTTTTATCTCGTTTGCTTATTTGAAAAATCTGAACTCTTTGTATTTTATTGGTTTTACAACTGCATTGGTTTCTGTTTGGAAACCTATTCATGCTCAGTCTCTCAACCTCTGTTAACACAAATTCAAAAAATATAATATTGTTTTTACGTGTCCGTCTTCGAGTTTGACGACCGACAATTTTGGTCAGCAACGCTGCCTTATTATAATATATGCCCTCGCGTAATAACAAATAAAAACGCCGTGCTCGTCAATTAAATACAATATAAAAATTATTACATTATTACCGTTTTGGCGTATACTTTTATATTGACATATTTCCTGCAAGAGTTTATTGAAGCAGTGATTTGTAATATATTCACCAAAAAATGTAAAGTACTATCAAGCGGAAGATTTAAATTGCCATAAAGGTAATATCATCTACTGTGGAAACAGCTGGGAAACGTCTCCGGATGACTCGGAGTGCCTCATCCCTATTCATCTATTTCGTCGTCTGATCGATGCGATCACATGTAGTACATGCGCTATACATACTTTGTATTTAGCATAACTGACCCTGGTAAAAAATATTTTTTTACGATGTTACAATCGTTTCACATCGTTGCCATATATAATAAAAACATATTGAACAAACAAAAAACTGCTCTTTCGATATATAATTTCATATCAAGAAAGCAAGAAAGTCACGCAGCAAATAATATTCATAAATTTATTAAAAATATACACCACGTTAAATATTAATTGATTGTCATATAAACACGTGCATATTAATTGCATCAGTTTTTATGCTTTCAAACGAAAACCCCTTATTTTCATTAAAAAATATTTACTTGCGCATAAATAATTACGTTTATATACCAAACACTCGGTTCCGGTCAACAGACAATCCTCAAATTATTATTCTGCCTCCTTTGAATCCATTTATTTGACAATATGTTGCACTATATGGTATGGGAGAATCATAACATGATCGACTACTTTTTGACACCAGAATTGGATGCAGTAGACTTGATTAACGTGCGGTTTCAACAAGACGGTGCAATTTCACATGCAACAATTTGTACAAATACTGAAAGATATCTTTTTACCAGAAATGTTTATGTTAGTTGGATTTCACTGTTACCAGATTAAATATTCCCATACTTCTTTTTTGGGGCATTTAAAAAGCAAAGTGTTCTTCATGAAACCAGAATCACTTCAAATTCATCAATTTAAACAAAACATTTCTGAAACATCTTCAGACGTGTGTTTAAATGTGTTGATAAAAGTAATTAAAACAGTCCACATTTGTAAAGCTAACAGAGGTACATATATATATGATGATAAGTTTCCATGCATATTTCCTATCATTCGATAAAAATATATTAGCAGCAAGCTATTCTGTCTTCATTTAATAAATACATAAAAAAATTAAATTGTACAATTTTCCAGTGAACAACTTGCATATAATCAAAAATTATGGATTGATTATGATTCATAAATTGAGCTGAAAAACTTTTTTATAATTTTCATTTTTGATATCCTGACCTCAGATGTATTTTCAAAACCTTAATAAAATTCTAAATAACTATCGTGATTTACTATCTGGGTTATCAATTTCCTACGATTATCAATGTAATCCAATGCTTGTTTAATGGATAAACACTGACAAAAACAAACCCTAATCGTAGAGTATTATTCGGATTGTCACAATTAGATATACATCTGTTCTGGTTAATTACGACTGGGTTTCAAAAAACAGCATCTGACTAACGAGTTTCCCTTATGATAGTAATAATTTAAAAGCAACCCCCTCAGTTATAGAATGTGGTATATTATTCATTTTGTTATCAACTTTGCAAGCATTGCATTGGAGTGGAGCTATGTTTTTCGAAGCGGCCATTTGTCGCGAAAATGGTACCAGTCGGGCAGCGGATGGGCAAATGTACCGCACCGCCATCTGTGTACAAGAACAAAAACTTTCACATTCCAATAGAACATACAAATTTCGACGAATGAAATAACTGATACAGAGTGGTGGAAAATATTTAACAATACGCTTTATAATGTCTTGAAATTCAATCTTTTCCACGTTAGATGTATCAGTTCATTCGCTGTATATTCAATCGATGGTACATACAGAAAAATCAATCGAATCAATCGATCACACGCTCATGTGATTACTAATATTACTTTACCTTGCTAACGTGTTTTTCTTTAGAATCTTAAATTTTCTCAAATACCAAGAAAAAAACTTTAGCCCCAGACAGCATTATGGATAGAGCTGCTGGAATCAAATGATTTGTATTTTGTGTACAGTGAACATATAAGCCTTTTAATATGTTAACTGTCACTTCTTGGTGGAAAGGCATGCTATTTTAAATAATAAAAACACATTTTTAGTACTCATTTCCACAGTATATTTTTTGATTAGGACCGGTTTCGCTCATCGCGAGTACTCATCAGTTGATAATGCTGGTGATGAGCGAAACCAGTCCTGATAAAAAAGAATATATTGTCTAAATAAATACTAAAAAATGTGTTTTTGTTATTTAAAAAAAAGCACATAAGCGTCTATTTGTATAAATCGTCGATTAAAAATGAATTATTACAAAACAAAACTATTTTTAACCGTCAAATAACATTACATATTTTTTTATTTATCAACATCCACAACAACTATAATCATTTTTTATACCACAAAAAATTCTAGTTCATTACGAAGTGACAACATTAAAAAAATTGATGTTGATAAATGTTAAGCTTTTATTGAAATTTTATAAAAAACACATTTGCATTGATGCATTACACATTGCCTTCGATTTTTTTTGAAAAAATATTTGCAGCAATATTTTTTTTTATTATTTTAACAAACTATATGAAGATGTTAATTATATTTTATCATAATCTTACGAATATTTTCAGTTACATTCAACAAATCTTGAGTTGGAATAAATAGCATATCATTTATTTGATTGTTGGTTTTTCATCTTTCTGGAATATATTTCAGTCGGCCTCTATATGATAATCTCGGGTCCCACTCTAGGTTATTGAATACATCATATTGTAAAAACGTTCGTTTTTCTCCCAAAATTGAAACACGCTGTCGATTTTCTTTATTTACCTCACTAGCCAAATACAATATAATTCAAATATTGTCGATTTCCTTTTAATTTTGACATTTTAGTTTTAAAAAATCTACCTGAAGTGACATCAAAGCAGTGATACCTACTCGAAAAATCTATGTATATATTACTTACATTATTGTCACACATAGGAACCGTAGACAAGAGTGAGGTGCCTTGCAGTGATATCTATCTCAAATCTCAGTATGGGCAGTATTGTAAAAATATTTCATAGATTTATGGATATCAGCTCTTAAATACAAAGTATTTTTGTTGCTTAAAGTGCTTTCCGTTGAAATTAAATTCTCCCAAAAATAAATAGATATAGTGAGAAAAAAACTGTTCAAAATCACCATAAGGAAACACTATGATTAACATCGGGAAAATTTGTGTTTTATTTTTATATAGATTTGTTATTTTTTAAAGACACTTACCATTTCTCAATAAAATTCCAGATCTGATTGTTTTTTTTTCCAATGGTGTATTTATTCCGTGAGCCGAAATAGCTATCAACTATATTAAAAAAAAAATTGCAGAACTAAAATACATTGCTATTTTTTTCACCGTGTTAATAATATATTTTAGGAATTTTTGGCCGTGACGAGCATTGCCAACTTTTATATTGATAAATTTAATTGATATTTTTTTTAAATAATTTTATTTTATTGATTTCCAAAATTTATGTTGTACATCAAATCTTGGCTTACACATTTCGCTAAAAATCATTTGATTTTTTCAAATGAAAAGTATCAAATAAAACGAAGATCCAAATAATATGTTTACAAAAATATTTCGCATAAGCTAAAAAAATTACGTTTCCAATACTTGACACCAGCTGAAAGCTTTGGTTAGAACTGTTTTTAAAATCGATATTCTATTATTAGTTAAGAGTTTTCGAAAAAGCTTTATAAACCTTCATAAAAACTTTTTACTGTTAATACACAGGACTACCTTTACACAAAGATGCTTTAGTAAAATGCTGAATACAAGTATCTATACACTTTGCGAAACTAATACAAGCGCAACACTTTCTGCTAACAGCTTTCACAGGTGTTTCTTTTTAACTGCTTTTGCAAGCGAACACTGTCCAGAAAAGACCACCACACTGTGTTAATTATGTCATTGAAAATGCATCCAAATAAATTTTACTACACTTAAATGAGTCCCAATAAAATGAAGTACGCTACTTACATACTTAATTATTTATACTAAAACAAGTTATTGTCTGTGCACATCATATACTTTTTTATGATATGTATTCAACTTGTGCCAATTTTCGGCCGTTTTAAATGTTGACGTGAAACTTTCTAAAGTATATGTTTTTATAATTGTACGAATAAATTTGATAGATATTTTGGTTGAATGCGATTATGACAAATAAATAAGAATAAAATTGAAAATTTAAGCCGTTTTAGATAATTTTTATCAATCATTTTTCTTCATAACTTCTGTAAAATTTCTTTAATTTTTGTTTAAATTCATAACACAAATAAATGGTATGTTGCGATGCATACCTTCAATCTTTTTGTGAACAAAATTATTGAACTGATAGTAAAGATAAAGAATCTGAATTCATTTGCTCTTAGCACAGCGCCTATCATTGCTACGTTGAAATTTTACTTTATAATTATTATTTGGGTGGTCCTCGATTTCCAGTTTGACATTTATTATGTTATAACAGCTAAGAAGGCCTGCATAATTATTAATATGTGCTTGTGGGCTTCCGTTCTCAGAATTGAGCAGCTGTGTGAATTCATGTCCTGTCATCCCATTAGGAAGATAACAGAGCCACTATTTCCCATAAATATTGTTGCGCTTAAGCATTCAAAATATTTTTGATTGTAAAGGATCTTTCTATATGGAGGCTCATAATTTAAAGTTAAAGCAGCTATATTAAAGTAACATATGTAATTTTTTTCTTAATTGTTTAACGTACGGTTAATCACCATGTAAAGTTATAGCATTGAACAACGTGTGAAAATTATCAAATTTGGATAGGCATTCTTCACGAGCGATTTGACGCAATTACACTCCTTCCTTCAACGCTGCCTTAAATCGCAAGACTTTGAAAATAAACCGCAAAAAATTGATTCCCTCAAAATCAAAATTACAAACGCCAGCCAAAAAATTATGCCAGATTTATGCAATAAAGTCATAAAATTGGACCACTCGAATACGTGACAACAAACGAAGTCCCGGAAAACATTTTAACAACGTTATTTTAAAAACAAAGAGATGATGATAAACCTGGTATGGCCATATATTGTGATTGGCATTTTTATTTCGCTGCTAAATATTATACAATGCATTGAATATATTTTACAGTTGAGGGAAGCTGGCATGTCTTTGAAAGAAGCACCAAGACTGATGAACGACAGTTTCCTTTCAAGTGAGGAGATCAAAATTGGTAAAGCAAATGTACCCATGAACAATCCATTACGAACGTTATGAATATAACATAATAATAAGTTGTATAAAGCTCTTATTATTATTATTAAATTCATTACTAATAAACATTAACTACAAATAATATCATGAAAAAATATCCATTTACTAAAATGTAAAATCTACATGAAAAGTAGTTTCAGATTGTGTATTGATTTTTAGTATAAATAAATCGAGACCGATTATTGTTATATTGTAGTTTATAGTTCGATTGGCGTGGGGTGTACAAATGATTTTATTTTTTTCAATCACGATATATTTTTATCAAAACAATTATTCTCTACATGTAACATAATATTTATATTATAAATATCTTTTAACTGTATATATTTTATATTGAAAAACAGACATTTCTTTTTACTTTATGTAAAATAACAAAAATAAGTGGGGCGATTACGCAGAATTTTTTCATTCAAATGACCTTTTGTCATTTTTAATGTTATGCTTTTTTTGTTTAAATATTTACGGATAATTTAAGTTTTTCAATTAATCTGACCATAATTCTATCTTAATATCAAATAAACGGAGTCAAAACTGTCATATACACTGAAAAATACTAGATTTTAGAGTTATAAATCGACATGTATTTTATTGAAATATATTTAAAAGCTCTTTGTAACTGTATTTACTTCTACAACATTCATCAATCGTAAAATAACTATTTGAAGCATTATGAAAATATTACGATGACATACGTCAGTTAATGTACAAAAATTCAAAAAGTCTCAAGTTTTGAAAAGCCTTTAAATCATTATCAACCACAGGAAGTTGTAAAATTAATAACGAAATGCAAAAAATGATTTAGCATTGTATCTTTTCTAATTGAAATTGACCCGTGCAATTATATTGAGTAAGACGTAAAGTTTACCAATTTCCAAATTTTAATTTATTTTCATTGTACTAAGAAAACATAAATAAGGAATCTTCTCGTTTAATTAATATACATCTTTATATATTGAGGCTCCACCCTAGTGTGTATTTCACCAAACAATAATAGCCAATGAAGAGTTGAGAGAACAAATCTCAGCTTTCTGCTAGAATTAATTGCGTTCGTTCCTTTGTAACAAAGACCGTTAAGTACCAGAATAATGGGCAAAGAACCATAAAGGTGTGGATTTAATAAAACAGAAATGTTACCGTACATTAATCAAATTCTCAAGTGACAGTTTCATTTGCAATTTTGACACTAGACTTTGCTTATTAAATTCGAGAGAAAATGTCTCCGCTTCTGAATACGGAGATTTAATTTATAGGTACTTTTTATGTATTCATCGTGTTTTATTTATATGTAAGATGGCTTAAAACACATCAAATAAATCAAAATATTGCTACAAATCTTCCTTTGAAATATATTTACCACTATAAATTTGACTGCTTTGATAAGCGTAATTCAATAAATCACAAATTTTACAATAAGCGCAAATCAATCTCTTGCATTTTCTCTAACCAGCTCATAGTATCGTGCATACTTTTCGTGAGATTTTAAATAAATCTGAATCCAAAATCATATCTCTTAAAACTGACATGTATATTTAAATGTTTGTTCGAAACATCATACATTATTTTATTACAGAATATTTCATAAGAAAAATGATTTATTATAAAATTTGAATTGTTACAACTATGTATTATAAATAAAAACAGGCATCTCGGTGAAGTATAGGACTTGCATAAAAATTATGATGTTTTTTTCTAATATTTAATTCAATATTACATTGCAATTTAGCCGCAATAATGAATTAAATATATTGCATACCGTAATTTTAGTGAATTTCATTTGCTTGTTATATATCATATCCGACCTTACTCAGTAAGAGCTGTAATAATCACACCAGTTAAAATGTAAATGGGCTTAACAAAAATAACCCCGAGTATAAATAGAAAATTTGGATCATGTTTTTAGCATTTAATGTAATTTCAAGACAATAGTCATCAATAAGAAAATAATTCTTTTAGAGTGAATAGTTGAAGCTAACACAAATTCATTGTTTATAATTATAGTATTTACAATCACAGCATATTCTCATTGCATATGTCGTTATAAAAGCGTCGATAAAATTTATTTTCCACCATTTGATAAAAATGCGATAGGCGAATTTGGTCCATAGCATTATAAAAATACTCTTTTATATTATTATCAAAAAATATCGCTATTAAGTTGTTTAACTTTCACTTTTTTATATTTACAATTCGTAGTTTCTTTGAGAAATACTTTTTATTTACCGAGCTCCGATCCCAATGCTCATATGCCGGAAATAGTCAATACTGGGTCTGAACGCACAAAAGAATTGAGTTATGACAGGCTTTTCATGCCAACCGGTAGACGCAGCAAAAAATAATACCTACATATTGTCAAAAAGCTTTCATAATAATATGTTTACTATTTTATGTGAAGTCCAACAGAAATAATCAAAATTTCTTTCAGATAAGTAGACGAAAAAAATGAAAAAGTCGATCTTTCATTTTGAGATTTTTGGCTTACGACCCATTCTATGTCTTTGTGATATTAAAAAGGTTTTAAGCTCATTTAGATTTCATTCTCATGTAATAGGATTTCACAGTGTTTCTTTGTGCATACGGAATATTCCATTTCAGCTCAAACCTGGAAGCTCTTAACATCAGTATACTATTTCAAAGTTATATTTCTGGTACATGTGTAAATAAAATATTTCTTTTTTCAAAAAAAAAATGGGTAGTTCCTATTTGATAAAAATACATTGATATTAATCCGAAACCTTTGAAACTTTCTCCTCTTACCGTGGTTGTTAATTTTCACATTCATGAAAATAGTTTAGTATGAAAATTATATTTAAAGATATCTGATAACTTAACAATTCATTTCCATCTTACAGAAAAAGTTTATTTTCTTATGTTTTATTTCCACAGATTGTAAAAAATAGTGATTTAATTAGCTTTTTCATAAAACAAAATAGGAGATGTAGTTTTGCATTTTCCATTTCGTATTATGGGATTGTTTTCAGTAAGTTAAATTGTTATTGTTAAATTGACGAATCTCTTCATAATAACACGGTGAAAAAAATAGCAAATGTATTTTAGTTCTACAAAATTATTTTTAAAAAATATAGTTGATAGCTATTTCGGCTCACGCCATCGTCAAAACTATGCCCAAACTAACACTTGCCTATCTATACATAGCTGTGTAGAAAAGGTACACAATACATCTTCTCTCCTGTTTTAACGGCCTAGCTTGTTACTTTCTCACAATAAAACTAAATTTTTAAAAATTGCTTCATAATATCTTTATTTTTGAAATTTCAAACAAATTTACCAATTATTACTTAATAAATCTTCTTTATTATTTTAGACGTAATTATTTTGCTGGATAAAGTGTTTTGCCATTGTAAAATAATATTTCAAAACCATTTGAATATCTTATGCCACACATTTGAATGCGGATAAGATTAGAATAAATTCTTATTCATGAACGATATTTCAATAAGTACATTTTTTTTCTAAAAATAGCTTCAAATATAACTTTAAATCCTAACTCAAAAAATGGGGGCAAAACTTATTTTTTTTATCAAAATTTATAGCCGGAAGTGAGAATGTACGATCTTTTTCATGGCAATTTATTCAAAGGGCTTTTTAAAACAGCAGCTTTCCACGTTGGCTCTACATTTTACACTATACGATCTACACCTTGTTTTAGAGCACCGAGGGTCATAGCATTGTTGAATTATTTTGTATTAAGCGGTTTTGTACGGCAGGTGAGAGAAACTTATACCTCTAAATTAACTTTGGTTTAAACATTTTTGATCATATGTGAGATTAGTTCGTTTATTATGCAACACACTTGATGAAAAATCCAAGTAAAAATACATATAAAAAATGTTTTTCTTTATGAATTTCTTGAAAATGAATATTTTTTTATGACATTGTTAAATCAAGACATTTGATATAAATGACGAAATAAAAAAATAATCATTTATGTTGCAAATAGTTATTTTATAATGTTATATTTGAGATACGAGTATTGAAATAAAGTTAGTAAAAATATTTATCCGTCAAGAATTTAACACAGTTCACTGAATTTGTATTCCGAATACGTTTTTATTTACTGAGTTATTTAGGAGTAAATTAAACGATAAATTCTGTATTTGGAACGTGGGTATCCATTGAAAGTCATGAAAACCAGATCGATCTAGTTATAATTTACCGTCCGTAGAGCCAATCATCGTAGCGTTTGGGCGCAATCATCGCAGGCGATCTCGCTCAACACGCTCACACTATTAAACTTATCCGTGGCAGGCCGTTCTCATAAAGATGTTCGATCCCCTGGCCTAGGTTCCCTTGCCCGAGTTTCCCAAATCAACACCTTAATAGTCGGACCGCGTTTGCGAAGATTTATGGGCCAGGTCTGCCCGCCTCTGCCGTCGGAAAATTCATTCTTTCTGCCATAAATTCAGCAATTCGGGCGGGCCAGCCGTTTATTTCACTTACTTTTATGCGGCCGGCTTGAGTAAACACGTCCCGTAAAAAACATCGATGGCCAGAAAACCTCCCGATTGCGTATTTACTTCGCATAACTTGTTCCAAGAAAAACTGACATTAATTTCATTAAGATGGACGATGATAGCATGTATTTAGTTAAATCCGATTCAATCCGAATCAATCCGAAAAATGATGGAATATTACAACAAATATCATGGAAAACTTAAATTGTGTACGAGTGTCTTATATAAAGTATCATTAAAACTTCATTATCTTATCGTCTTATCAAAAAATCATTATTTTACGTATTGAGAAACAAAGCATTATATTTTTAAATAATCAACCTGAAAAAACCCTTACAAAACAACTCGTTACAGTCGAATTATATTACAACAAAGTTATTATAATCAGCGTGTTTGGTTCACATATAAAATGAAATTTAACGTTCAAAAAAATTGGTATCGACCAATTTAGTATTTTTCGTTCAAATTGTGTAATCGTAAAAAGGCAAAGTATATTTAAATATATAAAACTATGTGAAACAATCTGTTTACATTGATTAAATTAACATTTATTTGGTAGAACTTCATTACAACACAATAAAAAACAGCATGTGTATACTATTTTCCCATTAAAATAGAATGCTTATTTAATTATATACTACATGTGAAATAAGTTCTACACAAATTATGTTTTATTTATTAACAAGTATACTGTTCAATAATGCTTGACTCACAATTAAAATGTATTCACATCCAAATCAAAACGAAATGACACCAAGAAATCTTAATGCAAAATTAATATTGACATCATTTGGCCCTTAACCCGAGATCATTTGATTGGGAAACAATGTTATTCAAACTAGAATATGAACGAAAACTTTTCAATCTCATCAATATACAATATAGTTTATAATGCTTGCGATGAGCGAAACCAAATCAAATCATATTACAATAAAATTATGGAAACTCTACATATGTAATATATATATATATATTATATATGTAATTACAAAAATATTATAGTTTATTACTCTTCATAACTAATGAGTTCAAAAATTGTCTTTAAACATAAAGCCGGAACATATTAAATAATATCATGACACTCGACACGCACGTTTCTCGAGCCAAAAATCAAGGCGCCTTTAAGTCATAGACAAAAATATTAGCAATTTTCAGAACGATCAAATGATCGCTGGATAATGTATAATATTTAGCATATAAAAAAAACATTTAGGTGTATTTTGATTTTGTTTTAAATTTATCGTTGATCCCAAAAGTATTTACAAATACACAATAATATTAGAGTATATTTCTGCACTTGTCTATTGTAATTACGTTTATTCCAATTCACTGTGAAGTTATAAATAGCTTTTCATAATTCATCATCATTATTATTTTGCACTACCGCTCAACTCGAGTGAGTTTTAGTTTATCTCTACTTGAACTAATGAAATCCCAGTACGCTATAATATACCGCATGAGTAAAGTTATCAAAAGTAAATACGCTTTCCGATTTTGCTTCTAACGGATTAAAACTGAACGAGGGGATAGCGGGAGAAAGTGAGATTGCTCAAGGTTTTAGAGAATTCAAGTTTCCGTAATGATTGCGGTTGAAAATATGGTCTCTGTTATTTTTACGCGATTCTACGATAATGTAATACTTCGCAAAAGCAATATTCGTGAATTTCTTGCTTGTTTGGGGGAGGAAGGATTTCGTGCAAGAATTTAAAACATTTTCAATAAACGGATATTTCAAAGTCTTAACATATTTATTCTAAATTACCATTTTTATCATTTATTCGTGAATATTATGTTTTATTTTTTTATGAATTTCATTTAATTCTTTACGTAAACATTTGAGCTCAAAAAGTAATATAATATTTTCACCAAATCATTCAACGACGATCATGTTATTTAATATTTTTCTTCTGTATTTTATTTACAACCCGACTTCACATATCAATTATTCAGAACTATCATTTGGATCTTTATCAACGTTTAAATACAATAATTTACAAAGTATATATTTGAGAAAAATTCTGACTATGTTATTTGACCGTTCAACATTTTCGTCTTAACATTACTACATGAAGTTGGTTCTTTAAAATTGATGTAGACTTGTTTAAAATATTGACTAAGAGGATTAGCAGAAAATTCAATATCATATTTTTATCATTTATTTCCTTTGTATCAAAATATATATTTGAAAAGTGTTTTTAGAATATGTTATGTACGTGGCAAGAAAAGGCAAAACCAAGTAAGTGCACACATGGAAATATGGCATATTTCAGCGATTTATACTTCTTGGGTCTCTTTTCTAGTAATAAATAATTATAAAAGACTTTAATAATGATAATAACGTTTCAACCAAATCAAAAAAAAAACAATTAGGAATATGTACCTCAGCGTTAATTGATTGCAATTTGACGTTATGAAATTGAAAAATATGTTATATATATATATATATGAATTAATCAACCAATTTTTATGTACATTCATATATATTATACTATACTATATATTCATCAAGAATGCATAGTAGCTAAGAACCATATGGGTAAATTTAAGCGATTGTCAAGTAAAAACTTACATTCCTTTTCTGGTTATTCTTGAAATAATCTTTAGCATTAAACAAATATTAAATCTTCATTTTGGGATAAAAAATAATTTATCAATTTTTTATACTTTTATAATACGATTTAAGTGTACAGGCAAAGAACTTTGGCACATTTTCAAGAAGGTAAACTACAGTCTGATACACTTAAAAGACATAAAAAAAGTTTTATGATTTTTTCACAAAATTTCAGCATCAAAAACACTTTAATGTTTCACATTTTACCTTTGAAACTAAAATATCTTTATAAAGAGATAAAACTAAATCTCTTTCCACTGAAAACACATTTATTATACTTCTCTCGTTGTGTTGATATCTGTTTAATATTTTCAGATTGCAAAGAATTTTTCTCTTACATCACTAATACCACAAAGGGCACAATGAAGTTCACTAAAAACATTACATTATGATTTATAGGCCAGATGATACATTAGCTTGCGTTGGATAATAGTGTAAAGTTTCTTTTGTACATTCTCTAAATATAAAATTTAATGACAAGCTTTGTTATTGTTGCCGAAATTCTTTGTGTTTCCCTTTTCTTTGTGCATGATTCATAATCTAATTATATAAAATATCTGCTTCTCAAGGCCAATATCTAAGAAAATCCTTTAAAGTTTTATCAAAGGTGAATATTTTTTTAAATATTTTTTTCCAGTAATCTACAATTGTATACAAAATCAGCTCGATATACAATCATATATCTGTATAATTTAATTTAACTTAATAAAATACCATGTATTTTATTAATTTTACTGTATTTCTCTTTCACCAAAAGTGACAATTAACACCCACATAATTAAAATATATTTTCTATAACAAATCTTATTTAAAAGCCAAACAATCGTAGTTTAATATTAATACGCCATTAGTGTTGGCAAATGACATTAGCTTTATTTGTAAATTACTTATTACTTATGACAAGTAATTAATTATTTATATACATTTCCTTGAAGTATTGTCATTCATTACTGTCAATTAACAATATATTTGATGAATACTAAAAGGGAAAAGATTTAGTCTGGTAATATTATTCACGTAGACCAAAAATTCTTTTCCGAATTCATATAAAAAATATGTGGCTGACAAGTCAATATATTTTTTAAGTGAACATATTCAGAGAAAATTAATTGAATATGTATTTTGTAGACCTTAAACAATTTAATTAAGTTCTAGCGTGTCAGCATAAAAATACAAAACATAATTTACTGTTATGGTCGTTTATATTTATACTTAGATGATATTAATAAACATCCACATTTATATGTCTACATCTTAAGTATTTTCTTTTTATAAAAATATCAAAATAATTATTTTACACACACTTCTACTTATACAAAATAAAGTGAACGTTATTTATTGTATTTTTTTATTTTTCCAGTAAGCCAGACAATAATAAATATGATTAGTCTTCAGTAAATCATTTTGTTTGCGTAAGCACATTTTTATCATTGAGATTACTTGGGTCATGGAAATATGATTTTACGATTTAATAAAAAGGCATGAAAAAAGTCTCAACCCTCATAAAAGCTTTTTTGTCTTATGAATACTAAAAATACATAAGCTAAACACTGTTATTCGTTTCTTACGAGGAATTTTTCTGTGAATAAAATCCATATTTACAAAACTATAAAATTAAAGACTTGCGTTTTATTGCTACACATTCTGCGATAAATATTCATATGGTTTTTTTTAAATGAGTGATACTTTAGTCAAGATATATATTAGTGTAAAAAATCACAATATAGCAGAAAGCTTATCCAAACTTGGAGACGTTACACATCAATTCAGAGATATCCGCTCTCAATGTAGATAATTTAGAAAACCAAGCCCACTCTTTTTCGAAGATTGCATTGTCAAAACGATATGTACTAGTTGTAACCATATCTTCATTTTCAAGCTTGTCTATTAGAATCAGCCAGGTGGCAAGAAATATAAGTGCATAAAATCATTAAAAATTAAGATTGAAAAATCAACATAAGAAATCATTCGTCCGGAAACTTATACTCGTGAACACTGACCGTACAAAACGAAGCAATTAGATTTTATTTTCAATTTCGAACAAATTATTGGGATATAAACTGGTTGTCCCTCCTCCACCCGTTATTGTGCAGTCGCTGTCACACGGTCACCTTCCATAGCGCAAAAATGATTTAAAAAAATCAATTATTCACCTTATTGTCTTCATCCGATACAGAACTGAACGTACCGAACGACTTAAAAGCCATACACTAATGTATTTAAAAGAAAAAATGTGACTTGGTCAGCCACTTAGCTCACATGACATTAACTATCCATTGTACCTGTGTACTAAAAAAAACCCACCGTGGCAGAAGAATCTAAAGAGGAATCGAGAATATTTCATTCCCTGTATGATTTGGTAATCTCTTTGTGTGATAATGTACCGGAATACGCATTTTATTTATAATTGGGTATAATTAAGTCGCGTAGAATATAGCTTGTGACTAACATCACTCAGCCTAGTGATTACAGCTACACGTTATAGCTCAAATCGTTTATATTATAGATAGCGTATTGACATCGCATCAGTAAATATCCTATCATTAAAGTGTTTTTGTCAATCAATCTATATAAATAAATTTGAATTGTTGCAACTTTGTACGATTCCATATGTCTTATCACAAACGACCCGGGTTTCGCCCTTCGGCATCTTCAGGTATTCCATCGCACGGATGCAACAGAACTGACAGTTTTTTTTTTTGAACAACGATAACAGAATAAAAGCATACAAATATTTTTTTTATTGTGAGCAATGTTTTGTAAAATTATGCATTGACATTTTTACTAAATGCTTTTATTTTTTTTTTATTCTCCCTAACACAAACAAATAAAGTACACATGATATAAGAAAAAGGGTCGAAGATGCTTAATGAATATATGAAAAAGAAGCATTTTAAATAAATATTGGTCTAAAATTTATTTTGTGAAAGAAATTTAAATGATATTTTGTGAAATAAGCACCAGACAAAACTGTTTAATACCACAAAAGTCAAGGATGGCATAAATTAAACAATGATAAAAGTATCGTGTTTCATCCATGCGTTATAATCTAATCACGAAGCCAAACATTCACAGAAATTTAATACTGAGTCAATAAATTTTCCTCATTATTCTCGTGTTTCTCTCTTTATAACGTGAAATTTTATTGATACCAACGATTAGAATATAATATTATTAAAATTAAACAGTCGCAAATCATAGTTTCGAAAAATCAATAACGATTTTTTATATTTATATAATCTCTCATTATAATATATAATTTAATAATAAATATGGAATTTTTTCACTTCGTCAAGTATAATAATTAATCGTACCTTCTAATAAACCAACAAAATTGAATTAACATTTGCTTTATAACATATAAAACATTTTTAGTGTTTTTCTCAAACACCATCATTCATTAGTGATGTGGTGTGAATTTTGTAAAAAGATAATAGCTCCAATTTCAATATTGAGAATAATTTCATTTAACTTTTCAATATTTATTCAGCAGTAATAAAACAAGTCCATTACATTTGATACACCTTCGTGTAAAGTATGTTACAATTGATTATTTCAACTCAATTGTATATTTCGTTACAATTTTTCTATGCGTTGTTCCGTGATGGCCCCACAAAAGATGTTAATTAATTAAATAATAGCATTATTGATATTTTTAAGTAACCTCTACTCTCAATGTCAATATATGGCAATATAATAGTTCTGACGATGGCGTGAGCCGAAATAGCTATCAACAATATTTGTTCAAAATAATTTTGTAGAACTAAAATACATTGCTATTTTTTCACCGTGTCAATATATGGCCTTCAAACGGAGGTTTCTCAACATTTTTATATGAAAACCACTTTTCACATAGTTTCACAACATAATTTTTTGAATAGGACTAGGATATGATTAGTAGTTATTGAATCGTTCTTGTTGTATGGGAGAGAATTTCAAATATTACAAGCATGTATGCCTTCGAACACAAATCCATATACTCACAATTAAATTTTGAGACTATCCGCTCTGAAAATCTAATCTGTAACGAACGTAACCAAAGCTATCAACATGCACCATTGCACAACGGACCCAAAGAATACTTATTTACACTTATTAATTTCAAGGTAACTAATAAATATTTCTCACAAATGACAATCGTTAAACTTATTTGATGTTCCTTTCTTTCATTGCATTTTGTTTTTGTATAAATTTTAGGATACTTGTTTTTTTAAAGATCCTAGTTATAGTTGTAAATTATCTTCTAAGTAACGTTTATATCTCACATTTTATAAAAACACAAACTTTTTACACTGTGACAACGAAACTTTTTTGGTTACACTGTCTAAAAGTTACTATTACGTTTATTCAGAATTATTCCACGCTATTTGCTAACGCACATATTCAAAAACAATGTAAAATAGCAATCTCAACATTCGCTAGGAACCGCATGGGGAAACACGGTCAACTCAATTAAGGATAGGAAGCCCATGGGACTGAGCCCTCGCACTCCCTTTCTCGCAAGTCGCGACATCTCGCTCAACAATCATACAGCTATGATACATAATAGTAGTCGTTGGGTTCTATTAAAGTTCTCTCTAACACACATATCTACCCCGAAGCGTTGCCGCATGAAAACCATTTATTTCAACCACTAGTGACTAGGTACCAAAGATACCGCACTTAGCAAGTTTCTGGGTTATGTAATTTTTATTATGTCTCATTGCTTATTATTTCTAACGAAGAACGGAGAAACTTTTGTTTTTGGAAAGTTGCATTTGATTTCAGCAAAATCACATTCAAAGAAATTTTTCAATCTTCACTTCAATGGAACAGACAAAATTAATTGATCACATCAAAATAATGCTCATGATGATCTAGAAAGCCACATATTCCTTCATCTCTGAACTAAGCAATGACTTTAAATATTTAATATTAATGTATATATTTTTACACTTTGAATAAAATTTTTAAAAAATATCTCAAAAAATAATTATTGTTTGTTTTTTTAAACATTAAATCATTTAAATACATTTAAATTCACTCGTGCTAAGGAACATGTAAGATCATTCAACAGTAAAAAAACAAATTCACAATTCGCTTGTGGAAATCAACTACTTATCACAAAGGATTCTTAATGAACAAACAAATATATGTCGATCGCCATTGCTTAACCCGCTACGGGGGGCCGTTTTGTTTCCATAATGGACCATTTCCGTACCATATGTAAACTTACTGATATAACCGTATTTTTAGTTTTATTGTGAGCAAGAAACCCACTAGATCGTTAAAACAGGAGAGAAGATTTATTGTGTACCTATTCTAGTTTTTGTAACTATATATAGATAAGCAAATGTTCGTTTAAGCATAGTTCTGACGATGGGTGAGCCAAAATAGCTGTCAACTATATCTGAAAAAATAATAATTTTGTAGAACTGAAATACATTGATATTTTTTTCACCGTGTTATAATGAAGTTTTACCAAGTGAATGTTAATTCAATCAATACATTTAAATACAGTTACCAATTCTAATATTCATTCTGAGAAATTTTAACGCAAAGCTAGTATTTCTCAAAATACCGAATATTAAATACAAAACACTTTTTTAATAATTTTGCCACAAAAAACTATATCCATATTATTGCTGTGCAAATAATGAAACAATGTAACGATTTTTTTAAATATTTTGAATGATCCATTCTTATTAGTTAGAAAAGTAAGCACGGTTTTCCACAAGTCTTAGACAGAAACTTGGCACTCTTTAATTGTGTTTAGTATTTATATTTCAACAGTTCCGAGAAAAATATCGTAAAACTCATGAAAGCAGAAGAAATGCGTTGATGGCCGTTTCTAAGCTACGGAAAACATTTTTTTACTTGGAGTGTCAGCAACCATGAATAAGTAGTATTATTTTATTTATCAAGGACACAATCATTTTCAAATTCTATTTTCTTATCTTATCTTTATAAACTTTTGATATCGCCATATAAGAAACATACTGTTTTACATTACTCCCAATTGTATTTGTTGTTGATCAATAGACCTTACAAATAAGAATTTAAATTAGTTTAATAGTTGTCTAATGTCCTTAACAAATCAACTTTATAACACCACTTCTTCTCAGAGACAAAATAATAAATAGTGCAACATTTAAAAATTGACAACCATAAGAATAAAAAGTAGAAGAAGATTCTAATTGCTTTAACTCTTGCTCTGTCTCTCAGATAATAAGTAGTTGGAAAGGGATGAAGATATTACTCCATACTATAACATTTTAAGTGATGCGTTTTTTTTATATCAAATACTATTAATATTCTGCTGTACCGTTCGAGACAACCATTAAGATACAATCTCACATTTGTTTAACATATTGTAAATAAAACATTGTACAGAAAATTCTTACAGCGTGCATAAATCATATCTATCATGGAAAATAGTTTACATTAACCTTCTCGTATGAGAAGAAAAAAACATTTGTTTGTCTTTTTATGCTATTCAATAAGATTTTTCCGTTTAAATTTACATATTTTCCCCGTAAAAACATATTCTTGAACATGTTTTTCAGTGCAACAGATTATTTTTCCTTGTGAAAAAGCAACAGTTTTCGCTTTAGGTTGATTGTTATTCAGAAATCGTAACTCATATGTTACCGAAATATAAACAATATATTTGCAAAATGTATGAGATATTTTATTCAAAATCGGATAGAGTTGAACTCAATCTTTGCGAATTTACATAAAATATTTTAGAACGTTGTTTCACTATTTTTTACCTCTTTATTGTTTCCTGATAGTTTAAGGATTACCTTCCAAACGAGTAAAAATATTGACCAAGTGAGCTATGATGAAAATTGTAATTACCTCACAAAGGGGTTTTTTCAATATTCGTTTGTTTACAATTATAAAGAAAGATTTTTGACACACGTTTAATTTCGAGATAAAAATTTCGCCATTGTAAATAGGTTAAAAGACATTTTACCAGTCACCAGTAACATTGACAAGAAAGAATTTAGTACATATTTTGAGATTATATTTGTGTTATTTCTTGTTAGTTTAGTTTTTAACTTTAAAGTGAATTTAATAAAAAAGGTTTTCTCATAAAAAAATCGATCGTTAGCCTAAATTTTAAAACCTAAAGCACCACGTTTTCTAAAAATTAATTTACAAAATATTTTTTTTGTTACATTCAAATCTGTTTCATAAAAATGATTCAAGAATATTTTTTTACATACTTCTTGTTAATTTTTACTACATGATTAAAAAGTCATGTATATCATCGAAACAACTAAATCGAAAGGATTTATTTAAAAATAGAAATAAAAAAATAATAAAAAATGATTCCAATTGGATTCAGATGCACCGGTGAAAAAAAATAATGTCAAAAAACACTTAATTCATTTTATGATTGAAATACGCTTTGAAAAAAATCATTCGTATATTGATATCAGTAGCATCCTACAGATACATACACAAATGCCCCACAATCCAGTTATTCCAGGAAACACTCCTCTCGTGCAATCGTTTGAGTAAAGCAACCATTAAATGTCATTGTATTATTCGTATTTTGTTACAATACTTTTCCCAATACAAAAAAATAATGCTTGAAGTTATCACTGGCTTCAATCATTATTCCCGATTAAGAAAATATATTTCTTGGTTTGTTCTATAAGACGCCATCATTTTTACTTTATGTTTTTTTCCTGACAAACACGTTATTCTTAGTAAGATTATATTTTATTCATAAAAATTAAAATTATAATTAACTTTCGTACCTAGGTAAGAAAGTACAAAAAGAACGACGATGTCAAAACTTTGTCAAGATTCTCTAAAATTCGTATCACGTAACCAACGCAACTACAGCGACCTTTGAGTTTCGATATAAAGCCACAAACTTTGAATTTTATCTTGTTTTTGGCTTTCGATTTACGGTATTCGTTCATTTGATTCAGTAAATGCTTTAATATTATATGTATTTAATATATGTATGTTAAAAATAGTCTTCATTTCCAATCGTGTTTCATTTCATTGATTATTGCGAATATTGCTTTGAAACATAATTTTCTTATTAAGTCTTTAATGATCTAAAATCATAAGAACTTGTGACGAAATCATAAATTATAATTCACTAAAATATAAATCGTGTGAGAAACGGGGCATTTTCAATTCATGAAAGAGTTTTTTAATTGGCTTAGAGGATGTCTGATACGTAAGAAATTCTCCGATTAGTTAAGAGTAAATTTTCATTTCATTGAAGATTTTATTATCAATTAAATTCTGATAGATGTTGCTACTTTTTCATTCTTTTCCAACCAAAAGTATATGTTGTGAAAATTAAAAAAAAACGCTTTATTTCATTTATTTATAAAATGTTGCTTATTATATATAAACCATATGTAAAATAGTTTTGTATTATTGGTATAACTAATCTTGTGGATATGCGTAATAGTGCCGATAACATGATATTGATTATATGGAAGCTGATACCACAAAATATAATATAATACTAAATATTATCCCTAGCTGTATTCCAACTTACTTCCCCTAACTAACAGCTGCAAACATTAACAAAGAAGTATCCTACAATCCCTTTTAAACAAAGTTTTCAGATCTTTCATTAAATCATTCAATGCTTACATAATATACAATATGTAAGTACATATTTGAAATATGTTCTGTTTAAATTTCTAACAAACATTTCATAATGTTTACGCATATTGAGTGATGTAGTGACATCAAATTTACACGAAAACAACATCAGCTACAGATTTCGTGGAACCACAAAGCTTCCTCCAAAGTTTGCGAGATTATAAAATTTCGTTTCTTAGTAAAAATATAATAAAACAATGTGTGCTTTTTAATCAATGGGGAAAAAATAACAAACGTCTTTCATCAAAATATGGACTGATATGGTTTCGATCATATAAAGATCATTACCTTTTATTTCATTCTCAATGCACCTTACTTTGTCTATAAAACTTTTGAATTATCCTCACCGTTACAATATAAATATTCATTTTACTTTACAACAGTTTTTCAAATTCAGCGGCTACATATCTTGTCGAGTGTTTCACAATCTTGGCAGTTAAGGTTTTGACCCCGAAGGTTACGAATTCTATTCACCAAAAAGACATTATCACAAAGAAATTCTTCAATTAATTAACGAATTTGTGTTAAAAATCATGAGAAAATATCACTTAATGGTAACTATATTTCTCCACATCTACATAATTTATGTCAAGTATATATTTGTAAGTGTATGGTAGAAAAAGCAATTATCTATGTTAATTACCAATTTCTTACCCAACTTTTTATTCATACATACCACAAAAAAGGTGGACAAACTGAACTTTCAGCCAGTTCTATAAAAGCTTTGATAAAATGGTCTATCAGGAGATCGTATGTAAAATATTAGCAAAGAACATTGTTTCTTAAATAGTTCAGAAAGATATGGGTGTTGACATTTAATAATATAAATTAAAGAAACATATCATATTTTAATTATAATACAATTTTACATCTAAAAAGTTTTTCAAGAAATTTTAGAAACAGAGTAAATTTTATAATTTAATGCCGTATCGTCTGATTTTAAATGAAAAAAATATATTTATTTATGAAGTCTTGAGATTTGTTTAATCATATTTTTAAGGCTTAAAATTTGTTGACTTCAGTTCAGATTGTAATATCTCGAATGCAGCAAACAATCTACGAGCAAAACATTTGGTACTTGTTTACCAGTTTTGGATATTGATCGACCCAGAAAGGGTTAAAAACAATGCTTTAACGGGAAGCAGTTTCATAATAAAAACTTTTCATACTTACAAAACAACGCTTGTCAAATCCATTTCCGGTGAAAAAGAAATACCATAGAATATTTGTTTACGTTTTTTGGTATATTACACGTTAAAAATGTGTTTTACATCATTGGTAAATCGGTTGATTTGTCCATAAAAAAAAGAAAAATTCGACAAAACTTTATATAACCGTTCAAAGTACATATAACCTTGCATAATAAGTTTTGCTCAAAAACAAATCCATTCTATTATTTTGATGAATTTGCATAAAAATTTACTCGATCAAATTTGTATTTGGCTATAAATATTGTGTAACGATTCAAGTACAAAACTTTTATAGACTTGTTTGTGTCACAATCGTCGTATACTTTACTTTACGTGGTATTGGAACGAGATTTTCATTTTCTTCATAGTCGATTCAGAGAAACGCGAAATTATTCTTTTACGAGAATTACATTATGAATCTGATAAAATAATACAAATAAATGAACATCACAGATTTCCGATTAACATAACAAAGAACTCACGAGAAGTTCAAAAGGATCAACAAAAAAGTCACAAATATTATTTCTACAGCCATTGATCTCATTCTGTGAAATCGTATGTAACAATAAAAAAATAAAACAAAGGAAAAAAGAGTTTTTATGATTAATAAAATCTCATTTTTTTTGCAAATAAAATTTACTCTTTTAAGTATTACTGAATTGAATGGCTCGACTCTACATTCAATAAATCGGTCACTTCAGTACACAGATTAAATAACATATTGCACTTCAGTTGGATTTTTTTTGATTAAATCTTAATTAGTTAGCTTTTAAATAGAGCTGTTTTACTTTTCTATTTATATTGAGAATTTTTGCTGAAGTATTAAGTTTTTTTTTCCAACGTGATTTTTTTTTCAACCAAATTTTCCCATGTGGTGTCATTCAATATGCCGAATAAGAATATATTATATAATAGTCAATTTGTATTATATTATTTCATCATGATAAATTTAAATGAGTTTTCAGTTCTTTTCGTAGTGAACACTTTCCAAAAGTGCAAAAATATTTATTGCTCTTTCTTAATTTCTTCCAAAAAAAGAAATGACTTTTACTATTTTAAATATTTTGATTTATTAGTTGAAGTTTTCTTTCAATATTTATTAAATTAAAGTCAAAATATTTGTGTATTACAAAAATATCAAAGCAAACATTATCATAAACCCAATAAATATATGGATGAAACATTTATTGAAAATTCTAGTATATTCAAATATAAATCATACGAATAAAATAAATGAAGAAAATCGGAGTCTAAAAATTATTATTGAAATAACAAAGATACAATTATTAAAGTAAGCACATAAAATTAAATCCACCAAAATTACTTATTATCTAGTAAAAATCAATGGAACAAAGAATTAATGCTTCAAATTTATTTATAGTCACCATTGAATACAGATAGCAAGCTAATAAGCTTGAATGAAACAATATATTTTACTGAAATACCGAATTAATTTTTCCTGATTATAATAATTAAAGAAATATTTGAAATTTAAATATAAAATACATGTGTTCTGAAACTTGAACTATTAACATTTTGGTTGAATTGATTTTATATTACACTTATAGAACAGGTATGGCAAACCGACCCCAGATTTTCACCTGCTAATAATTCTGCGATTGTTAATTGATTTTATGTAATATAATTTTATGTTTTTTTTTACATAAATACTTTCCGTGATACGTTTGGTGTTTATGATATTTTCATCAAAGCGTATATTGCTTTTTTAGACAAGGCTTCATAGTGCTCAGATTTTTAAAAGTAGCTCATTCGATTTAATATTCGATTTTTTGTTTTTTTGTATACAAAATAGATAATTTGGTTTTTTGTATTATATGAGATTTTCATTTAATGAATACTAGTACACGGCACATTCCTTGATTTTTGGATCGTTACTCATCACTAAAACAGTGAACGTTGTAATGTTGGCAAATGTTGTCATTTGAAAACTTCCTTTGGGAAGCAGAAGAAAGTCAATAAGACGCTTCCATTCAAGTCACGCGTCGATCACAGTCAGGAAACTGGTTATTATGCATCTAGCAAAAGATCAAAGAACGTTGATTCAATTTCTGCCAGTTCAATTTTCAGTTTTCCGTGCTACGAATGATATTTTGTAAATTATTTCATAGCCATGTATCTTTGAAAGCGTTCACATCAATATGAATGCAAGTTAAGCGACTTAATACATTTTCTTAGAACACAGTGACTTTCTGTTTCAATATTTATAATACTTATTCTTCTTCTTGGAAATTCAACTTTAAGGACTTAACTGAAATTTAAATTGGACCGATCTTTTCTGCTACAAAATATCTTACTCAAAGTAACTGACGCAACAAAATAATTGGAATATTTTTCCCTTAAAAAGGACGCCATGTAATATTTTGAATGATTTGTTTTTTATTATTCTATAATTTTAAGTTATTTCAATTTTAAGTACATAATTTAAAAAATAGAAAATTCATGTGAACTTCGACGCTTTTTATAATATTATTTTGCTACAACTGACCATTCAAGAAGAAAGTTCATATCTCCATTTGATAATATTTATTTTTTTGTATTCAATCGATATTACATCAATCCACCTCCGTCCACAACACAATTTTGAATAAATAAACACAGCGACCAGTTATCGTTTAATACCTCTCGTATATGTACATTTTGAGATTTAACAAACAGTTTTTTTTTGTTTTATCCTAGTGATCACATGATTGAAAGCTTAAATCCAAACATGGTCTTATCATTTTAATTATGGTAGGTATTGAACATATGTGTTGATTTTTTCTTCCATTTTACCATAATAATCTGAAATATCTTGTAAATGATTAAAGTAATTTCATAATTGTCTTCTTGTAATACATATTTTATTTTATAATTGGTACTTATGTTGTTTAAAACCAATGTCTTATCGCATATGTATAACTTATTTTAATGTTTTTTTTTACCTCGATTACATTAATAAAACAAAATTTTAGCTTTTTCAAATTTTTTTGAGTGAAGCCATTTATAGTCGCTGTTTTCACATAAAATTTTTGTTTTTCAGGATTTATTTTATAAAAAAATATGAAAGAATATCGAGTACCTCTTATGAAACGAAGATTTCACTTCAATAGATAACATATTAAACAAAACAAATTATATTATTAATTAACTTGCAAGTTATGATGCGATTAATTTTATTTTTGTCAGTGAAATATCTCAATAATTGCAATTTCATTTACTTACCAACAATGTGCATATAGCTGGTTTTCATTGCAGTGTGAAAAGTCGGAGCATCAGCCGAAACTTCACAACGATACCGTCCTGACAGTGAAGAAGGAACAGCGCGAAGGACCACCACCAGAGGCCCTGATCTGCTCACCTGTAACACAAACACATGCAAATGGGTATTTTTTTCCGACAATATGTTTTTTTTAATTTTAACTTAAACTATTCAATATATTTCATGGCTTCAGCAGGAACTATAAAATTTATTTGATTTCAGGTGTATTCATAGCTTTAAAGCATTAAGTTACTCCTGAGAAACAACGGTATGTCCTAAAATAAATTAATCGTTACCATTTCAATTTTGCAAGTTAAAATTTCATTGATATTAGCAAATTTTAAATAATCTGCATGTGAAAATATTTTTTATCAGATTTTGATTAATGCCGTGATCATTAATCAACACATGCTATTTTTAATGATACAAGTTGGTTATTCCACCGTCGTTCTTTATGTGTATGCAGTCGCTGTTTCACGGCCTTCTTCCATAATACAATACTGATAAAAAAAAACTACTCTTCACTTTCTTAGCCCGATACAGCGCAGCACAAACTAATCATTAATCCATGCAGTCCTAGCGATAGTTTTAATTTTTGTATACTTTCATATAACGATTTTTAACAATTTAAACATTTGTCTTTATACCCATCATATGATTTCTCCCGTGACTATTCCATGCATTATGCATTTTTCGTTGAATTTCGAATAAAAAACATTTGAAGAGAAACGCTACTACCATTGACGGTCTATGTTAACAATGTCAAATAATATTCTTTCTCTGAAGTGAGTGGCTTATATTGAATCAATTCTGTCTTAATAACTTTCTTAAATCTACAAATTTGTATTTTTTTAAAAACACGACCCTTTTGTTTTAAATGGAAGGCGGCCGTGTAACAACAGCTGCATACAAATAACAGGTGGAGGTGGGACAACCAACATGTAATATATAAAAATGGAATGGAAAACATACACAGGATGGCGCCGTTATCATTTTCAATAACGAATCGTTCCTAATTCAACTATTTTAATAACTTTGCGAACGGTCATGTTAATTTAAATCGTAATAAATAGAAATATAAACACATTTATTCACTTTATTGTTTCATATTTATAATTTTGATATTTTACGCATTTGTGTTAAATAACACATTAATTTTATTCAAAGAAATTCTAACCCATTGTCTGAAATAAAACATTTTTATTTCACATGTTTACGCGTCTACGTTCGTGAAGCGATAAAAGACCAATTTTTAGAGAGTAATTTTCGAACTAAACAACTTAATATATACGTAAAGAATAAATAAAACGAATCTTATATATCATATAAAACTAAAAATTAAAACATATAATGACATTTTAGGTATAACTTAAATTTTAAATATGGAAGAAAAATAAAACCTAATAATATTTTTTTGTCAATACATTTGTGTTTCAAATATATTTTCATTGTTTAATAAGAATCCAGCCGCGTTTAGGAGTATTTAAAGTTTTCGCATTAACAAATATTTAAGTTATTTTGCAGCTTACCTAATGTGTATAATTTTTGTTTGGGTTGACAATATATTTAAAAAATATATAAAAATATTCCGTGACCAGATAATTTGATTTTATAATAAACTAGTTATCCAGTAACAGAATTATTTTTTAGGCTTTGAATACTGGTTTAAGTTCACCTCATCAAAAACCAATCATGAGCTTCAATAATTATTTTTCTCGCTGCATAAATTAACGGAATATTAAGCTATAAATTTAAAAGAGACGACTCTTTGTGAAAAGAATTCAGTGTAAAGACAGACATACCATGCGACCGTTTGCTATTCACCATAGATCACGAGATACAAATCACATAATTTAGGATTGGTTTGTACGTTTGATTTTTTCAATACCCTGCCTTTTATTCGCAGCCAGTCAAAAATCCAGCAGATATTGGCTGTGCAGAACATTTATTCCGAACATATTGTCAATATTCGATTTCTCGTGAACAAAGAAAGACGAAGCGCCAATTTTATTTCATGCGCTTTGCTCGTGTTATACACTAAATTAATCCGCATTAAAGATTCTACGATACATTGAGCATGTCACTATCGAGAATTGACGTTTCTAGTACAGTGTGCTTGAAATTACTCATTGATGTGTGTACGGCGCAGAATGCATTTGACGGAAGTGTAGCATGCCAAGATGAAATTTATACATGAGTTCAGGGAGTACGGAATCGAATAAATAGTTGCTTCAACATTATTTTCCTTTATCTATAACATGTATACAATGCTTCCAATCCATAACGTTCTTAAACAAATTTTCTAATGAGAATTGGCTATTGAACAATCTTGAAAAACTACTGGGATGATGTTTGAAATTGCTTCTTATTAGATGTATTTTAATTTTTTAAATATTTTTGTTGTATTAAATGTATACACTTTGTTAATTTATTTAATTTTGACAAACTTAAAGTTTATAGCTTACATATTAACGCTGGCACTAATAATTAATTGCCGGATGCCGAGGCTTTCAATGATTATCAGAAATTAACTTTTTCAAAATTTTGTTACATACATGATAGAAGATTGTAGTATTTTATCTCAAATACAGTTGTTTATTTTTAAAAAATTGAAATACTAAAATATTATATAACTTTATATTCATATTCTGTATTCTCATTTATAATGTATAATGTGGCATACTCGGTAGGACATTTATGGCATGTAGAACAAGTAGTTGATTCCTTTATCAATATATTTTTTTTAATATTTTGACATCAAATATACATTAGGATTCGTTTATTTTGTTTATGCATATATGTAGAATTTTTAAAATTTAGTGTCATCGTGTTAAAGTAACAAGCTAGGCCGTTGGAACAGGAGAGAGGATGTGTGCCTTTTCTGCTATATATAGATAAGCGAATGTTAGTTTAAGCATAGTTCTGACGATGGCGTGAGCCGAAATAGCTATCAACTATATTTGTTAAAAATAATTTTGTAGAACTAAAATACATTGCTATTTTTTTCACCGTGTTACAAGTTTACGTGTTAAGAGTATTTGGAAAAAAAACAATGTCAATTTATATTTGAATATAAGTTATTTATGCCATTTGTCACGCTATGTAAAAAAAAATATTTTGTAATGAAATAATACGGCCATTTAATCTCTTACAGTTAAGCTAATAAACAAATATAACGCGCTAAGGTGAAGATGTGACAAATTAGACTATCCCATTTTTCCTAACATGAGTACATAGGTAACCCTTATAACATTTTCTCCGACTTGTATGGAAAAGATCTATCTTTCATCCGATGTATGGCATTGTAAGTCCTCGAGAAAGAGGTGCACGTGCAACAGAGGAAAATTGAACACGTTCTGCCATCTGCATACGTCGCACGAATGCACCACACTCTACAACCCACGCTTCGAGTTACAATATTTCACCGCCTCTGCGTTGTCACATAGTTGCACAAAAGACTGGACCGGGCCTTCCCAAAATCACATCAATCTTTAAACCTAGTGCTTCTATTACACCACTAAGCCGTATTTAAACTAATTTAAAATAATGAACACATTTATATACTATAGAAAAAATCAATGATTATTAAAAATTAAGTTATTATGAAAAATTAAAACGTAAATTTCAATCACAGATTTTTTTTCAATCTGAGAAGATTAATACTGTGACTTTTTACTATGGTGAATGGTATCAAAATATCTTGGAATAATTACCACTTCGTTAATTTGGTTTCTTTTTAAAATATTGAAACATATTGCCATTGAGACAAAATAATCGACAAAAAATTACAAATTAAAAAGAAATTATGTGACCAAAAAATGTGTCATATTATTACAAAAACCATATTGCTGTGACATAAATGTAAAACTTTCCAAGTTCTTACCATTGAATTTACTGCTTAGCTATAAGCCATTATAGTCATTATAAAAATGATAATATTCTTAATACAAGGAAAACAGTAGATATGATCTTTAATAAACGAACAATACTATTTCTTTTATTACACACAGTTTCATTCTATAATTCTTCAACAATATCAGAATTTCACAAAGTAATATATTTTGCTCATATATCATTTTAATTTTTATTGAAAACTTTGAATTTTTAGTAATATGCGTATTTTTATATTGAAAGTACTCGACATTTATTAATTTATTTTGTAAACAATTTTTAAATACTTACTTCGAATACTTTAATACTGAAGTAAATTCATATAGTTAACAGAAAATGGAGTGAAAGAGTTTTTATACCATTTCGCTAGTCAAATTCAGTCTCTCTCAAGAGTGCTTACTGTAATTATATAACTTTTAAATGGGAGTAACAAATAATGACCGAACTGCATTCCGGCGTTTGTTCTAAGAAGCAGTGACTTAAATTGCTCCCAATTCAAACTATTTGTTCACATGTAACAGCTGCCGCGTAAAATTACCAAAATTAAAAGTGGAATATTTTTACGTCAAATTACATGTGTAGTGTTTTGATTATAACATTTTACTGTTATAAAATACCTTTTTTAGTCCGTTGCTAACTTTTTTAAGATCTTTTTTTCCGCCGACTATAAATGTTAAAACCAGATTCAATAATTTAAGTGGATTCATTTACGTTTATCATAGTTAATGCCATAGTTATATTTGATTGGATATTGAAAAGATTTTCTTATATCGACTGAGAGTGCGTGATGGATTATCAAATTTGAATTTTTAAAACGTTGTACGATTTCATATGTTTTGTTACCAACCACTCAGTTTTCACCTTTTGGTATCTTCAGGAATTCTTCCACATGTATGCAACAGAATTGTTGAACAATTCAAATTTTTGAAAACTTACAATGCTATGATATACACATCTGCGAATAAATCCGTCAGTTGCGTTCTTCATTTTATTAAGCTTTGAAATTGTCATCATGATCTTTATTACTATCATAGTATAATCAATATAAACATTACTATCGTGTTAATGTATGTGACTCAATAAAATCGTCACAATAAATAAGTTGAGATATTATAAGTCGTACACTGAATATGAAATGCGATTTTATATGAAGTATAAAAAAGAAGTTTGGGATATTTTACCATATTTATTATAAAAAAATTTTTTTTTTATATTTTTATTTTGGAATGTCTAAAAATACTCTTCTTAACTTATTATCGGTCCTAATGATATCGGTATCGAAAATTCTGATCGTGTCGCCGCTCTTGGCATAATCAATTGTGTATAAATTTAGGGTCAAAGTTGCCATAATTCGTCAGACATTTTAAAACAAGGGTGCCCAAAATATACTACAAATCTCCTTAAAACATTTGTAGTTCACAGATAAATAAAGAATAACGGCACACTTTATCGTATTAACTAAGAAGTTGGTTGGGTATCTTTTACAGAGTATGGCCACTTGTCAACTGAGAAAGCGGCAACGAGTGTGAAACGGGGCGCGCAAAAAAGGAAACGTCCGAAATCAAAAAGCAATTCAACTTTTCATTGTTGTCGAAAGCTTCTCGCGTCGCGTTCTCCCCCCGGCCCCTTATTGATCAGCATCCCCCGCGGCGCTTTCCGAAGATGCCCTGCCCGGGTGATTGATAGCCATTGACAAACACATTAAAGAGCGGGGCCCAACTTTTTTAAGGCTCGCCTCCAATCTGGGCAGATGACGCTGCAAGATTTCCATACCCGGTCCCTAGCCTCCACCCCCCGGCCACTCTTTTTTCCAGCCTTTTCCCGTCGAAAGCTCGAAAAACAAGAATATGCGCTCTGTTCTCCTCTTAGGGGAATATCGCGAGTAAGCGAAATCAATTCTCGTCTCGTGTAATGGGATTGAAGTAACGCGGATCGCATCAACAAATTTGGTAACAGTTCATTGCGGATAATGGGTCGGCAAATTTTAAGTGAAAATTCTTCGTTTCACTTGGAGAGTGAGCTAACTTCAAATAGATGGATGTAGACTATGCTGTATTTTAACTAAACTTCTTTTAAAAGAAATTTCGCGTGGAAAATTAGCATCATAGCATTTATCCCTTGTAATGGCGGTGTGCGAATAAACTATTTAACCTTTATATGAAACACTTCGGCCGACTAGCTGAAATTTTTACAACTGAGTTTTCTTCAGAATCAGCAAATATGATGGAATGTTCGTTGAATCATGAACGTTGGATTTTTATAACATCTTTGTTTTTTAAGCTTTAAAAAAAATTTAATTCAAAATTTTAGCTGTAACATATATGAAATGTAAGAATGGGAATAAGACAGTTACAGTGTATATAAAAAATAGTTTTTTTTTTCATTTTTTTGGCAGTTACGATATAGTAAAAAAACTTGTTTTTTTTTACTGCCATTTTCTATGTTAACCTATAGTAATAGTGTTTGTCTTACAATATTTTATTGAAGACTATATCGATAGATATATTTTTACATTAATTATAACTTGTAAGTATGCTTTTTATAACTTATCTGAAATAGACTGGTAAATTCACAGTATTTGCTTAAGGGCACAAAATATGATTTTCTCAATATAATTTGTTTACTTATAATAATAGCATTTCAAGAAGAAATGGTACCGTTTGAATGTAATAACTTCCATAAATATTATATCATACATTCCATTTTACAATCATTTTCCGTACACAATAACACCGCCGACAAAGACAAAACTATCATTGTAGTTGAAATATGATAGCTTTCCTTAATATAAAACGGAATTCGTTTATGCAGCCTAAAAAATATGTTCATTATTGTCGTGATAACAGTGTTCGCTGTTTTATTATACTTTCATTAAAACGCCCAGACGAAATTATCCACATTTATTATCAGTCTAAATATTTCTCAACTCAAGGTTTTTGTGTCGAGTTTAATGTGAATTTCCTAGAACTAAAATGTCAAAGCATCATAATTTATATTAATTCGCTTAAACGCAAAAATTGCGATGGATATTTTATTTAGTATGCCAAATGGATATTTGAACATTAGTTTCGCGTGAATAAGCTCAATTAAAAAGAAGCTTTTTTCTTATTCAAACAGCTTATTACAAAAATTCATAAGTTTATAAATTGCTTCTCGTTATTTATTTAGAATATTTAAGTAGCTTTATCAGACAGTTTATAAAAATAAAATATTTTTTACCTTTTAATAAAATGTTTTGTAAATCTTATTTTTCAATCTCATTTATTTATTTTCTTATAAATATTTGACATTATTTTTTATCTTTGTAAAATCAAAATGACAACCTTTAATATTTGTTAATGGTATTATTTAAGTCTATAGACTCTACTCAAAATAACACTGTGAATACATTTACACTTATGAATAATTTAAACTTTTTCTTATGGGATAGGTAAGAGTTCATCAGAGATTATCAAGCTATGATAAAATAGGAAATGGTTAAATAATTGTACACAAAATAAATTTTCAATATTGTATTGATCATTTGAAAATCTAAATATTCTTGGTATCCAAATATTTGGCCATATTTCAACTAAGTCAAAATATTTGATAAATGTTACTTAAATTATGTTAAGCAATAATATCTCAAACAAAATACCTTTTTTTTATTTTTTGAAACAATTTTAATTAACCGCTTTCTCTGGCAGAAAATTTAAGTCTCAAATAAAAAAAATACTCATACAGAGCTATTTATACTGAATAACTGTCTTTCTTTATTTACTTAAATTACTTACATCAACATCAACTCCAGGCAGAGGGAAAACTCTCGTGTTGGGCAGTTCCTTAGGAATGTAGCGGAAAAACTCTTGCCTCCCTTTATACCACTTGACGCTGTATAAGGTGTCTGTCTCGAGATCATAACGACAATACAAAGCGACAGTATCTCCAACTGCTGCAGCTTCTGGAACTGTCACTTGAACATCCTTTAGACCTCGTACTTCTGAAAAGGAGAATTACAAAATAGTATCAGTAACATGTTATCACTAGCTTAGACTTTAGTCATTTCATTACAGAAGCAAATTTCATTTTAACAATTCTATGTACGAAAGTTTTATACATTAATAAAAATTTTGACCACCATTTTCGCATTAATTCTCTGACTGCTAACGTCTCAACTGTTGAGACGATTTATTACAGTCGTCTCAACTGTTGAGAAGGCTGAGTGCAGTGTGTTGATAAATGATACTCAAAAATGTAAGATTGTCGAGAGTTTTAAAACTGTCGTGTACAAGCTATTATTTGTGTTGTGACGTGATGATTTGTCCTAATTATCTCAATATGTTTGTTTAACATCAATACGGCAAAATATTTTTTCTATACAAATCCTCCACAAGGCTCAGTAGAGAGCAGATTAAAACATTGTCAAGTTTGAATTATATTTTTCTAAGCTCTATGAAATTTTTGAGAAACTTGATACTGCTAAAATTTTGTATTGATTCTTTTTGTGTTTCTTCTTATCGTTATTTTAATGGACTATCGCCGATTGAAATGAAATGCAAATTAAGTCGATTGAAAATACCTTACCGTGTTTATCGGATACTTAATTTTTCTATTTTAAAGCTTGAAACGACTTTTTGATGATAATATTTACACTGGAATGTCCTTTTTCAGTATTCTATTGCAGTGGTCTTAAAATCAAATATGCAACTTTGCAAAAAAAACATTTATTTTTCATGAAAGCGGCAATACACAAATCCAGTATTTTCAGAGAAAAGTAGAATCCTACACACGGGAATATTTTTTTTATATGCATATTCCATGATATAATTCTTGATACAAAACAGAGTGAGGAAAATGCAACATTTGTATATTTTTTTAAATTGTATTGTATTTTACATTAGAAAAAAAAAATACTAGCAAATCAATTAACTTACTGCTCTGCTTTAGTTAATAAGTTTTAAATAATTTAAATATAAATATTTATTTTTACTTCCATCCTTAATTTTTATCCGTTTCTTAGATATGATAGAATTTAAAAAGAATATGAATATTCTATACATTCAGGTTTTTGTATAATAGTATAAATAACATTTTCAGTACACTTACTAAATTATCATTTTTTCTGTGTGATAAAAATGTTTGGAGACTACTGGTCTTCACGATGAATAAGATTTTCAAAAAGCATGATTTTCAATACACCACATTTTACTCATTGAAGTACACGTCATCAAGCTAAGCTGTATGAAGCTGTGCAGTAGACTCGCAGCGACGCAAGGAAATTGTTTATATATAAGCTGTCACTTCTGAGGCAAAATTTTCAGTTGTTAAAAGCATCATGCTCGAGATCACAGCGGTATGTGTACATGAGACAATATTTTGCAGTATATAGTGTGTTTCGCTTTACTATACGCTCTTACGGTATACGATAATATTATATTTACCGACATATTTTAATCTAGGCGCACACCATAAAAATTCATCGACTATTATTTTAATTCTCTTTATCAAAGTCCACATTCGTCGCCATTTTCAATGTGGCTTGACAATGGTTCATAGATACATAAATTGATATCATATTTATTCTAGCTTTAATATTATTTATCGTATACTCATGACTTTATTATTACAATTCACTACATTAAATTAAAATTGTTGTTTAAATGTATTCGGATATTAGTGATTTATTTACATTGTGTAAAATTTATTCTCGATTCAACAACATGGAATGACTAAAAATATCACATTTTTGATACGCAATAAGAGCATTAGTCAAATACCTTTTCTAGTAGAGTACTGGGTCTTTTAAATCAATTTCCATCTCTCAATTATTATCAAACAATTATAGGCTTTATTAAAACTTTTATTGACACGCATAGTGTAAAGTCTCGCTAACTATTTTTTTTAAATATGGTATTTTGTTTTTTCTAGTTTTACATTTTTCATCTCTCATCATGACCGATTTTCTTCTGAGTGACTTTAATGTTAATCATACATTTTAAATATTGTTTCACGAATTGTGGCACGAAAATGCTACGAATAAAAAAAATGAATTAAAATATTTTTTTTTTTTTTTTAAATAATAAAAACACATTTTTTTAGTACTTATTTCCACAATATATTTTTTGATCAGGACCGGTTTCGCTCATCACGAGCATTATCAACTGAATTGATAATGATTGATAATGCTCGCGATGGGCGAAACCGGTCCTGATCAAAAAATATATTGTGGAAATAAGTACTAAAAAAATGTGTTTTTATTATTTAAAATATCATGCCTTTCCATCAAGAAGCGACAGTTAACACCTTAAAAGTAAAATATAATTGTGTATTATTTAGAAATAATATTAAGAGATTAAGTGTTTAATAAACTTCGAATAAAGAAATAAATGGCTTAAAAAGCACCTAGATTTCCTTTCCAAGTATGTTTATAATATATATAAATAATATTTTTGAAAAGCAATGCTTTTAGTGTATTAATGTTGCATCATGTGGCATATAGTGTCAGTATATAATAAATAATAATAAAAATTAATACAAATTTCATAATTTACACTATTTTTATATTCTATGTGTGAAAACCTACATCGCTTCAATAATAATTGTGCTATTTAAATATTTATTTAATAAATTTTATTTCCCTTTCTAATAATCGTAATTTTTTTGTGTCTGTTAATTAAATCAAAAAATGAAGTGTCATGATTAATGTTCATCACATTTTTGTCCCCGAACAATTAATTGAAATAATTTGTAGTAAAAAATTATTAATCTGTACGAGTATATGTATATTTAAAAAAGATTAAAATTTCGTTTCCTCTATAATTCGCAAAAAAAAAGAGAGCAATTATGTTACATCCTTTCAAAATGAAACTAAGCTTGATTAAAAATATGTATAATAAATTTGGCATTTAAAATGTTTATCAGTAAATTACTCCAGGTTATTTTCTTTCTATATCTTTAGTCTTATAACCTCGCACTTTCTTATTGATTAACAATAATATGCTCATTTGAGGTATGTGAATCTATGATTTAATTGTGCATATAAACTTAACTAAGTTCGGAAGCATAAAATGAGTAACACGATAGGAACTATATAAAACTTTTGTGTGGGTAGCTTAAAAGGCACTTTAAACAGCCCCATTCGTGTACGTGAATTTTGTATGTATAAGTATACAAGTTTAAACATAGTTTACACAAACTCTACTGAAGTTTAATGAGGATTTATGCCATTTCGTGGGCCACCTGCTTTCGAAACTTTTGCAATATGATAAATAATATTGAAATTAAATGAATTTTTTCGCAAATAAATCACTTCAGAGAGAATTTCAAGCCACATTTTTTTTATGAAAAATTAAAAGAAGGCTCGGATTAACGAGTTTTCTTTCGAGATATCGTTATGGAAATCATTTTTCACTGTGAAATTTTGACATTAATGAATTCCCACGGAGATGAGATATTGATTTGATGAATATTATACGAATTACAACAGATCTTGCACGATTTTACAGAATGGTTTTAAGGCCATTTTCTAAATTGCAACGATTCAAACAAATTATTTTGTGAAATTCTTATCATTCAAACTGTGAAATAAAAGATAGATTCATTTATTAGACAGAATTTCTTGAAGGACAAATTTTTAATGTCATAGCGTAGAAGTTATTCGTTTATAGCTGCCTCACGACACCTCCCTGATATTCTCAAATTTAAACAATTTATAGTTCTGCCAGAATCCAGATGAATGTTTTTATTTTCAAAATGCTTCATCATTCCTTTTATTATATTGTATTAAGTAAGCCAGTCTTCCAAAAATATTTATTATGAAAACAAAAATACACTATGGCCGCAGATAATTTAATAATTACCCATAACATATCCAATAAATAATATACCTGAAATATCTATTTATTCTTACGATCGTGTTTCAATATTAAATAAAATAATAAAATTGCAGGGAATAATACTTCCACAAAACATGAACGTATATTTTTTCATTTATAACAATTCTCTGTTTATATTGTGTTTTAAATTGATATTAGTATCTGCAATACAAACTATTTTATGTGAAGAAATTGGAAACAGCCAAACTTTTTGTTTCAAAACACTTTCATTTAAGTTAACCTTTTCCAGAAAAGACTATTATCAAAACGATATACTGTTTCTAAATAAATGATATCGTTTCCTAATATTTTTTAATCTGCAACATTTTCCAGCGTATATATTATTCGTAGTTTGATTCAAGTATGTTTTTTATTTGATTTCCTATAACGCAATATTAAAAGAAAAACAGTTTATTTGAAAAGTTTGCAATTGAGTTTGGGTTTTCTACAAGGACCACATTATATACACATTTCGGGATAATGTCAAAATGTTTTATATGTCGACTGTGATAATATAGCAGGAAACAAACTCAGTGAAACTCATTATTACATATTATATTCATTTAATCTCTAACCACATATGTTTTCTTATACTGAAATACTCACACATTACATAAAGACATTTTTTCCGTTTGCTGACGAAAGATAATAAAAAAATGCTTGGACAGAAAATGTTTATCAGAACTGTCAAGTTATTGAAGAACTCTTTAGCTACTGATTTATCACATAAACATCGCCGCTTTATTTTAATAAAAATATCGAATGATTATTTTACAAAATTTAAATTTTTAAACTTTTTTATAATCAATTACTTTAAGAAATACTCCTTCAATTCAGCAGATTGTGTTGATTGTTGCTTCACAAAAATATCCATTGATTGCGCAATTTTGCCGTTTTATACTTCAAATTTATCTATTTTTATGTTACTTTGCCACTTTTGTTTTTCATTGAGTTCTGAATTACTTTCAAAGTCACTAAAAATTAATAAATAAATGTTTGTTTAATGAAGTCTGAAATGTAAATATTTACAGTCAAAAATAATCAAACTGAGCAACTTTGCAAAGCAAAATTTGCTTAATGAAATTTTGTGTTTAAATATTATTTTCACATAAGATAATAATAATTTTATTATCACGTTCATAATCAAATTTTAATTGAATAGACAATATACAATGCTATAATAAAGCGTAAAACAATGTGCGAGTAATTTTAGTATCATAAAGTGCCACAAATTTTCTCGCGTTTGTTATCATGTGTTTATCCTGTAAATGGTCTGGCTTAGCAATAGATTTGAATAATTTTATGCAGATTAAATAATATTAAATTTCACTGCTTTGAATTTCGTTTAAAAAACATGCACTTTTAAGTCTAAAACTAATTATATGATTCCAAATAATCTGCACTATAATTGTTTTAATATTACATAAACACATAATATTAAATTTGATGCAAAAAAGCTACCCTTCAAAAAATACGTAGTGTAAAAGTTGAGATTTAACATTATGGGTAATTCTAAAATTTCACATTAGATCATCCTTCTGCAACTTTAACTATAATATATCACAACATCTGTTTCAAATATGTACCAAAAAATTTAAATTTATGATATAATATTGAACAATATTTAGAAATTTATATTTCGCCATTTAAATAAACATCTAAAATATACCTACTGGCATATATCATCCTAATTATGATAAATTTTGTAACCATCCTATGATAACGTAGGCGTTTTGCTACAAACCGCTCCATATACCATACTCATGAATGTATGCTGAACTTAATTTAAGTGTTTTATTGTATCTGAATAAATTTTCTCCTATGCCACCCCAAAAACGGTTTCCGAAACAGCGATATTGAATTTATACTTTTTATCCTCGATAAAAAATGCATGAGGAACGATATCGTGGGTAGGTATTCACTTAGGAAAAAAATGTTTCCAGCGGCTGCTCTATCGTTTTATCCGTTATGAATATTTCCGGTTTCAATGAAAGGCTTGGGGAGTTAGTAGTGCAAGCCTTAAGCTCTAGAGTACAGCGTTCATGACCCATGTGAGCTACTTTGAATATACCTTTACCCATATTGTTAAGCCGTATTGCAACAAGCAAAGGGGGATAAAGACTCGAAATGGTATAAGTAAAAAGCTTTTATTGTGATTTCATATTTCTGTATTGGACATGTCTAAAGCACGACATTTTGTAAAAGCAGATTATCTGTTGTGACATTACTTATACTGCTCTCTGTTTGATGGAATTATAACATTTTTTTTATTTGGAAAAATTATCTTCAATGCTTATTCTTTTACCGTAATAATTTAATTTGTATGTTTATAATTAATACATCTTGGTTCATTACTTATATTGACCCAATGTCAATACCTTGTATTTATAAGAAATTTTTTCTGTCGTTGACAGATGGTGAATAAATATTCGGTTAATTTTTAATGCAAACACTTTTTTTTCAAATAATTCAGACATCCAAATAGATAAACTTTCTCGGTTGGTATACTAAAGATAATAAGATGTTTAATAAATTAGTAAATATTTAACAACATCATATTGTACTTGCTATACAAGTCATCACAAGGCTTGTTGTCTATCTTCATTAATGATCAGTTAAAACAAGAAGGCTCTTTTTAATATTACATATATTATATTGAATAAAATGAGTAAATTTCTAACGTCATGTTTCATCATATTTCAACATCTTTTCACACAATTTTACGCTTTTAATAAAATATTTACAAAATTTGAAAACAACTTTCTATATAAAAATCTTTGTATCGTATATGTGAAGAAATTTATTGGTTAGCATATAGAAACACATTGTTTCTAAAAAATACCCAAGGGCGTGTTTTTATTTATCGCGTAAAATTTGGAGGCGTATTTTTCTTTGGTGTTTGTTGACAAAGAAAACACTAAAGTGGTTTGGAATATATTTCAACTTCGATAAAGGCAACTTTTGCGTATTGTGTACGAGTTAATATTTACTCTGTTTTTTTTTTTGATTATGTTGTTAAAAATAATACGTATATAGAATTGATAAAAATGTTTGTTCATACTAAATAACAATTCGTTATTTACATATTGTTTTCAATCAAATCCGCTCCAATTACGGAGTATATGGGCATACATAATGACAGTTATGATATATCAATACATTTTAATTTCTCATTAACACTGCAGTCTCTCATTACAAAATCTTATAAATTTATTTTTTTAAATCAAACACTTTAAAGCGAATGGAGTCAAAAGGTTTTTTGAAAAATAAATGATTAACACAATTGAAAAATAATTTTAGTTTACTGTGAAAATACAAAAGAATAATGATTTATCTTTCGTTTTCGGTAATCATTCTTACAGTTAACGATACCAAATGGAGATTTCTGATGAAAATTTCAATATCAAATTTTTCTATCCTAATATAATCATTCTTAGTCAAAGTATCTGAGAAAATGAGAACTATTATGTTTTAAATAACAAATATTGTTTATTTGGAGAAAATTATTACCACCAACTACGACCAATTCCGAGTATTATTAAATATATTCAAGTTTTAAAAATGCATTGTAGGATAGTACGATATATTTCTTTTTTTCGTTAAAATGTTGTGTTTAATTGATGATGAAAATGAAGCCACACTTCAAAAAGCACACCATTTCTTAAATATTAATAAAATATTTACGAAAACCTTAATATCGCATTTTCCTACAAATAATAAGAATTAATTTATCAAAAATAGTCTCTTCTTTTAAGAATTCATTGAGATTTCAAACGAATTTAAACTTGCGCTTATAATTTATATTCTGGTGCAATAATTTCTCAGATGAAATATATACTGGTGTTACTTAGCAAGTGTAACGGCAGTATAAACGGAAACATTATAGCGAACAAAGCGGTTATGGAGAAATGCAAGATTCTCTAACTAATACCTTTACGAAAACGTTCTCCCTGACTGAGAGACGACTTTACTGTTGGCATTATAATCCCTACCTAATCGTTTTATCAATAATTTCTAGTGCAAAAGGTAAAACCCCGCCGTTAATGTTAATAGAATTCATTACGTTTGGTCGTCCCTTGGTTCCTGCTTGGATTACACGCTTTTCCCTTCAAGCAAAATAATTTTATCATATTTATATATTATTGATTTTGCGTATATTTTCTATAGAAATAATAGCGGGCCGAACTTTATTTCATAAAGAATTTCAGTAAACTTGTGATGGCGTTTTACCTTACACTTTTATTTTACGTTTTAATACTATGCTATTATGCCATTAAGCACTTAAAACAATTAATATCTAATAATATGACACGTAAAATATCACTTATCGAAATCGATGAACACTTTTGAATAAATTTTGTTTTTAAATATTTAAAATAGAATATATTAAAACATAGATGAATTTGGTTTATATTAATGAATTATTCTTTCCTCTTATAACTGCCTTTTTATTGAAATTATCAATTAAACTCATATTAAATATATAATTTAAATAATTTCTTCTAGTAATAAAGCAGTAATGAATATTTTTTGTCTATAATTATTTATTTTTTTTGACAGCATCACACTTACAATTGTGTAAATATAATAGTTTTTGTTCTAAAATTGCCAATGCGTTGCCTCAATTTGACGATAATTTTAAATTGTATAGCAAAACGATGTTGTAAAGTCAACAAAGTTTACTTGAACTATTGGTGCATAAGGTATGTTGCAAAATTTATTCGACCCTAATGAATTTGGATCGTATAAAATGTTATCTGCATTAATTATTGAGTTATTTCTTAAATCATTATTTTAAGTAAACTGGATATTGCTTTTACGCATACTTATAACAAAGTTTTAATTTTATACAAAAAAATCACAATTGACGTTCTTTTTCAATACATAATGCGTAACTACTTACACTCAGTTATTATATATGAATGTGTGGGTGCCTGCACAAGTTTCATGTTTTTGTTCGCCAAGAAACCAAATTGGAGACGAAGCGTGAGAAGCATAATATTTCAAAAGATATGTTGTTTCTCTCTTAACTTACTTTACTGAAGAAACAATAACTTTCCTTGCGCTGATGTTGGTATTCTATAGCGATGCATAAAGTGTAATTCAAAAAAGGATGAGACACCAATAAATTTTAAAGACCGCTTGAGCAATCTGCTTTTTTAGATTTTGTTTGAAATGCCGTTACATATCAATTGCTTCTCTGCTGTAAATAGTAAAATTAATCTGGCACACAATATTTGAAGATATCCTTCTTTATTTTTGTATATATATATTTTTTTAATAAAATCCGAATGGTTAACGAAAATTTCATTAAATATTGGCATTTATGTGGGAAAGACAAGTTCAGAAATTTAATCGAGAATGATTATGATATATATACCATCATTATATCTACTCAAAACAATTTTTCACCGTTGACTTGTCTATTGAATAATTAACATAACATAAAAAATGATTTTTACACGGGTATATTCATATAATATTTTACAATAAATTATCATTAAAATTGAGGAACGTCAAGATTTTTTTATAAAATATGAGCATTTTATATTGAAGTTTTATCCATACCACGAATAAAATATAGGAGAAAGAACATTACTCCTGGGCCACGATCTATAAATTTTGTTTCCGAGATGCACTAATATAATTTGTAGATCATAGTATATTTTTAATAATCGTCAAAAAAGTTAAGTATAAAATTAAAAACATCGTAAATGAAATTAGTAGTTTGCTCCATGTTTTATGTTATTATATTTATTATTGTAAAGTTCTGAGTCATCCAAGAACCGATAAAAAAATTTCCTTCTGGTCGCAAAGGTTACATAATGTGTTTTCGAACTTCTGAATAAACAAAAGCGTCCCATTTCTTTAGATTAGCTTAGACACAAAAGTCAAAACAATTTTAAATAAAAAAATGCTTTTCAGTATTAACCAACATTCATTTTTAAGTTTTCTATTTATTTCCCATAATAACCTGTACCCATCTTAACAACAAATATGCCAAAACTGTGAAAACTTACATTGCAGACCCGTTATATTATACTTTCCGCGTATTTTGTTTACAATGATATTCTTCTAAGTGAGTTAATTTAATGACTGATTTCTAAGCTAAGCACATATTTTCTAGCATCATTTTATTTTTGTTTAGCAAAAATTTTATAATTTATAAATAAAACATTGCACTTTCATTTTATTAAAGTCGTATGAGTGTGCTAAAACTTTACATATTTACGACGCGCTGAATTTTTATTTACAAAATTGTCAACTTTTACCATAAAATTTAACGCGCGACTCAATTGTTTCTAAGCCACAAAAGGCCAATTGTGTTTATTTCATTTCAGTTAAGCCATATAATAAGATCATTCACATCCCAAAAATAACTTACAAAAACAATACTTGTAATTGAATTCCACATTAAAAAAGTATTACAGCGTATAATAAACAATGCGATCTAAACATAAAATAACGGCAAAAAGTGAAGTGAAATAAGAGGAATAAAAATGAAAAAATACAAAGAAAGAACGACGAGATGGGACGATATAAGACACCGGGCTAGAAATATTGGACAGAACCTTTTTAAGACTACCATATAAAATATCAGCGTTGTCATTGACACACTTTTTGTAATGTATGGAATTTCAAGAAAAAGGTTTAAGGCACTGGAACTACTCGTTATTCTATAAAAGTGATTGATAATTAAAAGATATGTATGCAGCTACTATTGTTATGTTTACATAATATAACAACGGATTTTTTTTATTACTTTAGACGATGAATATCAAAAAAACTTACCTGAATCCCATTTCTTATGAGATATAGCATAATATAATCGTACAATAATACAATAGAACAACTTTTTTATTACAAATAATTTTATATTTTTTTGTATGTAAAATTTTATGCATGATTACATTTATATTTATTGCAAAGATTAGCAATGGACTGTCTCACACTGAAACTAAGATTTTTATCAAAATTGTTGATATAACTTAGTTTATACTAAATCATAAATTGCTAAGTCAATGGATGTAACGAAAATTCATTAGCACAAAAATACAGAAAATTAAAAACACTGAAATAATATAATTCAAATAAACGTTTTAATTATTAAGTTGGTAAGCTGTATTCCAAAATTAGTCTGCCTCACATTTATGAGAAGCTTTGATACATTCAGGGCTGTCACTATATATTTTCTTTAAAACATGTTGATATCGCGTTCTTAGTTTTATTTTTGTAAGTCTGTATAAATTATTAATTAATATCTTCCTACCTTAAGCTATCAAGCAATTAATCCGTTACATTCATTTTATGTTTGGTTACTATCAAACGTTTTAAACAAAATTTACTATTTGTAAATTATGTTTAAAACTCGTTAAGTAACTCCCCATCGCTAGTTATTAAGACTAATGAAGTTGGCGAGAGAAACCTCACAAAAAATATATCGAAGATGTAAAACGTCAAGTTTGTGACTAAAGTTTCTATGGTTTTGCAAGTGCACTTAATGAATACTAAATATTAATATAACGTATTAGGTAGTTTTTAAGTTTCATTCAACCAAAACTCACACCTTTCAATACTAAAATCAAATATCTTAAATATCTTCTCTTCATACATATTGTAGTTTGCAAGTGCAGTGTTATACTGTATAACAGATAAATAAATGAAATAAAATATATGTTATCATCATATATAGAAGTCACAGGTATAATGCTGTATTTTGTTATATAAAATAAATTGAAACTGTACATATCCGAGGTAAAACCAAAACGATATCCACATTTTTCTCTTCCAATTTTGATAATGGTAATTGGAAGCACATATCCAACATTTTTTATAAATTAAAAAAAAACTAAATATGGTACGTGATGAAAAATTGAATCCGAGACCCTTTGAAACAATACGAGGTAAAACTCTTTAGGCTTAGCAATAATAACATAATGTATTCATTTACAAAACTATGAATTATGAATATTGGAACAGACATTATTACTATACACGGTCGTTAACTACAAAATACCCGCAAAGTTTCCAAATAATTCAGAATTCGCAAAATGCTTAATGCGAATAAAATACCCAATATGAACCTCAGGGGATACGAACTCTGTGGAATATATTTTCAACCAAAGCACCACTACCACTTTCAATAATACTGATCGGTGGAATAAAGCTCCATCGGCGAATCATACGCGACAATGACTATTTACTCTATGTAAGACAGCGCTTTAAAATCTTTCGCAGCAACTGTTACCTATGTGAAAAACCTGACACAAAGGAAAATATGGTTAGTATTTTCTTAAAAATGTTTAATTCATTTTGGAAAAAACACTGAATTAAATTTGCTGATTTCATTTTAACAGTCATGTATGTGATGGGGTGGTCGAAATTATTACTTCGATTATGGTGCTCAAGCGTTCTAATTTTAATCCAGCCAGATTTTTTGGTTTATTTTCAAGTGTATGAATGTGTTTTTCGTCTAAAATTTTCTTTCATAGTCTTTAAAACGACTAGTTACTAGGTTGAGATAGGACGAAATTATCCTTTAAATAACGCTTAATACATCCAGTGGCTTCGCCGCGCGAGGCGCGTTCGGGCACGTTTTGAAGAGGTGCCCTTGCCACGCGACTCGCAGTTAATAGTAGTTCGTTCTAAAACTTCACTCACACAGCATATTTAATTTAATAGATTCGAACAGTCCTCGTAGAAAATTTCAGTCAAGATTCCACATTTCATTCATGCAATTGGGGGCAAATATTGTAAGTTAAAAAATCTTTTTTTTTAATTCTGAACTAAAGTTATCAATGAATATTACCGCGAATTTTTCAATAAATAAAAATTAATCTTTAAAAGAACTTGTCATTTATGATTATTTAAAATAATTCATTTTATAAAGACAGCAATACCATAAATACTATTATTAAAAAAATAAAGATTGACGATTCTGTGATTTGTATTATTTATATTTAGTAATATTATTCATAAATTCTTTATTTTTTTTGTTATCACTCAACTTTACAGATTTGCTCTATTTGTTAGTACTCGTGCGATATTCAAACAGTAAACTTTACATCTTCAGTGTGTGAATTGACTGTAATGCTTTTTCAGTATGCATTGCCCAACTTTTAGTGGAAACCTATCATTGATAACTCATAAAACAACCGTGATTTTTGTTCTGAATATACAGAAATATTCAAGACTCAAGAGCATTTAAAGATAAAAATCTTCACATATAAATTATATTATACAAAAGTATTTGTATTTCTTGGAAATTAAAAAAAACATGTGTATATATATTTAATAATCGCCTATTGAAAGCAAATTTTTTTATACAACTCTGTAATACCGTTTTACGTGATTTTTACCTGATAGATCGATGTGTAAAAGTGTACCCAGCTAAAGCAAAATTGTTTTTAACTAAAATCAAAATGTTATTAGTTTTGAACGAATAAAAAATTGGTAGCAAGCTTACATCAATTTTTTCCATGCATTGAGCAATTTGTTATATTTCTTACTAACAATCGGTGTATATTGCGTCCAATCTAGTTAGGTTTACTTATGAATATAGTTAGGTGGACCCTTAACTTCTTTTTGTATGAATCGAAAATATTTCATTTCATTGATTTTAACAAAACGCATAAATATGTATCAAATAATTCAAATCCAACTGATTTGTTTAAAATACATTAAGCTTTATAAAACCTAAAGAATTCCAATCTGTATGCCTATATAAAATGATATATTAAAACCATATATAAATTGTGCTAAGTAATGGTGAAGACTCTTTACAAGCAATATACAATATGAGAAAAATTAGCGGTATCCCAAGATATCACAGCTCATGAAGGCGTTATTTTTTTAATCACATAAAAAATTCTTCATAGATGATGTCTTTAGTAATATACATATTTAATTAAGTGCATTTTATACACAAGTATCTCTATGAAACTTTCAGTACCAACTTTATCACGTAATTAATTTAGTAAAAAGTCCCGAAAGCTCTTTGCTTATATAATCAGTACTGCACACCAATTCACGAAATTTAATAACATTAAATCATACCATATTCTCGATAATCCCAAACTGTAATATAAATATCTCAGAGTATAATCTTGCTCCAAAGTTTAATATTGAACATTTTGTATACTTATGAAACTTTTTTATTCATATATGTATTTACTATTCATTAGATGATATAATGCAACAGTATGTGACTATTATACCATGAACTAAAATATATTTTCCTTTATCGAAGACCATTAACTAAATTGTTTTAAAATCTAAAATATGTAAATAAAATTTTGAGTTCAATGAGCATTTAGGCGTGCCTCATAAATAAATTGTGTCTTATACGAAAAGCAGATATATCCCGAAGTAAAAATATATTTACGCGTGTAGGGAGTGCACCTGCTAACGTATCCCATTATTTATTTAGAGCATTTATCCTTTTTTAATTTACCGCAAGAGGAGGCTATTTGGTCGTAAAATTTCATGGTGTAATTGAAAAAAGAGACACATTAAAAACGTTAGACGTTTTTTTGATCGCTCTAAAACGTTATTAAATTTTGAAATACGTTGTATTTAAGTATTAATCATTTACCGGCACGTTACAAAACATTATTATTTACGAGAACATGTAATCGATTGAAGAATTTTTATGTGATAAAAAGTATACTGCTGTAACATATATATCAAGTATAAAACTTTACAGTATTTGGCACAACGTCACAATCTGGATTAACTCACTTACAAATAGATTGGAAAATGACATTTTGTGCTGGGATAGGTACAGGGATGCAAAACAATTTGGTCACATCATGATAACTGAATTATTAAATTATGGTCTGTAAAAGATGAACGATAAAATATTATCATTTGATTCAATTTTAAAAATTATTCTTATTTCAATACAATATTGTGACAGGTGAAAAATTTCCTGTCTTTTTACGTGTTTATACAGCACAATGAATAAATTTTTAGGTGTAATATTTTACTTTAATCAAAAAACAATTATCAACTAAATAATGTTGTATTACTGGGAGATTTGATATTTAAATTCCGATCATAGTTGAGCTTTCAAATAAATTCATAAATCGTTTTAAATGTGACCTGTATTGATTTTCAATTATCAAAATATTCAGCAGAGCGAAAAAATACTATTAAGACAAGCAAATTAACGTATATGAATTCAGTCTTTACTAACACTCACACATTTTGGTCATCTATATCTGATAATACAATATACAAACAACGGCCGTCTGGTACTATAACTAACGCATGAAATATGATATTTTCAATAAATTTAATGGAAATGATTTCATTTTATCTATTACGCGTAGCTATGTCCGTTTGCATTTCGATCTCTGTTCTGGCTTAAGTAGGCAGGTAGTTCAGTGGACACAGGTCGTTAATTAAGCCCGCTCTTATCGCTGCAAATGATCGGCTATATTGCCGGGCAACATTTGTCATCAATCCAATGACGGTTGACGCAATGTTGACCGTAATTGAATACGGGCAAATAAGCACACGCTGACAAATCTGTGTTTTATTAAATTTTCGTAAAACATATTGCAGTCACTTTGATAGGCAAATCATAGTAGGTCGACTCGAATCACTTTGAGTCCGTTTGAACAGAATTTCCGCAATATGTATCTATTAAATGTTGCTTCCGGTAAATTTTCGTGTTGAGCCTTTGTATAGTCGTCGTTATTTTAGTTTACGTCACATTCTTAAATAACTAATTATATTCAAAAATATTCTTTTAAAACTGTGAATTTGAGTAACTGTATTTCTGTCTGCCTTAAACTTAGAATTTCGTATGAAGAACGGTTCAAAGTGATGTTTTGAATTTTCATCTTCCATATTTCCACATTATCCAAGCACCAAATTAACGCTATTTTAACACATACACAAAAAAAATATTTATATTCACGATACATCTTTTCACTCCACCTAATAACAATATGTGCATAACAAATCCGTTAAATTCATAGCTGCGTGGTGTGCTGTTTGCCGTATAATAGTGAACAGTTAAGTGCGTAGGCTTTGGTAGAAAGTAATCAGAGAATTTATTATAACATAAAATAAGTTCGAATATATACCGGATGCATCCAGGAAATAAATTCTATATAATATACATACGTAGCTTTATAAGCAAACACACGAATATTATATGTGGATTGTCAACAGAATCAAAATCCAACAGTAGTCGAGACAAATACAATAAATCAACTACAGAATATCACATACATATATCAGAAAGAACACACCATTTTATCGTAGTCAGCGCGACAATAATTGCAATTCACAAATGAATGTTAATTCTGCAAATTAGAGTAAGAATTACTGTTAACTGTTATTTCCTTCGAGACCATTATTATAACGATGTATTGCAATATGACACAACTACATAATTATTTACTTACCCATTTCTCTAGAGAGAATAACGCTGAAAGCAGAAGAATAATTTAGCAGCTCTGTATTACATCAGTTTTTCGAAAAATAATAACTTTTGCATTTTATATTCAATCGAAAATAACTTTCTCTATTTTACTTACTGCTACTTCATTGCTCTACAAATTGTTGTTTAACGTATTAAAAAATATGCAAAGTGTAAATAGAATTTATCTTTTTATAATCTATGAAGAGAATAATAACTGTAGCTTAACATTTACTAATATATAACTGATAGAAAATCAATAAGAGAAAAAAAGAAGAAATTTGTATTTGATCATGTAAAATGGGGTCATTTTTATTGCAAAAAAATATTAATTATTTATTTTCAATCAATTAAGAAATTAAAAAGTTAATTGCAAGATGACAAAACTATTTTCATCTTGTATAACTTAATTTTTAGAACGTGTCATGTCAGCAGGGCTTTTTTTAGAAAAACCATTTTTATGTCGTTTGTCAAATAATATTTACGATTATATTTTATATCGTGAAGATACGCATATACACTGTTTAATTTTTTAATGTAAGTAGAGTCTAAGATATTTTTTTTAATTAAATTAATAAAATTTCTGCGGCGTTTTACTTTTTACGTTCCATCTTAAATTCATATTCGCTGTAAAGAGAATTTCTAAATCGTATTGAAAACGCAATGAAGAAGACAGTTATTCGTTAACCAGTTTTTCCTTTTACGCCAAAGCTTATACGAAGGCTTTAAGTAAAATAACAATCTAAGATATTTCACGGCTGCGATAAAAGTTCATGGTCCGCTTGTTTTTGGGGATTTCTTTTCGTATGTTTATGGCATACTCGTGCACCGGCAATTTTAACGTTTTCACATAATACACCGTTAAATAACGGGCGACGTTAAATTCTCACCATAAAGGCAACATAACGATTATTTACATTTTTGTTTTAGTCGATTTTGTGTGCTTTTAAAACGCGAACCATTTGTTTTGTCGCAAACTGCATCCTGGTTTCTTATATTTGTATAGTAACAAATATGTGTCAAAAGTGTAAAAAAAAAGTTTTCACATTTTCTTATTTACATCTGTCTACATTTACTGAATAAACAATTGTCCCATACAATACTTTTATTTTGGTTTGCACTTATCTATACATTAACCATTATTTCAAATGACAAATTGATTTTAAATATAATTCTATCAGTTCTTACTGATCATATGATGAGCTCAAAAATAGTGCAGTATTTTAAATTGATAAAATCATCTAATCATCAATTTTATCTTGCGTTTTCATTAGTTGATAATGAGTACACACTTCTAAAAAATAAAAGAAAAACTTCGAGTTAAGAAGGGCTAAAATAACTGCCATATCTACAGAAGGTTAGCAATAAAACCTATATCCAACGTTATTGTTACTCCAATGAAATGGAGTAAATATATGTTATATCAATCGGTAACAAATAAAATACTTTTGAATATATAACCATTTTTTTTCATGAACATAACGACGGATATAAAAACAGTTTTTTAATATGTCATCAACAAAATCCATCATAATATTGATTTAATTTATTTGAAAAATATGTTGCCCAAATCATCTTTTATATTTTAATACATCGCAGAATACATAGCAAATATCATTTACTGTCGAAAAAAATTGACCTACGTTTTTTCAGAATATTTTTTGCTGACGTCAGTAACAGGCTTCTGGAAGCTGGTGCGACGGCGCTACGGTCGTGCTACAGCGTAGCCGGTTTTTGTTTATGTTTCCTTTTAGTAAATCGCTGCCATACATAATTCAACCGAGAGATTTTTCTTAACAACCTTTCAATTGGAATTTTCTTGTAGTGTACACGAGCTCAAAGGAAAGTGTTTTTTTAGGAGTATAATTGGGTTATGATTAATTGATGTAACAAACAACATAAATTCTTACTCCGGTCGTTTAATAAAGGAAACCACAGTTAATACATTTAAAAGTTGGAGGTATTGTTATCTCTTCGGTTTAATTGCTTTAGTTTATATACTGGATTGATTTATAATGCATTTAATTAATTATATAAATATTCAATTTACTATTCACTCGATGTTACGTCAAATTAAAAAAAAAGATCGATCATTTCCCGGCTAAAAATGGAATATGGAAAAATGGAATGGCTCTACAATAACATCAATTTCAAAAATATGTGATTTTGAATTTCGTTGTGAGCAAGCAACACAAATCAAAATGTAATCATTGTAAAATAAAATAAACTTTTCGTAATCATTTCTAAATGCCTTACAAATCAAAAATAGCACATGAATACCAAAATACAATATATTTTCTTCGCATATTTGAGTAAGGCAACTATCAAAAGATTTTTTAAATCAGTATTTTAGACAGTTTAGATTGCTGATGAATTTTTGTAGTCATCATATACTTAGTGTTTATTTTAGAACGAATAATAAAATGCAAATTATATCATGTATTGATATTATATATTGTGTATTTCTCTCAGACTCTGAGTATACTGAGTCTACATACCACTTTTCTTGGCGTTTAACTATCATATTTTGAGTAACGATAAATATTAAAATGTTCAAAGGCGTCATTTATTTTCCTGGCCACTGCCATTTATTATTTTTTAAACAATAAACCAATCCCTATTGTGATGCGAGTATTTTTTTCAAAACAATAATTTATTAGGTTAAATCCGATCCAGCCATCGAAATATACAACCATGCTCATGGATTATATTTTGAAAACAATTTTACTTGTGTTAGTATTTATTATTTGAGCAATAATTGAAAGTTTTTTTTTGTTTTGAGACAGAATTCAGACAACATTCCAAATTTATGAGTAAACATTAATACAATTTTCAAATTATTCTTCATACTACATATCACTTCATTTTTACTATATTCACATGCGTATTTTAATAAACAATCTTATTACTTATAATATTTTTCTGTGCTTAAATATATTTTACATCGCAAAACGAATAATTGCAATAAAATATTGGCGTTTATAATACCCACTGGTGAGGGCAGTATTAATAGCAAATCAATTAAATTAAGATAATATAGTTTCACCAAAGTTTATGTTGAAAAAAAATATTTAATAGCGTATAAATTTCTCTTATATAATATAAATCATACAATTATTAAAATTTATTTTTTTTACCATATTTTTATTTTCTATTTTAATTACACAATGAATAAGTAACCCTATTATTAAAAAATATATAAACAAGCAATCAGTAAATAAAGTTATGATGCATTATGGCAATAGCTTCCCGGGTTCGGATCTCAATTTAATTTCAAATTTTGATAATATGAAACATATAATATATATATGTATGTCTTAAATCTTGTATTTTATATTTTTTTCACTTCATCAAATCGCTGCTACAGAAACCTCTTGGTATACTCAATTAATGACCATTGATAAACGTTAATATATCGGCCTAAATAGTAGTGTAAATAAGCTCTTCATTTATACTATTGAGAGCTATTTTGTCATTTACCTTTGCTTATATACCTATGATTATGATAATTTGCTGTCTTGTAATACGATAATTGCGTGTCTAACTTATTTCCACGGTTTATCGATCGACTAATATTACTTTAACAACCTCTAAATTCAAATATCGTGAAATAATTATTTCCATTGTTAATACCTTTACATGTAATATTTACCCGCATAGCTTCATATTTATATCCAATTAATTAAGCTAATTAATTATTATTAGACGTCGAATTCATTCGGCAATGTCTACAGACGTGATGTTACTAAGAAGTACACTAATTGTGGAGTTGCGGAACTTAACCAGATTAGTTCAAATATAAATTATACACATTGTTTTACTTTGTTTCAATGATTATTTGAACCATAATTTGTAGAATATTGTCATTTCAATATAGTTTGATAAAATTAAACGTGTACTATAAAACAGCCATGAAATTAGTGTCATTTTTAATAAAATGAAATTTAAATAATAATAAAATTTTAAGCAATGAATTTAACAAAAATAATACCGTATATATGTCAATTTGTTTTTAATGAATTTAAAAGTGATTGCTTTTTTATTTCATGTTACAGTGGATAAAAAACTTTTTTTTATATTTAATTTCATCTATTCATCTTTTCATTTTATTAGCATTAGATGAAAAAATAGATCACTTATATTGTATAACAGTAAACAATTATTTAGTCTTCTTATCAGTACATTCACATACATACATATGTAGCCCAGTGTAACACAACAGAGTGGTCTAAAATCGTTGTGTATAAAAGGACAATAGGGATTTCCATCCACTTAATAATGTCTCAATGAATTTGGTGGATTTTTTGAAACCTTTCGCCATAGTCCAATAAAAAATCAATTATGTATTTTCGTGTAAAAAAATGATCGATTTTGAGATAGACAAGTCATAAATTTTATATTTTAATGGCGATAAGAAACATTTTTTCACATAAATGAAACCAAAAAAAAAATAGTAAAACTATTTTTCACTAAATGTTTTTGTCGGAATATTCTAATATGGCTTTTGGGAGAAACAATTAGATATGCATTTAATCGCGCATATCTATGCAAATGGGTTGATGATACATATTTATTGACGTATTATATTTTCTTCTTGAATACTGACTTTTCTTTGAGTAGACATAATATATATGGGATAAATAAAAGTTTTTTGGCTGAGTAATAATTTGCGATCAACATAACAATACTTCAACAAATAATATACGAACTTTTCGAGTTATATAATAAAAAATACTCGATCTAGTTACAATAAAATTGAATTAGAATCACTTGATACATTATTGCTTTCGTAAGAAAACTTCGATTAGCACTCAAATAATAAGTTCTCCGAATATTATTTTATTTTGCCAACTTGGCTCAACTCTTTTTACGTTTTCAACGGTTTTTTTTTACTTTCACTATTTTATTCCTAACCTAAAAGAGCTGTTTCAATTTTTTTCTGACATTGATAAAACTTGATTTACTTTACAAAAACGTTAGTTTTTATAGTATTTTACTTATGTGGCATTTATTTCCTCTCAAAATAAGAAGTACAAATATCTAATCATTTTTCTGGCAGATATGTAACTTTAATAAAATTCTCAATACTTTGAAAGTATTTTTAGTCGAATCCATGTGCTGAGTCTTATTTATAAGTACTAATATTCTGTATTTAAAATTTTGTTGTCTGCCAAAACTTTGTTACTAAAAGTAAAGTAAAATATGTAGAAATTATCAAATAAGATAATATAATAATTACATGCTCAATTCAAAAACATAAAAATGTAGCCATATGACTTTATCAGTTAATAATACTCGCGATGAGCAAACCCGTTTCTAGTCTACATTATTGAAATAATGCTAAAAAAAAAATTTTATTGTACGAAATATATTACTGTATCCTCGTGATTTTATTTTTATGTTTTTTTTTCCTAAATGGTCTACATTCAACACCGATGTCTTAATTATATTTTTTTTACTTTCTTTTACACTCATATTTTGTTATTTTCATACGATTTTCGACCAAAATATCAATAAAATCAAATTTCCTATTTCAAATACACCACATATTTGTTCCGATTTTTTAGGAATCTTGTCAAAATAAAAACATGTTTTTTGGCCGAAATTGAAACATATTTTTTGAAATAAAAAATACACATTGGAACAATCTTTTTTATGATAAATCGCTGCGACCAAAATATATCCACTTTTATCCAAAGCGATAAATTCGTTCAAAAAATATGTTGCTTATATTGGAGCAGCTACCCAAATCGTTGGGGTACACAAGTCATAAGGCTAGAGCTTATATAGGTGACAAATAATATACGACCCTAGCTTTCAAAATCCCTGGCTTCGATTACGCGCACGCCATTGCAGGAGTAGGGCCACCTCGTCACGTAAACAATTTTGTTGAAACCACTGTTTGAATACGAACGCCTCGTGGATTCATCACCCTCAAGAAAAATACCCTCTGTCAGTTTGAATATATTTTACCGTAAAGGTTTACATCCAAAAGAAATCCCTATGTATACCTTTACGTATCTATCTTCTTACAAACTTATTCGGCTTGAACAAGTGATGGTGCACTTTTTGTGCTATTGTATTAGGTACCCTTCAATAGAATTCTGCCGAGCCGCTTTCAATTTTAAAATTAATCTTACCTATTTTTATACAATAGTGACATTTGTAACATCTGTATAAAAAAAAATATTAGCAATCCAAAAAACGCGGTACATTGTTCAACAAAACATTCACTTTTAAATTCCAAAAATAAAAATTGAGAATTGAAGTTGATATCGACATATAAAAAATTTACTGTATACTGACTGTTTCAGGCATATTTAAAATAATATTTATGATTAATTAATATGAGCTTAGTTTTATAAAATAAAATTTTAACCCCAGTTTCAAAAAAAACATACGATCTTCTTTTAATTGTATGATATATAATATTTATTTAAACAATATCTTACGATAGTAAATTTATTTACAATAATATAATCATATTTGTATCATGAAAATTGTCGCTCAATATATTTGGTCATCGTTGTGATATTTTTCAACTTATTCTTTCCTTTACTTTTTTCTAAAAGAACGCAATATTGAAAATAAATTTATTTCATACCATTTCTGAATATGTCTTTAATCTCTTAGAATCTGTTTAACTTTGAATTTTGTTCTATTATCTTTTTTTGACTTATATGGAAAACCTATGTTGTATTTCATTCTTTTTTTTATTCATTAAAAAATATTCATTTCAATTTTCATTATAAACATATATGATTATATTATTGTAAACAAATTTAGTATCGTAAGAGATTGTCTAAATAAATATTATATATCATACAAGAAAAATACAACTATGTCTGCAATATTCATGATTTAATCCAGTTTTTCTCAATAGAATCTAGATCATAAAGATCATCGAAGAATTTTAACTAATTCCGAAACAACATTATGACTGGATTATTTAGAAATGTATATCCTATTATTAAGTAAACTTTATTAAATTTATATTGCGAATGTTTTCTATTACTTTTCAATATCTTCATTTTTTGAATATATATATATTATTTTGAATTAATGTTACATGTTGCAGGAAACGTGATCATGTCCAATGGTCACGTAACTATTGCCCTCCTTCATATAATTTACAAATATCAAAGATCGTGCCGAGGCCTAATAAACTATACACACCTAATTGATACATACAGTTCGACTAACTTAGAATTTGTAAAATAATCAATGATTTTATACACTACTTACACTAGTAAAATGTCAAAATAAAGCCTCCGATTTATGAATAAATATGAGTTAAATTTCGTTTCTTGTTTTACGGAACGATTTAGAATATTTTAGTCGTTGACGATGACAATCATTATTATTTCAAAATATCTAGTGCTGAGTAGTCTTAGTTGTAAGACTTTTCAAAAAAAGGTTCCTTTACAATTTAATTTCCTAACACACTTAGATCGTTTATTCTATATTGGTTGGTTGTATCAAGCATGTATGCTGAAAGAAGCGTGATTTAAAACTAATTGTTTTGTTTAAAGAGTTTCGCAGGAATATTCGTAATTCGGCAAAAAAAGAAGACGTGAAAATTTGACTGACCTTTTGCATGCTCAGTTATCAAAAAGTTCATTGGGAAAAAATACTCCTGTCGTGTAACAGTGAAAAATTATTAAACGCCCAAAAACTGCGTACAGAAAAATCTACAGTCAATAGCTAATTTGTTTGGCTAAAAAAATTAAATTATCAACAATAAAAACTAATTTCTAAATAACCACGACGTTTGTATCTTACAACAAAGACTCAACGCGATTCCGTAAGTCAATTCCTTGACAAGCTAATAAGTGGAAAAAGGTAAGATAAATGTAAATATGCGAGATAGCAACCAGAAAACAGTTTAAAGCGGTGAAAAATAAATATTATATTTCATCATTATTTTACACGTAGGATCGAACATTGTGTTATAAATAAATTTGGATACTTAAAAATACTGACGTGTGTACGCACCCGTGCCAATCATTTTTCGTCACTTTTCAAAACAAACGAAATTCAATGCAGACTGATATTTATGAATTTATTTAAATATCGAAAGAAAGGTAGCAAATAAAGGTTTTCCTTTGAGTCTTATTTTTGTGTACATTTTTGTTTTTCAATATAAAGTTTTATTTAAATGTAGAGGAAGCCTTATGTTTCAACAGATTTTAGCGCTTTGCAGTATTATATGACAATTAAACTCATCGTACAAAACTTTAGACTGTTTTCTAATGCAAATTTACTCCACTTTACTTTGTTTAAGAAATTGTCTTCTATGATTACATTGATAGTGCTAAAAGTGTATTTTATCAAAACAATTGTTAAATGCGTAATGTATCTTCGGCTCAATCGAGCATACAGGTTAACAACATAACAATTTGTTATCTAATGAATGACTGACTGATCTGCATTATTTTTTATATTTCCATGACATTCTTTGCTAAAACTCACACTTAGCGATTACAAAATAGTATACACTTATATTCGTATAAGTTATAATAGTATATTATATTTTTTAATGAATTTTAAATGTACGTAATGTGTCTTTCTTATTATCTATACTTAGTGAATTATTTAGACGATCGTGATTAATTGACTGAGAAAAAAAAACAAATTGCTAAAAGATTAATATTACTAAATACCCATTTTTGCACAATATTTGCGAGCAAAATAAATTTCGAAACATCATCAATTTACATATTTTCATTTGAAAATTGATCTGTTGAAAGTTGCAGAATAATTAGATTCCTATTTAGGAATCTAATTATTCTGCAACTTTCAACAGATCAATTTTTAATCAGTTTATTCTTCGAGCCAAACTTCGGATTAAATGTTTCAAATAAATTTTATAAAATACCTCGAATTCAATGCTTTGTATCCCCGTAAGAGGAACCTTTGAACATTTCCGTTAATACCCCATAAATTTTGTCTTTTCCTCTTGACAAATGATACAGAAAACGATTCTTTCATTGTTAAGTCCAAAGCTTCGATTGAATTGGCTGAAAATTAAATTGCTTTTCGGGTAGGGCAAAATTAATCTTACTTTTGTATTTTTTGTATTACTGATAATTAATGCATACAGACTTCTTTTTGAAAAAGATGCACCTATTAGATTACAATAATACAATATTCCATTTACTCAAAACATTTGATTAATTATTTAATATCATTTTTTTCAATTATCAGTTCATTAATTCAGATTGCATATAATATTTTTTTTTTAATTTTTAACAAAACAAGGCGTAGATTTCGCTACATATGTATAGGTTAAGCATAGTGTTTTTTTTGTAATTTTATCTTGCTTTTCAACATATTGTCAAAATTCATTTATGTTTAAATATTTCATTAAAAAACACAAAAATATTTTCATACATGATCTCCGAAAATGGCCCTTATTATGTTTGTATTAAATATTTAATTTTATTATTATGTTTGTATTAAATATTTAATATTTTATTAGTTTCCTTCGCTATGTTTATTCTTAATATACTGCTAATAGTTAGACCCTAATTAAACATGCCAATGGAAGCTGTCTGTGGAGACAAGAAATTGTTAGACAGTTATGAAAGCTTAAATTTCATTAATAGTGATGATAGAAAAATACGTGAAATATAACTAAAATTCAGTTTATCGCTCTAAGCGGTCCTTTTTTCATCTTGTAGACAAAATAGACTTACTATAAATAGACCTAGCTTCTCGGCAATATTTGAATCATTATCGAATAAAAATATGCTTTTTCCAAACTGAAAATTTTACTTACATCACATTACGAATTAACTATGTATAATTTATCTACACATATAGCTGTTTACTTATATCAGAATTTAAGTGTCGTTTTGCTATTCCGTCGACGACAACTTAACTTTTTGATTATATTTTTGTAGTTCAACGAATATTATAATGATATTTCAAAGGTAAAGCTCGTTCATCTTCAGTATGTAAGTCACAAAGCAAAGATATTCGTTAAGTCTCTGAACAGATTGAAATATTGCATACTGTCTCATTTTCTTGAAAGTCTTCTTATTATCTACTTACGCTACTTCGTGACTGAGGAAAGAAAGCTCACCTGACAAGACGAAATGTGAGCTTACGAGCGTACTATAATATTAGAGTACGTGCATATCATCAAACTTTTCTATGGGAATCGCAACAAGCAATGCACAATCTCTCTAATGGAGCGATTTCACGTGAAAACTAAACTGAAACCAATCTGACCTTTTCTTGACAAGTAATATGTATACATATTTTTTTTATATAATGTATAGAAAAAGTTTAAGTTTATTCCTTCTAAATGATACTTTTCTTATTTATCTATCTCTATAAAAATAAATCTAATATTGTCCGTCTGATTTTTTCTTTTTTTTCCTTCTAAATAACATGAGTTATCTTGAATAGAGTGAATAGAGAAATATACGCTTCACATTACATAAAATCCAGACGTCATTCAGTTTCTACAATTTGTCTTATACGTCTGTTTGACACTCCTCTTATTCTTGTTCATTATTCCCATTTAAAATGGAGAAAAACTTACCCTCAATTCTGAAAAATTTCCTTGTTAAAAACTCTGGTTTTCTCTTTAAAGGGAAACTAACGAGCATTATTTGAATTTCACTTCATTTAATACGCTGAACGATGAATAGAGTGGAAATGGATTATTATTCACCTTTTTTCATTTCCATTCGTGATTACCAGACATGTATTATTTTTGATAAATGCTTAAAGATGACCATGATTATATCTAAGATAAATTCTTAGTATCTCGGACGGAATCTATTTGAAAAAAATTTAAAAAAATAATTCGTGATTATTAAATAACAGCATGTTTTTATGATTATTGTTATTCTGAGAGTAATTGTATATATCAAAAATACATCTTCGTTGTTTAGTACACATGTCACTCGATACTGAATAGAAAAAGCTCGAGTCGTATGTTTAAGAAAATATTTCAAGAACGAATTTTCTCCTAATGCAAGCATCTAATCAAGTTTTCTTCATTCACAAAACTCCATTGGTAAAATTTTTGAAATTCATCATGATCTTAAAATATTTATGATCTGATAAATATATAAAATCTTTATATTGTAAACAAGTAAGCCAACAAAACCATTACGCATATAAATTTTAGCCTTATGTCATTCAATCGATTAAATTTATCACCGCATGTGAATGAAAACCATTTGAAAAATTTCCTTTCAATATTGCCGTCGAATAAGGTGATACTTTGAATAGAGACACATTTTTTACGACTTGAAAGTGGATCGAGGTATATTTTATATCGCTCGAGTAAAAAATGCTCGCAAAATAGTGAACTGAAAATATGGATAAGCATATAAACGAAAAGAACACAACGTTTATTATTCAAAATAAACCGACATAACAGCAGGCACGGGGGGGTAATAAATCCTCCCCGTTCTATATAACACGGACGATTCAAGTCGAAGCGTCAACACAGCACACAGAGAAGACTTTATATGCCCTCTAAGGGAGCGGCTAAAAGTTTAGGGGAGAATTTTTTTCTCTGACCGCTTAAACCTATTTATAGACCATCAATCGAAAGCATATATTTAACCAACTATGAAATTACATGTAATGATTGTAGAAGCGGTGTGTAATTTAGGTCATGTTTATTTCTTACTTCTCCATTAGGGATATATAAAAAATGTTTTCCGCTGTAACGTGCATATATTATGATACGGGCATCGAGGTATCGTATGTATGCAGCGCCCTCTAACTGCAGTACAATAGAGTTTACTTAATTTTTGGCTTCATCGGATATTCTTTTATTCAACAGTCATTGCGAATGATCGATCTGCGAAAAAAATCATATCGAACAATAATATACAAAGAATGTTCCATTCCACTTAATTTTGTGATTAAGGCTTGAACTCCGGAATGGAATATTTCATATATTGATTTTTCAAACGATATAGAGTAAATATGCAAAAGACATTGTTGTTTATGGCATTTTAATTAATCTCATCGGTATTCGATTTGATGTTGAAAAATTCTACCGTATAGAAAGCAAACTGATTATGTACACTCTATTCGTGGTTCAATCATTCTGTCACGATCAACGAGATAAATTGAGTGAATGATGATGAATTGTGTTTTTACATTTTTATGAAATCTAAATGATTAATGAATTAATTCTAGATAATTAAATGATTCTATGTGCCTAAAAATGCAGTTATTAGCTTTCCAACCACAGTTTTTTTGGTATTTCAAAAGAAACATTAATTAACTATCAATCATTTTTTGCATAGATTGGGTTGCGTCTTTGTTGAGCCAATACATAAATTATAAGTGAATAATCTTATGTTGAAGGTAATATTACAGAACCAAAACATTTACACAGCGATATTTTTTTTATTTTGTACATAAAAAAAATCAGAATGTTACTGCAAAATTTTTTAAAAAAATAATTAAATTCTCTACTATTTGTTGAATAAAAATATTTATTTCAACAAATTTTTTCCTATACCTACTAATTTTCATGATTTTATCAGTGCTTTAAGGATCATGCAGTTAAAGAATAATGAAAATTTAACTCACCAAAACTAAAACATCAAAACATCAAAGCTTAATAGATATCTGAAACTATATTGTCCAAGGTACAAATTTTCCCCTCGATAAATAAAACAGTCGTAAAGTGAGTCTCACCGAGTGCCGCCAGCAATGCAAGGAGGACTGCCACCCTCGCGGCTTTTCTTAGGTTGACGTTCCACATCGATGTCCCTTTTATGTGTTTTCCTGGATATAAATTCATATATTTTGGGTCGTCACATTTAAGCGGCATCATAAATCACACTCTGCATCAAAGTTTACGCCTCGGCGACCGGATCTTCCAGCTGGTCTATTGATAGTCTCTCACGAAAAGACTGGGCTTGCTTATTCGCCTTCTTTCCTGGCGCTGAGATGTTCCCCCTAGAAGCTTCCATCGTCTCACTAGTGTGTTATCATTTCACACCGCCTCGAGCATGTCTTTTGTAGCTTGGCAAACAAACTACGACAAACAAAAAGTGTTACACGAGTGTGACGTAATGATCTCATTAATGCCACAGAACTGTCACGTATGGTTTCAATTATGCACTTCACAGATTGCTGCGAGCTTTTTTCTCTCGCGTACTTTAAATATCTTCTATAAATGGAAAATAATCTTTACAAAGTATTTTTTTTTCGAGTTTTCTGAAGTCATATTCATTATGACTTATTATTGAAATGATTAATTTAAAAAATCATCATATTGTTATAAGAGCAATATTTCTCGTTTCGATCTGGAAAAAAACTTTTTTTTTTCAACTGTGTGATCAAAAAAAATTACAGATTTTTAATTAAATATTTTTAATTTATACATCTATCAATCTATCATTTGGCGCATCATTACTTATCTATTATTTATCTTAGCTGTATTTCACTCTACTGAGAATAATTTTCCGTCCATACATTTTCATAATTTGAAGAATATACACAAATATTATATTATATTGTAAGTCTTAGCTCATAAATACAGAATAACTTTACTTAATAAGATTTTGGTTAGATATTTTCTGGTCCTTTGCAGAAGCTTTTTCCACAAAATGTTTTTAAAATAAACAACGATTTACCAAAAGCGCGATGATTTTTTTTAAGCCACCGTAAAGCTATTTGAGTAACTTCGCTGTATCCAGGTGGTAAACAAATATTCCCTGATAATCAATATCTTTTTATGCGTGACTTATCCTTATAAATTATATTGTTGTCATGAAAATATTTACATCCATGATCATAAAACCCTGCTTACGGAAGAAGTGGGCGATTGGGAATAAAAGACACGCCCCTAGATATTTCATCCCTTTTTTTCTAATAGCTTCTGACCTAAATAAACATTGAAGTCTTTATCTTCGTTTTATTTAATTGAGAGAACAAAAACTTTTTGTGCTTTCTATTATAAACGGCTAACAATAAAAAGTTTGGCAAAAAGTATTCATACCGAATCGCTATCCAAAACTCTTCAAATTTATATTTATATGAAAGATTAAATAATACGTTTATATTCTACTATTTTACAAACAATTGTCAGCGCGTTGCGAAAGTTTCATTGATAACCTCAACATAATTAATAAAACTCTGCTTAAGTTCTACATAGCGCACGACATATTTGAAGACATTTCCTTCAAAATCGTAAAAAAAAAAAAATTAAATTTCTTTAACACTACAATATTATACAAAACAAGTACCTCAATTATAAAATTTAATATACAAGCATTTTTCAATTTTAAAATACGTTTATTTAATTTTAAAATATTCTAAATCTGAGGGAAATAAATAAATTTTATTTTTTTAAAAAGTTCATTCTTTTTCGAATCATATTGAAATAATAAATAAATACCATAGTTTTTAAATCAACAATTTACGTTTCTTCTAATTTTGATTTCATTAATATTATTTGTAATTAATTTTCATAAAGACCTTATATATTTAATCAAAAATAAAAATGAATCTTCGTAAACGAAATATAAAGAAACATTTTATAAACAATAATGTTTTATATATATGCTAATGACCAAATCCATTTTACGTGAAATATCAAATTCATCAATTTGATAGCCGATTGATTGGTTTTAATTATAAATAGTTCTTTTTGACATAAAGAGTTTATTTATTGTTAAATTAATTTTACATAACGTATAAGCTTATTGATTAAGAAATATCAAAAAAAAAATACAAAAACTTCAATATTTTTTGTACTTTTTATAGTATTTTTACGAAAACCTGCTAACCAATAATTTAATTTGATGTAATTTATTAAGATTTCAAAAATATTTTTTTTATTTGAATATAAAGTAAATTATATTTCTAATAACCTTTCCCGCTCAAAACAGCAACAAAATTTTTTTTTTCAACAAAACTTTTTTATGATAAATTTTCATTACGACTTATTCAAAACAATTTTCCAGTGTTTTTTCATGTTTTTCGCGGTCCACTATTCACAGTTTGTTACCGGCGATACCGGAGTTACGCGCGAAAATCGGAGCACGCGGAGGGTGGAAATAATATCGTATGACGAGAACACTTGTTCACTTGCGGGGAACGAACGGTGTAACGACGCACGGCTGCGTGGGCGGCGTTACGGCGCGCGACACGTGTAGTCAGGGCGGCGAGACAAGCGAGACTGAGCCATTATGGGCGGAGAGTTGCGCTGCAGGGCGCCTGCCCGCCCAAAGGCTTCCGACCAAAGCCCACTACTGCTTGGCACAGTGGCGTGCACTTTGTCTCATTCACCTCTTAACTATAGAATTGTGTTACTTATCGAAATGCATTTGTTTTTAAATACACTAAAAAAATCAAATATACTCTCACATATGTATGCAGTGCTTTTTTTTCAAAATGTAAAATTATTTAGATATTTAATTATTTCTTTGTATACTTTTTCTATTAGTTTTATAGCATTGAGTAAACGTTTATTTAACTGAAAAGGGATGATTTTTTTCTTTTTTGGATCTTAATTTTCATTATATTCATTCATAAATAAATCTATGTATGAACTTTTTCTGTAAATCTTTTAAATTTTATATTTTTGATGGTCTACCAATGTTTACCTATAATAAGCAAAGATACATAAAAGAAGGTTGGAAACTGCATTTTGAATCAAAAACTTATTATTTTATTGTGTGTCAAATGTAAGAAAATTCAAATAAGCCAGTTTTAGTGTATTAGTTATATTTTGTTAAACACTTTGCTCGAAATTAAAATACATAATTAAAATCTACTAAATAGCACTATAAATTAATTTCACTTTCAAATTCTAGGACTAATTCGTAATGACATCTCGGAGTTTTCATTTGTTTTATCAGAGCAGTTGCCTCTTTATCCATTTTAATAGAATATTATTTTCGTAATATTTATTTTTTCGTTGAACAGAATTCACAAATTAAAATTAGTTTATTATTAAGTTATCTGATTGTTTTATAATATAATGTCGAATTTCAATTATTATATTCAATCAATTCTTAGCACGAAGACCAAAAAGCGATCGATAAAGAGAAACAGTTTTATTATATAGAGATTTGAGCATTACCCTAACAGTCAGATAATCTCGGGTCCTTGTACGTTATATTCAATTATTGAAAAGCCAATTTCACCTTTCAATTTTAAATTTAAGCACCGACGCCTGTATTTATTTTTCCTCCCTAAGCTAATCTTGAATTATTTGCAAAATAAATTGAGAAAATTATAGGATTTATGCAGTATATATTTTACTTATCAAACAGCTTGCTTATAAAGTATCATTAAAAGTTTTCCTATAAAGTTTATATGTTCCTCGTTGGGAACGGGTGTGGTAACAAAAATATATAATATTTAAATTATTTCTAAACTATATTTGAACACCACTGATTTAGCACATGAACTAATATAAAAATACAACTATTTCCCTTCGCTAAGTAAATAGAATATTTATTTTATTGACACACTACTCGTCGGGAGAGCAATCTATTTTAAGAGTGTCTTTGGAAAGGTTGTTTGGAAACCTGTTAAGAGTTCCAGAAGCCGGCGAATGTTTTTCGTCTGTGCCTACTCAATTTTGATAACAAGATACTCCCATATGGCCGTTCTTGGCATGGATAGCTTTTCAGGGAAGCGGTTATCCTCTCACTTGACGCCAGTTTAGGATATGCTAGCTTCACACGTCAAGTTACCCAATTATTGCAAAATTCAATGCCCAGAATATCATAACATTGAAAAAGTTTTTCAGGGCGTAGAGCGTGTTTTTTTTCAAATAACTAAATTAAAGTTTTTCATGGCCTTATTATTTGTTTTATTTCTAACTCTTCTTATCAGGTTCGTTTATTAGTGTTCTATATTTTCTATAACTTAAAGCCAACATTTTCCAGTTTGTATATTTAACCATTATTGTTTTAATGAATAAATTCTGTCAACAATAGTAAGTTTTGCTTGGAGTGCATTATTGCATATTATTATCTCTTAAGTATGTCATCAAATTTGTTATGTAAATAAATGGTTTAAAAGCATTAAATTCTGTGACTTAGGATTAATCTATGTAAATGTATTTGGAGCACATAACGAAAACTGATGTTAATCTTAATAATTTTACAATACTGCTTGATAATAATTGGAGGTTTTTTTTATTTTTTAAATCTGTAGGAGACTTCAATAATTTGCTAACCGACTCAATCTGATATTTTTTTTGATTTCTCATCAATCCAATCAATAAGCCTTTATTGTCCCAAAAAATTACTTTCGTTTATTGCTAAGCAGGTGAATCACTTTCAATGATGTTAATCGTTTTCCGTTGATCGTTAGAAAAAAATACTTTAAGCTGTTATTAGTAAAATATAAATAATACAGCTCGGCTTATATTGCACTAGTCAGAGATGTTGATTTTGCTTATTTTTATTTGAACACTTTGAAAGTGAAAGAACATTTTATTTTTTACGTTTTAGTATCTATAGAATGGTATAAGTTTAATTTACTTTTTATTTTTGGGGTGTGTATTTATATGCATAAATAATAAAGTATTAACTCAATACAACCTACGCAAAATAGCAACGAGTCTTCGCAGATTTTACAAGCCTACGAAAAGGGGTCATCTACGCCGTAGGATATACAGCACAGAGGACTCACATTTTTCCAAGTAATAGCGATTACACCACACTACAAATATAACGCTCCATAGTATGTTTTCAGTTCGTCCAATCGAGCATTTTATTTTTACTACTTATGTGTATCAAAGCTATAAAGGCATTCTATCCACCATTTGTAAATCGTTTTGAAAAGGTTATATGTACATATAATAAATCTTAGCAGTCAGAATAATTTATGACGTTAAAATATTATGAAATTGGTACGTTGCTTACATATTATTATCTTCAAACCATTCACTTAAGACTGGCTAACAGTGAAGGAAAAGAATAAAAAAATATCAATTCTTTAAAATTTCAGCGATGATTTCGAAATCATGATTAAGAGGCTCTCAAGACAGAATATTTGAGTATCTCATAAAAGCTTTAATCAAGCACTGGAATTTATAAACTCAATCTCGTATTGTAAAGAGTATTGAAGAAAATATGCGACTAGAAGAAGACCAGTAGTAAATAAAAATGTGAAGAGTTTTGTTAAAATCGTTAAATATCTTTAACCGATTTATGAATGCTTCGATTAGAAGATGTATGGTTTAAGCTAAGCATTACAACAATCTTGAAGCGTTGACAACCAGGTCGACATTTACGTAATACGCACGCTTTATAGATTGCATGTCTTAAAATTATTCAACATACAAAAACCTATAAGGTGCACAGTTAAATTATGTAATATTATACATTATTTATGTGATAAAAATATCGAATTGATTTATGGGTAAATATACGTATATTTTTCTATGGACGATTTTGTATAAATTCAAATGCCTCAGTGTGAGTATATTAAAATGAAATTACGACTTCTCAAGTGATTTTGACTTGATGCGAGAACAAAATATTTTGTTCGTAGAATTCATTACTTGATTGAAAACAACTTACTGCTGAGTGATTACGAAAACTACAATCTAGGTAAAATATAATAATAACCAAACAATTTCTTATTTTGGTAAGTGCCTTTTCTAAAAAGAAAATTTAGCATTGTCCGAATAATTAATTGAATTTCAGTAAATGTTACAACTTTTGACAGTTTCTTTGGTAGAAATATTAATCTGTGACAACACGACGCACTGAAAACATCCCTTGAACCAAATTTAATTGGTGAATTTTCACATTTCCTTGTACTATTTGATTACTAACTAAATCAAGCCTCTTTGAGTTGAGCTACGCCCAGCAGACTTCTTGCCCAAATCACTGCAAATTGAATTAAAAGTTTAAATGAATGTCAGGACAAGCCTCCCTATCTTCTGCCTCCTGGGAACAGGGTGACAGGGGGAGATGAGCTTAATTTCATCCAACATCCATCCCCATACCGCTACTTTTGTTTTATCTGACTCATCGCTAAAAAAATCTAATCGGTATGGCTTCTTTCTCATTTGCAACTGAGTGTAAACTTCGAAATAATAAATATATCAAGCCTCATCTTTTTGCATTAAGTTATCTATAATATATAGTGTTGAACGTAACGTTTATTTAGATCATCAAAGATGTGCATTTTTTAGTGTTTTTTTTTAAACTAAATCATTTTTTTACTTTATTTCAATTGTATTTTATTTCAAATAAAGTATTTGTTACAAAAAAATGTGCGATTTTAAACATCAGCATAATCATTGTTCGATTTTTGGCATTATATTAGACTTTTCATCGGCTTAAAAAATTCCATCATATTGATCAACTGCCAATTAATTTTTGAAATTGATATGTTAATAGTTTTACAGAAACTTAAAACTATTAACAATAAACTGGCATCATATCATCATTTGAAATGGTTCCAAACATGAAAACTAATCCAGGATATTTTTTTTTTAATTGAATGTTTAAAACTTAATTGTGTTTTATTCTAATAAATACTTTGTCTGTCTAACGAGAAATGGTAGCTTGCTTCAAAAAAAACTATATGTTCAATCTATGATTACAAACACATGTTTTAGTTTTGTATTAAAAAAACATCAATTAAAACATATTAAATTAAAATAAAACCAATATAGACATGAATAGCCAAAAGGTATTCTAAGCCTTTTTAATGTTTATAGAATCAAAGTTTTATGAATGCTACTTATTATATAATTTAAAGGAGACATTTTATTTTTACATCAATTTTATATGACACAATTAGTATTGATATTTTTTATCGTGGATTCGTTTTTATTTGATAATTTATAATTGTTTATTTTTTTCAAATCTTACAGACTATTACACAAAATATTGAAGTGTAATTGATTTATGAGTATTTATGATTTTGCAGTAAATTGTTTTTACATATAACTGTTGTTACTTTGTATATTAAATTAATTTCAAAATCTATTCAGTTACAATGCATATAATGAATGAGGCGACATAAGGAACGCTATGTTCATATATAACGTGTGCATACTTTCTTGAACTTGTACAAAGATTTGTAAGATGTGACCGATATCACTATTTTAATAGAAATGAATACATAATTGTCATATAAAATCAATACAACATTTTTAATCTTGAATATTCACACAACTCAGATATTTGATCAATCAACAAATATATAAATACAATATTTCCACTAGTTGTATTGCGGATTTTGTATACGACACCGAAGTATTCTTTTACACAAGTTCAAAATATTTTCAACATATTTATAATTGTTCACTGAAACTGTTTAACAAAAATTCATCATTTATGAACACCGATAACCAATAACAATATTGTTGACAATTGAACTGAAAAACTGAATGTTGGCAAATAATAAACAATCTTACGTTTTTTAAACTTATTCGACATGAAGAGGCAAAATAAATACTCTATTTTTGTATAACAATCTCTATTTATTACCTAAAGGAAAATGTATTTTTGATATATTTATTAAATATGTATGCTTATAAGTCTTCAACAATAAAAAGCAACACAAAGTTTTAAAATATTAACATCATAACTTGTAGCGCGAGTAATTGATATTTTTTCTAGAGTATTTGTTATTCTTTGCATAATCACTTTGTCGTCCAAAAAGATAATTATATACACACGGTGAAAAAATAGCAATTTTCACCGTGTTATAATGGAGTTCTACCAAGTGAATGCCAATTCAATCAATAGATAATTATATATTTAATGAAATTTGACATTTTTAATATAGTAACTTAAGTCAGTAATCTTCCAGGCCTTGTGAGTTTTCCTTTATATAATATTCAGTTCACGCATAAAATGTGGCAGAAACCGCTACTGCCATCTTTTGAAACGTCTTGTCGTTGATAAATGAACGGGCAACTCGTATCTCTGCGTCTACGAGAAGCTTTAGCTAGATTGATGCAAGCTCTCTTGGATTCCGATTAATTCAGTAAGATAACAAATAACCGCTTTAAGGGACCTTGGTTTATCCCACACGCGCAAAACAGGTTAATATATCAACGTTTTGGTTAATATAAACAATCATTTCCGGGTTACTTTATTTTTGGACAACCTTAATACATAACATCCAAATTTGAAATCGAATAGGCTGGAAACGACGTAAAATTAAAATCGAGAATTGCGTTATTCAACTTGCTGTACGTACCCGCTGGTATCAAAATTGTTTTGCATTTTGGTGAAATATCTTTATAGTAAACGTGTATTTCCAGTTCTAAGAGTATTCCTTCTTAATCTTAGAATATTGAACATTTTAAAAGCATAATATTTGAGTGGTACGATTTTGTTTGCCAGGAATGAATAGGGGAAAGTTGACACTAACATTTCTGTTAACTTTTCTAATTGCTTGTGGGGGAAAAGAGTCCCAATGGAAATACATTTGCAAGTGGCCCGTCATATTTTTAATATTATTCATCAATAATGGACCATTATTTTCGTTCCTTTACCTTTAGGGAATTTTATGCTATTCATTTACCAACTCTCAAAATATTACGTGACGAAGTATTTTACATTGCTCACCTTAATAAAAAAATCATTATCATTTTAAAATTATAGCGTGAAAACAATACCAAAGAATGTGTTTTTATTATTCAAAATACTATTCCATCGAAAGTTCACAGTTAACACATTAAAAGTGTAATCCTAAGCTACTTAACTATTACTATTTAATGTATTTTATGTGAAATTTTAGTTTTCTATCAAATAAGTGTGATATTTAACTTTGTAGCTAATGTTGCAAACGCAATTAGTATGTATTCACAGAATACATTTTATTATTTAGTTGTTTTACTCATAAACTTTCCAACACCGCCCACCACTTATGTTAATGCAGCTGGTTTGTTATTGCCACCTTTCACAACGCTTTTGACACAATAACAATATTCTAAGCTGCGAGATGAGGTTCACCGTTGCTCGAGAAGACAGAACTTGGTGAATAGCAACATCTGAGCACTATAAGCATATCCTGTATTTATAGTCAACGCACCAGATTTCATAAAAATAATTCGATGATTATGATTCAGTTATCCACAAATTTCAATATTTCTTACAGAAACTGTGGTTATAGACGATATGCTTCATATTTTGATTTGCAAAATTAATTTTCAAAAAAAATTCTTCCTAATTCTCATTTAGCTTGGAGATGCTTTTAAAAAGTTAAAAACACGCGTAACATTTAATAAAAAGTACTTACAAGAAAGACTTATTTTCGTGGTGTATTTCTAAATACTTTCATTTTTCTTAGTTATCAATTTCAATCAATTTTAGAAAATATACTTTATTTTGGATTAAATGATTTCTGCACTATTTTTCCGTTTTGTTAAACAATTTCCCAGTAAATTTTAATTTCATTATATTAATAAATAATGAATAGTTTCGGAGATTTTTTTAGACGCGATTACCTGAATAATTAATTAAAGAAAAAATGTTTGATTTCTATCTTGACCAAAACAGATTTTCATAAAGTAAAATAAAACAGTTAACTCTTAAATTTAGATGTATTCATTTTCTTGACGATATTATTAAAACTTATACAGAATATAATTGTGATTAAATTTTATAATTACGGTAAGCTTTAAACATTTTAGTCCTCAATAAATTCAGCCGATATTACATCTTTAATGTGATTATTAATCTGCAATGCTCTCGGGTCTTTATTTCACTCGTTTGCGATGTCAAGGGTTTGAGATCCCTAAAGAGATTATTCCTTACGCTGATATATGAATTCGATTCATTAGTGTTTTTATGCCTATGTGAAAGCATAAAAACACTCTAACCACATTATAACAAATACTGAAAAAAGATCAATTATACAGCAGTTAGTGTACTACAAATTATTTACAAATATCGCCCTCTTGCAAAGCTATGCAACTGATTTATAACCAGCTACAATATATATATTAGTATGCCTACATATGTACTCTACTTTGAGGGCTGTCACTGTTCTGCTTATAATTAAAATAGGTGTGTATTAAATTGACTTAGTTAAATAAAAATACGTTTTATAAAGTGAAATTTAATGATATTCAAAAGTAGCGTAAATTTTTCTTTTTCATCTCGACAAACAAAAATGTTCATAAATTAAAAAAGATAGCTTCAGAAATCTCAACGTTAATGGGTAATAATACCACATTTTTTTACTTATAATTATCGTTAAAATTTCACCCTTTAGCTAAATATCTCTCATTTCAGAGCTATCTGTATTTTTGTGAAGCGTGCTTAATTTTATTTACATGCGACGTAATGCACAAAACGTGTATTTTCAATGTACGATAATGATTCACGTGATTGAAAAGGGCAATTTCCACAGCCACGACAAACATATAATACAAAGAATATTTCCAATTTTTGACACTGCGTACTATTTTTAACATGAGTTTTTGTTTTTTCTTTAGTAAGTATGACTTCAAAATATTGAATTATCGAGAATCAAGAATTAATTTCCCATAAATATCGCTATTTAATATAGTTACCTATACACATAATTAATTACGTATTAACTTTTTTGTTTAATTATACTACCAATATCACCCATGGAAAATTTCTTACTCATTTTTTTTAGAAATATATATTTGTATTTGTTTATCAGCTATTTCATTTTAATACATTTTCATTATTTAGACAAAATATTATATTCATGTGCATAAATTAAAATTCCCGTAATGCACAAAATAGGTTTATTTAATATTTTTTTTCCTCAGAAAATTTTAAAATTTTCCTTCAGGGATTTTATAATTTTTAATAATATTATTATAGGGAGGTGGGATTTATTGGTGTAGCAATAGAATTATTGAATGGTAGATTCCAACTGTTCTTTCCATAAACTTGGAACACTCGGACCTCTTTCCAGAGCGTGCGCCTGTTTTAATCTCCCATCTCTCCTGCCAGTTGACAGTTGATAATAAACCCGGCGGACACGTCCAACCGAATCAATTTTTCACTTTACGAGAAATGTGCGTCGATAGAGCAAAGCATTTCATTGGTATATTATTGAGGAAATTGAATCTTCAGTATGATACAAAAACGTTCATTGAAAAAAAATTTAAGCAACTACATTCGTATTTTATATTTTTTAGCCGATTTTGCCGATATGCCGACTTTAAAATACCTAAGCCAGAAAAGCGGGAATCATTTTTAAAAAAATGTTAACAGACTGTAGTAAGATTCAAATTATAGTAGAACAATATCAATCTAACAAGTTTCGTATTTAAATTTATTGTATACTTTCATTATATTCACTTTTTGGCTTAAAAGTATTTCATTTAAGCAATATTTTTATTGCTATTCTTATTTCTTTTAAAGTCAGTATTTCAACTTTATCTTGAATTAAAGCAACATCAACAAATAGAAATATAATATATTTAATAATTATTTCAGCTTTTTACTTAATCAGTATTTCTTTTTATTACAATATTTTTATGTGATACATAAAAATATTTATGTGAGTTGCATGACTAAAATCAGATCAAACTAGTTTTGTAAACTTCTACTCAAACGGCTCTCTTTACTATGTTATGTCTTTATGTCTTTTCAAGCTCCATATTTTGATATCTATCGAACTTTGATAAACAATAGGATAACAATCATCTCTTTTCCAGTGTTAAAAACAACGTGAAATGAGTAAGAACCTTCGTTCTTCTCTTTGACACTATCATTGTTGATGTCTTTTCACGCCAGACAGAGTGAATATTATATAATACTTACTAAAAAAGAGATTTGGAAGTTATGATAAACTGAACAGTCCTGATAGCAATAATGTATTTTCTTTTTTTTTCAGAATATCACAAGAAATAAAGTTGACCACTATAGTTCGATACCATACATTTGATCTGTATGAGCCTGTCAACTATATATGAAAGGTTACAATTGTAATCGAGTTGTTAGAGTTGAGTGTCAAAAACATTTGCATTTTCTTTATTACACTCTCAAGAGCGATAACTTTTCACTGAAAAAAAGTTGCATTTTATAGATCTCATATGGGCTTAGCATTGTCCCGCAAGTGTATTCTGGTTTGCTGACAAAGAGACCCCCGACAAGATAAATTGATTTCGCGGTGTTGGTCTGCGGGTGCCCGCTGCACCCCTTTCTCAAAACCAGTGACGTACGAAAATCTCAGCACAGTAAGGTGAAATAGGTTTTAATTTTAATAATTTTTGTTCCAGACAAAATCTTACTCTTTACCCTTATGAAATTGTTCAAAAATATTTACTTGGTTCCTTCCACTGAAACGATGAGTAGGTAGCACTCATAGCCATTCTTTTTTTATGTGTTGGGCAACTTTTTTTAAAATTTTCGATGAGTATTATTTTTTTACTACTACTCTAATACTTAATTAAAAAATATTTAAATATCACGAAAAAAATTATGATGTCGACTGAAGGTGCTTGATGGAATTTCAATATCAAAAATGATAACGATAATTTTGATAACGAAAAAAGTGATTGTGGCGCGCGTAATAGCAGAAACGCTATAAATAATAACATTTGAAACATATTAAAACTTGCGAAACTATATTTTATACATTCGAAAAGGATTACATTTGAAATATAAATTGTTATTTTTGTTTCATTACATATATTTGTACAGAATAAAAGTAATTTACAGTCCAAATATTCTTTATTTTTTTTCACATTTGGAAAGAAAAAACACGTGCACTTAAAATTATTAATAGAATTATTTCAGAAACTCCTCAAACTTCTAAATTTAGTCCTGTTTGCTTTAATGTTATTATATTTCAAAGAAGGGAATTAACTCTTTTTTGCTGAAGCAATATTTCAACGAACTAAATTATAGTTCACATATATTTTACTAATTATTTAAGTAAAATATTTATTCAACAAATTTTCAATGAATATAATTCGCTGAAAAAAGTCCGCAATAATGGGATTAAGCACACTCGTGGGGTAAAAATAATTAATTTTATTTCCAAATAAAAATTAGTTTGATTAAAAATGGCTTACTTTGAAAATATTTTATGCCGATATATTTTCATTTTATCGCCATTCTCTCTTCTTTTAAATATGTTGATTATTTCAAATTGTATGATTAATTTAATCGATCAACCTCACTTGGGATAAATAGTAACTCTTTGATTACCAATTTTCAAGCATTCCATGCATGCCTTTCTAGTTTTATCTAATAATGTGTTTCTTTTATTTTCCACCAAAAATTATCAGAAACAAGCTTAAGTAATTAGAAATTGTTCCCTATTCATTCCTAATTCTAATATAAATCACATGCCTATGCGATTTATATTAGAATATTCGTACTGAGCTATTGTTGTTACATTTTAAAAACAGGTTTAGTTAGTATCAGTTAGATTTTTTCTTTCGAACGTTTTTTATTAATCCATATAAAATTCTTTTTCTCCAAATTCTGTCTCAAATCATGTGAACTTGTAGCTGATCGCGTGCTCATCGTACGGCTGAAGTGATTTTCACTAGAAAGGCACGCCACTCACAACTACTGACGCCCCGACATTTATTGACCCCTCGACCACATTCCCCTGTCTGCTACATGCTAGACGCTGCGCCGCGCAATTAAATAACGTTACCAGGTTATTGGCTGCAAACGATCGACTATTGAGTTTGTCCAAGGAAAAGAAAACATTTTGGCAGGGACTAGCGGAACACTAGCTGTCAGTTTATTAGCTCTAGCTGGCAATACCTATCAAGATGGCGCCTGATGTTTTACACCGGATCAACGCTATACTTCCTGCGGACACTATCGCCACTTTTATGATTTTTTCAATGGCAACGATATGATGCACGATTTTTATATTAGAATTTGTATCTATCCGCAAAATTCTCATGACTTGCCCTCTGCCAAGAAATAATAATAGTTTTGGAATTAAAATAACTTTCAAATAGTTTTTATCAGATTTCAAAAAAATAGTCAAAACTTCTTTTCAGACCTCTGACCCGAACGTTCAACTTTTTAGAATCCTATCGAAAGAAACGAACGCTTATCAAAAGACTCGTCGATTATCGAGTTATTTTATATCCAATAGTCTTAAATGATCTATTGTCAATGCTTTTACTTTTAAATGAATTCAATGATAATTAAAATGAAATGGATTTACTTTTATAGTTTCACATACGGTGAACGAAAAACTATGTCTCTTTAATCCGGATTATCGATCTTTGCTTAAATGGTTTAAAATCGTTTAATTATATTACATAAAAAATTTATAAAATTTCGAAGAACTTGTTTTTTACCCGTGGCTGTATAAGAGCATTCACAGATTGAAGTTATAATGAACTATTGTACACATTTCTTTGATATTCTTACCGCTTTATCCTCGAAAAATCTTCAAAAGAAGATATTGAAAAAGCAAATCGTTCTAGCCGTTCTAAATAGCCGTAATTCCCCTTGTTGAATTGATCATACTTTGATTCCACATGCTTTGTCACTAACTCCCCGGGTTTTGCCTTCCAGCATCTCCGGGCATTCTATCACACGGATGCAACAGAATCAACGCACAATAAACAGTATGCATCGGTTATATACAAGAAGCATTAATTATAAAGGAATAACACACCTAGGATCCAACATACATCTGAAATAAAGATTTGATTATAAGAACAATAAGTTGTATAAACATTAAATATCGTTAATGTGTTTTGATGAATGCATTTAACAAAATGCCATCGATAGTTTTAAACATAGAGATACCTACCTACTTATTTCAAATTGGTGGATAACGTTGACATCAAACTTCAAATAACGTAATATAAGGATGAAATTTGTTGAGATTAAGAATTGAACTTGAAGAACTGACATTATGAATATACATTTAATTCGAGTTATATTAATTTCTTGGCTTCCTTGATAAAATAAAACATGTGATATCATACAAAATTTCAACAATTCAAATTCCGTCAAGCACATTCAGTCGATATTATTAATTAAAACTGCCTTTTTTGAAAAGACGAATAGTCGAATGACTTTAAACCAGAGCGCGGGAGTAATGGAGCTTGGAATAGAAAATATCTAACGATTCCGATGTCTTTATATTAATACTGCAAAGATATTTAAAAGTTGGCCTATATGACGTGTTAATTAACAAAAAGACTATTTCGAAGAAATAATATTTGTTTTACTTTTCAGTTGGAGTCGGAGTCATAGTCAGGGACGTGTTTTATTTTGATCGACTTAAAATTCCATTCCGTAGTCATTTATTAAATTGAAAGTGGAATTAATGTTATACGCAAAACATTTACTAGCCTTTATTAAATCAAGATATCGATGAAAAGTGCACCTGCATATTATCGGCAAAAAAACTCTAAAATACATAAATTTTGTAAAGTATAATATCTTTTTTGTATAGAAATGGGTAACCCAGCGTGAGCTGTAGCCGGGTTTTCTTGATTATACTGGGCTCGCTGTGTCTCTTCTCATGCTATAATATTTTAAATATTCAGGTGGGATTTGATTATTTACGTTATATTTTTTCCTACAATAAGAATCAAGTAAGATGTCGCTATGGATTAAAAGGAGAAAACATTTCAACGAATAAAACTGTTCAACTAAATAAATAAAACTATTTAATAAAACTGTTTAATGGTAGTCTTAATATTTTATTTCAGTTACGGCAGACAATAAATAACATTGTTTTGAATATTTATTAGAACAATAAAATGTATAATCTATGGAATATGATTGAACGCGGTATTCTGTATCACTCTAAAGGCGCCTTTACATCATATTTTTTGTTTCAAAATCAATTAAGAAGATACGGTAGAAAAGTGTTTCTTAATTATCACCAGAAGCGTCATTCTCTCCGAATTCAGCTAAGTGAAATTTCGCGAGCCAGTGTTGCCAGCAAATTGCCGCCAGATAGTCTTAATTGGTTTACCTTCTAGCAAGCGGCCCCAGCAAACATTAACCATCCCCGTTGACAGCCCAACAGAATCTGCCCGGGTCTGCTCGGCTGGAAAATGCGAACTGATTGGAAGTACAAAAACAAACAGCCAATGTCGGGAATGTTGCCACGTCCCTAAAAAATCGCTGCATCGGGAGGAAGCACGTGCACGACTGTTATTTGTGAAATCGAGCGTAAAAGAAAACAGAAATAAAACGAAAGCTGTAGATTAGACAAACACGAGAGGAAATTCGTAATCAAGAAAATCGTATAACAAACGAAAAGGTAAATGTGAAGAATTCCTTAAGCACAGGGGAACTAAACATTATACTTTCTTGAAAATATTTCTCTTCTTTAACTAACATCACCAAGCCATCTAAGAGAAAGTGATCTAAGCTTGTGATTTAATGCCCGACACTTAAAACATATAAATAAAATAAAAATCTTAATAAAAGAAAAATATACACTCAAATATATTTTACATTTTAAGCTTACGAAATATCACCAAATGAATATTTATTATTTATTTATTTATTATATATATCAATGAATTTTTGTATATTGATTGAATTGGCATTCACTTAGTAGGAATCCATTATAGCACGGTGAAAAAAATCGCAATGTATTTTAATAATTTCTTAAAACTAGAATGTTTGTATGTTTTTTATTTGTTTGTATGTTCTTTATAAATTCTTATATTAAATATAGAAAATGTTACAAACTTTCAAAATATCTTCGTTTCACCTTCTCAAAGGTTTCTGGATAACTACAACTACATTACAATATGTCTGAAAAGGTTTTAACCATTACAAAACCTCTTACACAACTGTCAACCATATCACATTTTGAAAATGACATTTTGCATACTGTCAATTGTACATAAACTAAATTTGATTTCGGTATAAGCTTTTTACTAATTGTAAACTTTTTTTTTTAATATTCACTCAATTCGATTACTTTTAATCTAATCGAGAACAATTGAAATTTTAAATAGGTACCTAGGTACCATCTTTGCGAGATTGTTACACTTTAAGGTTATGAATTTCTAATAACATTTTGTAAACCATCGATTGTAGCGAGTAGTACAGTTTTAGTAGTTCACTTTGAGTGATATTGCAACGGATACCGGGTACTAGCTAGCATTTCATAAAAATGCGTCAAAATTTAAGTCAAAGGAAAACATGAGTATTTTTTTTTTATTTTTCCCTCATTTTTATATTGAACTCATCGATCAAAGATTTTAAAAGAGATTTTCGAGTTGCAGTTTCCATTTTAAGATAATTTTATTTAAAAATTATAAATACCAAGATTTACGAATCCAGTGGTACCTGAGACCAGTATGGTATTTATTTGTATATTTCTTTTAATATTATATTTTTTACTATACATATTTTGTTTAGAAATGTATTGATTTAATGAACCGTAAAACCGAGCAGACTATTATGAATACTGTGTCTTCTAATGAAATATGCCCAAAAATTGATACTGATAATTAACACCTCATATTTTTTATTTTACCGTAGATACAAAGAAGATATTCTAAAAATTAAACCAAAAACATTTAAATGGAGAACATGATAATTACTGTAAATCACATCTAATATTAATTTATTGTTGCAACATGCGTGATTTTTTTTTACCGCTGCCGTCATCTATTGACATATACACCTGCTATTTTTATTGAAACAATTATGACCTAACGCAATTTACTATGATGGTATAATTTGTGATTAATTGAATTATTATTAAAAAAAAATATATTGTTACATATTTTTAAGACTTTCAGTGTTGTCACTATAATTTTTCCCTGACAAAAACATTATTTTTTTCTTAATGAACTCATACCAACATATATATACACATTGTTTTGTATACTAATCAATTAGCAATAATACAAAATTCATCCGCGATTATTAGATGAGAATAGAGATAGGATTATTGTTAACTAAAAGATATTGCTAATATATAATTTAAAATAACTTTTTATTAAAATAACTTTATTATATTGATTATTCCACGTATTGTGTAACTAACTGTGACACGTGTTTCGCCTCTTTCAGAGGCATCTTCAGACCAATGTTACCCGTTTGTATAAAGGAATAGGTGAAAAGGGATTTTACATAAATATTAAATGCCACATTCCATGCTTTTGAACAAATATCCAAAAAGGGATTGAAAAAAGCTGTTTCTTGGAACTTGATCCCATAGGATATTCATGAATGCCAACTACATCGACCTTTGTACCATAGACCTGACTATAATAAAATGTATGGCATTATTCTTTGTGTCCATAATTTAGTTTCAATTGCAAGCCAAGTTCAGTTTGGAAGACGCAGCATAAAATGTTGATTAAAAATAACATTTGTTGGGCATATATAGATGCAGCCAAAGTTGAATCAATAAATTAAATGCAGTGATACAATAACAGAAAATGATGTGATATATGCCTTATGTGTAGTTCCCAGTTTTGTAATAGTTTTACACAGGGCTTTTCTTTTAAGAAAAAAAAATGGTGCCAGAACTCACTTTTACACACATGTTAATCTTTTTACTTAATAAAATTGTATTCAAATGTCATTTTAATGAAATTTAAAGCAGCTTTTACTATGCCACGAAGCGTACAAAAAAACATACCATGACTAAAAGTGTCGGAATGCCGTTCCACCGCATTACTTGGGAAAAAAGCTCTGGTTTTATACTAACTCAATGAATAAATGGAATTACCACAGTATTGATAGATATTAAATAAATTGTGCAAGTCGCGTAATATGGCTTATAGTTTTGACTGCATTTTTATAATTACCCATTTATTAACCTTGGTGATTCGATATATTAAAAATCTAATTTTAGCAATAAATATTTAATTTATGATATCGACTGAAGGTGCTTGATGGAACTTCAATATTAAATTGGAACTGTTGCAACTTTGTACGATTCCATATGTCTTATCACAAACGACCCGGGTTTCGCCCTTCGGCATCTTCAAGTATTCCATCGCACGGATGCAACAGAACTGACTAGTGAAAGGCGAAACCCGGGTCGTTTGTGATAAGACATATGGAATCGTACAAAGTTGCAACTATTCAAATTTAATAAACATTTAGTCTCTATATCAATTTTCTAAGAAAATATACTGTATAGGCCACATTACTGTTCTGAAATATTGTGATAGGCAAATCTTGATAGGAATATAAAACATTGTTTTCGAATAACTCATACATATATATATTGTATTAATGTATTAACTTTTCTCTATAACTCTTTCAATATCATCAATGTTTAGCTGAAACAGTCCATTTAAAGCATTTATTGCTATTATTATATATTAAGCTGTAACAAAAATGACCCTAGATTTTAATGATTTGGCAGGTGTAAATTGATATAAATAATCATTTAATACTTTATTGAACATTTAATGTTGATAACACAATATTCTGTAAATATAGTTCCCAATATCCTGGGAAACTTTAATTGAAATTGATGGGCTAATATTTATTGATACTATTAAAATATTTGTTCTGTGTGTAGTATATCAACTTCATCTTAAAGCTACCCAAAACTGAAGTCAAAAATCTTTTTCATTGCTGCAAATTCAAAATGGTGCACAAAAAGACTTAAAATTTGTATATTCTCCATTACTACGGAAATCTCGGTCATATTTCAAATCACCCAAAAAACTTTCAGTAAAAGCATCTTTGCCTAATGCAAAGGATTCCACATCAGCTTATATAAAAGTGGCGATCCGTGTTAGGCTAACCAGTCAACATGAAACAGGTGCCAATTACAAGAATGTTGTCACAGTAGCCTACGATAGAATGCTCATCTTTGACCCAAAAGAACCAGAGGACCCATTTTTTTATCACGGTGTTCAACAAGCCAAACAAAATTATTTGAAGCGAGCAAATAAAGACTTACAGTTTGTTTTTGACGATGTCTACAATCAAAGTGCGTCAAATGAAGACATTTTTAATGGCAGTATAAAATATCTAATCAAATCTCTGATGGACGGCTATCATTGTTCAATTTTTGTGTATGATGCTACGGGAGCAGGAAAAACATTTAAAATGCTCGGCCATGAACAATGCCCTGGATTGACATATCTCACAATGCAAGAACTGTTCACTTGTATTGATGAACAGAGGAAATGTAAACACTTTGATATTTGTGTTTCGTATTTAGAGGTAAGTGTACTACCCTTTAAAGAACAATTGCAATACATAACAATTATATTTAGGATATAAAGGCGTTTCATTTTTTTAATGAATAAAAAAAATGTTTATGAATATGATTAAGAAAATATTCAAAATTTTAATATTTCTTTTTTACTTCTTATTTTCAAAAGCAAATACATGACCCAAAATGAAAAATATCAGTTAAATGTATATGATGTTTACTGAGAGATGTCTACTTTACTTAGTCCCCATTTTGGTAAACGTGAATTTTGACAGTTCATATTTGATAGTTGTGAAGTTTAGTAATGGCAAATTCATTCTGGAAAACAACATCTTTGTGGAAAATTATGCATAAAAATTCAATTGACATAAGAACTTCTTCCACAAGACTATTTATATAATATATGCCATACATCTGACAATGAAATGTTACATCTTGCTCATGATAACCCTAAATTTCATGAAAGAAACATAATGAGTGATGAAGCCCATTTCCATTTGAATGAATATGTCAATACACAAAATAGCCAGTACTGTACAAAAAATTACCCTCAAATTATTTATCGGTGACTTATGTATCCATTAAAGTGACGGTATCATACGAGATGTGATCTAGTTGAACGATTGGTCCTTATTATTTTGTAGATGAACGTGGAGTTATGGAATCTTTAAATGTAGAACATTATCGTAATATAAGTATAACTTTTTAGATGCTTTGGGGGTAATTTGTGGCTTTAAAGAAATAGAGCCACTTTACATAATGGCAATGTTACAATGAGATTACTGATAGTAGTAAACCTTCCCAGTTAACCCTCTGTACGGTAAAAATATTAATATAATATGAAAAATACACATTCTAGACAATTTATATACATATTGTAGTAATTGGTAATGCACTCAGAACTTCAAATTGGAAAAAATATTTTCCAATAAGTACAACTCATTGAATTAACCATAACCATTGTTGTAGATATACAATGAAAATGTGCACGATCTTCTGACTATGTCCGGTCCTCTAAATTTAAGAGATGATGGAAAATTCGGAGTGATAGTTTCTGGGTTAACAAATAAAAATTTCAACACTGCGGAAGAATTGCTAGATTTACTTGATCAGGGAAATAAAAATAGAATTCAACATCCCACTGATTCTAACGCAGGAAGCTCGAAGAGTCATGCAGTATTTCAGGTAACAACTGCTTTAAATAGTATTTAATTTCAATGATTTCAATCATGAACTAAAAACACGACATGCAAGTATACATGGACTCAATACTATAAGTCCTTGTCTTATTTTTAGTTTTTTTTTGTCATTTTTACTCTGTGAATGCAAAAATCCAAGAGAAACCCTTTCGATTCTTACCAAGAAAATATGGATATGTTGGACGTGACCACATCGTTGAAATAATTTCAAACACATTTTTATAGTGCTGTAGGTTATTGATTCAAGAGTATTCATATTATATCTGCGATATTTTCAATGACTTTTCAAATTCAATTTTTTACACTGTGAAAAAATAACAATGCATTTTAGGTTTACAAAATTTATAAGATATGTGGCTTATGACTAACATTAATTCTGATGAGAGCAAAAGCCGAATTAGCTATGAACTAAATACCTTGTAATTTTTATAGAACTAAAATATATTGCTATTTTTTCACCGTGTTATAATGGAGTTCTACCAAGTAAATGCCAATTCAATTAATAAGCTTAATTTACTACTTTTAAAGGGTACACATGTCAGTATAGTAAAAAAATATCAAAAGATATATTTAATGTATTAATACCCATTTTCTTACCCCACTTTCTGTATTTTGTAATGTTATTAGGTTCATATAAAAATAAAAACCAGTGTGTCAGGACAAGTGAATATTGTGAAGTTGTCAATGATAGACTTGGCTGGAAGTGAATGGGCATTGGCAACAGGGTGTACAGGCGAGCGATTCAAAGAAGGTGCCAACATCAAAGTCTTCTAGCCCTTGGGAATTGTATTAATCAGTTGGCTGATGGATCAAAATTTATTCCCTATAGGTAAACTGCAATGATTGAATATTTCTAATGTCAAATGAGGTAAAAAAAATTTTTTTTTCATTAAAATGGGTCCATAAAGGTAAAAATATTTTTAATTTTAAGTTAAACTATTTAAATATAGAATATTTTGATTTCAAATCCAGATAAATGTAAAAAGAACTAATTAATAAACAAAGGTATACCACACTTTCATAGTTCAAGAACAAATCTTTATTGAAATTAAAAACAGCACACTTGATGATCTGTTATGCACTGGTTAGAGACGTGATAAATTCAATCACGCTCTATATTATTCTTATTTGTATTTATCTTCAGACGAATACAAATGCACAAAAAAGACACTATTCACTTCAATATTACTTGTAGCAACAACTGCAAACTGTCTGAAATACACAATTCTACTTTATCAAAACCACAAGCCATTTGTAAAATTTTTGTATTCAATCTGTGCTGCTTTACAGTACAGGGTACCAGACCTGGTGGTCGATTGCGCATTGCGAGAAGAAGTAAAGCAATTTGTAAATGAAAAAAAAATTCGGATATGCAACGCATTGGTGTTACTCTTAATAGTGAACAGATTTGATCAGCAAACAGGACCATTTTTATGTTGTGATTCATAACCTATCTGGTAGGGGATAGGCTTCTTTGTATTGTTGATTTCTTTTAGTTTTCTCTCACTTTTGAAGTGTTGCATATGTTGCATGAAATCATGAATTTATTCCTCTTCATTAAATCTTTTCTTTTATGCTAAATATATACAATGTATGTACGTATATATCCTAATCTTTGAATCTGTCATATGAAAATATTTGTATTAAAACATTTAACTGTGGTCTGCAATAACTGGCTTTCGAAAAGACATGGCATTTTCCTGTACCTTTTATTTGAGATATTTTGTTCAAGAGATTCAAAGCTTACTCGCCTACTTAAAGATAGTCTTGGAAGAAATTGTCGGAGAGTGATGATTGCCAACCTAGCTCCAACAAATGCATCATATGAAGACACATATAACACATTAAAATATGCTGTACGTGCCAAGAAAATTCATTTAAAAATGAAAAAGAATATCATTGCAAATCTTAATAATCATTTAATGGAATACGTATTGAGAACTGAAGAGATAACCGCTAGAATCAAACAACTTGAATCAGAACTGGAAAAAGCCAAAAAAGCCAAAAAAGCCAGCTGCAATACTTCTTTAAAAACCACTGCAATAGGAATAGTCAATGGTACAAAACTTTTTTTTTTTTGTTAATTTTGAGAGATCAATAATTAAAGTTTTTGAATTTTAATGAAATCTTCAATTTTAACCGTGAAATGTCATCATATCAATATGTAATGGATGTTTCCCTCACATCATACGTCTTTGACAGCCTCGCTTGTGTGTGAGTAAATAGTATAAAAGATGAAACATTGACATCTTCCTGGATCTCTCCCACACGTTGCACGTTATCTAAAGAAAGAGAAAGGTTCACAGCATATATCTCATCTTCAAAAATAAAATTTTAAAATAAAGTTATGTATTCTTATAACCAATTTTCTATTTAAAATTTATTTATTTATTTATTCAATGGTATTCTTAGTAATATAAGATTATTCTCCTAGAGCAGCCATCTGAAAGCCTATTGCAATTAAAAGAAAAGTCACTATCCCATTGCGCTTTGCTGAAAAGATCAATAACATTACAAATTCATCAGAGGAAACTGACTTTCCGTGCACTTCATAAACATCACACAGCTACACTTCTGTCTTTTTTTCCTCGTGATATTTTCCAGAAACAGGTTTGTATCAATTGAAATTTATTTATTAACTTAAATTCAATTGACTTGCTGATTTTGTTTTATGTAACACTCTTCTATTCACATCAATAGAATATTATAATTGGCCATAACTTTAGTTTTATATGTCACCTGAGGTATATATTTAACTTTGATTAATGAGCTATTTAACTTCTATAACATTAGAACATCGAGGAGTCACATCTTAAGTACTTTAGTTCATTTGACTTCAGCATTCAGAATAATATGTTATAACGTTCCCTCATTAATTAACCTCATCAATACAAACCACTTTACTTGTGGTCTCGGTGCTAATTTTCCTTTTTTCAGAAATATTCTGATATCTCTAAAAAGTTTATTTTTTCTATGATACTTTCCTGTTTCATGCTTAACTTTAATAAAAATACATCTTAGGACCCTATTATTGATACGCTTGCCATCCATAAATCATCAGACCTATTGATAATGCAAGCAAAAGAAGAGAATAAAAATTTACATGGAATTAGGAGAGACATTTAACAATCTAAGGAAGAGTGTAATGAATTAACAGTACGAGCAATGAGTATATCATCTCAATCACCCCCAGAAATAACAGAGTTCAATTATCGAAAAAGAAGTGTGGTGTCAGAGCTTAATGAAAAGTTTTTAAAGCCAATAGCAATCATGCAGCACGGGCAAATCAATGACTTACACTCCCTCGCCCAAAGTACACCAAGAACCCTGAAGCGTTATCATTTATTCATAAAAAAGAATGGATTCCAAACCTCTTCAATGATAAAAGAATATAATGATCTTCTTCACCAAGCAAAAAGTCATCACACTCTTACTTGGGAAGACGAAGCCTTTAACCCTGATAACCAATTTCTGCAATTCATTATCACATTAGATCCCATGCACTATGTGTGTGTACCGAAATTGCCTGAATCTGATATTTGTGCCAACCTGCAATCAACAAAAGCAATAAAATTTGAGACATCCAAAGACAACCATTCTATGTCATTGATATATGACATCGAAAATCAAATGGACCGAACAATCACCTTGTCTTCGGCATCTATGTCTTCCTCATTACCACAAGAGAAAACAAACTCAAAAATTTATCCAAATCCACATAACAAATCTCAACTGGTAAGTCAAACCATGATGAACTCCACGTACCTGTTGTCACCATTGGATAAAAGAAACACTTCCAAAGAAGCCACGTGGAATATTAAAAGGTAATTATTCTAGAATTAAAAATTAAAACTATTTTTATTCTACGAGATATTTTATTGTCATCATCAGACCACAGATCTGTGAACAATACTATTGGCTTTGAATACAGTGGTCATCATTATGAATAACAGTATAAAAAGCGTCTTTAATTTACTTTTCAATTGATTCATTGATTTCCGAAATTATCTCCTACCCATTGAATCTTTAAAATAAGAAATAGTGAGAGTAATTTCATTACCACTAGTCTTGTCTAAGCCTCATCATATTATCACTAACTCCGAGAAACTGCATTAGAAGCAATTCTTGACGAAAAACTTCAGCTTGGGTTAACTCCAATAGGATGGAGTTCATTTGCCCCATAACGGGAGCACATGGTAAGAAGTTTTATAACTCTTCGACTGACTTAACCATGATGCCTTTTTCTTCAGAAAAAAATGCCCCACCACCGTTGATTGGAAAAGTTTTACCATTCATGATTAGTAACTCAAGTAAGGAATCCAAGTCCGATTTTGGTTCATCTGCCAATCGATTCCATGTTGGAGATAGATAATACAAGTAATTTTCAAGGTACACTATATGAGTCAGATCAATTGCATCCCGCATTGTAGGGGTAAATGATAACTTTTTAATTTAAATAGAATAATACTGTAAATTATTATATATTAACATATCCAAACACTTTCACTTTGTATTTACACTGTTGTACTTGAATATCTATGATGAACTACCTTTAAAGTTTTTTTTTTTAATAAAAAAACACATTTTTAGTACTTATTTCCACAATATACTTTTTGATCGGGACCGATTTCGCTCATCGCCAGCATTATCAACTAATAGAATACAATTTACAAACAAGTCTATTTATACAAAACCATGGGTTCAAGAACTAGGGACAATTTCCAGGAAATCATACAATGTTAATACAAATAATGTAAATTAGTTTAAAAATGAAATGTTCACAATCACTTCAAACAAAATTAAGGTAAATCAATAATCCATTAACAGCTCTCAACAATCAAAATGCTCTTGATGAGCGAAACCGGTCCTAATCAAAAAATATATTGTGGAAATAAGTACTAAAAAATGTGTTTTTATTATTTAAAATATCATGCCTTTCCATCAAAAAGTGATATTTAACACCTAAAAATTTTTTTAAGTAATATTAGGTTTTTTTATCATAACGTAAAAAAAAATGATCTAAAACAATCAAATCACTTTAATATTTCAATAATTTCTTTACTTTTAATGTCAATATAAAGATTGTACGATTTTCATCCTTTATATGTATATTATAACATTTTTGAACAGAAAACTATTAGACTTCACTATTAATTTTAGGAATACATATTATCTTATTAATTTTGTACTTTGATCAGTTCACTAATAACTTATAATTTTAATGTTTATGGAATTTTAGTTGCAAATAAAGCTAAACGAGGGAAAGAGTGTAACATGTCTGGGACATCAACATTACCTTACCATAGACCACTTCATTAGAACATTCAACATTACTTATTTGTGTTGACAAAATTTGAAAAATACGACATTTCAGTGCAATTAAGCATATATGTATATTTATGTATTTTTTAACATTATTGTTGCTGATGAAGAGGTATTATAAAAAATGAATTGTGGTTAAATAAACAACTTATTGTTTGCAAAGTGTGTACTTTATAACTTCGAGAGTACTAATTTTAAATTAAGTTAATTATTGCTTTATCTATACTTAAATAGTTTATGTTCATCTAATAATCTCCTATTCCAATTGTAACAGTACGGACACTTTAATACTGATGGTGGGAAAATTAAAACCCATAGCATATTCGTTATTCAAATACTTACCCAAAGACATACATAATTATGGAGAATACTTTTTGACAGAATGCGTCCTTTTTATTATTTTATTTATTTGTGTGTTATGTTATATAATAAATTTATTGATTGCTTAAGAAAATAAATCAGAATCATAAAAGTTTTATTAAATGAAAATTTCTCATAAAAATGCTTTTTCTTACATTGCGGTATGGATTGCATGTACATATTCTCTTAGAAAATTTATTCATCAAAGTAGCTGTAACCAATAAACTGATGTGCTGCCAAAATTCTATCAACCAACTCGCACCTTAGTAAACACCAACCTAACATTTCAAAATTATTTATTCACATTACATAATATATACGTTTCATAAATTTATTCTGAACAGATATTTTCATTGGAAACTTTAACCATGACGGATCTCGTTCGTCTATCCACAAATGTGTGTTGGTGACTTCTGAACCATGATGTAATGAATGTTATTTGATTTCATGAAGTCAGTGGCAAACCAATCAAATGTATGGTCATTAAGTCACTCTCAAATTACAATAATAAAAAATAAATAATAATAACCCAATTTTTATGAACCAGTTCTCCGAGCCAAAAATATTTTAACAACCGGTTTGATAGAGCCTGTGTGAACCGATAACACATCGCTGGACACTACATATACGATGATTTCTGTTCCTATATATATAATATATATAGAAAAATCAAATCAAAAATCTTCTTACTTATTTATTAAGTGTGTTATTTTAACAAAACTTTTTTGCATGATAGTAAGAATTTTAATTCCTGTTTTATGACTTAACAGTCTGAGTTGATCTTAGGTAACCTCAGTAAAAACCCTATATTCATTGGTGGATTGTGCACTTTCATCGCCCCATGTCCAATTTTTCGTACTTTATGTATAAAACTGTGTATTTGAAATGTCTTTTAATCACAAATATATAATCATAAATTTCGAGAAGTTTCAATCAAGGCACAAATCAAAGAAAATTAAATCAGTTATTTACTTTGCAATTCATATCGATATAATCGGAATTTCAATTGAAATTTGAATAATAATCATTTATAAAATTTTTAATATTTGAGCCATAAGATTATAAGTATATAAGGCCGTAAGCGCGCACCCTTTGTGCTAATGAGGTAATGTGCTACTACGCCTATTCCAGCCATATATGTAATACCAAAACAAATATCGCCTGACGCCATCTAGTTTGGGTTCAGGAAAGGACGTGTGGAATTTGTTGGAAATTCTGACATTAGTGAACCAAGACTCGCGAACACAATTAACAAACTCGGCAACGGATTACTAGGATAAAATATAATATAACTGGTCGTTAAAGATCATAATTTTGCATTCTTGTACTAAATATTATTTGGATTTTAAAAAGGAAACAAAATCTGAAGTTACACATTTATGGAGCCCTATATTTCTTTATAATAACTTTAGCCACAAAAATATTTTACATCAGTATTTAACTTTAATGAGAAATATATTTAATGTACATATATTATCGTCGAAAATGCAGCTTAAACTCACGTAAACTTAAGTAAATGTGACCATTTCCTATCCCCTTCAAATCTTTACTGTCCTCACGGTATGGTGCAAATGGCGCTCCATTTTTTAGCCACCTTAATAAATTGGCGGTCATTTGTGGCGAACATTGCGCGGGAAAAACGTTTCGGAAGGGAAAATTACTAAATCATTGTACTATTTTCACCATTTTTGCCTAGCGTTAGCGCGTCAAAATAATGCTTGGGTGCTAACCAACAACCTGTGCTTCTACTATTACGATTGTTCAAGTAATTAACATATATCGTCATGTTCATCTTAAATTAAACCAATAAATTGAATACATAACATTAAACACATTTTATGTGTGTATCTAATCTCCAACTTCGATTGACATTATATTAATAAATGAATAAATATTTTTATACATGCGAACTGGTTTCCCTAATTGTAATATTATCCCATAATTGTAGGTATTATGTAGGTATTTATGGCGATAGTTTATACGGGTGGTCGGATATAATATCATCATTTGAAACTACGGGATAAAGCTATAGTAGGAATGGGACGATTTAAAATCATCATAATTTTAAAAAAATCATAAAATGATACGTTTCTCAACATAAAAATATATTATTGAATACTCCACTGGATACCTATTTTTAAGTTAATTCTAAAAAGTTTTGAGTGATTTAAAATTGCTTATAAATTTACTCATTAAAACATGTCGTGTTAATACCGCAAATATTGTTTTCAAACGTCCGACTAGACAATCATAATATAAATTAAGCGCGAAAATTCTTTTATCCGTGTTTTAATGAAAATCACATGCATATTATTCCAATGAATTCTTTAACGTACGCCCACATTCTTGAATCCCATCAATTCAAATAACCGATCTAGATGTTAGCCCTTTGAACCTTTTATACCCCAATAATGTCTGAAATATAATTTGCATCCTTGTTCGAATTGACAACATCTTTAACGTCAGTTGCTATTCGAAAATTTTCCTTTAATGAAAACTGATTTTAATTCGCTCTAATTTTCATTTTAGAAAAAGTATAACAGAAAAGATACCTACAATCAGGCAGATAACCTGACCTTTCTTTAGAACCATCTTTAGAAATGGATATTATATATTTGTTTAAATCGACATGAATTGTTTGTTCTTCCAAAGTGTAGAACCAATCTGCCAATGGGGATGCCAATGGTATGAAAATTAACAATGTTCATTAGTGTTTCGTAGGAAGTCGGCATATTCCATGTGGACGAAAGTGAATCCAGGCGAATACTATTTTTTATGTGTCAAACTAGATTTTTCATGAGCTTGCTTGGTTGACTTTCTTGTTATCCTTATTTTTTGTTTTGTTGTTGATTTCATTCATTTTCAGCATTAAATATTTCATTATTTTGACGTTGTCAAAGCAATTAACTTATTATTTGTAATTTTTTATAACGTGTATTTACCAAATGAATAAATGACTAATATTGTATGATTGAGAAGAAATGACTACAACGCTAAAACTCATGCATTTTGTGAACAAATCCAAAAAGAGCTTGAAAAATGTATACATGAAATCTATTTCTTCGGAAACTCTTACCACATTGCTTTTAGCAAATTAAAAAAAAACAAAATTTAAAAACTCGTCAGTGTGGCCATGTTAAGTTTACATATTTTTATACCTTCTTTATTTAATACATAATTCATAAGTAATATTTTTTTACATTTCAACCGTGGGAGTGCCTATATGTGTCATAAAAATTACTTGCTCGCAAAACTAGGGTAATTATATCGCAATTTTTATTTTAACATGTCGCACTTGACGACTGAAGCACTGCCCTTCAGGGTAAAGTTGGTGAATAACGAATAACTACAGTCCTTGAAAAGGTTGAGAGCTTTTGGATGAGCGCCGCCCTCCAGACTTGTCAGCGATGTCATTCTTATAAATATTTTCTTTTATTCGACAAAATAGTGTTTCCTTGTGTATATTTTAAATTAAAAATCAAGTTATATCGATTCTCATTCATTCGATATACTTTTATACCAACCAATGAAAACATAAAAAGTCAGAAAATCACAACGCTGAAATCCTCATAAATATTCATCATTACGCCCTAATGAGATTTTAAATACACATTTTTTTCATGGTGAGCAACGACATGAGACTCTTGGCGTTCGTATCACTTGTGCTGTGAACATTTTTAGCTACATGTTAAATGCTTTTTGACTAAGTCACAATTTAGTTCGGTACTATTACTATTTACACTTTACTTTACTATTACACTATTTTCGATTTGCAATTTTACACCAAATGTATAAACAAATTCTTAGTTTTTTACCTGTCAGACAATTCAACTATATGCAGAACACAAAAAATACTATGACTGATTGTTTGTTATTCAGTCGCGCAATTTTTGTTTTTCGGAAAGGCAAAAGATAGACATTTCAATTATAAGTTACCTTATTGCTCTATCTACGCTCCGTTTTAAAAATTAGATGGGTGAAAGATCGATTCTTAGCGTCACAAATATCCACACACTTGAACAGAATTTAATAATTCAATATTTATATGACCGCGGACATCGCAATGGAATAGGATGTACATAGACAAGGATTTTCTTTTTTTTTCCATATAGCTGCATTTCGTTATTTTTATTTACTTGTACAAAATGAAATTTTATATTCTCTGTCAGTATAAATTGTAATCGTTAAAGGAGCATATTGTTTTGTACCTTCGCGCATACGAATATATAAACAAATATATTCACAGTGTGACACAGAAATTTGAGAGACACCAAACCAGACAACCGTCAACCCTTCGCAAGGGGTGTATTCAGACTTCGTCCTTGTGAAGTGAAGTACGTAGCCACTTAAAAGATGCGCTCTCCATCATAGCGTGATATTTTAATGAAGGCAGTTGGCAATGTTTGTCTTTAGTACGGTACTGTTTTAAACACTGATTTTTAGCCCATTATAAAAGCTCAAATACGCCTCGTTGAGCTTACTCGGAAAGGGTGTAAGAGGCTTTAAAAATCAACAATATCCAACAACCAACTCGTACTAGTCCTATTAACCCTGAATTATGACTTAATTTATTTATTCGACTTAATTAAATTACAAAATAGCAGAGCGCATAAATATTTTTCTGAAGAATTAAATCACGCTTGCTTCGGAATTTCATAATTCAGATATGGAAATAAATACATATATAGTCATATAAAGCATAGTTTCTCAACCTTTATACATCCGCGGACCAACAAAAATCCAAATATGTTTTGCGGATCATCAACATTGGAATAAAATAGTATATACCTATTTAATTGATTTTTATTCAAAGCAATTAATTTTGCAACGCCGTATGCTCATATAGTATCATTTAAGTATATTAAAATAGACAATAATGAAAAAAATACAATATGAAATTCAATTGTATCGGCTCATCCAAAAATCTTTGCGGACCACCAGTAGTTTTCGGACCTTGGACGGAGTTGAGAAACTATGACATAAAACACCTTAAATTGTTTGAAACTATATCCATATATATAAAATATGCACCTAAGAGTACGCCGGTAAAGATTCAATCATTTTTATCAAAAAAAGCATTATTTTCACATCAAAAATATTTACATAAAAATAACAAAAGCTCCGTAATGAATTAATTATATTATAAATTATATTCGTTTAGTATTATTTTAATATCTGTCTTGTGTTATATAAATAATAGTTATGAGTAACGATTTTATATTTTTTTGCATTCAATTCGGATTCGTTCATTTGATCGTCCACATACGTAAATTGCATAATCCATTTATGAATAAATGGACTCAGCTTGGATTTTTGAGTGGGTTATATGTATGCATGATATTAAGAAATGGCTTTGTATTTCTCAAAGTACGAAACTCTTTTTGCCGAAATGAGAATGATAAAAAATGCATTCCAAAAATATATGCAAACCCATATTTTTTACAATAATTTTATTCCGACTAAACTTATTTTGATTATACGGTTATAGGTATAACATTTAACTATTCAAATCACTAAAAACATGCGATTGTATTTTTTTCATTCCAAAGAAGTTAACTATAATGAAAACTTACATTAGTGCTTACATAATATTAAAAATAAGCAATTAGATCAATTTTTTGTTTTTATTTCTGGTGAAATTATCTGTGATTTTTTTTAAATCTAGCCAAATCGGTATCGTGAAATTTTATCATACTTGATTATTGACTAATATATTATGGCCAGTGTGAAACTATTATGTTAGGAAGCTGCATTTTTTATGAAAATTTGAAAGTCTCTCTAATTCTATCTACACCACAATAATTTATTCAATATAGTCAAGTGATAACTGCGAAAGTTCCAAAGCTCGCTTCCATCTCAAATGGATTCGACGCTTAACCTTCCCGAGCAGACTCCTGGCATGTGATCCCATTTTTTTAATACTAGAGGCAGCGCAATTTCTGATCTTCTTATTATTCAACGAGCGTTTTTTCAGTTCCAGTTCGAGTAGGAGAGTGAAGCCTGAAAGAAATTCAAAACCTATTACGATAATGTTCACCGATATACATTGTTCAGCTATCGTCAAACCTTTTCTATCGTAATTGATATCAGGAACTTTTATCCTCAGACAGTAGAATCTTATCATAGCCGAGAGCATTAAAAATATAATATATCATCAATACGCAGATCACAATCATAAACTCTTTGATATTGTTAAAGTATCACATGACGCTAAAAATGAAAAAGTTATATTGATATTCCTGTATGTTCAAATCCTAATTCAATCGTTGGATAAAATTAAAAGCATGTGTAATAATTTTTCAGGATTGATAATTGTGTCACCTCATTTAAAATACATTTAATAAATTTAACTGATAAGATTCAATTATTTTATAATGTATGATATCGACTGAAGGCGCTAGATGGAATTTCAATATCAAATTTGAATTGTAATTTGTTGGTTCTATATCAAAAAAGTCGGATCAACCAATATGAAGATACAGAAGGATTCTTTATAAAGTTGTCCACATACTACACTTTTATTTCCGTATCGATGATTATTATTTTAATAACGAGCTAAAAATAAATCATAGAAGGAGTTATTCAAATTTTTGAATCTTCAACCTGATTTTCAATGAAGTGAACTCTTAAATAGAAATGATTTATAAAATAATTGGTTCATCCTTTTTTTACAAAACACAATGTTTTGACTGGTTCAAAATCTATAAAACAAGCTGAAAATAAATATTGGAACTTGAGACAAAACTTTCCAATTATTTATGATGATAACTTATCTCACCAGATATAGCATAACCGAAGAAAAGAGCATAGAAAGCTCCTTGCAACATCCGCATATTTATTGGCTCAAGCTTTTGCTGCGAAGTCTGCGGCCCTGGTGGTATTTCCTCAACTCCGTTGATCGGAGCACCAGACGAAGGACTTCCACCACCTCCACCACTCACCAACGACCCATTTACGCCACTTTTTCCTAGTTTCTCGTATTCTTCGGAAGTCATTTTTGTAAGAATGCCTGCTTCAAAAAGCTGCATCAACCTACGATAAATGAAATTTCAATTGAATTTTGTATACACTCTTGTTATGCAAGTAACGAAACGATTTTTCTTTTGTTTAATTAATTTGGTAATCATTCAAGACAACATCAAATTATAAATATCACATTTGTGTTAATATTATATATCAATCACTTGCATAAATTTTACTGCAAATTCTTAATAGAATCATATCAAATATTTATTTTTATTATTTATGTGATTTTCATGATCGGTTTTGATAATTGAGAAAGAAAATATAAAAATTCCATACGTCAGTCCAAGAAGTATTAAATGCCCGAAAAGTTTATTTTGATTTAATATTTTAATTATTTTTTACAACTTCATGAAAGAATAGAGTTGATTTGATAATATTCTGTTTTACTACCATTTATAAATATTTAAAAAATTTAAAAATCAAAGGCACGAAAATAGATATAAAAATCTGAATCAATTTCATAATATGCAATATATTGTTACTGATATCGAATAAACACGTATATGATTGAGGAACACTGTCACAGTTAGTTCTGAGTTGATAGTAAGCTAGTTTTCATACAGCTGTAGATCAGCTATGCCTTTTATCCGATACATTTTCTTTATGTTCATTTGAAATACTTGACATCAAAGAAAGTTTAAATCTACTTTTATAAAATCACTCTGATCTACTCGGTTTCGGATAAAATATATTCACGAACGCATAATAAAAAAATGTACTTTACAAATTCAGGCAGCATTTTAATTCAAAAATATCTCTAAGTGCAGTACTTTTTTCTATTTACTATTTAGTCTACTGCATAATTCGACGACTGCTTAACTTTTAAACATGGTCGAATCTAAAAATATCTTTTATCATCTCAAAGATATAACTAGATGGAAAATAAATTATCATGTGTAATCGTAACAATAAATTAACTTTAATTTCCTTATTGCACAATAATGAATTTATTATATTTTATTTTACCCAAATATGTTCTAGGGAGGGAATTTTTACAATAAAATTGAATTTGTTAAAAATTGTGTAACCGTAAAATTTATAATATTATCTAACATTCTTTTGATGAAATATAATACAATGAAAGAATTATTATTTTTTGTTACAAATATATTAAGTGATTCTTAAAATAAATAAATAAATAAATAACAATCATAATTAATATTTTATTATTGGTGCTTATTTTGATTTGAATTATTTTTCTGCACATGTTTTATATCAGTTTATTACTGTTCTACCTGATTCAAATAAAAAAGAAAATCTTACTATGAAACATTAACGATTTTTTTTTTTTGTATATATTGCTTATCATTTTTTTGTCAATTTTTTTTTATATCAGAATGCGAAACCAAGAACAAAAAACGCAAAATTGACCAAAAAGTCTAAAAAGCCTAAAATATTCACTCAATCGAAATATCCACAAGAATTGATTGATTAAAAATGTACATATAAAATAGCATTTTTCATCTTACACTCCATTGATATTTTCCACGTATAGACAGCCATTCTGCAGGGCGAGTGCGGAGTACCTCGTATACAGTTTTTCACTCAACTGGAAGTTGGAGACACCTGGGACATATAGCGGTAAATCAGCGCATTCCGTAGACTCCAAATATGCACTTGGCTTTTGGAAAATAAATGGGAGGTAAATTGAACCGCTTTTCAAAGTGTACAAATATTGTTTAGAAAAAAATTACACTGCATCCATAGAATGCCGGTTTTCTGAGCTTTGAATTCTTAACGAATGTTGTTTTTAACTATAAAAGAATGACATTGTATTTTTAAATATTAATCGGTTTTTGTTATAGGCTACAGGTCACAATATAATTTTTAAGAAATCGCTTAGTACCCAAACGGACAAAATATATCTATGAAGTGTCATAATAAAAAATAAATAAAAAAATCAATTAATTTTATACAACATATTACTCATTTTAATGCATAATTCTAGTTCGGATAGCGTTATGGAAATACGTGAGATCTTAAAATTTTGATTTAATTTAATGTATTTTATTTTGATAACCTCTAAACAATTTGAAGGTTGTGTAGAAATATTTTAGGTAAAGTTGCATTTAAGAAATACATAAATTCAGAAGTTGCGTAGATACATTCCCAAACTGCAAAAAAAATCAGAACCACAATAAAAAATTACTAATAATAACGAATAAACATATAACATCACCATTTTGAGTGTTCTCTGTGAAGCAAAAATCTTTTTACATTTTATAAATCGTTGCCGTATCACAATTAACGGAACCTTATAATAAGGTAATTCGATATAACTTATGATCGCAGAGTAAAATAAGGTCTTCAAACCACAAAACTTATTTTTTTAATATCAGCCGTCCTTTTCACATGTTCACGTTGTTTTTAAGTCTGATTTGGATACATAATGTCTACAAATTTAAGACAAGCAAACGCCATGAATTCCTTTTGTGCGGTTTCTTAATTAATAGATGGAAGCCTTACGCCTGTATATCTTTTGACAGCAGTTCTTTATTGCAGATGAATCAATCTGTTTTACGAAATTCGTTTTTGTTCCTTCCGTGTGTACCGTACTTTGCCCTATCCATCAAGTTGCCTGTTTATATTGCCTTAAAAAGTGTGTATGTGTGTGTAATTAATCTTTTAGAAATAAAAAATGGCTTATATAAAAAATAATCAAATCAATTTGTTATGCGATCAAAAAAATGAACAGTTTGTAATTTGTTGCATAAATAAATATTTAAATCAATGTATCTATATATATATATATATTCAATTACAACAAAAACTCATTCACGAACGATGTTGGCAATATTAATAAATGAAGATTTCGATACCTTCGTTTTCATGTTCTTTAGCCTCACCTTTTTTATATTACTATAAGATATGTTTGAAAAAATCAATCACCTCGGGGGTGGTAGATAGCAGCCTCTTGTTAAATAAATCGTAAAAAAAGGTTTTTTTATTACAAAAAAACATTTTACATCACAATCTTGCTACGTTTAAATTATGATTCGATTCGTCATCTTATTTCGCTTAAAAAAACATTGTTAGATTTTTTTATATCATGAAAAGTAATGAATTTTAGTCATTCTTTCCAATACCGCATCAACAATAAGTCAAAAGTCACAAGCCATTATGAAAGTTACCGCAATTCAAAATATACGTCGCAAATCAATGCTACAATTATTATCCGACATTTCGAATAATAGACGGATAAAATTGCTATTAAGGTTTTTATTTCATACAGAAGTATTGGCTATATTATCTTACATTTTATTTGCCTTTTATATTGAAGTTGTGAGTTGAACATTATAAAAGCCAAATAGAAAGTAAAGTAGATTTGATATTCTTTTAGCTGTTTAAAAGGCCACCTTACCCACGCCGTATATGTAGATAAACCCACATTCGATTTGGTGCTATGATCAGGTGTACCCCAAATTGAGCCCATAAAACAGTCCCCATAGAACCGGCGGCAGTTGCCGTCTACGCCACCGTAATAAACTGCTGCGGCCATAATGCAAAATGACTTTTACCGATTTATGGAAAAGTACTTTCAAACCCCGATTTTTTAAAAAATGAGTTTAATCATTGGTAGTACGTGTTTCATTGTAATTAAAATACAGTTATAGCACATTAAAAAAGATTGCTCTATAATCACCTGGACCAGCTTGAAACAACATTGAAAAATATTACATTACACTCGGACCGTGGTGTTAAATATTGCATAATTTACTTAATATAAATTAAATCAAAGATTCAAATATTTATTTTTTACAAGATAACATTATGCTATATTTTTTACCACTCTAACCCATCATTATAAAAACAAAAGAATTTTTTTATAAATTCTCTCAATTAAACTTTAATTGATCGTTTTCATTGATTATGAATACATTTGAACAAAATATGCATAAAAAGTATGAGCATGGGTACCAAATCTCCTTGTGTCAAAATAAAGTGTTTCCCTTCCGGCTAAGAAAACGACAGGAGTGCTCGGCTTCTGCAGAATTCTTCTGACACCTTGCTCAACAGACTTGACTGCATAGAACTTTTGCCTTTGCATCAGCTTCCACAATCTTCCATATACTCCAGTTCCATTCTATAATATCATAATATCAAAGAGCAATAAATAAATATTCAATAACATGATCTGTCTATACTGGAAAAAAAAATATTTTAATGATCACATAAATCGGTTGTATATGTTTGCTCTTCACATATACTTTGATTTTTGTAAAAAATGCAAAAAAATTAAATTTACGTGCTTAACCACTATTCTGCCTGAGGAAATTTCTTAAAAATTTTCATTAACTGAGAAAACCGTGATATTCAAACATTTTTTTTTTATTTACTGTACACATTATTCGAGATGCATTATTTTGCTGAAATCGAGCATTTAATCCTTTTCTATTTATGATTTTCACGCTGGCTATTTTTCGATGGCTGACTGTAAGATAACCGTTCACTATCCACATACAGAGAGATAACATATATAATGTAAGTCTAGCATTGTTCCAGTAAGTAACATATGCATTATTTGCAATCTTTCTTCTTTTCACATAAGATTATTAAAACTGAATAGCTTAGATTGAGTTTGGGTAAAAATGTATAACATATGCCCAGCTAAACTTTTTAAATATACGTAGGCATACGTAATACTTTAGGGTGAAAATTTGCACCCCCACTCAAAGGATTCAAATCACGAAGTATTACAAGTCGTCTATGGTGAATGGCAAATAGTATTTTACTTAAAATTTCTAAAAAATTTGCTGAAATATTTTACTTTAATTTCGTGTTTGTTTCGTATTTACAATATCTCACATTGGAAACACAATTATAACTTTGTTAATAATTAAACAGTATTTAAATAAACACATGTTTTTCCTCGTTAAACTATTTATTGTAAGAGTTACAAATAATATACCTGCAATATAGAGAGAGACGAGCTGTGCCGCTCTACAAGAAGCCAGTACCCTCGGTGTATCATCGCCTGTTCTAGGCCGCGAAGGTCGGACAGCGGTGGTTCGCGAGCTGGTCGTGCCAGAAGTGACGTCAGAGTAGCTGAATATACGTCACCCAGCACATACGTCGCCGCTAATGACAAAAGAAGACTCACAGCTCTTGCTCTCGCGTTGCGTGATGGAGAACAAACACCTATGAATCGCCATTTTTTTTAATCATTGTTTTCTTTTCTAAATTATCCTTAGAGTTTATATTTTTGGACGTAAAAAAACTTAAATAGGATATATGCTTTACGTATCCTTTTACACAATTCTCCAATACTGTGTTTTGTAAGTTCATATACATAACTTAATCTTCTGGCTGCCGGGCCTTTTGGGATTTCTGTACAACAGAGGTGGATTATGCACTCGGGAAGTCCCGAATGCAATTTATAAGCTACATTATTCGGTTAACAAAAACATGCGGCAAATTTTCACATTATGAATCAAAACTCTCTACAATAGTTTAAATCCCTTTCAATGGAAAATAACTCAATATTAAAAATGTGATATTAATTATGGTATAAATTGTATATTCTACAAATGAAATTGTTATAGTATCATGAGAATCATTCGTAAAAGCAAAGTTAAATGGAGAAATAACAATATGTGGGTGATATAAACATGCATGCTAATTTTGAGACCTTTTAGATTTGCACACCCCAGTGCTATGCAAAGTATGCTGCGACTCACATAAATAATTAATTACTCAAATTAGTTTAAAATTGTAAGCATAATGTATTGCTCAATGAATACCCTATATACTGCTTAACACGTAATGGATACTTTTTCAATGATGACGTCAGATTCTACAGATCTGACAATTCTTGCAAATGAAGCAAAACCGAACATCTCGGACTTTGATAGCCGAAGGGTTAAGGGTTAAGCGGTTTATGTACAAATTTTTCGTGGACAAAAAGAAGATATTTATATAATGTACTTTTATTCGATAAAATCTTTATAACAAACAAACGAAAGACGATGGAGACCAAATATATTTAAAATTATAAATACGAAATAATTTTAGATATTACGTACGTAAAAAATGCTACTGTGGTTTGGGTAGTATTTAAATTATGACAAATGACAATTTAATTATATATATATATATATATATATAATGAAAGTTTTCTTTTTGTAGCGTATAATAAAATAAAATCGTTGATCTAATATTCTAAAAACTTTGACCTACAATCTAAATTCTCTAAATTGAAATCTCGTACTCTGTCGAAAAAATATTGATGTAGTGAACCATATACAACGTCCTAATGCTGGTGGAGGTGGTGATCGATACGGGCGCCAAAGTGCAGACCCGGAGGCAGATATCCACAGCGCCGGACCAGCGAGGACCATTATCAATATAACTGCTGGCCATACCTAAAATATCCATTAATATTCGATTGAGAATACATTAATTCTATTAATATGTTAATCTTTTATTTTATTTATAAAATAGTTATTCATTGAATCGTCTTGCCTCCCATTGAAAAGGCCGAAGCAGCGCAAGAGCTTCACTAAGTCGCCGTGGGCCATGCGTTATAAAAGCGCCACTATCAGCTAATGTCAGAAAAGAAAACTCAATCCCTTTCTGACGTTCCCATGACATTGTTACATCTCCCAAAAACAAATCGGCTTCCTGTCAAATATCAACTTCGCTCATAACTGATATCTTATTAATATATACAATAAGACAATCATTTTTCAGTATTAGATTGATTTCCATTTAATAATGTATTATCTTTGTCAATCAATTTTGTATAAACTATTATTTTTATTATTACCCTTCTGTATATCATTCCAAGTACTCCTTTAAATGATCCATTAGATGTTATGCCTGACCCTTGACTGTGATCAGGAGGGTCGAAATATTCATACCTGTGACATTAACAGACTTTTAAAAAACATAAATCGATTATTTACAAATGATTTGTATATTTTTAAAAATACATGTATTTGCCAAAGAGTCATTTCAATTTACAGTCTGATTATAAACGTTATTTATTTGAATAGAATGAATCGGAAATAAATGTTAAAATCAATTAAAATATCCTTTTTAAAAGCCTATCATTCATAAATTTACCTAAGAAGTACAACTTTCAAAAAATAAAAAGAGTTTTAACATAAGCGTAATGTCAAAAAGAAATTCTCCTCTCACTCACCCTAATGTGAGTACCGTCAGAAAACACGTCTGTCAACTCAGTGAGTGATGTGTGAATGAGTATTAGATGTTACTTTTTTTACACAAGAACCATCCATTATTCGCTTTTACAGGTCAAGTAAACCGGACATTCGTTGAGATTAGCTAGTGTTTTCTAATACGGTAAATCCACGCATGTTAATATAACGACCAGCCGTAAAATATATTTTGTATGAAAAGTAAAAGTTTAGCGTGCTAACTGTGCGTTTATTATTTTTTAATACATATAAATGGGACACAATACCGAAACTAAGTATACAATTCCAGCCAACATTTTTTTATAGCAATAAATAATGCGTTTTGATATTTTCGGACGAATCGAAAGCTGTAATAAATACCTAAAATTGAGTTTGTCAGCCAATAGCGATAGTAGCTGATGGTCTCGTCCACCAGTGACTTCGATAGAAGTATCATTGAAAAGTTTCACAAAATGCCAAGGCGGTGCCTATAAATATTATAAAATATTATAATCTTGTTGATTTTGAGAGAATAATAAAAAAGTTTTTTTTTAAGCTGTGCGTCATTGAAAGAGTATGTCTCTGTCTAAAACTCTAAAGCCATCGTGAATTATTATCAGTGTGCCAAAATAAATATAATAATAAACACTTTCGCATTTTACATGGCTTGAGTAATTTTTCGGTCAAGTGTCTCACGACTTACACTTAATAATTATATAATTTATAATATTTTTTCCATCCACAAATACATATTCTGACATCATATAAGTATTGATATTGTATAAATATCCAAATGATTGATAGATACGACTGCATTTCATAAACCTGCAGGTTCAATAGATTGACCTTTAAATTGAAAAAAAGCGCGTGAATCAGAACTGTAATAATTTTCCTGAGAAGCGCAGTCACATACTGAAGAAGCACATGTATGATATTTACAAATTAATTCATGCCAATATACTACTTTTTGAATAAATCCCACACATCCAATAGTGGCACAAATAAACCAAGACATAATAATGAAAATAAATTATCCTGAATTCACCGCTGAAAAAATCTATATTTGGTTAATTAATAAAATAAAATACCTTAAATACTATCAGTAATTTTTCCATAAAATAATACGGGTGAAATATTATCGTACTGAAAATTCTTGATGTTCTTTAATAGTTCTTAGATACATCTTTGTAATAGACAATATTTACTATCTTTTTAAATTAGCATCATCCAATGATAAAATCCCTTATAACTTGATATACTATAATTATACAATATAAATATAATGTACTCACGTGAAGTACAGGAACTCTAAATATACGTTTTTGAAAATTCGCGAAGACTTTTTCAGCAGAAGGCAATGTTGGAGTTGCGTACAACCTTCCTGACCACCAATTAACCAGGGGCAGAGGGCGTTTAGGTAAAGGTGATGCTTGGTTGTAGTATAAACGAAATCTACAATATTTACAATATCATTTTTCTATTCAAACTCAAACAAAGTTTCATACTTTAAAAATGTTACTAACGGTACAAAAAAATCATTGGAACTTTTTTATATATTATATCACTTTTTTTTAAATATACGATACAGTATACCATAAAAATACAATGATTTTTGCAATACAACTCATTTATCACGCAAAAATCGTTTTAATAATTATGAACTTTGTGATAAAAGAGTTAACAAATGTATGTGCTCCTAACCATTGATTTTTCAAATACTTACACTTTGGGTCTTGGATTTGTAATAACAGCAATTTTCATGGCGTCATGCATTGATGCTAAAAATTTATCACTCACTAAATAATTTCCCCAATAGAATAAAAATAGCAGATTCCGATGAATAAAACTTCTCAACCGCAACTAAAATCATAAATGATGATTTTTTTTATCAAACGATCCGTTTATTCGTAACATTGTGAATAGGTCAAATTAATTCTTACCTGGTCCAACAAATCTTCACAAGTCTTTGGTGATCCAAATATAAGACTTGTTACAGCAATATAATTATCTAAGGATTTCGACAGGTAGTTAAAATACTGAAAATAATACATTACAACACAAAGTTCAATTTTAGCATCTTTCTTATAAAGCTGTAAATAAATACACATCAAAATTATTCTCTCTATATACATACATATAAATATATATATTTACAGTAGCATCTAAATATTTGTGTGGCTATTTGAGTTATTTCATAGTGTACAAATGCCTTGCAGAGTTATGTATAATAGTTTAATTTATATCGCTATTTTAATTAACAAGCCATACCGGTTGATCTGTGGAGTTCGTGAGTGTATTTTCAAATATTATAGTAGAGATGCCGTCGCTGTGCAGTGATGCCGTCAAATTTACCAGATCCAAAATTCTGGAATTTTTTTTGAAAATCAAAAGGAATTTTCTATTTTCCATGTGAAAAACAAAACATTGTCTTCGACATTTAGAGAAGAAACAATCATTATGTAGTCAATTTAAGATTAATATAAACAAATAATGTATACATAGTTAGTGTATAACAATTCTGAGAACCTTACGGTAATAGATAATTTATTCATTTCTTGCTCTTTGGACGTTTCTCTTTCAACGAAGGCCGCAGGGATATTAAACCCTTCTTTGCAAATATAAACCGTAATTACAGGCATGAAAATTGTCTTCATTTTATATATCCTTCATTACATAAATTTCTTTTCTGTTATATATAATATATATTTTTTGACATTAATACATTAATTAAACGTCACTTTTTTACTAAAAAAATAAACACATCTCATGCATAATTAATTAAAACTTCCAAAAATGTAAACTGCATTACTTTGTTTGGTGTACATCAGTAATAGTATTTTTGCGCCCGTGTGTGTTCTCAATGTGGAGCATATGGACTCATGATGAAACATATCCAAACAAAAGGCATTCTGCAAGAGCTTCTTGTTACTCAGTAACTCAAAATTTATAATATAAAGAGATTAAGTATAAGATTATGTGGCTAAGACAGAACTAATGGACTATAATCTTTGTCGCTACGCCTTGTTTTTTTTTGTATTGAATGTGTGAGAGATAATTTCAGACAACACAAACAACTATTACCTTCAAACATCCATAATTCAATTTAAACACTATAGACGTTTTTTTGTGCCTCCTGTAATTTGAGCCCGTGTAGTTCATTATTGGATTAGATCATTTTTCTAACGAATATATGTATTTTACTATCTTTTAAAATCAAATCTATATGATATTTCCTTGACATTCCCTGAGATTTTTATATGAGAAAATACATTTGGTAGAAAGTGACAGTGTTATTCGAGCCATGCTCAGTCTAACAATCGAATTAGAAAAACTTACACTCTGTTTTCGCCATTTTCATGAACTATAGTTAGACTTGTTAATTGGAGACCAGACACAACATCCCTCAGGGCATCTGATATATTGAGTGGTAAGAACGCAGACACGCTATCTAAAATATTATCAAATCAATATTAAATGCATTCGATATTTACAAAAACAGAATTATATACGTGTGACAATTTTACATGCAAAAACATTTTTTGCCGTCAAACGTTTTTGTTTATTATTTGTCTAACATAAATACCTCGTTTCATAAAATCATCCATATATTTAATTGTTCGTCGACAGTAAAATATTTATTATCGTTGTTATAGTCGTTCCTTATTCTAAGCACTGAAAGATTCGTTGTCAAGCAACAATTAAAATTATAGTAATATTCTCTGGTTCAACTTTCAAATTGTTCATGAAAATTGCGAATTGATTATCAAACATTTGTCCAGAATATTTTTACTAAAGTCCAGATATCTGGCAACTTGAAATATGCATATTTAATATAAAATCAACTTTAATAAATTTTCATGTGCGTTTGAGTATAATACAATATAGTAAAATATATTTTATCAATCAAGTATTTTTTAATAAGCGGAAATTCATGATTCAAAAAAAACCATTTAATATGTCCGTAAACAGTTGTTATTTATAGAATAGCCGTGAATAAGCTTACCAGTGGCATGTCCGTTACAGCAAGCAATCCAAAAAATTACCATAAAAACCGATAACATTTTTTTTTAGTTTGTAAATAAACAGATAATTGTCACGATAATATTATGATGTATTGTAACTTATACCGCTTAAAATTTTGCGGTTAGTTTTAAAATCAAACGTTTGAAATTGAAAGATAGTTAGTATGTGACTGATAAATTTGTCAGCAAAATATTAACGAGAGACTTCAAACATAATAACACATTCGGATCTGAACAAAATCGACATTATTGATCGACATGCGAAATAGTTTCCTGCGCAATTACGATTGTCAATCATCGCCAGAACATTAATTTTATATCAGTGGTTGCGCGTGATGAATCACAGGAAACATAATTACAATCCACAAATAATTTCGAATTTTAAATCATTAGTTACGTTATTTTTAGTATTTCCCTAGGTTTTTAGATATTTTAATGATAGTTAATTATTACAATTTTTACATTTGGTATATAGACAATGCTAACTGTTTATTGTATGTCAGTTCTGTTGCATACGTGTGATAGAATGCCTGATGATGCCGAAAGGTGAATCCCGGATCGTTAGTGACAAAACATGTGATATCTTACAAAGCTGTAACAATTCAAATATCAAATGATACTTGTGTAAAAAACCTAGGGAAATATTAAAGATTTATTTTTCATCATCTTCCTCACTTGCAATGATTTTAGTTTAACATCATACATTAGCAATATATTTTGAATCAATGTTGATAAGTTAGTTTGTATTTTCATTGCAAATGTATATTTCTTACACACATTCCAAATAAATTTTATTCCATATCTTATTTTATGACGATTAAAGATTTTTTTCCAAAATTCATTGAACAAAAAAGTTATTTTTTACTGTTGCGTGAATAACTTCTGCAAAAGGATTTAAAAGTGGCAACAAGTGTCTAATTCATAAGCTGTAAGATATTTATATATTATATTATGAGTAAGACAACAATTATATTCGGATATTAATCTTTTACATGCTTTTTTTTTACTTAAATACTCTCACATTTTTATCATATTTTTTTTTCAGTTTTAAATTATTTCCCGTTAGGTAGGTAGATTTAAATAAATTTCCAGAAATTTCTTTTTAGAAATAGTCATGAAGTATTGATATTTAGAGTGGCAGCACTGCTTGACATCAAGTAGTCGATTTCAAAGATTATGAACATAAGTCTTGCTTACTTGACGTTTCTGTAGTTTTTAATTATTTAATTGAAGTTATAACATCCCAGTGGTTATATCAAGGACACATATACTATGCCAAAAGTTCAAAGGTTCATTATTTTCTTATAGCACCAAGCAAATAAAATTATAGAAAATTGTGTTTCATTCACTTTCAGTTCGGTTAGAGGTTATAATCAATACCAGTTTTGAATGAATGACTTTAATACGTAGAAAATTGTTTGAAAAATCTACTTTCCTATCATATTTCACTAGCACGTGTTTTCTCAAACTCATATATATTGCAAAACCCATACATTGGTACAAACTTTCAAAAATGTCCACTTTAATTCCTCCTTTACACGTCAAAGGTATGAAACTTTTAGACCGCGAAAAATTCAAAACAACTTTTTCTGTTCCTGTGATATACATAAAGGAATCATCGAATTTGTCAACAGTCGTAAAAACTTTAAAAAAATATCTCATCAAATTGGAAAACTTTAAACCTATCAGGCAACTAGAAACCGAGGAAATCAGTGGAAATATCGCTCTTAATTCCGCTGTGTCTGATTCTATAAAATGTGCTTTTTTAAACCCGAACAATATTCGAAATTGGGTAGATATAGAAGAAACTGATAGACAAAGTCTCTCAAAATTAAATATTTTTCAAAATGACTTCAGTACCAAAGAAATTGTACTCACATTTGAGAACTTCAAAGCCGAAGAAATTTTGAAAGCAATATTACCTGTTGACAAAGAAGGCGTTACAGGGTTTTCTAAAATTGGCCACATCATCCATGTTAACTTACGTGACCATCAATTGGAGTTCAAAGAAATTATTGGTGAAGTTTTGCTAAATAAAATTGTTGCATCCAAAACAGTGGTCAACAAAGTAAACACGATTGATAACACATATAGAAACTTCAACATGGAGGTATTATGTGGAGAGAAAAACTTCACAACTGTGGTCAAAGAAAATAAATGTTCATTTGAATTCGACTTTTCAAAGGTTTATTGGAATCCAAGATTATGCACTGAACACCAACGAATTGTTGACTTATTAAGCCCAGGAGATATTTTATTTGATATTTTTGCTGGGGTCGGACCTTTTTCCATTCCAGCAGCAAAGAAAAAGTCCACTGTTTTTGCAAATGATTTAAACCCCGAATCATACAAATGGCTTAATCACAATGCAAAACTAAATAAAATTTCATCTTCTCTCTTTAACTCCTATAACCTTGATGGAAGAGAGTTTATAAAAAAAGTTTTGCAAAAAGAATTGATAAATATTTTCCAGAAATCTTCAGAAAATGTATTTAAAGACAGTAACATTCACATTACTATGAACTTACCAGCCATAGCTCCGGAATTCCTTGATGTATTTCCAGGTATTTTAAGTGACCATGTTTTGCTTGCTGAACAATTTAAACCACCCATTGTTCATGTGTACTGCTTTGCAATTGGTGACACCCCGTCAGAAACAGCCAAACAAGCTGTGGAAAAACACATGCAATCTACATTGGACAATAATTTGATCGAAGTATCATTTGTTCGCAATGTTTCTCCTAAAAAAGAAATGATGAGAGTGAGCTTCAAACTTTCTGAAGAGGTTTCATTTCAACGCCAGAAAAATGAAAATGCAAACATCAATAAAAGAAAGGCCTCAATTGAAGTGGTGAATGAGCCAGACATGAAACACATCAAACTTTGATCTTTCTCATATTCTCTCAATCAAAATGTTAAGCAACCTGTTTGTGTTATAAAGAATTATAATTTTGTAGCTAATAAAAAAGAATTGACAATTTTAATGCTTTGATCATTTACTGAACATAATAGTAACTTATGTATGGATTTTCAAAATGTTAAAAACATATTCCAACCTATAGTCAATAGTGGATAATAGTTTTTATGCCTCATAAATCAATACTAATAAAACTATATGAACTATTCATCTTAAATATATTATCATCTTATCGATAGCCTATTTCCAAGAATTCCTGACACAATAATACATTCAAAAAACCAGATTATTAAAAATAAGTAAGTTCTTTCATTTCTTTTCAGTAGAAGGACAGTAATTTGGACTTTAAATTACTTCAATTCATCTTAGTCCACAACAACTTATCCAATGGAGGTATTAAATTATTCTAACTCCTTGCAGCAGTCGACACAGGTGCTCTTTCAAATTGAGATATAGTTTGTTTACTTTCAATTAATGGTCATATATTTTGTGACCACAAAATTTTAAAAACACCAACATAGTTTAGTTTTGTTTGAAATATTTTTTTTATATTCCAGGTTATTGAAGAATGCCTAGAGAAGTACAAACTTTCTGAAATATTCTTGTCATTCAATGGTGGAAAAGATTGCACCGTGTTATTAGATTTTACTCTAGACCTAGTGAAAAAGAAATACCCTGACAAAAACGACTTTCAATCGCTAAAGTTGGTTTATATTCAACCTGAAAATCCATTTCCAGAACTAGAAAAATTCATAAGTTTAACTGAAAAACATTATTGTTTAAATCTTCAAATAGTCAAAGGAAATATCAAAACTGCTTTAAAAGATATACTGCTCAAAGATAAAGTACTCAAAGCCTGCTTAATGGGCACTCGGAGAACTGATCCATACTGTGAGAATCTTGAATTTTTCAAAGTAAGTGTCAATAGCTTTTCCAATCTAAAATTATCCAATATAATTTTATCTCATGCATTAATGATTTCCAAATTTGAAAAATTTATATCATGTAATGGTTCCATTTCAATATAGAGAATTGCTTTATAAATGCTCCCACGTTGCTTACATTACAGATGACTGACAGTGATTGGCCACAAATGATGAGAGTTAGTCCACTCTTGAATTGGACCTATCATGAAATATGGAGCTACTTAAGAAAAAAACAAGTGCCTTATTGTTCACTGTATGATAAAGGGTAAAAAATTATTTTTGTTGAATACAATAAACCCTTGTATACAAAAACTCCAAGAATTATATTAATGATATTTAATTATATCAAAGAAAAGTTATATATAAACAATATTACTGCCCCCACCCAGACTTGACTGGAGATACATTTTTTTAATTCCCAAATTCATTATTGAACTTTACTTCTTCTGAACCAATACTGCAAGAGTGAGCAACCAGTTGATAGCTAAGCAAAATATAGTCCCACTGGTAATTTTGGAATTCTTTTTAATTTCCATATTTTAAATTTACAACTATGTAAGGTAATGACTAATTTTAAAAACAGACTACAACAATAAATTCATTTTCAAAATTTTTAAATCAATAAAGATCCTTTTGATATATTTGACGGTAATTTTGTGAACGTATATGGGGTTTTTTTTCATTAAAATCATTTATAGTTGCAAACCTTATTATTTAAAAATTTTAAGCCATCAATCTTTAAATTTATCATACATCATGACGCATACAACTAGTAGTATACCTGATTGAATAAGTTTCTTTTTCATTGTAGATACACATCAATTGGCTCTAAAAATAATACATTACCTAACCCTGCCCTGCAAATAGATGTGTCTCCGGGGCATGAAGCTTCATATAAGCCTGCATATTTTCTTGAAGACGGTGCTTTAGAACGTAATGGACGAGTCTCAAAAAAAAAAATGGAACTCACTGATGCTATATTGTAGCAGCAGTTTATTTTATTTTTATTGTTAATTTTGGTTTCGGATTAGTTTATTAAACATAATAAATTTATTTATGTTAATGTTCATGCTGTTTTACTTTCAAATTTATACCTAACGCTACATTTTATGTTTTAGATCAATATTGCCCCTACAGAATTAAATTGGTTTTGTTCAAAAACACATTTCATTATGACAATTTATATTCTTAGATTATTTACATAGATTTCTGTATGATATGATCACTATTCGCTCAATGAGAGAGAATTTCCAATATTCTGTCTGTTGAACATAGAGAACTTGAGACACATCAGTAGTTTTCTATTTATAAAATTATAATAAAAGTATAAAATATCGTTTTATTGATTGACTTGGCATTCACTTGGTAGAACTCCATTATAATACGGAGAAAAAAATAGCAATGTTCTACAAAATTATTTTTTAAAAATATAGTTGATAGCTATTTCGGCTCACGCCATCGTCAGAAAAAAGAATTAATGATGATAATCTGATCAGTTGAGTCCCGACGATGGCGTGAGCCGAAATAGCTATCAATTATAGTTTTAAAAAAATAATTTTGTAGAACTAAAATACATTGCTATTTTTTTTCACCGTGTTATAAAATATCGTTTTTTAACAATTTATATAAAATGCAATAAACATTCTTAACATGTGTATAGTTTTAAAAGTTGATTAGTTATCAAACATATTTTAATAAAATTATTAAAATTCAAAATACTTCGTAAGCAATTACATTTTCACTTTGGTTCTTACTAAGCCTTTGTTTTTCCTGCTTAACACAGTACATGCATCTTATGTTAGGTTGTTGAATATGGATTCTATCTTCCAATCTGTAAGAGGAAGCCTATCTAATAGAGTGGTTTTACTAAATATAAGAAAATAATGATAACATTTTCTTCTCATACAACTACCAGATAAACATTTCTTCCTCATATCATTTTCACATTCTCTTGTAAATGAGTATTCTCTTATTAGCATTTTAATGGTGCTTAGAAGACAAAAATTATTTTTGTCAAAATTATATTCATAATATTTGTGCTTTAAAATAATAGTAAGTTAGAACATCATGAACAAATAATATTTTTATATTACAAAATGTTCATTATCAAGAATATACACAAAATCACATTTAGAGTGAATTCAGACAGTGTAAATGGTGATTGAATGCAAATTCAATTATTTTGGCTTGACAGTATATTTCCTTATCATTATCACCAATTTAGTACCTACATAAGATTTGATTATATTTCAGTGTTTGTTGACAATAGTAATATTAGTAAGGTTTTCACTATGGTATAATTAAATTAAATTATTTCGTATTTAAGAATTTTTGTCGCATTCATTTATTTTGCACTACACTATTTGGTTGGGTGATTTGACACAGTAATCAGTTTTTCAGAGTTAACTGTCTCTTCTTGTTGGAATAGCATCTTATTTATTTAATAAAACACAATGTATAGTACTATTAACACAAGTTTACAATATCAAGATCAGGACTGGTTTTACTCATTAGAAGCATTATGATCTGATGGTCTTATTTTAAATGCACATTAAAATAAGACCATGTTCTCATGATTTTTGTAATTCAAAATTTAAGAAATTGTACTGTGCATTGTGTTTCATTTATTTAAATACAATAAACAATTCTTGTCGAAAAGGAATATCATCGTGTAAAGTAAAACAAAATATTTGATCAGGAGGGGCTCCATCGGAGGAATAAAGTACATTTGAATGATACGAATACATCAGTTACCAGTCAGAAAGATCTACTATAAGGTTGTTATACAGTACCAGCATGCAACTTTGTATAGGCAACTATTTAACAAGCATTATGATTTTTTTTCAATATGCAGTGACATTAAAAAGACAAATAATAGCATTAGAATAACATGCAATCAGTTTTTTTATTTTACGTCATATATATTGGCAATTAATACGGTAAGCTGCATCATAATAAGTCTTATTTTATCACTAATGATTGTTTGTGATTTCAATGTTGACATTTATTTACGTTAAATTATATTTAAATATTTAGTTTCGATTTAAGGTAAAAATTATTTTTAAGGTACGTTCTTTTAAAATCTACTCATCCAATATATTTTTCAGGACTAAATGATTTGAATTAATCTTAATAGAACTATTTTATGTTATGGCAATAATATATATAGTTTCCGCCATTTTATTAACCTGCAATCTGGCTTCGGCTGCACGAAGTGTGCTGGATTATTTGACTTTTCTCTGTGGTAGTCGGGTCCGAAAAACCTCATATTCTCTTTACAATCTGGTCGAAGGGAAGTAAAAGGTACGCAATTTGCTGCTTAATTCTATTAAAAAATAACAATTTTGGTCACTTTAACCAGTCATTCCGCCATACGACGTCAACTGTCATTTGACTATCATTGTGATATTTTGCGTGATGTATTCCACTTGAAGGCTTTCAATAGAATATCTCGTCTTTATTATGTTCCTTTACATGTGAAGATAATATTTTAAACAACAAGTATCAAGAACGAATTTATTTCAGTTTTGACCTGAAAGCTGACACTGATTGACCTTTCATGTTCCACATCGACGTTATGAACGCGCCTGTAAAATGAGTGGAACAATATGGGAGCAGTTTAAAACGACTTGGTTGACAACCTTATTCAGCGGAGTTCTTTTTTTGGCCGTTACCTATCTTCTATTTTGGAATGAGGGCCAAGCGATACTTACTTCTCATTCTTTAGAGGAAGCTATGAATAAAGTTATTACTATAGACCCGTATAATCCTGGCGCGAAATCTGAATACGAAAATAAATTAGTCCATATCATAGGTCCAATTGACATAATGGAGCCATTGACTGAACCCGATTATACAATTCAAGTCATGTCTGTCAAATTAAAAAAGAGAGTTCAAATGTACCAATGGATAGAAGAAGGAAAAGAATATGACGGTTTTGGTGACACTGTTGAATCAAACCCAGAAGTCAGCTCATATTCATACCAAAAAGACTGGAGAGATTATCTAGTGGATTCAAGTTTATTCTACATGCCTCCCGGTCATCATAATCCTAAAGACATGCCCTTTTCAGCTCAAACTTTCATTGCTGAAAATGTAAAAATTGGTTGGGTATTTCTTGGGGCAGATGTGAAACGCAAATTCAATGATTATTATGATATAACATCGGATGAACGTCCAGAAAGGCCTGATATTAAGCTCCACTCTGGAGCGTATTATCATGGTGCAGATCCGTTAGTTCATGAAATCGGTGATCTGAGAGTTATATTTTCATATGCTGGGCGAGAAGACGATGAATATACAGTTATCGGGCTTCTTGAGCACTCAACTATCCATCCCTACATCACAACATCTCAAGATCAATTAGTGTTGTTACGCAAAGGTCGATTCTCAGCCAAAGAGTTATTGGTATTGGAGCACAGAGATATGGGAATGGTAGCCTGGCGATATAGAGCCGTGGGATGGTTCCAAATGTTTGCTGCCGCAATGAGCTTGCATCCTGATTGGTTCACTCTTTTGTTAAGTAGCAGTTGGGTGTCTCCCAGAGTCCGAATACATGGCCGGCTGTTGACAAATTTAACACTAGCCACATGCGCTACTCTATTCATTATATCTCTCGCTTGGATTGTCTACTCCCCTTTACTTTCGATAGCTTTAATAGCAGTTTCAATTTTACCTGTTATATTTTTTTCAAATGCTTTTCGGTATAATCAATGTAATCATCAAAGTCACTATCAATAATTTGATATTAAATTTACACATTTCCTTTTATAGATTGGAAAAAATTTTAATTTGTCTCTTATTTACCTATATCAAAAGTATTTACTGCAATTATGCAGAAAAACAGTACAGTCACTTCTAAACTAAAGTTGTTGTTGTCGTACATGATGTCTTAACCTAAATAAAACGTGCCCTTATTATGTTTGGACAAAAAATCAATTCAACACATTTAATTACCATCTGATTTTTTCCTAGAATCCCTCACCTGCTACACCATAATAATTGGAAACTCTGTGACATTTATATTATTTAAGCTAAACTGTATATTGGATTTTCAGGCAGTTAAAAAAATGCCATTGTTATTAAATAAGGCAGCAACTCTTTACATTGCTAATTTAGAGTTCAGTGTAACATATTTGTATCAATGTGATATAGTTATTATTTCGTTAGTGCAATTTAGAGTAGTAGGTAGACTTGTAATACTTTTGCGTGATGATCTTCAGTATTCATAATGACTCTGTAACCTTTTTATGATTAAAGAATGTAATCTCGACTCTTGTCTTTTGTATGTAATTCCCTATTGTTATACCAATACTTACAAAACTGTTAACACTTTACACTTATCATAAGATTTTTCTTCATTTGAAATAATGATATCTTCATGAATAAAAATGTAAATAAATGTGTGTTATATAAATACACATTGTCAAAAATATTTATTTTATGTCGATTGAATCAATTCGATTTTTATGGAGAATGGCAAATCAGTTCTACTCATTTACTAGAAAATATTGGTGTGGTTAGATTTCAGTTATTAAACTTAATATAAAATTAAGGTGCTGAACTAAGTCAATGCATAAAACTTTGTAGCTATATAAATTTTTTGTAAGTTATCATTTGTACTAATATTGTCATCTGCTTTTAGATGCCTGTCGCTGATGAAAATAAGTCATCGTGGGCCGATGAGGTCGAGTTGGACCATGGCGCCATGCCGCCTCCATCGGAGACCAATGATAATGGCCTAAAAATTGTCACAGAGTATAAGATAAATGAAAATGATAAAAAAGTTAAAATTGTCCGCACTTACAAAATAGAAAAACGAATCGTCTCCAAGGTAAACTACATTTTGTTTCTATTAATCAATTCTAATTATAATATTATAGAATTTGATTGAAGCCATTGATATTTAATTATAAGCTTAGTAATATTCTATATTCTTGTAATTTTTTTTAAAATTATATTATTTGTTCATGTTGGAACATTTTAATTCTGAGATACTAACCTGTTGAGTGGCATGCGCATACAGGTACGTGGGCAAAAATCTCATTCAAAAGAGATGTACATTTACATGTATGTTTGATAGGCAAATTTTTTTTTATTGGCATTTCAAAAACAAGTAGGCTACTGTTATTTAGGGAATATTTTTACTAGCTATTTTACCCTTTACGCTTTTACTGACTGAAATACACGTCGATTATTCCCGTGAAATATTGGCAGCTCAAAATGACGCTATCACAAACTTTTTTCTGAAATATTGACGCTATATTAGAAATTTTGAATCATTTCATACTGAAGTCTTAAAACTTATTACAAAGAGTTATTATTAGAGTTCAAATCAATATTTTGATAATATTGGATATTATTGGTGCTTTGAAACTTTTTGGAGTGTAGTGCCACATAGCAAATTACTATTTTTTTTTAGTATTATGTATTACTTTTTTATTAAAAGTGTAGTGTTTTTGACTATTGTTGCCCTGTTTTTGCTGAAGAAGTGGAAATAGCCAGGAAATTACAAGCTATTTGATGGAGAGTGAGAATGAAAAATTTATTGATGATTTGGAAAGCTTTCAATTTGTTTGCTATAATATTTTGGATGGACTATTACTCTAAAAAACAATAACAGTTGTTAAAATAATATTTTTAGAGAACATTTTTTTCATGTGAATAATAATGTCTAGTTTATAGCATTAGACGAAGTGTAGCAATAATTAGTAAATGGTTTTTAAAAACTTAATAGTACGATGTTTGTTGACCCCTGGAAATAATTTTCACTTTTGGCTAAACCCATTTATTTTTGAGGAATTAACTTTTTTTTATATTAAATAAGTTTTCAATTATGGTCTGACAAGGAATATATGAAGAAAAGAAAAAATATATTAGACTGAAAAAAACCTCGCCGTCCGTGTACAAATTAATTGAAAAATAATATAACTATCAGCTAATAAGTCAGCTGTCAAAAATTTTACTTGATCCCAAGAAATGTTAATCCATATGAATTAAATTTTATTTGCGCTGGATAACTGTTCCAATCACAGTTAATCAAATATGGAATTATTTAATGTAAACCATTTTTGTATAAGTTGTTGAAATTATAGTATTTGAATAACACCTTGTATAAGAATTCTACATGTGATACTTGGTACAATATAATTTTCGTCTTTATCACAGACGATCGCTGCTCGTAAGAACATTCCCAAGTTTGGAGATTCCACAAATGATAGACCGGGACCTAATCCAGCAACCACTCTTGCGTCTGAAGATGTTTTCATGCAATTCATCACATCACGTGAAGAGAGTACTCGTCCGGAAGAGAGCGATCTTGATCTATTGAAGGCCAACCCTAACAATACCATTTTCAAATGTCGCTCTTGTCAAGGAGACCATTGGACCGTCAGCTGTCCGTTCAAGCATCTCAGTGCAACAAAGCCTGATACAAGTGAGCACTGTTAATGAAAATGTTACAGATTAGTTTTTATTTTTTATAAAATTATATAGGTTTTCATCAAGCATTCAAAAGAATTGAATTGATAAAGATGCATTCAGAGCTCTACCTAGCCATCGAGTGGATCTCACTTTCATTTCTTTATCGGTGATAATATCAACAGACTTTTTCAATAAGATTAGTTGTTTGATTACTTCACCCAGTATGATATTCAAAGCTCTCACTTTCAATGAAACATCTATTTCGAGACTATGCTTTCGTTTATTTCAAGTGATTTGAGATTCAAAAATGTCAGCACATTGAATAATGTGACTAAAACGCATAATATCTTATTGTATTGTTTAGTATATTGTACTGTCACTGCTTAAGGTATGGCAGGTTCTGCTGGAGGAACAGACCCGAGCAAAGGACCAGGAGGACCAGGTGGAGCTGGCGGAGGAACTAAATATGTGGCCCCTTACTTGCGAGATGGAGCTCGACGAGATGCTCCCGGAGCCGGGCCAATCAGAAGAGATGACACTGCGGCAATACGAATTTCAAACTTATCCGATGCTACTGTGGAGGCTGATCTTGAAGACTTGGTTAAAGCATTTGGTCCCGTACAGAAACTCTACCTTGCTAAAGAAAAGGTGGTTGAACATTTTTTCTTCTCTGTTCTTATAATTTACACATATTTCCAAAATTTCTATAAATACAAGTTCATCTTCTTGAAATTAAGTTCCCTACACAAGACAGATATCTTTTACAAACGTTTAACATCTTCCAATACCATTTTTCACACAAGCATATTATCTCCAATTAATATTTTTTTCTACTTTCAGAATACCGGAGTGTGCAAAGGCTTCGCTTACATTCATTTCAAGTTTCGGGCTGATGCGGCCAAAGCTATCAAGGGTTTGAATGGACATGGGTATGACCATTTGATTCTAGGAGTTGATTGGTCCAAGCCTCCTGCAATCCAAAATTAATATTTTTCATATGGTTTACATAATGGTCTTAGAATTGTCATCAGACTTGTACTCCAGAGACCGAAATTTTATTTACTGTCAATATTTTCAATTTTGAGTATTGCCTATGTCAGCATCAAATATTTCAACAATAAATGTTATTTGGAACCTTAATTTTTTTGTTTTTGAGTAACCTAAAGCTTTCATGATTGATAGTAATAACATATTTGGTAATAGATGAAGTATAAACGTATGTGAAGATCAACCCATCATGTGAAATCATTGGTGGTGACAGTGGATCATCAAATTATAATAGTGGATATTGAAAAAAGAAACTGGTTAAATTGCGGCCAAACTCCAGAAGCATGACTACTTCCTCAAAAACCATTGTTGTGTGTGATGGGATTCAAAAGGTGTATTTTATTACGAAGTTTTAAGACAAAGCCAAACTGCAACCCTTCATCGTGAACAGATGGACAAGTTAAAAGCAAAGTTAGAAAAATAGACCTGCTCTTATGAGTTGAAGGAATATCATTCTTTAACACGATTACGCCCAGTTGCATGTTGCCGATATTACCTGGAAAAAATCCAGGCCCTTGGCTGGGATGCTTTACTACATCCACTATTCTCCAAACTTGGCACTGAGCGACTTTCACTTATTTCGCTCTTTAGCAATACAATCAAGGGAAAAAAAATTACAACAACGAAGAATTGAAATCAGGTCTCTCAGAGTTCTTCAAATCTAAACCGAAAGCCTTTTATAAGAGAAGAATTTTAGGTCTAATAAATAGATGACAAAGAGTCGTAGACAACACTGGAAATTACTTTTAAAAAAATCAAGCTAGTTTTACTATATAAAATGACAATAGTTCTGGGGTTACCTAATTATATATGATATTAACAGACAATTTTTAATGCATAGATTTCAAAATTTAGGTTATAAAGTAAAAATATTTAGTTCTATTAAAAATGTAGGATGTGATTCAGTTGTTTCGACTTCACAGCATTGTCAGAAAGCATTCTATTTCAGTGGGTCTGAAAATATTAACCTTTTCAACCTCGAACCATTTTGGAAAATACCCAGGCATTTTTTCACATTAATGGTAGTGTTTATAATATTATCTATCTCAGCTAATATGAACTTATCAGTGTTCTTTAATTACATTGTCATCTTTATGATGTATAGCCTAATAAATAATTGTCTTATATAGATTGTAAAAGCATGCATATAAATAATTAAGAAAAGATATGCTGCCATATGCTTTCTAGACATACAGTAGAAAAAAAATATCTGCCTATCTCAAGATATTCAATGTGACAAAAAAACAGATCAAAAAAATTGTAAGGTAGTAAAACTTTTTCGAAAAACAGGAACTGATAATAAATAAGAATTACCCCAGGAGATCAAGTGAGTTAATATTACCTGTCCTACCACTAATCTGTTATTGATAGATGGAAATTCTAAAATGATTTGACTACAGATTCATGTCAACTAAGCTGAGTAATACTGTAGTACATAAACATATCATTATTTTTAAATATTGCACATTGGTAGAGCCCTTCTCAGTCATATGTACAAACTTCACAATTTTAAGGGAGTTAATATTTATGTCCTCAAAAAAAACCACACCTGTCAATAAAAAGTGAACACAAATAATCCTATGACTGAAATATGTTAATTTTAACTTATTATTTCGTAACATCTACTAGTAATAAACAAAATATCTCAGAAGGCTGGTTATTCATAAAAAAACTAGAGGGACCCTTTTAGATGTCAGGGTCGCTATGCATGGCAGAAATTTTCAAAAAATTTAAAGTAATAGACATGCATGCACTTTTAATGAAAGGAATTACTAAGCCATTGACTATCAGTGAAGTTTGACAGATCGTCTAACAGGCAGTGGGCCACAAGAAAATAGCATTTGAATAATGTACAATCAACCTAAATAATATTGTTAGAGAAATACAAAAAAACCTAGTGGTCCACCTATAATTGTTGATCATTATTTATTCCCTAGGTCTTAATCTACTACAATTAAGAAGATTACTGGAATAAAATAAAACTTTAATATAAAATTCAAATTTATTTTTTTGAAGTGTTTCACATTATATTCATTAAAAATAAGAGCAGAAATTACAAATACATCCATTCAAATTTGTGCAAAGAGTAAAACTACATAATTATGGAAATCAATAAAAAAAAATAGTATAAAAACCACACCATTGAAATATATGTTCTCTATATTCTGAATGGTACACTTACTAGCAAACTAGGGGAATGGTAAATTTTCAAAAAATTAAAACAAGCATATCACTAAGAAGTTGTAAGGAATCTTTTGATTAACATTTTATAAACATATATCATAGATCAGAGCTAACCGATATGATAAATGTGTACAGTCCTTTTTTTTAGTTTACTCTTAATTAGTGGACTAAATTCATCTATTTATATAGAAAATGACATTGAGAGACATGAACTAATAAAAAGTTGACAATTGATATTAATAATTTAATATTAGAGTATTATTTTTACATTGTTTCTACAGTCAAATGTATCTGTTTACAAATCAGAATTATAATTTATACAATAAACATAATCATAATGAGGTTTTACGCAATATAAATTATGTATATACATTTCAGACTCAGCTTTTAACAATTGAATGAGTGAGGATATCTCTAAAGGCCAGATATATTTACCACAAATATAAATTTGACTAGCAACTCAATAAAGATCATATTTTTTCTTAAATTATACATATAGAAAAATCTAGCTTCAAAAAATGATTCATTTTATGAGTAATCATCATTGTAATTATTTTCATCGCTGTTATTAGTAACATCAGCTAAATCATCTATTAGCTCAATATCTTTATCCAGGAAACTAAAATAATCAGTGGTAGAATATGTCATTGCACCGCCTGATGCAAGTCCTAAAGCTGTAGATATGATAGGTCGTCTACCAACTGCACTGCGAATGATAGCCCACATTAAAATACTACCGAGAACAAACATTGAACTACCCACAAACACCCATGGAAATCTTCGACTCGGGGGCGTAGCAGATACATGAGGTCTTCTCCATAACCATAGGGCTACTCCAGTGAATGAATTCAGCAACAAAAAATTCGTTATGTCCCATCTGGGAAATAATCTGAAATGATAAATATATCCGATGATATTAAAATATATGAGTTAAAAATAAACATGACAATTTCAAAAATTTTATAAAATAAGCATACTTATGGTACTAACCTCGTCACTAAACTTGGATTCATGACATTGACAGATAGAACTGAATAGCTTAAAAGCCCTTGCATTGGCATGTAATAATATAGGACATTGTCTTTTGTAAATGGTTTGATTTTCGTTCCTATTGAAGTCAGGGGATCTCCTTGTGGATTTATAGGCATTCGAAAATTCATTACCGTTGTTTTCAGATTTTGAAAATGGCGATCAATGGAATCCATCTTCGAAAACAAATCCAAATTTATGTTTCACGGCTATTGATATAGACAGGGTAAAAAACTAAAATATCGAAGAACCTTCCTTATATTATGCATTGACCAAGAAGTAAATTCTTGGCAACCAATTTTATCTTAAAATAAGACAAATACTCGCCACTAAGAGAAATTAACGATCCTTGACGTTTAAGGCAAAATATCAATTCCCCTGAAAGAATTATGTATCCATCATAATTTTTAAAAACTTTTTTTGACAATTTTCAAATCCACATTTTGAAAATTTATTTAAATTACAATAATATATGAAAATATACATGTATATTATACCCACTGAATTGTTTCCTTTTTGTTATAAGTGCGTAGAATGAAGTATCATTTTTGTAATGGCAATGAAATAACTGCTGTCAAAGTCAAAAACTGTAATTCCTGGATTTCTTGTTTAACTCTCAAAGTTATTTTACGATGGACGGCATAATCATTTTTCATTAAATATTGGCAGCTCTTTCATAAGATTTGGATAGTATTAACATACGGCCATCGCCAGTTATAATATATCTAAATGCACATTTGATATATTTTCTTTTAAAACTATTGTAAATATTAGCCATGGCATATACCGTGCAAAATTTAGAACATGCTGTATGTGTATTTTATTCAAGCGAACATAGTGAGCGAGCTGAAGCACATAAGTGGCTTACAGCTGCTCAAAGATGCCCTGAAGCTTGGAGCTTTGTTTGGGAACTATTGCAATCCCAGAAGGTAAAATTTAGGAGATACTAACTTATAATTTTTACACAGTAATGATAGGATATAGCATTTCTTATTAAATCATTAAATATTTTTTGTTGTGACTGCACTTCTTCTTGGAAAAAAATCCTTGTTCTTCAAACACCATTCTTTGAGTGTATGTAGAAATTCTCCTAGAAAGCTTAAAAATTATACTCTTACTAACGGATTTTGTTTAAAATGTGTAAAAAAATTTTTAGGGAACGGAAATTCAATTTTTTGCTGCAACAACTCTTCATGCAAAATTGCAGCGATATTGGGCAGAGGTACCCCCAGATAACTATGAAGAACTTAAGAACAGAATCCTGGAAGCTATTGCCATGTTCTCGCGCGGTCCTAAAATAGTTCTAAATAGACTCTGCATTAGCGTAAGTAACAATCAACATTAACCTATTGAGGACTGTGTCAGTGCACCTTCTACCAAGTGCTGAGTCATCTATTTTTTTTTGCATGCTCGTAATTCAGATTAAACTATTGATTATTTCTTTATACCTATCACACATACATGACTGCAGAAGTAAGTTATCTGACACTAATAAAATCAAAACAATTTGACTTGTCAATATCTCCCATATAGGGTATTTAATAGTCTTCATCGACCTTCATTATGGATGATGCTGGATGTACATGGGATTCCCCTAAAAATCACTCGCAATAAGAGTCACAGATGTACACGACAGTACCCAGTTACATCAGTGATCATGAAAAGATGTTGAAACTGGTTAGGTCATGTACTGTGGGAAAATTTAGAGATTATTTTTCACAATAATAATACTAATTGAAAATTTCTGATTTTTTAGAGTAATTTTGTACTGAAATGATTTCATTCATAACCAGGGTAAATTTACATATCATGTAACCACACTAGATTATGTCTTTTTTATACAAATCTTTAGAGATGGCTTTTATAGAAAACATAATGAGACATTATTTGTAGCTGTTGGAGGAAATAACCTAATAAGATTATGCTTATTTAACGTTTTAGCTAGCAGCATTTTTACTTCAACAGGGTGGAAAAGGTCTTATTGAAGCTATTGAGAGGCTTTTGTCTCCTGATTGGGCAACAATATTACTAGAACTTCTAACTGTTGTACCAGAGGAGGTAAACTGTTTTCAGTTATATTTTTTAATGCATGATGATAATTTTCATCTTTTGTTTTCATGAGTTAAATTATTAAATTCATGTTTTCTGTTTAGCCTGACTTCATCATATTATTTTTTATAGTTTAACAGTATGACCATGACGGCAAATAATAGATCTACAGTTCGTCACAACTTGCAACAATTGACTCCGCAAGTTCTTGAATTGGTGATTAAACATCTTCAAGTTGACTCAATCAGGTAAATATAAATAATACAATGCATTATATTATGATTAAAATACTGTATATTTTCATTATTTTGAATTTTTTTTTGTGAACTAATGTTATATATATTGTGTTTAACAAACAGTCAAATGCTTGTTCCATTCACAGATATGTTTTGTCTTAAATCTGAATACATTAACTATTAACAGCAAACCCTTGTAATGTTATGAGTTCTTATCATATTGATATTTCCTTAATTTCATTTGGACTTATTTCATTATGTTATAATTTCTTTAAGATTTCAAGGATTTTAATTTTTTTCAGCAGTGGAAGATTAAGCGAAGATGATTGGTCTAAACAAGTAGCTATTTGGCAAGGAGCATGTCAATGTGCCGGTGCTTGGCTTCATCTTGGAGGAGCATTACCTGCTGATTGTGTACCTATTGTAACATCTGTATTACAAGTCTTGCATGCTGTATATTGGTAAATTAAATGCTAAAAAAATCATATTGCTATAAATATATAAAAAAGCTGATTTCTTTTAATTATTTGACTTATTTTAATGATCCTAACAAACCCTGATTTAATTGGAGGAAAATATGTTTATAAATACATAGATTTTCATGGGTCATGAATTTAGATAGATACATAATATTTCAATATTACAGGAGACAAAGCCACGGACAACCTGAGGGTCAAAGAGAATTATCGGGTGCAGAACTAGAAACTTGTGAAGCAGCTCTTAGTGCTGTGAGTGCTGCATTGACCCAACCTGAAGCAGGAAGACATTCTTCTTCATGCCGCCCTCTCTTAAGGCTTCTATTAGATGCTGCTGAGCCACTTTTACTCACTGAAGATGTTATTCACACTGCAAATGAAGTATTGGACTATTTGTTTTAACTATTATGCAAATCTTTTATCAATAACTTAGTTATGAAATTGAGTATCTTTTGAGAAAGAATTGAAGATTGAAGAAAATTGAAGAAATTGAACTGTTACTTCATTCATTTTATGAAGATTGTCATGAAATCTCTACATAGTCTTAAATAACTATGTATATAAATTCTATTTTTTTTTTTTTGTTTTTTATTAATGAGAATTTGTATTCATCACATTACTGAAATTGCATTTACCAATGTTCGGCAGTAACATTTTAATGTATGGAAGAAAAATATAGTGTACCAAATTTACGATATATTCTTACAGGAACTAGTTGCAGTGTTGTATGGTGCACTTGTCACAGCTGGAGAGTGTCATGCCCGCTGGGCAGTTTTAGCCATAACAGAGGATGAGGTTTTCAGCAAAATTACTAGTAAAACTAGTGGCAGTGAAAGTGATGAAAAAAACAGAAAAGAATCTGCTATGTGTGCACGGGACTTGGTGCGGCTCATTTTGAGGTGTTCAGCAGCAGCAGGCACATACCCAATGCAAGAAACGCATTCCCAGCTTGCATTTGGATTCTGGTTTATTCTTCAGGTATCTACATGAAACATACTTACTTGCAACTAAACGGAGGATTTATTTCTTGATGTCATATAATTCCTGAAATCAATTCTATCAGGGGGGACCCTGGGAAGGAATCCATTGTTTTTGAAATGATAATCAAAGATTAATTCTCTTCATTTAAAACTCTTCCATATTTATTGCAAATTTTCTAAACATATTCCGTATTTAAATATCCATTTTTTCAGAAATAATGTTTGTAGTGTAGTAGCACGTATTGTCGTGATGAAGTATTTCTCCATTACAGCTTATTAAACATGGGTGCTGAGTAATCAGTTTCTGGCTAAGCCTTTCTAATTGTTTATATTATAGAACATATTCGTAGTAATTTTTTGTCTCAATAATTAAAAATAATTTAAACCAGACATATTTCACTGAAGACACAGTAGTATTTTACAAAGCATCATTCCTGGATTAGGAGCTAGATCCGGTTTTTCACTCTTTGAAAACCTTGATGAAAATAGATATCACGTACCAACAGAGAACATGTGATTATCTATTGACAGTGATTCCAGGAAGGGAGTTTAACCGAAATACTTTCATTTGCTCAATATTATTTGACTACAGATTTCTTTCCAAATATCAACCAATTTTTGAAATTCTTTTCTTCATTTGAAACCAATAATCTGATAGCAAAGAGTTTATTGAAAAATATAATAATCACGATAGGTTATAGACTTACACAATGTCACCATACACGCATGGCACTACTAGGTTTATAATTTAAAGAAAATATTTCATGCAAAAAATAAAAGACCTCCTTAAAAAAATCTTGCCTTTATAAACTGAGTTCAAACAACAGTGCAAAAAAATAGTATATTTATTGTATTTCTGATTCCCATAGTCTTAATTTTATTTAATTTAATTTCGTAACTTAAAATTCCCAAATCAAAGAAAACTTGTCTTAATCATGTTTAACATTTTTTCTGGTGTTGAGACATACATCAACTTCACACCTAAGGCATATATATGAAAGTTAAGGAAATCGATCCTATCTTAGAGTATCCATGAGTACTTTAAAATCATTTCAATTAAATTTAATTTTCATAAAAGGATGAAGCCATTTGGGAGGTTCCAGAAAGACTCGGTGAGACAGCAAATGTAAAAAATGCTCTTCGCTGTTGGTATGAACAGTTAGCCGCTGCTCTCCTTCGAAAATCTTCACTCCCAGTTTCTCCGCCTACTCCCTCAGCTGAGGATGTGGAATTAATACGGTGCTATCGACAAGATGTTGCAGATACTCTTGTGAGTGTTTTACAAAAATTTTTGTTTTACTATATGACAAACTAATTGCGTTAATGGAAGGCGGCCGTGTCACAACGGCTGCATACACATAACGGGTGAAGGTGGGACAACCAATTTATATATATGACAAACTAAAAACAAAAATTTACTTAATAGCTACTTTTTTCAATTTCACTTAAACTGTTAATTATGATATACACATTTGCAGATATCATACCATTAATCCAGCCATACCCAACCGGCAGCATGTAATAAAATACACAGTCTATTTATAAATTTAAAACACAAAATTATTTTCGTCTTATATTTTAGTGTAGTTCAAACTGGCATTACTACGACTATTTGAAAATGTAGTGAAAAAATATAAAAATGGACATTAAAACACAACAATAAGCCAATGTTATTTTTTCAACATAATCTAGACTCTTAGAGTATTTTTAAGTCTATAAAAATAGCATATTTCTTTTTTTACAGCTCTATTGTCATGCTGTACTAGGAGACTCGCTGGTAACCCAATTGGCCACTCTCTTGGAAGATTTGAAAGGAAACGAATCATCAGATGGTGGATGTGCTCTTGAAGCGGTTTTACATGCATTTCTTGCTCTCGCTGAAGCAGCAACCCCTCAAACATCTCCGTCCTTACTCTCTCTAATGCACACTCTCATTGGTTTACCATATGATAGACTGCACCAGCAGGTGTTGATGACTGCTTTGGATTGTTTTGGTAAGATACTTTTTGCTCTTTTGCGTATTCAATTGTCACAGTAGTATGGCCAACTTAACTCTGACTCTCAACAGTAACAAGTGTGCTGTCAACGAATAATTCTTTTTATTCCATTGTGCTTGTTATTATGCATGCGTTTCTATTTTGATTTTTAGGTACATACGCAGAATGGCTAGGCAGTGTAGAAGGTGAAGGAGGGGCGGCTGAAGAAATTGTAGGTGGTGCTTTGAGTGTGGCAGGAAGAGCACTCAGCCGGAGCGGAGCAGCTCCCAGAGCCGCACTTGCTCTTCGAGCACTCTGCCGAGACTGCCGACCCCATCTAGCCCCGCATGCACATCACTTGCTGCAAGCTGTGCAGGTTGATAGAAAATCTTCTTAATCTATGACTACTTATATCCTGAATATTTGTCAATATATGGATGGGCTTAGATCTTATCGCAAGTTTTTATAGAGAGACTTTTTTAAATCTGGTGAAATATTTTCTTTCATTTTTAACAATATCTAATAATCAAAACGTCAAATAAGTCACAGAATATTGCTAGAATAAAATGTAGAGAATCTGATAAGCTTATAAGCTTGTACGTCTGTGTTATGTGATTTCTTCCTTTTGTATTTTATGATCATTATATTATGTGTTTATTAAATGTCATTAACTAAAATTTTCATATTTTAACCTTTAAACGCCCTGTGGTCCTGTAAGGGACCGGTGATTATGGTATGGTGCATTTCGCTATAGAGTTACACTTATTTTATGAAAATAGTATTCAAAATATGAATATTAGCTTATATAAATAATGTCTTTGAGATACCGTTCAATAATTTTATTTTCGGTTCCAAAAAATATTTTTATCGTGATGAATAATATAAACATCTGTGTTACAATATTGACTCTTGGTATATGCGTTGTTATATTAGGCGAACCATAATAAATCAGCTTAATCTACACTATTCAATACATTTTGATGGGGAAACAGATTTTTTTCATACAATACATAGAATATTTTTTCTTTGAGGCAGTGGCTCCATATCTGAGTGCACGAACCCCTCAGAGAAGTTTTTATTCTTTAACTTTAACGCGTAATTATATAAAATGTGAAAAATTACGTATAAATCTTTTATTTTGATAATGTTTCTTATTATACCCAAATATAATGAATAGATTTAGAGATATAATTATTTTTAGAACAACTGCGGGCCGCGCGAATATTTCACGAAAAAAATGCTTAGGCGGTTAAAGGTTAATAATAATTTCACATTTTTTAACCCCAACCATTGGAATAGTAATGAATCCTTTATTAACAGACTGGACAAGGACGTTGGGCAGGAGCCGTAGATGTCCAAGTATTGGGAGCTGCCGGTGGAGCCGCAGCATCTCTTTCTCCTTCTGTCGCTGCACCATATCTGTTATCTTTAACCAATCCACTCGTCCTCGCTTTGCAGTCTGCACGACAGCCACAGGTTATTGTGACAATATGAAATATGTATTTTTTAAATTATATTTTTCAATAATTTATGGTGTTTTCTAGTATTTTATAATGCTACTCCATTATACTTTTTTTTTGAATATTTACAATTTTTTTATGAATATAAGTTGTTTTTCTTTTTCTAAATATATTATGCAGATATTCTATTATATTGATTATTTTTGTACTTTTTTTTTAAATGGTTAAAATACACTTTTTTAGTATGGTTTCCAAATTGTGGAAATAGTTCAAAAAATATATTTTTATTGTTTGAAATAGAATGCCTTTCCACCTAGTGACAGTCAACACCTTAAAAGTATTTTTCTACTCTAGAATTTAAAAAAAATCAATATTATTTCTTTGCTCAAATTGATTTATAGTTATCCAAAAATGAAGAGTCAGAATGCATAGCAGCCTTAAGACAAGCAGCATCTCTTATATCACCTCTGTGCGATGAAAATGCAGGCGTAGGTGAAAAAATGACATCTGTTGTAGAACATGTCAGAATTCCGGTTTCATTACTTCTACCTGTTTTACCTCATGCGGCTCGTCATTCTGAATTGGCAGAGGTATGAATGTTTTCCTTTCCACTATTTTTTACATTGAATCTTTCATGCTACCAGCTTTGTGTAGTCCTATAATGATTAATACTTTTATGTCATCTATTCAATGAAAATACTAATATGTTTTATATAATGTTTCCTTTCAGTCTCTCTTTCTTCTAATAAAGTTGCTGATAACTAATTTGCTGGATGGCTGTATACCATTGGTACCTGAATTTATTAATATGGTTAATATAAGCCTACAAGCTGATCCTCATCCGGCTGCAATTGATGTAGCTAAATTGGTAAAAAAATCTTTTGAATTGATATGCTTTATACATATTTATATAGTTTTTGAATGTTGAAGCAGGGACTTCCTCTTATCAGAATATCTAGTTATCTTTATTTCATTGTTAGAATTCATTTATATGATAGTGTCCACTTATATCATAAAGTTTCAAAAATGTTATATATTCCTGTCAATTATAAAGAAACTTTTGGAGACACTAAAAAGTAAATTTAAGATTAATTTGTTTCTTAATTTATGTTTATCCCAGTGAAAAAATTCCATATTTATTAATTTATTTCAAGATGATTACCGTTAAAATTATTTAGTCATTGTTGGAATGTGAGCAGATTTGAAATGCCATGTAATATGTTTGTGGCTTGAACTTTGATACATGTATGCATGTAATTTGAAACAGTCCATAATCAAATCTTAAATGTCAGCTGTCACAACTTGCAACCATTAAAATCAAAACAAATACATATATTTCAAAAGTTATTTATGTTTTCAGATATCTATGATGTTTCCTGATATATCCGGTGGTTTGCTGAATAGTGTGGCGAGTGCCGTTTTGAATATTTGCAGTGAAGGACATTCTCAGGGACAAACTCTATCCACACATGCTCCAATATTAGACTCTTTCTATTCAGCTTTGACTGCGGCGGCTACTAAGAGACCTCTTCTGCTTCAACAATTAGAATTACAAATGCAGAACATAGTACAATTAGGTAAACCAACTTTTCTATATTTTTCAACTTTTCACCTTGCTTTATATTTTAAGAAAAATACATAGGGTTGAAAAACTATATATTTGCAGAATTTAAGAAAAAAGAAAACAATATCTGGACAAATGTTTTTTATTGAATAAATTTTATACATTTGGAGGTAATCAAAATATTTTTTTTTGATTTTATTGCAAAGATAATAATTATCATTACTGAATTAAAAATAGTCCTGATCAAAATTTTACCAAAAATATGCAATAAAACTATAATATTTGTAAGATATATAAATTAAAACAATATTTATTGGTTTAGTCAAAATATGATGATTTCAGCTTTTAAAACAACATTTTGCTGACAATAACGAAATGAAGTGATGATAAAGTCAATGTTGATTTATCCCTAACAATGCATCATATTCACCAACAACCTCTAGTCATTATTATATTCCTACAGGTATATTGACAATGAGCTTACCAGAGCAAGCACCTTGTCGGGCGGGATGTTGGTTTTTCTCAAGATTAGCAAAAGCTCGACCTGCAGATTTATTTCCTCACGCCCCTGAAATTGTTCAACGCTCTATCCATTGTATAGGTGAGTTTATAACAATTTGACAAATAAACTGCAATCTCATTCCAAAACATCTAATGATTATGGTAATTGATATAATTTATATTTTTTAAATTTATTTATGATTGTTGTAGAATGTGTGAAAAGAAATTACCTAAATGCATTTATAGGTTGTGGATAATTATTTTTTTCCAGGTGTTTCAACACCACGTGCCAACATAGACAATTTTGCTGAGCTCTTTTTAGGTTTTATAAAAGCCCAATGGGAAGAAGCAGTACCAGGTCATACTCAACCAATTACTGGTCCTGCAAAATTATCTATGTGGTTAAAAGATGCTCTGCAACATAATGGCTTCCCGTCCAATAATGCCACACCGGAAGTCAAGGATAAATTTATCAAAGCCGTCATCAGGTATTGCCAATAGTATATTTTAGTAATAACTTGCAAAAAATTGCAATATATTTATTGACGACCAAAGCACACTGTTGAAATATGCTCAATCAATACAGATAATGTTTAAAAACTCAATTTTACTATTATTTCTACAGTTTTATGATCATGACAAATTTCACTAACCACAAGCATTATCAGTTGATGATTCAATTATATTCAGTTGATAATGCTTGTAATAGCGAAAAAAGTCCTGAGCATAAAAATATTAAATTGTAGAAATAGTATTAAAAATTGTGTTTTTATTATTAAAATATAATGCGTTTCGTCCAAGAAGTGTCAGTTAACACTTTAAAGTGAGAATGGTGATCTAGAACAATGTTCCTAGTACTTCACATATTTATCAAACATTTAATTGAGGTGTGGAATGGTTGCCTGGCAACCAATTCTCTCAACCCCATTAATTCTCATACTCCCTGAATATGGAGATTTATTTATTTGTTAAATAATCATTCAACTTCTTTCCGCCTTATTTACAATGCTCTATGATAATAGCAAGAATATATATTAATTGAATTTTCAATATTCGCTCAATGCATTCAATGGACAGACAGTTTTTTAACCTATTGGGCGGCAGACATTTTTCAACTAATTTGTGTATGCAGGGTGAGGATTTTTCAGCCTAATAAATGTCTTTTTTTTCATATATTCTCTATAATACAACACTTCTTCTTCATTTATTCTTTACAAAAAAAGGTAATTCTTCAATGTTATATAGATTATTTAGACAAAAAGCATAAATTATTCACAGGGGTCAACAACCAACGGTCAAAAAACATCACTCAATAAAAATTAGTACTAATATCACCACTGAACACTCATTTAAATAGTTATTTGTTATGTGGCACTACTCTCCAAAAAGTTTCAAAACAGCAATCAACATCCAATATAATCAAAATACTATGTAAACTCCGATAAAATTTGTGGTTTGAGTGTGAAATAATGGAAAATTTCTAATATATTCATCAATATTTTAGTAAAAAATGCATCTGCATGCTCACAATGTGTTAGTTTGGAATAGCATTGTTACATTATTATCCCCTCAACCTCAATACATAATTTGTTTCTAGATGTCAGGAGCACAAAAGACGTATTATTGAGGCTATCCGAGAATTCGCTCTCGCCAGTCGAGGGCTTGTCGGTGAATATGGGCAGATGACACGGCCACTAAATAGTTATTAAAATATTACTGCAAAAATACACAGCAAATTATGCCTTACCCCCCATATTACATAGTCAAGTTTATAATTAACTCTTTGACTATCAATATGATGAGTGTGACGGGGAAACCACTGTGAACAAGATGTGATCATATTTACTGATATTATGTTGACTATCACATAGTTATCATAGACAGCTCTTGTTAACTGTCAAAATTTATCTAGTATTAGTAAAATTATCTATGACCGATTTAATAAAGCTTTTTACTTTATATAAATGATATTTTGCCCTGAGATCTTGAGATTGAGCAAATAAATATGATCATATCTTTTAATAAAACTTTGTAACGTTATACAGATATCTGAACTTGGATCATTCTTTCAATGATCTTTATTTTGTGTATGCTAATCTTGGCCATGCTATGTGCTGTAATGTCATTTTATTTTTATACTAAGATAGATCTCCATTGTATGTATGCATTCAAAAAATATTTATATGTTAGAAGTATTTTTTTTTAATAAAAAAAAAATCGAAGATATATCTTATTGATACAATAAATAAATGTAATTAAAATAACTGAAAAACTGTCACCAGTCGGTATTATTAATTTTATGTTTCAAACTAATTCAGAAACTTAATCAATATTAATATGTGTACAATAAATAATACAAAGCAAAAAAATGTCCTATTCTGTTCATCCAATATTTTATTACGTAAACGCCAAAAGTAGCTAAATAAGTATCAATACACTGTAAAAGCACAACTTAAAGTAATGTTAATAAAAATGTGATTTATATAATAATTGTCGAAATAACAATTCTTTATGTTTTGCACAAAAAAATGATAAGATATATCCAGTTACATGAATAAACTGTTATGTGTTGTTTTCTTTTGTTTGGGAGTAATAAAAGATGTAATTTTTATAATGAATAAACCCTTAATATTTTGTTATTTATGTGTGCAGTAGTTCCTAAGATTTTATTTAATTTACAATAAATTATTACTACCAAATGATAAGGTCTAGTCCAAAATTTTTGTGTTACCTAAACTTTTCATGCCCCACTTTGGACTGAAGGCCTTCCATTTGCTGTGTTTTAGCATAAATAGTGTTTTGATATAGGGGTCTCCATAATGTCAAAAGCATTTACATATCCATGAGCTTCCTTATTAAACAAAAAATGTCATCATTTATTCAAAACGTAAATAACCGTAGTGTGATTTGGCAATTAAGTTATTGTGTGCCTTTGTTATACAAAGCTGTATGAATATATTTTTTTGAACTCATTTCATTGAATATTTTAACAAAGTATTTCTCTTTGGAATTAATTCTCAAAACTTTTTCCTGGCACTTCCTATCTTATTGCGCAGTATAATATTTCATAAATGTTTTCATTTCTTGACATTGATAAATATGTAGACTTTCATAATTCAATGAATAATTTCAAAGTAGTGGTAAAGTAATGAGATTACTATGACTAAATTACTAAATTATTAGAAAAGAAAACCAACCTAACTTTATTCAGAGCACAGCCAGCAGAATAATAATTTCATTTTTATTTAATATTGAAAATTGATTTCCACAAATTACTGTCAAATCTATCAGAATAATGAAAAACTCACTTTCATTTAAAAAGATTGATCACTTTCTTAAATTTCATTATTAAAAAAATAATTCAACACAAAAAACAACATTTAGAGAATGATTTTTTTATTTATAATTATTTCGAAACCCATTTTCCCATTTCAGTTTCATCTTTTGAAGAGTTGTTAAGTATCAACGATCTGTGTGTAGAAGCATCTAAGTAGGTTTTCTTATTGGTTTGTGAATTGCTAAAAAGAAAGTATTTCACTATCCATACCAGTTTCTTGAATCTGCCCTTTATTTTTTTTTCATCTGTGATCTTTTTAAGAACATATAGTATATTATATACATTACCTTTATGTTAGAATATATCATCTGGATGTCTGTTTTTTGGCAGTAAAAATACTTGCCGTATAAACAAATATATTGTAGTTAAAAGTAATAATGAAGTTGCAATTTGAATAATGCATTGTCCTTTCTAGAATAATATGTATATCATAGTGAATGATTGTAAAACTCCATCCATGATTCGTTTTAATTTGAAATAAAGTAAAACCAAAAGTTTTCTTAACAAATTATTTTCATTATGAAAGTTTTTATTTGGAAGTGTTTAATAACATAGAAATATTTCAGATAACAATCTCAGATCAGCTTACTTCACAATCTTTTGAAATAGATTGATATGTTATACAATACAAAGTATGTATTTTTGTCACATGGCAAAATTTATACATAATTGGTAATTGACAAGAAAAAGAAAAAAATTATTTGAAACTTGATGGTAAGTAACAATAGCTGGTTCATTAGGGGTAAAAAATAAAAACTTGAACATCACATAAAATATTAAAATAAAACAAATTACTATAATACATTTTAAGTACACTGGCTATTCTTTGTTATTTATATCAATAATAAGGGCTAAGACCTCAATATTGAATGTGTTTGAAAATAGTATAAGATCACTTTTAATGTGTTAACTGTCACAGCTTGGTGGAAAGGCGCTACATTTTAAATACTAAAAAGAATTTTTTTAATATTTCTACAATATATTTATGATACATATCCAGATGTTTTGTCACTAACGACCCGGGTTTCGCCTTTCAAGCATTCTATCACACGGATGCAACAGAACTGACATGCCTGAAGATGCCGAAAGGTGAAACCCGGGTCGTTAGTGACAAAACATGTGGAATCGTACAAAGATGTGACAATTCAAATTTGATATTGAAATTCCATCAAGCGCCTTCAGTCGATATCATAAATTATGATGTTTATCAGTTAAAAGTGTCTTAACAATTTCTAACAATTTTTAATATTCATAGAAGACTCAAATAAATGATAACCGCCATTAAAAAAATTTCCCATTGCAACTAATATGGTTTAATTTTGAACACTGTTACAATTGAAAAAGTTTTCAGTATTTTGGCAATTACAGGCCATCACATTCTAGACTACCAATGTGATAAATAACTTAACACTTTACTTACCGCACCGATTACACAATATTGGTATCTCAAATACCTACAATATTAGATATTGGCAAATTTCGATTCTTCAATTAAAATTTCCATAACTTTTGAAAGTATCATGAAATATTAAAAATATGACAATGCATCAATTTTAGATATTTACTTGTCAATAGTCAACCATTGGCTTGTGTTTTTGAAAGATAAATTTTATAGTTACGTACATAAATATCAACACTTACAATATGCCAAAAAAATATTTAGGTCAATCATAAAAGGCGCTTTTTTTAAATAACGACTTCTGTCAAAAAATATTAAATACATATATTTTTAACATGATTTTATGGTGCGAGTCTTTGTTAAATATCTTCAAAACTATTGAATATCGCATTTATTTTTGACTGTAAAAAAACAGTTAAGTAATATATGTGAAAGGATGCCAATGGTACATCCGCGGTAAGTAACGATCGGATAATGCAGGACACTAATGCTACATTTGCGATAAGTAGAGTGTTAATTCGACAATAAGCATTCTTAACAATGAGGAATAGTTACCAAGATCATAATGATCGGATACTGCACCACCTTTCCCATTTATCTTGTTTTTTCTTTAAAAGTATTTATAATTTTCATCAAATAATGTAGAATATTCAGTTTTTTATTTTTTTTTTAAATATTGTTCACAATCTAGAAATGATTGTACCATGTAATCCGTTATCAAATTCAAAAATTTCATTAACCATTTATTTATAAAATTGATGGACATTACACTTGTCACTCCAATTGATTTTGATAGCAAATGATTTGAATGTGGGTGAAAAAACAAAAAGCTGCTCTATAATATAAAATCAAAATATACTGCTAAAACTAGTTGAGTCATCCGATTAGCGAATAGAACTAAATTTTATTTTCTTATTACACTAAGTATTATACAACCAACACATGACAAAATAACATCATAGATAAGCTCTGAGACTCGTAAACTCATTTTGAAAATTATTGCAAAGTTTGCAATTATTCAAAATGCCTATCGTACTTTTACTAACATACTTAATGATATAGTAATACAATATGTCTATCGATACTTACAAATTATTTCTTAAAATATTTATTGAAGGGTAAATGTGCAAATTTATTTCATTAACTCAAAGAATACTAAATAGTCACATAGAGAGGTCATTTGAATATTTCAATAATGCCATCACGATTAATACATCCTTCTCATTTATACCCAATGTTTAAAAAAAAATATCTAATGCAGAAATAATAAATGCATTCAAGGTCCTTATCTGTATATCTTATTTACTTACATAAAATTTATAAAATAAACTTTTTTGGCAGATCTTAATAGATATGATTTTACAACCATAAATGGATAAATATGGCATGTCTATTTTATTTGTATATTTAAGTCTACAATGGCTTCAATTACTTAGTACTGTTGAGCATACTCTTAGGGTAGTTGTAAAAAATTGAATATTTAGTTAAATTAAAGTAAGATATCTTACATAATACTTTAGTTTTTAGACTAACAAGGCGGTATAATATGCTACTCATACTTCAAATGTCAGGTTGTATATAACAATATATACACTTAACATGAAATGAATTATAAATGTGACAAATATAAAACTTTTAGAGGAGATAACCTATAAAGTTATCTATATTGAGATGATTGAATGGTAACTAGTATAGGTAATAGACTTACTCTCCAGAAAGAGTATGAAAGAAAATAATTTATCTCATACATGCATACCAATGGAATATGAGTACCAAGGGAAATTGGTATAAAGAAAAATATATTTTCTCTTATTGCCTTGAAATAACCCCAACAAGATAAATAGCATTTTTTTTTATTGTTGCTGTAGAAAAGATATCAATCAGTTCACTTTTATTTACACCTAAAACCTTTATATAATTAGGAACAGCTTTTGAAAGATGAATAGGATAAGTATCATTCGAATTTCACCTTTCAAGGCATGTTTTCATCATACTCTTTTTCAAATAGTTGTCTAGGAATTTTAGTGAAGGCATCCGGAATTTTTCCACAGTTTGATTCAGTCGCAGATGACAGGTATGCCAACAGTGGTGCAAGAAAATATTTAGATGGGTTCATTCCCAGCTGATAATTTCGAGCAGCTTTGTGAACAGCACTAAAGGCAGGCTGCCGAGACGAGTGGAAGGCGCTTCTGCTTCCATGAAGAACTCGTGCGCCTTCTTTGCTGGCAGTCGGACAAGCAGAACCATAAGCACATTGGTCTGGACGATAATTGGCATCGCAATTCAACAATAGTAATCTTTCTGAATGATAGTGAAATATAATGTTGATTATATCTTGATCTCCCCATGTTAGCTGTGTGCGCCATCTGTGATAAACACTAGCTACATACTCACCCCAATGGAATGAACGCATCCTAGTCAAGTTCATCAACATAACACCAGAATTGACTCCTTGAATAAACAAAATGAAAAAAAAAATAAGTATCAATTGAGCAAATCCATAATCACCAGTGAATACTTAGTTTATGTCTGCTTTGAAAGTACAGTTTAAAACCAAACTAAACATGTTTCCTCATCTTTTTTCAACAATAAAGCATGTATTAATCATTTCAGATATATATTCTGCTCCTATCCTAAATTTATATTTGTGTTGTGTGATCCCTCCTATATATATAAGCAATGCAAACTTTTTCTGTCTGTCAGTTAACATATATTGAATCTTTGTGAAAAAATGTTGCAAGATGCAAAAAGGCAAAACTTGGGTCATGAGTGACAAAACATGTAGAATTTTCAGTTTGAACAATTCAAATTTAATAAAACATCATAAATTTAATAAAATGTTATTATAATAGCACACTATACATGAATTCAAAAAGTCTATTTCTAAATTTAATCATTCGAAAATGCAAATTTTATGCTACTATTGTCATCATTACTATTATATTATGGATGATATTTTATATTATTGCTCAGCTGTGCTGTAAAAGTGAATAAAGGTACAGTGGAATCTCGATTCCATGTTTTTCAAGGGACTCTAAAAAAAGAACGAAAAATGTGGGAAACAAGGGATGCGGGAAAGCTAAGAATAATAATAAATGAATAAAATCTTAAAAATTAATAAATATGAGAAGGTTTTGTAAACTATATATTAATTAAATCTTATATATAGAAATAATTTAATACTGTTTTAAACTTCTTCTTGTGAAATTCCTTGTTAAAGAAAATCTCTTTTGACATTTAAGCGAACTACATATTTTGCCATTAATTTCTTTAGTTAATATGTTAATATATAATATTATATAAGATTTGCCCATGATGTGCTCAAACTCACAAATTCTATTGGATACAAAGATTTATCTACCAAAAGCAGTCAATCGGGACCATAATATTTAGATGATAAATCAGGGAACAGTTAATGCAGGATGATTTTAAATAATAAAAACACATTTTTTAGAACTTATTTCCACAACTTATAGAAATAAGTACTAAAAAATGTGTTTTTATTATTTAAAATATCATGCCTTTCCATCAAGAAGTGACAGTTAACATCTTAAAAATGCAGGATTATTTAACATTGATCTTATGGGTGTTTGACGGCACTATAAAAAATGGACAGACCACCCGGGGAAACTTATTATGCGAGAATGGTTGATCGGAGTTCGATTGTATTTCAAAAATTTCATTTATGTACATACCCAATCTTCCGTAGTATGGATGTTTGGCAAATCTACTGTACCATGACACATTTGGATCCTCGTGTTCTAGGGCCAGTCCAGCCATTTGGGATGAATTAAATTCACTAAAATGTTTCCATAAAGATTCCACCGGGCTCAAAAAAAGAGTGTCAGTATCTAAATATATCAGAGAATCTATGTTTGGTAGTAGTGTCTGAAACAAATAATCAGTAGAGCATTATGTATAATTTTATTCTATATAAATATGCAATTAAGTAATTAGCAAGGTAATTATATAATTATCAAAAATATTAGTGTAGTTTGTTATTATAAAGGTGCCCAATATAACCAGTCATTAAGGATCTACGCTACATAAGTATAGTGCCATAGTAGATTTACAATTTCACTCCATTAAAAGAATATTAGGTATTCAATGAGATATTCTTGACATATAAGTTATTAAATGGTAATATTTATAAAAGTTAAACAGACAACAATTCAACATTGGTCATTGTTAAATTAAAACACATAACAAAAATATTGGATTAATTACAATATTATGAATCAAATTCCAGGATAGATTTAAGATAAACCTATGAAATCATACCTCAAGAAATATATAAACATAAATGGTAAATATGCATTACAATATGCAACATTTTTTCTCAAATATTAACTTAAAAAATAGGATTCAGTATAATAAAACATGAATGTAACTACTAAAACCCAAACATAGGACAAATTATGAAATGAATTGCTGAATTTTCATAGACTTACATAATTTTTTGGTATCTTCGATGCCAATGAAATTTTTAGAATTTTTTTTACAGCATTAAGTGAATTTTCGATGAGAAAATCATTGTATATTGTAAAGCATATTTATCATTATTAATGGTAAATATATAAATTAAATTTGAATTAGATTTTTACTTACTGATTTATTCAACTAAATGATATAACTTGAACTGACAAATGTTTTGATTAATGATGTTAACATTTTGCATCTCATATATAGAAAACAAATATACTATAAAAATTTTACGGAAATGAATAAAATACATCTATGAATTTAAAATATTGCAATAAAAAATGAACTGATCTGTTTATAAAATTTCTACTGGATGATAATTTAGTGATGTAGTGTGAAAATAAAATTTCTTTATGCAATCAAAATGACGTTTTCTAAAATTTTATATATTGCAATTTACCGGTAAAAACAGCCGCTGAGAAGCACAAGGTTTGAAAAGTTTACGCCATTCATCAGCATCTTTTTCAGGAAACTTCAACTTCAGTACTTCAAATCGAAATGTTCCATTGAGTGTTTGTTGCCATTCAGTCAGCTTTTCTTTGAAGTCTAATATAAGATCATCATCAGCAATAACTATAAACTTTAATGGAGATTTTGGAGAAAATAAAAGGCATGATTTAATCATTGTGAGTGTTTCTTGAAGCCTTTCTCCACAGGCAACTACAGCAATTATCATTTCTTGGACGGTTTGCTGCTTGATCCTGAAAATTTAATTACTTGTATAATAAATTGTATAAATGAAAAATTCCGTTAGATTATAAATGATCTAAAAAATTGATAAAAAAAAATAGTCGTTTTGTTTCATAGTTAACATTTAATAACAAAAAGGTTGGAACAATACCTATGAATTGTTTTAGACACCGGCAATTCTGCTGAAGAATTGCTGAACATAATTTTATTGGTCCCATGTATACGAATCCATCCAAAACCATTTTGTTTTGATAAAATATAGTAGACATAACCAAGCAATATGCATAAACCCAACTTAATTATAAAACTTTTTCTTATGGATATCATCTTGCAATCATTTTATGAATCGATAGGTTAGAAATTATTTAATAATTTACAATCGGTCTGCGCGTTCGATTGCTTTTAGTGACGTTAATCTGACATTTCGTTGCAGTTAATAAAGTAGGGAAAGTTGCCATTATAGTGTGTAATTTGTGGTTGCCATTTCGTAAATGGGGTATTATTTTATGAAACTAGTCTGCTTATCATAGACAAGAAGCACTTTTCTTTTTTACTATGTATGTAATAAATACAATTCTTTGCATTCCTATCATCAAACGCAAGGTATTAATTGACTAAATAAGTCAACTGAATGAAAGGCATACTTACAAGTCAAAATTTCATTGGAGAATCTCGTATACCGGGACTTGCCATATATAATAACCACGTTAAAATTGTGATTTTAACTTAATTCATAATTGCCCAAAGCCATTTTCTCAATTTTGTAACCTCGACTGAAATATGTGTATTTCTGAATTCTTTTCAGTCTCCTTCCTAAAAGTAGTTTTGTTACGAGAACTGTGTTAGTCTGTCAACCTAACTTTTATAGAATAGGGAAATGCCTAGTATAGGATTACAACATACCCACCACCACCTGCTACGTCCTTACAACAGGTACTAGTTGTCATCTCTAGTGATATAACGCATTAAAAGTATTTTTATTACTTATATGCCAAAATTGTTTCTGGAACAATCGCCATAGACTCGGCGGTTCGCACTTAATTGTGTTGACTGTTGAATATTCACTTGAAGTTAAATTTTCTCGGTAAAAATAATCCGCACATTATCACCGGAAAGCCAGAAAGATTATTAATTGACCCAAATAATTTAAACTAAGCAGTGGTAATAATGCTGCCAGATTCCATAATTTATTCTTCGAATTATTTTTTTATTTCCACTTGTTTACATATTATTTTGCAAATGAAAGTTGGTGTTATACTTTGTCCGATATGGGATTATTTGCTACCTAACCGCTCTTACTGTGCTTTTTTTACAGGATGAGATAGGTGGAGGAGAATTTTTACATATCACACCCACTCCTTGAAACAGATATCACAAAAATCTGTATAACCCCTACTTTATTACCCAATAAGGAGAATTTATTGATGACCAAAATTAGAATATTACAAATTGATGAATCAATGAATTTTATGTTCTATAAAAACATAATTCTTGTAGAGGAACACTGAATTAACTTTTAGTTTCTTTATATAATAGTGAACACAATAAGTTAACAATATTTGCGATATTTTTTTGTTTGTTGTTTTAAGTTAAATATCCTTTATTATAACTTCAAAAACTGAGTTCAATATAGTTTTTTCCAAAAGCAATAATCAGTACATATTTATTTTGGCAGTTCTAATGGTAAATTGTGTCTTCAAAAAAACTCAAATATAATATTGTCAATAAAATATCACTGAAAACTGATTTATGAGGAATACATAGTTAAATTTTGGTGTATTTGATAATTTAAAACAAAATATATATTGATAAAAAAATGGGCTGAATAGCTTGGGACTTTTTTATTATTGATAGCAATTCTTTCCTGAAATAACTCAGTGGTTGCATCTATAAACCTTTGCAAATGTTGCAAAGAGAACCTTTTTTTTTCAAAAAAAAGATTTTAAATATATTATATGTTTTGATGAAACTCTTCCCTAAAAATATTTCTTTCAATGGTGACTTAAGGAGATAAATTAGCTTAGTGAAAATTATAAACAATGCTTAGAATAATATAAAAAAATGAACTGAAAAACTAAACAAATATTACAATAAGATTGAATTATATATTATATATTAATATCAATTTTTTTTGTGTAAAAACTTTTCAATCAGTCAGTGAACTCTCTGAAAGTTTTCTTTTATATGGTTGTTTTTTCTGAGACTTGAGAGATACATTCTCATCTTGAGATGTTTTTCCCATCAAACAAATTCTTTTCTCTGCATTGGGATACATTGACTTAATATTTCTAGTATCACTATCTTGCAACCGATTGTCTTTTCCAATAACCACCAAAGGCTGTTTAGATTTATTACACTTTCCAAAACTGTTTAATGCGGATGCCAAATCTGTAGAACTATTAATATTATCAACATTTTCAATAAACTGTCTTAGAGGTGTCCCAAATATTTCTGGGTAATTTAGAAGATTATCCTTTAAAAAGGTAAATACATTTTCTAGTTCTATAATGAGTTCTAAATCCGTGTCAGACGAAAGTAATTTCTCTTCATAAACAGATGATGGGAAATCATTTTCATCACTGGGGGTATTCATATGTTTTGATCGCTCATTTTGGATGGGAACTCTATGGTGTGTTTTATTAACCAAGGTTTCAATTGCACTTTTTATGTTATTAGAACTTACAGGTCCACAATCATGGTTGTGGACAAATCGTATATCAATTTCACATGGATATTTCTTCAAATATTTGTCTTTGCTTCTGCAATCAATAAAAACATTTGTATTTAGTGACAAAGTACCACGTAAGTAAATACATTGAAGGATTGTTAGCAACATAATATACACATATATATAAGGTGTACCGGATAAGAATGTCATTTTTTTGTTCTCGCTTTTGAATTATTAGTTGTGCTTTTCCAGCTGATCCTTCACAAAATGTTTTTGTTTTATTGATCACTATACATACTTGAAGTGTGTTGTGATTTTTAAATAAAAATAAAAACAACTAGATTTGTAATGAATAGCTTTTATAGGAACAAAGAATTATATGAATTTTATGCTATATCATTTTTTGAAGAGAGAGACCAAACAAATGCTACAGAAAGTATTTATGCTTCATTGGGGAATTTTTTAGATGTTTGTTTATGTCAGAGTTGGTTCAAACAGTCTCGATCTGGAAATTTCAATTTAAAAAACCACCCTGGGAGCAGAAGATCAGCTCAAGTGGATGATGATATTTTAGCTATGTTTATAGAGCAAAATCCACCAATAACTATTCATGAACTCGCAGAAAAACTCGAATTTTCGTGGTGGAGTGTACAAGAACATGATAGCAACATTGGCAAGACTTGGTTACAAGGAAGACGGGTACCGTACAGGTCAAATGAAATGAGCGAATAAACGCGTGTAAAGAGCTGTTTGAATTAAATTCAAAAACGACATTTTTGCAATATCTTATAATGGGTGATAAAAAGTGGTGTTGTAGCCTAGGCAAAGATGCAAGAAAGACAATGGTTATCAAAAAGGCATCCTGCTCTTGTTAATCGCAGGACAAGCGTTTTTATAGCAAGTCAATGCACAACCACGTACTGTAAAAATACAAAAAAAAAAATCAAGGACCTGGAATGGATGACGATAACACACCATCCATATTCATCAGACATCGCTACATCTGATTACCATTTGTTTCGGCCGATGCAATATCTTTTGGATGACAAAAAAATTACTTATTATGAAGAAGTGAAAATTGGCCTATCTGAGTATTTTTAATCCAATCCAATCAAATTTTGCAGAAAATGGATTCAAAAATCGCTATATAGGTGGAAAGAAGTCATCACAAATGGCAAAAAAAATATATCAGGCTAAATTTTGATAAATAAATATTTTAATTGGTTGAAATTGTTTCATTAAAAAACGACATTTTTTCCAGTACACCTATTAAATATATTATATATACATATATATAATACAATGAATGCAACTTATATTTACTTTGGCATATTTGACTGTTTTATAGTCACACATAATTTTGCTGCGCAGTCGGTGTGTCTGGGATGTGGACTTTTAGTTCTAGTATAAGTAGCCCGTGTGTTCCGATAACAATGATATCTCTTCTACAAAATCAAAAAAACATGTTAGTATGAGATAACACACCAGTTGAATAAAAAATTATCAAGTAATTTTGGGAATTCATTTATTCCACTATTTATGACACTCACGCCTACTTGACATAATTTTACCGGGATAAAAGAAATCTCATTTTAAAAACATATATTAATAAGGAGGAAATTGTGAAAAAAAAATTGTTTTTATTTTGCTATTGCCACATTTAAAATTAAATTCCTCAAATCCTATGCTAGATGAAATTTTATCATTTCGCAGCATAAAATTATAAAAAGATCCATTAACATTAATTGTTTCAGGAATATCTGACATTACACACCACTAAAAGTGCTACTGTACCAAGTTTTCTGTATTTAATAATTGTACAAAATCGTCAGATTTGGGTAATAAAAAAGTGATTACACGACGGAAAAAAATTACAAGTGACAGAAATATAATATGAATCTTTATATAAAATAAGTGATGGAAATATTTCTGTCACTTATTTTTTTCCGAATAAAAATTATTTTAACCGTAAAGACAAGACTTATGAATTGTAATATTTTATAATAGTATGCAACAGATGGATATTGATTAAATACCTTAAAAACGATTTTTTGTGTGTTTTCTGCGAATGTACCATTTACCCTGTGTTTTGTAGAGCTTATTTGCTCAAACTCTTCCACCCATTTCATGGCGCTTTCCTTGTTTTTTATTGCTAACCTCAAAAGTGAAGAAAACCCATTGTCGCTTTTCTCTTCCAGCGACACAATCAATGTAGGCACTCCTTTCGGCAGTAATTTTGTGACCTAATAAGTTTTTGAGCATTCAGTACTTATATATTTGTTATGGTAAATATGATTTACAACATTGCATTAATGTCATATGGACCTATAGAAACTTAATGAGGGTATTGAATTTCATTACTTTACTCTTCAACTCTAGAGATGCACTGACACTAGATTCTTGGAATTTGATCATTATGAAACACAAATGACAATTTTCAAAACAGTAATTAACATTTCAAATTATAATTTCGAGAAATATTGATAAACATCACAAACAGAATCAAAACAAGTCCGAGACGTCAACTCTGTTCATAGACTATTCCATAGATTAGTAAAATCAAGTATACGCAATTATTACAAATCGAGGGTTAATAATTTTCATGGACTAGGTATAAAAATGACTAAACCATAGACCATTATATTTTACATCCAATTGGTAGGTAATTTAAGGATAAGAGGATCCTAGAACTTGTTACATTTACACTTTTAAACATTACAGCTTCGTGGACAAGTATCTAAAGATATTCAGAAAAACATATTTTTGTTTAGACCAGAACCACATAATATAAGAAGCTACACTATAATATATTAACTACCATTTTTATAATTCAATAAAATTTAAATTTTCAATCTCGAACGAACTGAAGGATAAATGTGTGACTTAATCAGTGAGAAGTATTTAATTTTAAATTAAAAAAATACTGTAGCTGGGTAATTTCAAGCCTTAAAAAAGTGGAATTATTTTTAGCTAGTATTAATTTAGTTTTTTTACACGTACACTAAACTTTCTAACATTATTTTTTGACAAAACAATAGTAATTTTGTTAATGCAAACATATAATTTCTTATGAAATTATGTTGTTTATACACATAAATTATTTATTTTACCTTTTATAAAATTAATACACACTGGCAGAATGTGTGTTATTGGAAATTTGTATTTGATATTGAAAAAATAAAACAAATACTTTCACATAAGTTTAGAGATTAAAAATCTTCTTAATCTATTATAATAGATATAGGATGTAAAAATAAAAAAACTTTGTCAATAAACATATAAAGTATATAGTTAAAGTTTTTTTATAAAATTTTTATTTAGTTCTGATAATCGATTTGATTTGTTTAAGTATTATTGATTAAATATATATTCATGGCCGAACTGTAAATTTTAAAATGTGTTTTTATTATGTAAAATATCATACCTTTCCATCAAGAAGTGACAGTTAACACCTTAAAAGTGATGTGTATTTATAGTGGAGCTCAAAATATAGTTCTGACGATGGCGTGAGCTGAAATAGCTATCAACTATATTTGTAAAATAATTTTGTAGAACTAAAATACATGGCTATTTTTTCATCGTGTTAAAAAAAATGATTATAGTCTGCAAAATCGTATAAATCATTTTGGGTAGTATATTGTATAGAAATCAGTTATTCTTTCTTTTTTCAATGCTTTGCATATATAATAATATATATTAAATATAGCGATTAGTTAAGTACGCTACAGATGTCGTCGATTGAGATATTATCGATTGCTTAAGAACAATATTGATTGTTATTACTATATTTGGAATTTTTAAGAAATTATTATTTCAAAAACTTAAAAAAGTCATGTGTCATTCGCACATTTTTAAGCAATCTGTATCTATACAAAACTAAAGCAGGGTTTCCTAAGCTTTTCAGCAACGGCAAACTTAGCCAATTTTTGGTAGGAGTAATTCATAATCGTTGAATCATGCATTCAGAATATAGAATCACTTTTTCACAAAAAAAAAAACATTGAAACACCTTTTTAGGCTTCGCAGGACACTTGTGTTAGTTATATATCATAGTTTGAGAAACTTGAATCTTAAATTTTGACGAATTCATTAAAGTAATGCTGAGAGAAAAATGAATATAAAAAGAGCTTTTTCTATTTTAAATCAGTGAAAATATATTGAGAAGCGAATATTAAATGCGTATATAATTTACAATATCGATTGAAAGTGCATGATGAAATTTAAATGCGGCATTTTCAGTATTATATCAGGTATATCACACGGTTGCAATAGAAATAATTGAAAACTCAGTCACTCTACGTCGGTGTGCCAAACTTTTTTAATTCATGGCACATTGGTTTGTTCTGTATCACAAATAAGAAATATACACTAAAAAAGGAAATTTTCCTCATTAATTTGAATAAATAAAATAATATCGTTGGAAACATTTATATGTATGTGGAAAAAAAAATATTAGTGAAAATTTTTAAGTCTTCTTCATTCAAGGTAAGGCCTAAGACTTCTTGTGGCAGACAGCTTGGTAGACACAGCTCTAATGGATGAGATGAGTTTTAGCGGGTATTTTTTTCATTGATTAAATTAGATTTTGTCTGATCCTACTTGTTTGTCATTTTTCAATATTTTCTCGTCTTTCGTTGCAAAAAATGAAACAGTTACTTATTAGTAATTGATGGTCATAATAAAAAGAAATCAATTAATAAAAATCTTTTTTTCGCGGAACTACCTGATGTACAATAGATGTTCCTGTCCTGAATGTGTTTGGTTAAACATGTACTTTTGGTGACCGTATAAAACATCAAAATTCATAAATAAGTACATATTTAATTTTCAGCAAATATACTAAGCCTCCCATGAATTGACTGGGGAGTAAATGACAAGTGATTAAAAAAACTATGTATAATGAACACAGTGCAAGAAGCTGTTAACAAAGAACGATATATTCCATTCTGGCAAAATTTTCTTGAGAAACTTTTCTACTGGCAAACAAAGAATTTTCAGCGCATAAGGGAGAAAATAGCACTTGAATAATGTTGATAAAGTGAGTGTATTGATATTTATTTCCTCTTCGCTACACGTTTCTTTACTTTGCCCTGAGAATATGTACTTGGTTTGAATTTTAATGTTTCCTTTCAACGAAACGGATATTTATCTTTTCATACAATTAAGTAGTTTTACAAAGCACACTTAAATGAGTAAAATAATCTCAAATAATATTTTAATGTGAATTATTTATAATTCAATCAAAAATATGGAGATATAAACTATCCATACAGTGGTAGCATTGTCTTATAAGTGAAATAAAACGTAAAAAACATAAACTCAAATTTATCCACGACGTGTAGAGTTTTTTACAATATTCAACTATTGTTTATTTGTATGACCGTGGTTTTGTACACAAATAATCAAAACCGATTTACTAAACTTTTATTTTGACAGAGTGGCAACCAAATTTTATGTAAAATATTTTATTTTTCAATGATTATACAAATAGCTTAACTCCGTGAATATAGCATTCAAAATCAATTCTATTCAAAATATAATATAATATAACCACATACAACTCTTTCTTATACATCACGATAACAGAGGTTGAGCTATTACCTCATAAAAGATTTGTATAAGTTAATAAAAAGACAAACAAAAGATCATTATGACCTCATCACACCTGATAGAAGATATATGGAATTATTTCCGAATTAGCGATATCGTTTGCCTAGATTATGGGGCAAATGTGTACTTTTAAAATTACAATTTCACAGGAGAGCGAAATAATTGTATTTATTTTTGCTGCCAGCAAAAAAATTTCGCAAAAAAAATGTTAAATGATGAAGGAAACGAATTTGTTTGTATCACGTGCCTTCCATAACATTAATATGATATGGCTAAATTACTTTTCAAAATACTCTTATAAAATATGGGTATTATACACTAGATTTACGATTTCTAACGAACATTTTTAATGAACAAAAGTTCAATTTTCATAATTAAATTTATCGTCCACTTACACTAATAAGCTAACTTCAAAAGTTTTTGAATATTTTTTCTTATATATAATATATCTAAAAACTATTTCATCAAAAAGGGTGCATGCTATGATTTATAAGACTAACCCGCTTGTAAATACTTCTTTTACTTATGATAGAAATTCTGAACCACAGACCGGTTTCGTTTATCGTTAGCATCATCACTTGACGATATCATGATAATCCCCGCGATGAGTGAAACTGCTCCTGATCTTTATATAGATAATATTATACAAGTATGGAAATATTACTCAGAATTGTGCGTTTTTTATTTAAATTAAAAGTGGTAATAAAAATTGTTAGGTCGCTTCAGTCGCTCAAAATGTGAATTTTATTTACAGGATCATTATGATATTCTTTTTACTTTTTTTGAAGACAAAATATAATATATTTGTACTTATTTTTCACGTACTTTTTCGAATTATAATTATATAATCCACACTGTAACGCCATTTTCGATGCTTTGTGTATTATGACGTTTGACGATATATTATCACATAAGCGAGACAGTCATGTACGATTATATTATAGATACGAATATTTATAAAGAAGTGAACGGATGAGATCATTTCTTTTTATTCCACGAAATTGAAACGATTCAGACAGCTATACCAAATAAAAGTATTTCGCCTGGGTACAGGTAATTCATCTTTGTACGGAAGCATTATTATATTATTTTCGTCTTCGCTCTGCAATTTAGATTTCACGCATGCGAGAACTCTTTCTCTCTGATTCCAACCACTCTTTAATCCAGACTTAATTAAAATTTCTCTACTCTGGCGCTATTCTCGTAATTGTAAAAAATCTGCATTCCATACAAGTTAGGTGTTGGATGTAATTGGAAGTCTTGTGAAATCCAAAGGACTATGGAAATGAAATTTCAAATGAATCACAACACAAAAACTATACAGATAGTTTATTTGTAAAATGATATCTTCACAACTAAAAGTAATTTTCATTACACTAACCAAATTTATCTGAATAAATATTAATTTTAATAATTTATCGTTGCTTTATAATCGTTTGAAAATAATTATTATGAATTGCTACATTTTTTAAATTAAATTGAATAATAAACAAGGACCGTTTTGTATGATGCTAACGTCGCAAATTAATGTTTGAAATATGTACAAACTTCATTAAAAATTAATACCTTGTTTAAAAATTTTATATAAAGTAAATCAGTGCGAAATTAAATATATATACATATTTACTCTCACAGATAGTGCGTATTTCTTGATACACTTTTTTTTTAAATAAGTTGATATCTCAGAGAAGATGTATAAGGATGTGTTTAGGAAGGCGTACATTGACACTTTATACATCAACTCTCTTTCTCCCGCTTTAAATCAGATTGTGACGGAAAGTTGTGTGGTGTCAATGCTTGATAAATTTCCATTGAAATAATAAAAGTAAAACAAATTTGCAATTCTTCAATTGTACGATCAAGACTGGTTTCATTCAGTGTCGGAGCATATTTAACTAATGGAATCATTTTTTTGCAAACCGAAATCGATACTGAAATTACTTTAAAATCAACGCATATTTTTTATGTACTCACTTACGACGCTCGACTGTCATTAGAGTAAATAACCCTTTGTATTGATGTTTATCTAAACACGTTAAGAAGACATGCTCATACATATGAATCTACTATAATTGAAGTTATGGACAAAAGCTTGTAATTACATCAAATTTTCTCATGTGCAAATTTAATAAAATGTAATTAAGTTTGTCCAGAGAGAGCGCATACATGAACTTACACTCTTACCCGAGTACATAATACTCGTATATTGTGAGATCGTATTTTTTTATTTGCATAAGCGTTCGTGGCATTACAGGTGGATGTAGTTTTATAATTAAAGTGACATTATTGCAGCTGCTTCTGGCTTGCATGTAAAGTAGAAAACTACAACCATTTTGCAGTTTTATTACGTTTATTGTCAGTAGTTATCGCGTATGGGTTTAAGTGTCTATCTCGAGTGAACACAATTAATTTTCCGCCATAAAACATTTTCTGCGAAAGTAAGCTTCAAATAAATATTAAATTAGTGAAGAATTTAAATTTAAAAGGAAACACAAAAAGATATTTTCTTTTGTAAGCTAATGGAGTTTTAAACAATTACCTAAAGTGTAATTGTAATACCAATATCAAATGTTTGTTCCTCGATAGTAATTTCAATGTACATATTAAACAAGTTTCTATTATATCTAGTCAGATTTTTTTAATTCAGCTCTCTCAGCTTTACGAAACGGTGAGTAAATTTTCGTCAAAATATAAACTAAATAAATTATTACTCTTATTAAGGCTAACACTGATATAACTAGTATAACAATAGTCAAATAATTATATACATATAATTGCATTTTTGAGTTTTTTATGATAATCCAAAGTGTAAATAATTTCACATTTATTAAACAAATTTATACATTTGAATTTTGGCAGAGTATCGCAATAGCACAATTTCAAACATTTCTTTTAATCTATAGCATACAGTGTTGATAACAGAAAATATACGCGTTTGTTTGTCATGATAGTTTCTTGTAAATGGTAAATATTATAATATTACCGTAAAATTTCAGTTTTGGATATAGTTTCTTGATCAAATGTGCTAATGTTGACTTTCTACTTATGCATTGACGAAAAATAGATGTAACGTGAAATATTTTTCTGTGGTGTTATTTTCAACATTCAACAATTACTAACAAAAACGAGCTAGAGACTATTCCGAAAAAAATCAATTAGTAAATACTAGTAATGATAATTCATCTAAAAATTGAAAATTTATAAAGTAGTTAGAATTAGTTTCAGCCAAGTAAATTCAATAATGAGACAAATTAAATAAAACAAAGATAAATAAATACACGCAAGTCTTTGTACGAAACGTAATCATTCTTTTACATTTCTAAAAGCAACACATAGGAAAGTGCTTTCAATTAATCTAAAGTTTTTCATTGTGTATTTACTAAGTGTACGTAAGGTAGGTATGAGCTTTTATTTACGTGAAAACGACGTACATACCTACACAGTACACGAGATGTGATTTAAGTTTGAGTGTTTACAGTGGTGTGCGTCGAATTTGTACTGCTTTTTGAAAACAAAAAAAGAAATTTTGAAACTTATAAAATGTCCTTAACAGAGTATTAATAATTTAATTTTCTTGTTTAAGCAAAGAAATTCTAGATTGATTCAGAAATAATTTCCGTTCTACTGAAAAAGTCATTTTGTGACTAAAAAAATATGAGAAAATCTGTAATAATTTTATTGTAATATATGAATGTTAAAATTTTGTAGAATATCTCATTATTTTACCATTTCCACCTTCTATTTGTAGCGAGAGTGAGTAGCCACATGCCTTTATCTCTGAAATTCTCCTACTCCTCTTGTCTACATGAGGCCTCTCAAAAAAATTCAGCCCCCCTTGTTTTACTAAGTTCATCTGAAAAATAGTCGGGCTTTGGGTTCTCTACTAAAATTTAAATGTATATGAAGAAAAATGCTGATCTTATTCGTCACTACGTGTAATATGATAACAAAAGGTAAAAATATTTTTTAATATAATTTTTAGCTGATTTTGATAAATTCAATGAATGGTACAATTTTCAAACATTTTCGCATTTCCATCACTACTCCACTGTCAAAAGGGATTCTGATGAAAAGCTGAGTGACGAGGTGGCGACGCCGCGACGTCAACTTCAGCGCCGCTGCTATCATCACATCCGACCAATAGCGGAAGCCGAACTCTTTTCCTGTCAGATAAAGCAGTTATCGTGCTTTTTGCAAACAAAGGACTTTGAATATTTTGAGGTTTCTGCACAGCCTTTTGGCGCTTTGATGTTACCGGATAAAATTTTCCCTCTGTATTTCTATTATTTGTTTTTTTTTCTGTTTCGTATTTTTGTACCCAATATGTGCAAATTTTGAAAGAAAATAACACAACCAAAATGACAAGAACAAAACATATTTTATTACATATTGGGCTTACTTTGTTTTCTTTCTGATCGAACACCAAATGAGTATGCAAAAATATCAAGGAATAACTTTCTGTTGTTTTTATAAAACTCGATATCTGTTTCATTTGGGAAAAACCTATAGAGTAAATCCATGTTTTGAAGTAATGGAAAATGATTTATTTTTTTATTTCAAAAAAAAAGAAATCATGAATTTCGAGGCCTTAATATTATTGAACGACTTATTTATAGTAGTGTATGATGTTTTAATAACGATGTACATATGTAGATTCTTTGAACTGTTTGAAAACTCGTGAGAAGAAACTGTCTAAATTTTGAATAAGTGTTTATCTGTACATTTAGTTTCCGACCGAATAATTAATTTAATAATGTAAACTATAGGTACCATTATGAGTAAACATTATCTATAAATATTGATATATTTTATTTCGAACGACATTAAATATGTTCAAAAACATATTTTTGCTCAATATTAACGTTTTTCCAAATATTTCAAGTAAAAAATCATGCAAAGTCGTGGCATAAAAAGTATGAATTTAAATCAATTATTGAACTGAGCAACAGCTCTAATATATTTTTAATGTAGATGAGCTGGTTGCATGTATTAAAGTCAAACGATTATACAACTTAAATCTTGATACGATTTGCGATGGACCGCTCGACGCTACAGATGAAAATAATTGATTAATTATATATTCGTTAATAAATGTATATTTTAATGCATGGGTGTCTGAAAAATTATCTTATTTATAGTCTCGTATCGCTAAATATATTTAGACGCAATATGACGAAAAAATACAAATAATTTTAACTCCTGAAAAGGGTCGTAGGTTGACAATATCGGTTAAAATTACAAATAAATTTCACTCCGAAATATATTTCACGAAGATTGTATTGCTAATCATAATTATTTATCAGTACACAGTCTACTGGGTAATTTTATATCAAACTATTATATAATGTTACAAGATCACAAAACAGTATTCCTCATATAATATTTATTTATAGATCGCATAATAGAAATTCGGAAATGTATTTTATGCTCGAACAGATTTGTTTTATAATAACCCGTTAGCCACTAATTATTATATGAAGTGGCCTGACATACGAGCTTTCAATTAAAATGTTCGGGATTTTCAATGTAGTAAAGTGCGTGTATATTTATTTAAAATATCATATTGGTCACAGTTAAAAATATGAATGATGAAAAACATAATTATTAATTATGAAAAGCTTAATTCGTAAAAGCGTTTATTTTGAAAGTTTGTTATCGTCCCAAAAATGAAAGAGAATTTATTTTTTATTTTATGATAAATTTGAAGTATCTTGAAGGTTGCAATGTTGTTTGAATTAGCGAAAGATTTAAGAGACGAAGTTATTTAGATCTGGATGTCCAATAAATTGAAAATTGCGCCATTTAAATTTTTCGATCAAAAAAAAAATGGAGACGAAAAGTCTTGATTTATAACTGCGACAGAGAGAAGATAAAAAATCGAGTATTTGTTAAACCTAAATTGTATGTCTTGCTAGGAAGTACAGAATTTTGGCAATAATGACCGAGTTAAAATATTTTCTTTAGCTTAAGGGCTGAATTTAAAATTTCTGGCTATTACATATAAAAGCTGCAACTAAAAATTTAAAAAAATTTAAAATATTTATATAAACATTATTCAAAAACTATTAGAAATTTTAATGTTAATTCAGAAAGTACTAACCTATTGTGGTGAGCTTAATGTATCTTTGCAGTAACGACATCATGTTCAATGTCCGAAGAAGCGAGTTTGAGAGCGATTTGGCTCGTTTTTCGAAATAAATTTTAGCTTTACGCGAATATCTTCTCAGATCATAATAACTTAATGCAATCAATAAAACAAGACTCAAGAGAGGTAATAAAACATAGCAGGCGCCAACCAAGAAATGGAATCCATTATCAAAGCAATAAAACGAAGCAATAATTATGACATTTCGCATCAAACCGAGCTGCGTCAATCTCGGATGCCGTAATCGTTATACAGAAAGCCATCATTTTATTGACGAAAACGTAAAGTATATCATAGATTTTATGCATACATTAAATAATACACTATTAATGGTTCGATAAAGTCGTGATTATAATTTGATTATATTACAGACCATCAATATCCTGTTATTGTTGGATTTATTTGTCATCGCTGTTTCCTATATAACGATGTATAGTTTATATAATATCAAGAGATTTTGATTTCTCACCACAACTGCAAAAGTATTTGTATAGAGATAATGTTAAATATTTTGCATTGGATTCAAAATAACGAGAAACATATAGTAGGGGTTTCAGAAGGTTTAAGTCCAGTTGGAAACTATTTTTAACGGCAAAGAAATCACGAGTGAGAAACTAATGAATATTAAAGAATACAGATGGCATTATCGTGAAACAAGAGAATAATATTTAGTTTTCTCATCTGTTAGCACAATACAACAATTGTGCTATATTGCCTGAACTAAATGGTAAAAATATAACATACAATTTTAGCAGAAAAATGTGATTGGACTTCGCGTACATACAAAACATGATAATAATACAACATGAATAGAAGGTTTTTTTTTTATATAAATACAATTTACTTTCGAGTCCACCTGTATCAAAGATGTAAAAATTAATATTACACGAAATGGGATCTTTTTTAGTATCACCTTTAAGAAGATTCACCTTTTACGTTTCGGAATGGTTTTGTTGTCTTTTTGTCAAAACATAAATATTTATTCGTATTCAGTTTGAATACACCGTATAATATCGCGTGCGCCATAAATATTGTATGAAAACTTGTGTTTTTGTAGTTGTCACGGACAACAGACCACACAGGCTCTGTTTGATGCTTTTTGCGTAGAAAATAGAAAACATTTCTAGCATAAATATGGATGGAAATATATTGTTACTTTTAGCTTTCGCATAAAAAATAATAGAATTTTTTTTTATATGAATACCACCAAAAGATTTTGAACAACGTGAAGACCTTTTCTTATGTACTGTGTTATTATATTCACATGAGCTTGGTTTTGATAATTATATTGATACTTATGTATTTAACTTTTGTCTGAATATTTATTGCTTTCATTTAAATAAAACAGTATTATGGTTAATTGTATCCAAATATCCTAAATTTGTATAGAATAATATCATTAGTTAACACTGCTTAGTTCTATACGAAAGATATATGTTAAAATAAAAACATATAGGGAAAGAAAGTTCTAAGATATTGTAACACAAAGTTTAGTCTTAAGGTAAATATCATGAAAAACATTGAAATATTAATTTATCTATAATGAATAAAATCATCTCAAATGTGTGTCATAATATACTCAATGTTGTAGATTATTCCAATTAATATCAATACAAAAAGTCAATAAAATATAATATACAATAGCTTATATTTTTTCGCAACGAGCTTTCATGTATGCAACAGTATAAATTCGTTTTGTATAATGTGCCACGAAAGAAAATAACGAATGGGAAATAAAGTTCAATATGTAATAGTAAGATAACTATTATTAAAAATACAATATTTACTATTGAGCACATACTTCTCTTCTTTTCTTATTGTGTTAGTATTTTTCATGTTGCTACAATTCATTGTGGCTTCGGTTTCCGGCTAATCTGGCATCCCGCCTCTATGGACAATAAATTTATCTCGTTTAAAATTTTTTGTCCCCAAACAATCGCAAAACAGCGCTATGGAGGCAACACTTGCAACGTCTTTTTGGCTGGAGATTAACCCATTGAATGCCGTATCGAACAAAAACATGACATCCAGTTACATTGTTTTCTCCCGTCAGATCGGATGGACATATTGTATTTCTTTAAAGAAGACGTTAGTCAATGTATTTTTTATGAAAAGATTATTAATTTGAAAACAAAACATATGTTATATTGGTTGCTTTTGTGTTATACACATTATTAACTCTAAGCAAATCGAAACCGATAAAAACAAATGCATGTCGATCCAATATTGTATAAAGAACTCGTGTGTGTAATTAAGTATCTTTTATAACATAGAAAAGTAAGTAAGTTTACGAACTATTTTTTAAAGATATAATTGACTTCTATAAGAGGAAAAATCAATTGAATAATAAACTATAAACTAATGAAACGAATAATTATATTTTATGTCATGAGTAAGTTTCTTAGTTTCAACTTAGATTAATAATTAAGATTCCTAAAGCTGATAACTGTAAATTTTGATTCGTTGGCAAAATCTTCTTTTAATCGAATGTTAAATAAACTATATTGATGATAAAGACACTATCCTGTATTGCTCGATCTCACAAATAATAATAAACTGAATAGCAAAAATATCATTCGACAAATAATACGCATACACGCTTAAACCCACTCAACTCTAGAAAATCAAATACAGTCAATCCTCTTATAGCGTAAAGATAGGAACCTCACTATAGAAGAGGATCCTTTATAGGAGATTAGGCACTCGTGCAAAATTTGAAGTAAGATTTTTATAAACTGTATTTTATAAATTCAAAGTATTTAAATATACTAATAACAAATTTACGGAAATTCTAATTCGGCCATAAAAAATTTGCATTTTTTAGAAAATTCGCCATACCGTTATTCAAAAATCTGACACATTCGCTATTGAAAAATTGACTATATGTCTGAAGTCCGTTTTGTGACTACGAAAACACGAAAAGAGTGTGCAGGAAATAATAAAGATTAACAATAAAAAATATTTTTCATATATAACAATATTTTTAACTGTATTTTAAATGTTGTTATTATGTCTACAAGATGTATAAAACAAGTTTATTCTTTAATGTCTATAAGTTTTAGCTGTAAGCAAAATGATGCTGTAATTCAAAGCAGTTGTAAGGTTATTTGAAAATTGGCGAATGTTTATTGTTTCAACTTTATATTTGTCTCTTTATGCAGGGATTACGCAAAAAATCACGACTCAAAAACAAAACACGAAAGGCTAGCGCCTGGGTTTCGCTCCCATAAATTTTCGATCACATAAACCTGTGGATTTTAGTTTTGGACAAATGACGTATTTAAATAGTCTTTGTTTTCGGAAGTAACATTGTTTATTTCATATATATTTCATTGAGTTTAAAACATGTATTTAAATAATTGACTATTTATAAAAAAAGATTAGTTAAAAAAAATCGCTTGCTATAAATACAATACAACTCACATAGTACACTCAATTTCATGTCACGTTAAAAGGACTACATTTTCAATCCACAAAATTCGCTATCGGTATATTTTCTAACTAGAATTAGTTTTCAGAATAGAGCAATCAAGACAAAACACAATTTTTACTACTTACGAAAATGTTCGATTTTGGGTACTATTTTCAAACTAAATTTACATAACTTCTAAATTTACATAACACCTAGTATCGTCTCATAGCAAACCAATGTCCAATGACACACCAGTAACGGATTTCTGGCGTAGATTATAAACTGCATGATTTGTTTTTGAGCTAAAGTAATATATTTAATTAAAATGAATACGAAAAACTTTTTATTTGTAAAGAATCAAACTGATCCCCGGATTCTTTTTGATTGATTCAAAATATTTTGTTATTAAGCAATAATATTCACTGCATTATTTGCGGAATTCTTTGCTTTTAAAAATAAAGAAGTGTTTCAAAGTCAATAATTTTACCAGGTGAAAAAGACGAGATGATGTAAATACATTGTTCACAATAATAAATTTTCTATAAGTATCTTCTCATTTTAAAAATTCTGTTGGTAAAATAAGTATACGATATGACATAATTTACTTTCAGTTCAAAATTAAATTTAAATTTTATAAAATTCGACAGTGTATGGTGTATACTGGTTTTGTTTCGAGAGTTTTGGGGTGAATGCAAAGTGGTTGGCCTGAAAAAGTATGAGACCCTGTTCACCCGTCAGACGAAGCCCGGGGCGGCTCTAAGAAACGGAATAAAGATATTACTTATTTAATTTGAATTGCAAACACTGCAGCAAAGTGCTTTGCTTTTGACAGTTGGGAAATTGTTTCAAAATATGGCGATTCAGGTTTGATAATTCGCCACAGAAACTCGCCTAATTGTTTCAGTCTCCGCTAAACAATGTACAGAATCGAATTTATTGAGACACCCAAATTTCTCTTCATATAGCAATATTTTTTGAGTATTCGATAAAATAAACTAAATAGATAAAAAATATGTAACAAATCTATACATCTCACTTAAATGTGAATAGTAGTATACCAAATTAAACAGGCCAGAATTATTATTTTTGGGTTATTAATTAATATTGGTTATGCGTTTATTATCAAACATTTAAATTGACAAAAAATATGCTACACACAAAATATCATTTTCTCAATTCATTAATTAAATTACTGAAAAACCACATGAAAATTAAATATATTTTTAAAAAATCAAAAAAATCAACTTTTCTTATTTAAAGAAAAAATTCAAGAATTTACAAAAAGTAGCCTTCAATACTTTTAATATTTATTTGATTTAATATCATATTTACAATAATATACAATACGGAATAATTTGCTTTATTGGTTTGACATTTACTTGATTTAACTCAATTATATCATAAAGCAAATATATAAAAGTATTGAATGAAATTTTGTTATAATTTGGTTGTTGATAGTTATTTTGGCTTCCGTCATCGTCAGAACTATAATTAAACTAAATTAAAAGTTTACTTTTGTATACTACTTAAAAAGAGGTAGAAAAAACTTAGTGCCGTTTATTCTAGCATCAAAAATTTTATGTATAGCTACAATCATAAATACATTATTGTGTTAGGAGTAGCTCTAAGAAAAAAATCCTAAATACTTATACCAAAAAGTCGTTTTATTATTAGTACGAATCAATTATTATCACAGATTTCATTTTCCTAGACGATTGTAACTTTTGTGCTCTATTATAATGATATTAGTAATAAATTTCTCACTTTATGATTTTTTGACTTTATGTGTATACGAAAACATATTTTGATAAACTACTGATTTGCAATTTATTTAGACGTCGATTTTACCACCATTAATAAAACAGCGCAATGAATACCGTCCGCTTCACTATCAATCTTATTTTTTTAGCTACAATGTACAGCGAAGTAGAGTGAAGTATAAAGGTTTGATCCATTTTAATAAGAGTACTGTTAAAAATATAAAAGATTTTGGACTGAATTCCTAATATGTTGGACGTCAAATATTGATTAATTTAATTTTTAAGATATAAAGCATGAGATTATATTGATAATAAACCTAGGCCTCATATAATACGGTTTTATACAACAAGGATGTATAAATTGTGACATATTTTTATACAACACGCATTAAAGGAAAAAAATAAAATGAAATGTTGAATGACCTACCACAAATAATGACTCAGAAAGCAGTTGCAGCGAAGTATAATATGTAACTACATGTTTCACATTAAAAACAAATGACGGCTTGAAATTGGCTAGAAAATTAGATTTTTTTACTGTTAATGATCCTTTTACTCTTAATAAAGGAGATCGAAATTCATAACGAAATTAGAAAATGTTTTGGAACTTTATATGGCAATACGTAAAGTTGTATACGCTAATAGCAGACAATCGCTTTTTAACGAATTTTTTAAGACTAAAACCACAAAAAAATCAGAGTCCTCCGATGATCTAAACTCAACCGATCTCGATAAAGAGTAAAAAACATAGAAATCTAAGTGATAGCGATGATGAATGAATGGTATATTATGATACTAAAGGTTCTTTCAATTAATATGTAAATTTGTTTATTAAAAAAAATAAAGTACATATTTACAAAAACTATCTTCGATTTTTTATTGGAACTCTAATCTTAATTTTGTATGAACTTCAAACGTTGTATAACACGAATTTGTTTTACACGAGGTTTTCGTGGAATCATATAACCGTGTTATACGAGGCCGGGGTGTATTTGAAAACGAATACATGGGAAGAACATAAAACGTAAATCGTCTATATTGTTTTATTGGAAACACAATCGTATGGATAAAACTGCAATATCAAATAATAAAGTAACATTACATGCTTTTCCCCAGTAAACATAGTTTGTTTCTGAATAAACTTATAAATCTGACACAACACACAAGGAAAAGATTATTGGCTTTTAGTTTCATAAATTGGTGCTTTCTTAAAGTGCATATGCATATATACGTATGATCGCGTCAATCATTTTATAATATTATATAAGCAATGCCGTTGATTTGGCACATCGTACCGATGCGGCGTATTAACGTTACATTTTAATTCCCTCTGTAATGAGTTGCAGAATGTTGCAACCATGTCTAATACCTTCTCACCATGAAACGTTGTTATATCAACGATCTGAATACTATAAGAATTTCTTTAGATCATGAACCATCCGTATGAACTGACTGGGTACTGTAGCGTAATCTACTTAGTGATAAAGATTAAGAGTCTTGTTGTGGAAAGTTTAATTTATTTTCCACCAAACACAATTTATGAATCTGTACTAAAAGGCATAATTGTTGTAACATATTGCCCTCCGAATATTAACTGATCATCCTTAACATTATATGAAAAAAAATAATTCAGTTGGTTGTTAGCCTGTTTTTTTTTGTGTTTGAAGAATTGAGCCGTAATAACGTCACTAACGATTGTTTCTGTATGAATGTGGGGATTTGAATTGAATTTTTGTAATATATCATTTTAAACTTTACGTCCATCTCAGCATTTCAGAAATAGTACTAATTACGACAAGATAACTATTACTAGCAATATTGTCAATACACGGATATAAAATTGTGATGTTGTAAAACATTTTTTATTTGACTATCGGTAATAACTATGAAATTCGTAATCATTGCAATTTTAAATAGTTAACCCCGTTTAGTTATGAACACCCCTGAAAAAAATTGGTTAATATGTAGTGAGGGCTAAAAACTTGTAAATCATCACGCAGTCAAATAAGCGGCAGTCCAGCCCCATTTATCATTCCGCGGTCGCAATAATCGTTCCCAGACACATCGCCTGGTCCACCAGATCACTGCCCGCTAGCTATCGATTATTTCGATGATAATAACTCATAGACTATCGCAACTCTTGGGGCAGAGTCAGGTGTCAATATTTCGATGATCAAAATCCATTTTTGCTTTGTCACTAACGTGTATTAGGTTGATTACAATCATACCTTCAATGAAAGGGCACTCTAACGAAACCGTTATTACTTTCCTCTAACTTTTTCGACGAAATGGAATTCCCCATTGAAACATCAAATATGGACAGACTTAGGAGTATAACTCAATGTCAGATAATTTTTCTCACCTGTACAAAAAACATTCTGTAAAAAAAGAACTCTTCGGTGGGGTTAAGAGTATATGTTCCAAATGCTCTACTAAAAATACATTAAATTTATATGTCAATAAGACAAATTTACAATTGAAAATAACATTATAGATCCATCTTATCTACTAATGAGAGATATTAGCTGTAAAAATAATATCATTATAGAGATTGTAATCATTTTTACAAAATAATTTTACTAAATTAATAATGACTAATCATAATTTTGGTTTATTACTCTCAATTCCGTACATCACATAATGTATAACCATGCAAATTCTCGTTGCATATCACTTTGAAGCTAACAACTTTTCTAAATATTCATAGTAATCTTAAATTATATTAAATGCAAAACTCAATAAAATGTAGCAGTGTCGTCAAGTATTCATTTAAATACATATCAATAATGCTGATTTGTTATTATCGAACTATTGCTTGTATACATACTGTGATTATTATCTTAATAATAGCCCATGTAAAGATCTGAAAGCTTTATCATCAGTTTCGTTGGAATGAAATAACTTAACTAACTCACATTTATATTTTTATGTTATGTTATTTCAAGTTAATTGTGTGTTGGGAAACTTGCAACATTATAAAAAAGCAGAATGTGGAAGTTGATCAAACAAGAAGAATTTAATTAAAAAACTCTGTTACCGAATGGTGATGTTTGGCTTCGTTTAGTTTTACTTTAAAATATCAATTCAATAGTGGTTGTTCATGGTACATCGTATTTTTTATTAGTATATCAACCTATATAGGAATTTATTCGTATCGTTAAGAACTTCATTTCTATTTTACTTACCTCTTGACTAAGGTTATGGGAAAGTTACAGTCATTCTATCCAACCAATTCTAAACCCTTCACGAAAGACATTGAGCGATTGAATCAGTACTCTTTAAAAAACTTTGTACTTTATACTCGTACATATGTTACAATGGTAGTGGATATATTTAAAAAAAAAATACATATAAAAAATTATACGGAAAGATTTTGTTTTAAATTTTAACTAAAGAATAATATGTATTATGAGATAAAAAATATATTAAATCAGGTCGCTCTTCCTTTTTTTCATCGAATTCGGTTTACGGTTTATTGTTGTTGTCTGACGTTTTTAAGTGGCAATATAGGACGCATAATATTGTATTTTGGTTAGCATGAGTAAATTTCTCAAGTATGTCTTTGTTTTTTTTCTGAGGTAAAATGGGTTTCTTGGACTTTTTTATCTGCATATTTAACTGCGCCAGAATAAATTTAACAACAACGCCACAAGAAATTACATCATTTGTAAAAAAATATTTTTAGTAAAATTAAAAATAAATCAATAAACATATATGTGATCAACCTTTAATTGAAAATATTATTGATTATGGCTACAAAAGTGAATGACCAATATATTGCATGACGTTCATTAAATAATGACAGTTATGAAACTAGTCGAATAATATAATAGTATCAAAGTAAGTGTTTCAATTAAATGTGTAAATTTTACATTTAAACCCATCTTAAATAGTGTTAAAGGTAAGAATTTGAATATAACCTGAGTTATAGTTTTTATGGGGCTGTTAAAGGGTCTTGATTATTTTATCCCTGAGCTCCATCTCGTTGTCTTTAATCATCATAAAAATGTGAAAGGGAATTTAATAAGCCTTCTTTGGCTTATCACTTTAAAATCCCATCCCTTCCCGTTCTCGCCGTCACACACTTTTTCTTAATCAAAAGTACCGAATGACATAAATTAAAATAAAAATGGCATTCCACATATTCTCTCCCAGCTCAATAATATTACGGATTTTTCGAAAATACTTTCAAGCATAGTAAAAAAAAATGTTTACTATTTCCTTCTGACTTTTAATTTTTCTCTATAAAGAAACATTGACGATCTAGAACTTTCTATTGTTTATGCATATACATATGTTACGTATTAAATTTTCTTTGGAATAGGTGTGACGTATTTCAAATATTATAAAAAAATGAATTGTTAGATTTTCAATATATCCGACGAATTCTAGTATAATACCTTTTTTTATAGAGAAGTGCGATTTGTCTAATATCTTCTTTCGTTTTATTTATTGTTCTTTAGTTTTAATCGATTTCGTCTATTTAATTATTTCACAAATAATTAAAATTTATAAGAATAAATTTTTTTTTTAGTAATCAATCTAGAGAATATATTTGTGTCATACATTATTTCAATAAGATAATTTTTAGAATGGTTAAAATGGTATAATAATTATAGTCGTTTTACTTTGTTGCCGACATAGTTAAAATTTGTAACCTTTGTCATATTAATTAAATGAAAAATCAGGTAACGCTTTGCTTTGGTGATCCTCGAAATTTCATTAATTCTGTTCTAAAACATATCGTATCACTTCTGAATATTATTATTAAGCTTCATCGACAAACAGGTGGAGAACAAATGAGTTTTTTTTTACATTCAAAATAGTTGACAATTCTTCATCAAATATTCTTGAAATAATCAATTATCAATAATATCGAAGTGTGGCTTTTGTCGACAAGAGCCCCAATTTACGATAACAAAGTCAATTTAAAATATAAATATTTTTAGATCAAACATTTCTAGCTCTTGGGTATGGATTTTCTGATATCTTATCACGCTAAAAATAGTTTTCATACAAAATACATATTATTTATGAGCCAAAATACATAATATATCTTATTTAGATTGTTTTTAGATGTACTTTGTATTTACTATATTGTTCACTCTTAAGGTGTTAACTGTGACTTATGATGGAAACGCATGATATTTTAAATAATAAAAACACATTTTTAGTACTTATTTCCACAATATATTTTTTGATCACGACCGGTTTCAGTTGATAAAGCTCGCGATGAGCGAAACCGGTCCTGATCAAAAAATATATTGTGGAAATAAGTACTAAAAAATGTGTTTTTATTATTTAAAATTACTCTTTTGGGTAATTCTTAGATTCGTTGAAAGATGTGTTAAATTGTATACATATTTCAAGTTTACGGATAACAGTAAAGAAGCATTTCGTGTGTATACCGTGCTTCTATGAGAAATACAAAAACTCGAATTTCAAACTTTCTGTTAAAAATAGCATTCCTTAATTCCAATCTGAAATCAATTTTCTCTCAGGTGGGGAAAACTGTTAGCAAATTTTTGGAATTACCACACTTGAGGCGGCGGGCAAACGGAGAGAGTTGGATCTCCCCACGGGTGGGCGGTAATTCGGAAGGGCGGCCCGCCCTCTGTTCTCGTTATATAACCACCATAAACAATAAAGCAACCCTCACTTGGCTTTAATTTGGTCGGTTAACCTGCTACGTCCCCGGTCTCCTCCCCATGCCTATTTCCACCGACCACAATTGTTTTTTCGTTTTCCTTTCATAGAAAACGCTGAACCTTTTTGTGACGTGTCAGCTGAAAATAAGATTAGTTACGCTGTTTCTACGGCTTATTGGATTTGCTTTGTGATTAAAATCTAAAAAAAAACACCACATTGAAATCCTACTCTTACAGCTTGACATTGCTACTTTTGCGAATTAAACGATATGCCAATCGCCAAGGTATCGATTATTCTATCGACCGTACCCCCCTTAAAATGAGACATAAAAATTTTCAGGACGAGATAATAATTCAACCTTCAGAAAGGGTAGGATACAGCATGATACTTGTTGTTGTCCAATTACTCCACCCCATGATTCAATAACTCAGTAGGGTAAAGAAGGAACACAGACCCGGGTTCTCGTAAAACCAAAAGCACATGTATATAAATAATTTCAAATCCCCGACCATACAAACCCAGTACCGAGCGAACGAATATTATTTTTGAAATCGATGATAAATAAAAATTAGGCTAATTTTATTGCACTGCCATTCTGTCAAATCTTTTGAACTAATAGATTTTAATATTAGATCGAAATAATCAATTTGAATTTGAATTGTTGAAACCTTACAATTCCGCATGTTTTTTCTTTGCGCATCTTTAGGCATTCTATCACACGGATTCAATATAAGTGACAATTGTCAATTTTATTCTGTCACGTGTACTGAAGTTTTCGAACGACGAATCCCGGATGGTGGTGAGTTATAAAACACGTGGAATAACACAAATTTTTAACATTTCAAATTTGATTTTAAAATTCCACGAAGTTCTCTCAGTCAATATAGTAATGAATCTATTTTAATCAGGTTATTATTTACCATTTACTGTTAATAAAAATACGTTTGTTTTCTAAATATTCATTTAAAAAATTCTATTTTTAAGAGCGCCAATATTCTTTGCCACAATAACATCAAACAACGACATGCCATCGTGCAAAAGATTTCCGAAACTATTTTCTATAATAAAGAATTGATATAATACAAAAAAGTTTTACGCTATTTTATAAGCATTAAATTGAGCAAAGACAGTGTATTTAAATGTTTTTATACATACATATATATATATATATATTTATATTAATTTTGTGATACCTATATACCAGTATCTTTGAGTCTTTTTTTGACCACTTAAAATGTATTTAAGTTAATCAAAAAACTTACACGTTTTATGTTTATATCTTAGATGTTATAATAATTTTAGTATAACGTTTTTTAACACGTTTTCGTGAATTAAAATTATTTTTGAATACAATTGAATATCCAGAGCGTGCCTAGATACTTACTCAATATATTTTTAGTATTAAATCAATAAGAAGAATTGCATGTATTTGCTTAAAAAATAAAAGTATCAACAAATACGAAATTCTGACGCCGAAACATATATCATTCTCGTAAAATACATACACACACATTATCACTTTTAAGATGTTAACTGTCACTACTTAGTGGTATTGTATTTTAAATAATAAAAACACACACATTATCTCTAAATACCAACAGAAATAATCGCAAAAAAGCAACTGGTAAAATATACGAAAAAATCTGCTTTGTATGAAGCTGTATATTACAAAAATGTCGACAAAAGAAAGCAAGCAAATCAAATAATATTTATCACTATCTTTTTAAGTGTTTGTAAACAACACAGTATTTTCCGGTTTTTTTTTTTGCATAAATCTAGATTTTTCGGAGTTAATGCGTTAATTATTTTCGCAGTAAATTAAAGTCAGTACTGTGTGAAAATTAAATTATCAGTTATAAGGCCAAGAATACCGAAATTCGTAAAGAAATTCCCGTCTTTTTTATATCAAAATATATGCTCATCTATGTATACTTGTAACAAGTTTTATTTGAATTAATTTATATGTTTAAATTCTAAAAGAAAAACAATTTACCTTTCCAAATATAAGTGCATACGTGTTACAAATAAATTTAATTAATAATTGATATTTATAATAGTTTAAGAATTTTTAGGCTCCATATTTTCATTATTTTTATCGATCGTAATTATTAAGCCACAAGAATTAAACAAATCAATATTACTTTATTAATTTTATATGCTTTGAAACTAAAATCTTATTTTGATATAGTTAAAAATAATTTGAAATCGACTAAGAATCTAACCAAGTAAGTTCCACCAAAGTCTTAGTCTAATATATAAAAATAATAATCGATTGAACTTACTTATTCTTGTTTAAGAATATGAATGCTCTCGAACAGTTTACTAAATGACAATTTTTATCAATAATTTTAAAAAACACTCAGTCAACGTATTATATTTATATTTGAATATAAACTGTAAACAATTTAATATTTTCACAGGAATGTGCAAATAAAATGTCACTTTGTTTGTGATATATTGATTTTGTGTTTAATTTACAAGACATTGCGTATTATGATTTATAAATGTACTATGTACTAACACATAATTTGATTTAATCTTATAATATTATTTATGTGTTCAAATAATAGCCCTGAAAATCGAACATGTCAATTGATTACTGTAGACACAAAAAGGTTCCCAAATAGATCATATAAATTAAAATAGGCAGTCAAATATTAAGCAATTTTAACTGTCTGTAATAGTTAACGAAGTTTCTTCTTCACTATCGACTATGGCATATGTTTGTTAAAAAGAGATATCTTTGGTTATATATGACAAAACGTTTTAGTAAAATAATAGCAAAAATTTATTGATGAGTGCCGAATATAACTTTTAATAGTTAACTCGTATCGTTCAAATGTTAAGCATTTCTACGCGTTTTATTTAAAAAAAAAAATATTTATATGTGTATTGTTATCGACATCTTTTGTCAATATCTTCGAGTATTCATTTGTCATATTTTAATAATATCACAAATAAAACATAAAAAAAGAAAATAGTATACAATAAACCATTGTTTCAGTTGTTATGTCAGTTAAAGTTATGAATATAACATACTTATATGTATCAAATGCTGTCGCTTATTTGCTATTCGTTCATTATGAATTTTGAGAAATAAATAGTGATTGAAAACACTATTTTATTTCTCAAAATATCTCTTCATTCGTTAGGTGGTATTGTTAAATACGTAAACAATGAAATTTAAAGATTTTTTGCGTATTTTGATACTGCAATATACAATAGTTATTTAGCATGGGAATTCTACAATGTGAGGAACATTGCTACTAGTTGTGAAATATGAATTGCACAAGTCTTGGTACTATTCCCTCATAAGCTATTTTGATATAACGATCCTATCTTTATTATTATCAATGAACAGATTATGTGACACGATAATTCTATGAAAAATATAAGTAGAACAATGTATTAATACTGGAAGCGTTATCTCTAATATTAAATTATTAAACAATACACAAACAGGAGTAAATAAATAAAGAGTTTCACGTTATATTATATTTTAAGGAATTCGTAGTTATTGTAACATGCTTTTGATAATATTTGTCAAATCAATAAGCGAAATACTACATTATTTAAAAAAGTCTTTTTACTTAAATATGAATATAAACTAAATTATATTTAAATGTACTTGTTTGTAGTGCCGCCTGTCAACATTCACTCAGAACTTACGCTCACACCTACCCATACATTTTCTTTCTCAGTTAACCGTTATGTGTGTCCTACTTCACAGAGATATAGATGATTAATTGAATTGATATATTTTAATAAAATATATAAATGTATTGTAATCTCTTCACGGCAACATAGATCATAGAAATCAAATTTAATTTTGCGTATAGCCTTTATGATTTTTCTTGTGCTTACTTGTAAACGTTTTGCTATACTTTTCCAGTTTTTTCCGATATTTTCTATCACACAAGTGTTTATTTGTTAAAATTCACTTATCAAAGATTCCGGCTTCTTTGTATTATATATTTGAGAAGGTTTAAGGACGAATGAATAAATAGATGAGATTCCTATTGGTTATTTTTGGCAATATGTTTGGAGAAATGCCTTAAAAATATTTGTTTACGTCTATCGTGCTAATTATATGATTTACAAAATCAACGAGACTTTAATTAGAAGAAGACTAGAATTTCCTATTTTGCCAGTATGTTCTCAGAAGCTAGCTTTGTGTAACTATCTGCGCTGGGATTTGGCAGCTGAACTCGTCGAGCGAGTGAAGACAGGTCCCAAAACAATCAAGGCTTGCCGTTCTATCATTAGCGCATCCTCTAACTTCAGATACCAGAGACGTAGTCACGTTTTTTATTCATCTTTGACAAGTCTTTTCTCATTGCATATAAAATTAAAATACAGGTTTCTTAACTATACTTGATATTTTTTTTTGCTCAGAACATCTCAAGACTTGTCAGAAGTGGCAATTTAAATTTTATATCAAAATGAATATCTGCAAATATTCCATTGAAAATATCGTATTGTCAGATATATTTTTCTGTCGAATTTATTGATACCAATATAAATTGCAAAACATCTTAATCGAAAATTTACCATACGGCCGATTAATTTGTACTCTTTAATTGAACTAAATTCTTCCTGAAGCAGATTAGAGCTGCAATATATATCAAGCAGTGTCTGCCAAAACTGTATGACAGGGCACACTGGTGTGTCGTAGCAAGTCTCGAAGGAAGTAATGTCAATTCGTTAATTTTCCTGATAAATTAATTCAGCATCTACATAATTAAAATATATATTTGTCAAGTTCGTACATAGTGGTCGATGCGACACAGAGGTAAAGTGACGCTGGTGTAACATACATACATGCATTTTTATTTGGCGTGTCGCGAAGTAAAAAGTTTTACAGACACTGATATAAATAAACCTTTTTTTTTATATATCGTAGCATTTAACGACCATTCAATTCAGTTTGATCTGCAATATATGACACATTAATTTTCCGCAAATACTCATGTATACCCAGATGTGGATATATTCAGTTTGTTAGAGAAATTCTGAACACAAAGAAATCAAGAATATCTTCTTATTTATTTCTTGTTATCACTTGATTGCTTGGTAATTGCAAATATATATATATGGAGACGTAGAAATAGTGTTTTCTTACGTGACCATGATTTAAAGGGCGGCACTAATACAAGTAACTATTTTTTTTCTTTGTGAAAAACATTTTTGTAACCAAATAAATTTTAGTATGAATCATCATGAAAAATCAAAATTTTCTTACAATGTATTAATTTCGATGATTAATATAATTAGTTATTATTTTTACATACAAAAGTATCTAAATATATGTTAATTGAGTGGAATGGAAATTGCCAGTATTTCTTTTTTATTTTTTAAAATAAACAAAAAATGCTAATTAATTTTATTGCTCGGTAAGGATATGTTGTAAAGTCATTAAGTATTCATTTGGTAACTTTGAAATTATTATGATCCACAAATCAAATTGTTCAATTAATTATATTGTAATGTATCATTGTAATGACTGTGCAGAGTATTCGTAAAAACGTTAAAAAAAATTATACGGATTTTATAATCACTCTAAATAAATATCTTGTTTATGAAACTATAAAATAGTTTGTATGCTATGTTAATATAATACCATTTTAATGTTGTTATTTTTGGCTATTTAATGATTATAAATTATGTTTTGATTATGATAAATTTCTCACGAGTATTCCTTGAAATCCTCATCGAAAATAAAGCTTAAATAACTGCAGGTTAACGAAGCGAAGAAATGTGTCTTCTGGCAGGATGGGCACCTTACAAATAAGCTACATATTGCTTGGCTATAATCTTAAAAGACCACAGAAACTTCCGCTTTCGATGCTCCAGGGCAAACTCTAGACTTTAGAAGCTTCCAGTAAAGATTTTATACCGTGTTTTATAGTTTACAATATGCAGCAAAAAAGATTGCAAAACTATTTTCTTATTTGCGAACATGCATGAGTGACTTTGACATGAGAAATATGGCATACTGAATATAACAAAAAAGTGTCAATGAAAATTTATGAAGTTAACCTTAGATCATAAATATTTATTTTTATCAAAACGTCATTGGTATGCAGAATAAGGTAGATGATAAAGAGACTATCTGATAAAAAAAAAACAGGATGATAAAAACATTTCATTATAATTTACCGATATTGCACAATGTTGAATTATCTGTTACTAACCAAAATATGAGATAATCCAAACTGTTACTGTTTAAATAAGACTTTTTAGCAGTGTGAGTATGTTATCCAAATGTAGCAGCAAACTTCCAATGTCAAATGATAAAATAAAAAGACGATTATAATAACACAGTAAAAAAATATGAAGGTATTTTAGTTCTACAAAATTTATAAGATATATTGTTGTTCGCTATTTTTTTACAGGGTTATAATGTATTTCTACTAAGTAAATACCAATTCAATCAATAATTATTGTAACCTACCCTAAATCGGACTCCAATATATTTTATATTCGCCCACCAAGGCAAGTTGTATGTAAATATATTGTGCAATTTTGAACGCTTACAATTATAACAGAAAAAGTGTCTAATAGCATAAAAACACAAAACAAATTTGTTCTATAGAAGCTATCGTTGTTGTATGAATTTATGTCTTAAAAAATAATAATAAATGTACAACAATTTCGTATTTTAATAAAAAAAAAATTAAAGATACTTAAGCATCCAGTTCTAATATTTGCAACTTTTTTTGAATCTTATATCTGTTTCGTAGATTCATTGAACGCGAATTCAGCTTCTAAGATTTATTTCTTATTTTTTGCCAAAACCAATATTCTAATAAAAGTCAAATTATTCTCTTATGATGACAATATTGTGATTGATGATATCGGAGCAAAAGCATTCCGGAAACTGTCGATTTTTCCCTAGAGTGAGTAAGCCAAAAAACTACTGTATCGGAGTAATATTCATGGCAGAAATCCATGTTTGATTATTCTAACCCTAAGTATGTAGGTCAACTAACGCATGTATATCTAATCTTCTTGATCCCCTATCATGTTTCTCTATTTTAATGACTATTCCTCTTATAATATATCCGCTACGAGAAGGATTTGGGTTCCATGCACGGAAACCATTCTCATGTTATTGCTTTTGTTGAATTTCATATATAAATCTTTATAATGTGAAACGTGAATCCATTTTGAACGATTTTCTCAGTGTGAATATAAATTTAACCAAGGAGGTAGTCATTTTTTTAAACAAAACATATTTCGTGAAAACACGTAACATTTATTGTTTGGATGACTTATAAATATTACATTGTGATTACATAAATATGTGTAGAGGAAAGAAAAATTAAGTTATTAAATTATGTCACTTCCCAAATCATTATTATGAAAAATTAATTGTTGTCAAGTTCGTTGTATTTTATAAAATATTCGCCACTATAATTTATTAAAATATGCCACATATTTATACATCTAAAATTGCTGAAGACGAAATTGAATGAAGTTAATTAAATCTATGAACAAAAATATGTATCTTTTTCTAGTTTTTACGACAAATAAATTACGGCGCAATTATTTTTTTAAACTGATCGGAAATATGTGATGAGAACAGGTGTTAAGTAAAATATTGGTTCTGGGAAAGAACTACTAGTGATACAAACGTTCCCTCAACTGCCGATTTTAGAATCTTATAAGGAATGGATGGAATAATATTTAAAAATAACGCACGTCTAGCTCTTGGATTCAAGTCTATGTTCGATTAAAAATTTTACATATCTGTTCGAGGATTCGAAACTGCGACCCTGTAATCGAATAAAAAACCCAAGAGCTTATTACTACTACATAATACCTCTCTTGGTTGCTCAAAAATAAAAAAAAAACACTAAACTAAATAATATTGAATAGACGATTCAATAATTTCTTTCAATAAATCTATCTTGAAAGAGATTACATATTTAAAGAATCATGCACTCTTTTGATTATTGACTAAAATAAAATTATTCCAATCAGATAACACTTCGTCATACATACCGATTTGAAAACTAATTTTAGAACTGGTTCTTTCATTAAATAAATACTAGTTTTAAAAATATGAAATAAGAATTATGGGACAAACAAATGTCATCACAAATCGATGTTTCGCATCCGATATGGCATAAGTGTCATTTTTCAAACATTATATAAACTCAATAAAATATATACTTCGTACCACACATATGATTGCATCGCTAAAAAGCATTGTGAATAAAAAACTTATAATCTGCGAAACCCTTCTATTGGCGCAAACTATTAAATTGCTTTTGAATCATTTACCATGCAAAACGATTAATTTTATTTTGGCACCAACGTTGAATTTGCACAACGTACCACCAATCGTTGCAACCAGCCCTTCCTCTTCGCACAGAATCAATGTAAATGTATGTACTCAGCCGTTGATATAGCACTTAATAGCTTGAATATAGTCCCATGAGAATCCAATATTATCCTAGGATTGTTTCGTCCTGCGTATCAGGGTTTTGTCAATGTTCTATTTATTACAAGAGGATGCCAGAGGGTGTATGTAAGTGGGGATCTCAGAAGTGTTTGTTAACGATATGTTGAAAATGGTGCGTCTCAAATATACAAATACACAAAAATGTTTTGGCACCATGCTTATAATAATTTCTGTCTTTGCTAAAAAATAAAATATTTTATAAAGTTGTCTTTGCTTAATATAAACCATTATCACTATGAAATATTGGTTTCTCACGATATTCCGAGAATTCCTATACATAAATATATTATAATAACTCATAATATAAATTACATATATTTGAAAATTTGTGCACGCGAGATTTCGATTTGAAGTAGCCGTTTTATTACAAACAAGTCTATTAACACATTTTGATTGAAAAGTTGGCATGTATACAAATCCAAAGATTCAAGACTAAGAAAACAATGTGCAGGAAGTCATACGATATACATACAAATGAAGTATATTAATTTAAAAATTAAATGTTTAAAATCTCTTATAAAAATTTTGCAAACAACATTAAGACAAATCAATAATCCATATCAATCGGAATCAAAGATCACAGCACAATATTGAAAGACCGATTAATAAGAATAATGATTGGGAAATTTTTTGAATCAAAGTTGTCTGCACTTAAATATTTTATGGGACATAATGCATCATTAATTAAAATCATAACATTATTATTGTTTAAAAAATAGTCATAATTACTTGAGATTATTATTATCATTAGGCTATATGTGCTGTGGCTTGAAAGATGACAACGGGTGAAATACTTAACATTTCAACAAGCCGTTATTTAGATATGTTACGTCTACTATTGGCGAATTTTATATAACTATACATCCATTCGGGAACTCTTACTGTTGCATATAAAACAAGTAATGTATGGCACGGGCTCTATAGCTAGGTTGAAATTTTGAGTATATCAGTATGTGTTTTGGTGCACGAGGTGTTTGGTGAAGATAAACCAATCCCCCGGGTGAGTCGATCGCCGCACAATGAACAGAGAGAATGAATCTCTCCGGACTGTGATAGCAGAAATCGGGATCACTCGCTATTAACGGCTTGCGTTAGACTGGATTGTTTTTGGAGGGATCATGTGCAGTTTATGCGCACCCGTCTCTGAATAATCAGTACATTTGACTCATTTAAACCTGTGGAGTAATTAGCACAGATAATGTGGTTTATCCATGTTATTGGTGACTTTATCGCTAGTTTTAATGATTCGAATCTACCGCAAACAAATTCAGAGAAACTCTTAATTTCTGGAATAAATATTTTGTAATTATCATTATAAGATTAAATAATCCGAATGATAATTTTAGAAAATTTTTGAAATGTTTACATCAGTATCCAAGTTAACGATTGGGCAAAATATATAGCTTTTAAATTCAAATTAAAAAAAAAGCAATAATCGAATAATCTTAATAACACTGTAAAACACTCAGCAACAGAAAGTGAAATTATTATTTAATCGTGTGTACAAAGAAAACATTTTCTATCACGCTGTTTACGGTTGGCCACAATGACGCATAAAATTGAGTTGACTACTTTTCGCTAAATGATTTTTTTTCAATGTATGAATATCAGTATGTATCAGATATTTTAAGTGTATTGGAGGTTTGCAATATTTTGAAATTATACCAATGTATTGCTGGCAGCAAGAAAAAAGTTCCAAATATATCCATGTATAATGTCGAATCAAAATACGATGGTAGAATACTATATGATACATTCTAGAAAATTAAGAATATTCATGCACATATAAAACAATTAGATAAGCGCAATAAGAATCGACTGCAATTTCTACTATATTTCTTTTGATATTGAAAGCACTTGATTTGATGGTTCTTGGGACTCAAGTTGTATTCATATTTACTTTTAGTGAAAAGTAAAGTAACTAGAAAAATTATGTTATTATGAAAAGTGTAAAACAGTATGTCCTATTATTAGAAATGTGAAATAATAATATTATATTTTCGATTCAGCGGTAGTAAAAATCAACGATAACATTGTATACGAATAGGTCACGCAACGTCAATAGAATTAATACATGATATATACATATAATATATATTTACCATCAGCCTAAAGATTCATAGATACGTCATCGTTTAATTAGTGATTCTAGAAAATATTTTTTGTCAAATGTTTGTCATGTCATCTCATGACGACTTCTAATTAAAAAAATCTTATATCAAAGAAAAAATATTAGACAATAAATTAATTGTATATAATCTCAAGATACTCCATGTTTAATCTTCCATCAGGTATCCACGATCTTGGGTAGCAACTGCATCTAAATATACAATAGCTTTTAATAATAAAATAAATTAATACAAAAAAACTATAAATTGCGTTAATTATACAAAGAGAGCGCTTAATGAACTCTCAAAACAAGCTTCCCGCACTGCTGGCAGCATTTATAACAAAACGCCGACAACGAAAAGCAAACCGACCGCCGCCGGAAGTCCGGTAACCGCCGGCGAAAACCGCGAAACATCACAGCGAGTGCGCACTTGTTTGAACACAGGGTGGAAAGAGAATTTCCCGGGAAACGCGGGAGAGTTCTGAAACCGCATACCGACGGCGAAGAGTGCGATGGTGTTCTTGTACCTAAAATTTGGTCTGTAATTTGTACCGCGGATGGAAAGCATATAGATATATGTTATGCATCATTCACAAAATAATTACGTGAAGACGAATCGGTCGGAAGTCGAAAATAATTGACTAGAAAATATGATAAAAACTTTTTACAAAATCTTTATTTTACAATATAAAAAAAAATTAACGATCCATTATTTCCATTTAACGGTTCATTTTCAAATACATAATCAATTCCCTTAATTTGCTTTTTTTCATTACATTTCTTGATTAATTTCAATGTTGTCAAAGAAGTCAATCAAGTAAAGAAATTACTTTTATTGGGTCAAGTATACATTATTGGTATAGAAACATTGCACACAATATATATGTATTATACATATTTAAAAACACAAATGTACTTCTTTCAAGATTTTACCAAATAGTCAAAGCCGATTTAATAAACTGAAAGAGCATTTAATCGGTTAAATATGTTTCCTTCTGCTTAACGGAAACGATTCCTGATAACTGTGTTATATTTCTATAAATCTTAAAACAATAAAAAGGACTTGCAAAACTGAAGGAAGCGTAAACTGTAGGCTAAAATGAACGAATCTTCTTCCAGCATGTATTATCACATTTTATATATTGTAATATCAAATAATTGTTCAATATTTTTAGTGTTTTTTGCGAATGCTTTGTAACATGGATTATCGCTATTAAATAATGAATGTAGTACCTTTAAGTATTATCTGTTACTTTCGTAGTTACTAGTTAAAATTATTTAAATTAATATATCTAGAAAAAAATCTTAAAAATTCATTTAATTCACTGGTGTATTTTATTACACCGCAATTAAAATGTACTTCTCTCACTGGCATCTCGGTGACTGACTGAAAGTTAAGTGTGAAAAAGTGGAATTTTTAATCATTTTCTGTAGCAATATTTGACGGTTGTTTATTTTGACGATGTATACAATTTTATGAAAGAAAAGTAAAATCAATATTTCAGCTATTTGTAAGACGGATTTGAAATAGGTGAATGAATTATACAGTAAATAGTTACTTCCCACATCACATATATAGTGAATGTAGAATATTTTCAATTTGAGTAAGAATGCTTACCGTTCAAAGAAAAGAATAGAACAAAAAAAAAACATTTTTCTTCGTCTATGTCAGTGATCCCAAATACGAAATGTTGAAATTGCCATGCCCGCCCGCTATAAAAGCAAATATATCGATATTGAGAGTAGCTTTGAACTATTTCATTGTAGTATATATATTAACTTGAAATGTTTGATATCACATAGTTAATATATTCGAAATGTATAAACCACAAATTCAACATTTATATTAAAAAAATCGACACAAAAATTAAACAAATTTTTATTAATTTACATTTACATTTCATATTCTTCATAAATATTTCCTCTCCGCTATGAAAGCATCGGCTTAAGAAAAAACTAAATCTTTATATACTACTCCTCCCTCTTGAAGTGGCAAATATTTTATCTGAGATTTTCACTTATTGTTTATTATGGAATAAAACAACGAATTTTTGATCAGAAAACGTTCTAATAGGCGTCTATTATATTATTAACTGCTATCACCTCTATTTTTAAAGTCAAATTGTGAAAATACTCGTCCTTGGGTGACATTGAACGATTCATTAGAATTTAGATGATTTTTTGCTTTGCCATAGCAGTTGGATAGATAATATATTATTTTCTATTAATAATAAGAAAATATTTTTTGTAACTTTTTTTCTATAGAAATTATTCGGCCAGTAATGGGTCTGCTATTCATCTGATGAAAAAATTGTTGCTATTTTGCACCATCTAGAAACTTAGAGAATATATCGTATTTTAGTGTATGAAATCAACATAAATATATTTTAAATGCATTAATAATTTACAATCAACTATACTAAAGAATCCAATGGATTTTCGAGAAGGATCATGCTTTTGAGAAACGCAGATATATGTGCGATTCTCTGCTCTCAGGATATGAGTGTTTGACGCAAGTTTTTAATATTCTCTTATTTTGCAATCTTCAAGCGCGAATTTTGTATTCATCGACGTTTTCAAAAAGTAGCGATGGAAAAATAGTATATCCTAAAATAAATATCATTTGGGATGAGATAAGCGTTAAAGGTCCATAAAAAGGTATTATATTATCGCCATCATTAATATTATTCTATGGGTTACATTGATAGTATCCATTGTGCTCTTTTCCGTATAAGTTTATTATTTAATATTTTTTTCTAAAATTTACTCAAATGTGAGTTATCTCATTATCTTCTTGTTTATATTGGACTATGTAATAGTTGTTAACGTCTTTTCAATAAATAATAAGTGAAATAAAATGAAATATAATCATTTATAAAACATACATCTATATTAAATCTTCTAAATTTTGTAGGCAAACATTTTTTTTTTCGATTCGTTATTTGATTATAACTTTACTTATTTTCTGGTGTCGTATGAGATTGTTGAAAAAGTCTGTATATTATAGCCAGCATTACGCAGAGAAATCACAAAAGTTAGCATTAGATTTTTTTTTAGTTTTTTAGTTGATAAAGTTGATTCAATCGCATATTAATACAACAAGCTAAAATACCAAACATCACTGAAAAAGCGGATGTACTTAAATAAATTCAATATTTTTTTAAGATAAATTGATTTCTGAAATTCGCCGCACGATAACGATTTGATGTCTAAAAATTGACAACCTCAATTTTATATCATCAATAATTACATTAAATCAATTATTTTATGGTACGATTTTTCACAACATTTGGGTCTAATAATATTATAACAGAAAAACGCAGACAAAACGTTTTTCAATTATGAGCTACTTACAATTTGTGCTCTAGAGGCTAAATGATTTCTTGGAGCAGTATTTGAAATAGCACAGCTTGTTTGAGAATGCTAAGATGCAGTTTTAAAGAAAAAGAGAAATTTTTATCAGAGCTTTCGGGTTGAGAGAACTTAAATAAGAGAAAAGTATTATCCTTCGACTTGTTCTTTGTAGGGAAACAGTAAAAGCGTGCAATAAAAATCGGGTAAACGTAGAAGATGAAAAAGTTTTTTATCATTGACTTTTTTATATGCACTCGCTTAAGCCAGCTTACATTTTAACTGAGTGCATAAAAAAGTCAAGGATAAAAAGTTTTTCAGTGTATTTTTCTAAAGCTTAATCGATCCATATGTAGACATAATATATTAACCTTTGCACGACTTGCATTGAAGAGATTTAATTATTTTTTGTTTCAAGCTTATTTTGATGACAAAATAACTAATTATTCTGAGTTGTATAAGGGACAATTTAGCAAGAAAACCGCTTAGTATTAATAAATAAAAAATCTGAACTGTAAGGTGAGGTGAAAAATTGACAATCTTTTCGTGTAGTAAAATAAATAGGGCTCGTTCTATCCAACATATTATAATAAGTCACACAACGCGAAATTGCATTTTCTTTACACATTACACGAGGAGCGATCGGCAAGCAAAAAAGGCTAGCCGTCCGAACGAATTAGGACGAAATTCCTCACCCTCTAACGCTAACAAAATCTAACTGCTAACGGTCGGAGTCAAAAAGACGTTAATATAGCGACAAGCGTCAGAATTATTCCTTCTGAAACTATAGACAGTTATCTTTTCAATAACAGAAATGAAAGCGATTTTCAAAATTTTTTCAATTTACAAGATAAATTGAAAAAATACTTGCTATATCGACTTGAATTATTCAAAATTTGTACAATCTCACAAGCTTTGCCACTCATGAAACATATGCTCGGATATTGAATATATTGCATCCGTGTTAAATGTCTCATGATGTCAAAAATCAAAACCGGGATCATAAGTGATGAAACTTGTAAGAGTGTATATAATTCAAAATTGAACAATATTTACTGACCAATGTTTTTACGAAGGCAAGAGGTGACTTAGTCAGCGTTCTATAATAAGAAACTTGCACAAAAATGTCATATGCAATGAAATAAATGACAAAACCATGAAAGTGTGGAAATAAAGATAGGACAAATGGTTAGCTTATCGCTCTTGCTATGCTCCGTTTTTAATTCCATAATTCCATTTCTTAGAACGAAAATCTATAAACTTAATTCAATCTTTTTCATATCCAAAACCATAAACATTAAAAAACATTTCTCAAAATAACATATCTATATTGAGGCGCAACGGCGAAAGGCGAATAAAATAATATATTTCCATAACAAAGCAAAATGCTTTCATGAAATCAGTATGCTTATTGTCGATGCATTCTCTAGAGAGAGTAAAAACCGCAAATGGATCAGAATGATTGGAATAGATTTTTCTTGAAAAAAAAAACACCACAGAATATCTAAATGGAAATGTTTCATAAATATTTATGGCCATGTTATAATAGTTAAGTACAACAGCAAAATAGTCGTATGCGAAAATCAGTGTAAATATTTATTATAAAATAAATATTCATAAATAAAAGCTGGATATAATAATACTTTAAATATGCTTTATTTTAAAAATCCTGGATGTAATAAAAAAAACTTTTTTTTCATTCTGTATTAAAATACCAAATAATAAATTATTATATACAGCGTTTCTTAGATATATCAACTTTTAGAACTATATATCGTACTCATATTATATTAATGATTTGAATAATGAAGAGATAGTGTGATACCAAACTTTATACAAAATTTTACGCTTAATATGAATCTAAATGCTTTGACATTTTTTATGCTTCAATATTTCAAATGAATTTAGAAATGCCTGTTCACTAAAGAATTATTTTTTTTAAGCAATATTAATATAACTTAGCAAATAAACCACAACAAGCCACCGGGCTTCAAATTTTCATTATATGTTTTATTGAATCTGTTATTAAATTTTAACATCTACATTGGAATTTTTAAACGTTGTCGAAAAACTTTCTTATTAAGATTGTAATAGAAGGTACATTAAAGAAGTGGGCGGCATAAAATTCTCTTATTTTCCGGCTTTCCAATTAAATACTTGCTTGAAAGATAATTTTAATTCTATTAGCGAACAAATAAAATACCTCTCTCTGCCTGTAACAAACAACTTTGAATAAAACAGAGCGCCGTTTAAACGGATTATTAATTAATTTATAGCATTTCAATGAAAAAGTTTCAGCTTTATCGAGAATCTACCTGAAAAAGAGAAATTTATTAAGTAATTGTATTCAATATTTAAATTGTGCAGATATAAATACTTAGGCCTGCCAAGCACTGTGTTCAATTTTAAATCCTCGAAAGAAAATTTCCATACACAAGTAATAAAACAATATGTAAAATACAGTAAATTCTCGATTCGTCGATTTTTAAGTGACCGGATGAACGACAAATTTAAAGAAAAAAGCCTGTTATAGATACATATACAGATATTTGTTAAAAAAAACCAATTCTTTCATTTACAATAATGGTTCACGCTTCTCATAAATAAACACAGTACAAAACGATACATAATTATGAAAGGGAAATCGCTTTAAGTTGTCCGATTTACGACTATCTATCTATGCGATAATTATTGTCTATAGAAAGTGGTTTTTTTCATGATTGAAAATAACAATCTATTAAAATTCATAAGAATTTCATCAGTTAGTTTAATAGTTGTATTAATTTGCGCTATCATTAGAGATACCAACGAACTCATAAATTTCTTTTGAAACTAAAAAATTTGCCATTTTCACAGTATTATATAATAATTAAGTTTCTCAAGCGAATAGGATTCCAATACATGAATTTCTTTCCAAATGAGATTATTCTAAGAAATTCGTTTCATTATTAAAAATTAAAGTACCTTTTTTTATTTCAATAATAATAAAACATTTTTAGTTTCATTTCCACAATATGTTTTAGGATCATGTTATCATTATCAACCGATAATGCGTTTCATCCAATAAGTGAATTATTTTATGTGATTTTTAAGATAGTCAAGCTCTTTAAAGAAACCTTTTTTATATTTTCTATTTCTGTTAGAAGTTATATATCATATTATTAATGGTATTAGTGTTTAACTATGAGTTCGATGTAATATTTTATGTTAACTTTGGATGTTGATAGATAAACCCACGCATAAACTCTAAAATCAATAAGTTTTTACTATACATACAGACAACAATACATAAACATTTCAGTGTTTTGGTTCAATGTAAAATATAGCAAGGCGAATGAATTGTGGGCTCCGATTCAAAATGTTTCAACATAATGTGTATCAGATAAAAAAGAATTGCCAGATAAAATGAACTTTTTAAATTGCATCATATCTCCAGCGCACCTTGACAAGTGATCTGAAGAGAGATGGAAAACTTCAGAGGCGCGTACTAAAATATTCATATTGCGTTCAATTCGCACCTTAAAAATTGTTTGTACATGAAGTCGTTAAATTAAGAGAACAAATAAAAATGTTTATTTTTATTGTTGCGTATCTAAAAAGTTTACCACTACACACGCTATCAATCTTTTTCTTAAAAAAATAATTGATGCCTAGATCAGACATTTTCAATATTTTAAATGCTGGGATGAAATAATTTAACTTAGGTCATAGTCATTAAATAAAAAGAGATTTCATTTTGTAATTAATGTAATACTATATAAGTTTTATTGTTCATACGTTTTTGTTTTATATAAATTATTATTTTTAGTAGTGGTTTCACTCATTTGAATAGTTTGTTACCCTTATTAAAATATAATCCATATTGGATTTATTCTGGATAAAAGCATTACTGGTGACTACTACGATATATAGAAGTCTCGAAGTCATGCCACTCCACTTGTGTGAACGTACTTGAAAACAATCGCCAAATTAATGCGATCTTTCGCAGGAAACGGAAAAAGTTTGCCGGAGATAAAAGTGACGTAGAACGGGAAAAATGTGCGAAACAATAGCGAGCACTCGCGGCTCGTTCCACGGGCGCGGGCGGGAACGGAGACCGCTCAACGGCGAACAGTCCGACTGGGACGCAGGGCAGGCGATTATTCCGCGCCATTGTCGTCGCGGACATAGCGGAGCATTATTGCGAAACAATTTAGCAGCAATGGCAAACGATAAAAAATCATAAGCGTACGATTTTAAAAGCTTAAAAAATAGCCTTTACTGAATATAAACCTTCATGTACACTATTTCAAATATAAAGAATCGTGTTGCTATCGTCTTCATTTAAGGGGCAAAGTGACTAATCTCAGAATAGATACGTATTCAAGATTTTTGTTAGAAATTTTTGATCAATCTACGAGCCTTATGTATTTCTTCACTTATATGATTTGTTTTTTGAAATATGTGGGAATATTTTTTTTTATAAAAACAACTTTTATGTTCGCAATCGTCAAAAAGCTTGGCTGCAGTACTCAATAGCTGGTATCATAATTCATAAATAGACATTTTACTCCATTTATGAATCTCTATTTGATAGCGTTGATGCGTGTTATTCCAAGAAGTCCCTTCGACACATCAAAGTATAAAAAAATGTTTAGCAGAAGGGACAAACGATCTACAAATATTTTTGCAGACCTATTCTTATATTGACTTCAAAAATAGAGTTTGAGCAATTGAGTATGCAACGTTGCTTACAGAAATTTATCCGTTAAGATAGACTCCATCAGAAGACCATATACTTCTCACTAATATTATAATTCAAATTCAATCAATGTAATATGATATCATATTATTTCAAGTAAACTGACACCATTAAACATAAAAAATCATTTTTCGGCATTCTAGTTCTTACACTGTCGTAATTTTATATTCTGAAGTAACTCATATATGTTAAAATGCGGCCTTAATGCCATGTAAACTCTTTATTCGTGCCACAGTTGACAAGATTTTTTTATATTTAAGCAAGCGATCAATGCAAATGTAACTGTTTGATATCAACCCATAACGTATTCGATAATATTTGATATAACTGGAATACAATACATAAAGGGAAAAATACATAACAAATGTTTTTGCTAAAATAAGGTCACGTTGTATGTGAGCTATTACAGCATATAAAAATAAGCGCATCTTAAAGCTCCAACAACAAATAAAAAAACGATGAATATGTTTTTTAAAAAAGACCATGTATACTTTATTAATTTCCGTTAATTTTTAAATACAGTAAAAACTACTTTATTATACTGATGCCATTATCTAACCTTTCATATTATCTCACATACCACCAGTTGCTGACTATCTATTTTGTTTCCACCCTTGAGGGGGGTAGACACAATCACATACCCTTGATGGATTGTTGTGCCTTTCATAAAAGTAGCGCAAAAACCACACTCAACAGGGTGATAGTAGTGTATTTTTTAAGCAAACATTATTTACAGACGAGCGAAAAAAACACCCTTTTAATTCAGTAATTACTACCTTCAACTTTCAAACTTTCAAAAAACATTATTAACTGTCCCCTGGATTTGATATAATATTCTTCTCAAATTTTTCAACTTATAATCAGCCACTTCAACCTGCTTGATGCATTTTATAAAAATCTACTTTTTGAAATAAACTTCCAACTTGACTATCGATTTTTATGTTATCGTTAGTCACGCAATGTAATCATATAATTAAATACAAAATCGATCGACATTCAAAGCCATAGATCTATATAGGCATACAATTCCACCATACCGTCTGATCTTAAAGTATCGAGAACTAGCGAGAGCGATAAGCCAAATACTGGTCACTTTTTCTATCCATCTCCTTTTATTTTACTGTAATTGTATTTAAATACTCAATTATAAGTTTAAAAACTTCTCACTTGGAGTGGAAATGTTTAAACAAAACTTCAACCTATACCATAATTATAATTTTCATACACATTTATAAATGTAAAGAATTTAATTATTTACTATCACGATGGCGGTATAAAGTATAAAAGAATCTGAAGAGATATAAAAAAATCTAAGTCATGAATAGCAAATATTTCCAACGCTATGAGTTTTCACACTTTTTTTCATTACAGCTTCAGAGTTCTTTAGTTTCCCATATTCCCAAGAAAAGCATTCAAAGGTGAAAGATTATTAATGGCGTTTGCTATGGGAACCTTTTTTCTGCAATAAAACATTGTAGACTGCAGGAATATTTCAACAGGAAAAAAGGAACATTTCATTTTAATGTACATTCGCAATCTAACATCTCAATTTCAAAGGATTTATTTATACGACGTGAACGCACTAAATAGCCGCGATTCGTTTTTATCCTTCTAATACAAATGTACTAACCCAAAGATCATATTAGTTTGTTTTATCATCGGAAAATTGATTATATGAATTATCAAATTATTATTGTATTGTTTTATTTACTTCGGAATTTCGGAATTGATCTATATCTATCATTAATGCAAGAAGAGGATAGGTGTAGTGAATATTTCCAAGGTTTTATGATTTGGGAATTATAATTTTTAATGATATTAATACAATTTATCGTATTAAACAGTGAGTAACGTTATACTATTATATGATTACCGTGCGGTAGTATTTCGCAATCACTCGCGTTGCAATAATGAGCTTGGGTAATAATGCACTAAATCGTATATTATATAATATAATACATGAGTATTCATAAAATTGTATGTTGTTAATAAACTATACAAAAAGTTGATTACCAAAATTTTTATTATGATTTGAGTATATGCTTATATATTTAAGTGAAGCATTTGATATGAATAATTTAGTAATCAATCTACGTTTAGCTATTTCCAACGATCATTCGACAACATTAAGACTAAAAACCGACAAAATTATAATTTTTTAATATTTTGATTTATTATATCGACTGAGGGTGATTGATAGAATTTCAATATCAAATTTCAATTATTTAAGCTTTGGACAATTCCACATCATTTGTCACGGACAACTCGGGTTTCATCATTCGGCATCTTCAGGCTTTCAATCACGTGTATGCCACAGAAATGACACACAATAAACAGTAAGTATCGGTTTTATACAAAAAGAATTAATTACAAAGGAAAAACACAGACACTAATGCTAGAATCCAAACACATGTCTGAAATAACTGTCAATCAACTTAAGACAAAGCAAATGCTGTTTTCAAATTATTAATAAGGAATTATTAACATTTATATGTCATTTGAAAATTACTTGACTTCATTTTAATGTATATTGTACGACTGGTAAATTGTTTTCTTAGTTCTCGAACCCTTGGTTTTGTATGCTTGCTTACTTTTAACTGTTTTTGTGTAATAGGATTGTGTCATCATCAGTTGATAATGATTGTGATAGGTAAAGCCGGTCCTGATCATAACATACATATACTGGAAATAAGTAGTTAAAAATATGTTTTTATTATTTAATATAGTATGCCTCTCCATCAAGATCTGACAGTTACGTTTAAAGTGATATTATAAAATGGTCTGCTAAATGGTGTTGATAAACACGAGCTGCAACAACTAAATTTTGTTTTTCATTTAAACATATAATGCCTTTCCGCCAAGAAATGATGTAGTATTGATGAATAGTTTAATCGATTTGTTTTCTACTGACACAGAAATATTTATCGCACTTTTAAAGTCAAATATTTAAAAACTATCGATTACTTATCATTCAAAATCCCTTGAATCAAAGTATAAAATTATTAAATGAAAAATTATTATATATTGAATTAAATTGTTTGGTCTGCAATAAGCACATGTTACTCGATCAGTTTTTTTTTCACTAACTGAAAGTGGCAAATAATAACATATTATTTCGAATAAAGATATATAAAAGTACAATATCAGTTCTCGCTATTCATAGAATGTATTGAACTTCAAGATCGGACTAAAAAACTTAATTCACTCAAGGGCTTATTACCCCTCCAGTAGGGAAGTAAAAAACTAAGTGTGGCTGTAAACAGGGGTGGATTTGGGAGGGGAAATGAGTCCACGTGGGAGGGCAAGTTGGACGGTAATAAAATGGCGAAGTTCTTCCATTCGAATTAATTCGAGAACGAAGTTTGTCTGCGAGTTTAGACCAGGGTATTTTTCACCAGCGGGGTCGAATGAAAAGAAAGAGATGTCTTTTAAGTCGCCGTTAGGATTAAATAATTCTTAAGCTTTCTTATAAATACATTTTTGTATACATTTCAGACTAACTCACTTCTCAATAGTATCGATATTTTCAATATATATGTTTATATTTATAATAATACGAAAAATTGACAGTACAATTTTTTCAGACGTGGTAAAATATTTCTCAAATATTTGACATAAGAATTTTTCTTCTGACATGTCTAATTACAGTTATTAATACAAATCTGAACAAAACTAGTTGTATAAAAAATTTGAACTAGTTAAGAAATCTACAAAAAAATCTATGAAACATCTGAGTAAGTTATAACACAATAATAAACTTATCTCAAACAAATTCACGATGAGTATTTTATGTGAGCAACCTAAGCAATTTTGTTGAAAAGAAATTAAGCTCGTCGTAAAGTTATCTGATGTGTGGGCTAAGGGTTCGATATTTAAGTATTATTTTATATACATAGATGCTAAATCTAACTTAAAAATACTGTAATGAACATTACAGAATTTGACAGCCAAGGTTTTTTTGTATCGTTTTTCATAAATAACTGTATACCAAAAACCACTTATTTTTCCCAAAACATTTATACTTATATTATAATAGTAATATTTCGCCATACAACTTTAGAGAGTCAATTTTTATTTATCGAATATAAATATAGATAATATTTAAAAAAATCTTTCTACCATCATTACGAATAAAAGTGATACGAAATAGAACTAAAATCGATTTTTTTAATCATGTTAAGAAAAACTGCATTTTCTTGGGCTGAATTTTATCATCCTATACATATTAGTAGACTCAAAATAGGTTTCAACTTATTCAAAGAATACTGCCAAAGTTATTTTGTATGAGTATTGCAATGTATTGATTTTTTTCACGCAATATATAATATATGGTACTTTTACCGATAAAACTCCATAATCAACACACAATCACGCCATTTCTGATATGCTCGCAGAATTTATTCGACGCAGTTCAATGCTATCGACTTGTCTTATCGTATCATTACTATGATGTATGAAACATTTGTTTTTTATCATCTCGCATAAGGCGGGAATGTGGCCTCATAAAAATATACGATATTTCGTATAGGTGGAAATATCACAGTTCCCAGCGGTAAACCAGATGTTAGGCACCGCGAACTTGCCGATAAACACCCTTAAAAGGAAAGTGAAAAGCGTTCTCCGTACATCTTCCTCCCTGGCTTTGTAATCTGTAGAATATAGGGGTTATGGACGCTGGTCTATTAAGCAGAAACAGCTGACAAACCAGTTTCTATACTCAATTTAGAAAGTTATTCAAGTAAGCAGGGACTCCCAATAATGATCACGTAAACATGATACATTAGTGGTATTATTTAGATGCGTACAAAATAATATATTAAAGTGTGTAGTTGAAACCATGTACGAAATATTGCGTATCACTCAAATAAATCTCATTCGATGTCAGTTACCAGAAAATGAAATTACACGGTTGATGATGCCATTCCAAGAAAAGTAAAAATATTATGTGATGAACTTTGTATTCTTTTTATTTTTGGATCACTTATATTATATTACTAAAAATAAATGATACTTTTTATAATCAACTGAATACACGGTTTTTTAGTACTTATTTCCACAATATATTTTTTGATCAGGACCGGTTTCGCTCATCGCGAGCATTATCAACTGAGCGAAACCGGTCCTGATCAAAAAATATATTGTGGAAATAAGTACTGAAAAATGTGTTTTTATTATTTAAAATATAATGCCTTTCCATCAAGAAGTGACAGTTAACACCTTAAAAGTGATGAATACACGGTGTTTATCGGGAAGGTTTACTAGTTTGTTTTTTTAATACCTTGTGTAAAATTAAAACAAAATAGTTACGTAATGAATTTTCCAATCCTCAAATGATTGATTATTACAAAAAGTTTTCATGATTAAAACACGTTGATTTATTGAATAAGTAACCATCATAAATTACGTGTCTATATTTCACGATCGCCATGTATGAATAGTCAAATTTGACCAAACTAGAGACCAATCAAAGTAATTAACCTTCCTGGCAAATTCACCATATATAAATTCAAAATCACGATCAAAAGTCGTCAATAAAGTTTCAAAACTTGTTCAAATTGTCAGGCTATAAAACAGCAAATAATACTCCTAGAAAACGATAATATTTTTAAATCAATAGCAATGGAGGCATGTTTTATTTTTATTTTATTTTGTTTCATTATAAATAAGATATATTTTCATCTTTATGTAAATATTCAATAACAAAATAGCCTGTTTTCAACACGAATCCCGTTACGTTAATTTATATGTGTATTAGCTTGAAGTTTGAAAATTCCGAAAAAAAAGTCTAAGCATCCCAACGTTTTTCCAAAACTAATAAAATGAATTTTCCTCACTTGTAAAAGAACCAAACGTAATATATTGTAAGTATATATTCTCCTATTGTATTATAAATCTCTCTTTAGGAGGGACTACGAGATTCTTGACAAGAAGTAACATATATAACAATGAGAACTTTTGACCCGCATACAAGTATCTTCGATTTTATTTTTCTCAGGAAACTTCCCCCCGATCGACCTCCCCATGCCAGGCTTGGGTTTTTTGTTATATAAAAATATTGGTGATAACTTCAAGTCATTTTTCATCCAACTATCATCCGTCTAAAAATACCTTAATCATTGGTGGTAATTCATACTTAATATTTTTTTTAGTGGTGCTAAAGTTTGTGTGAGTATTTCTAAAGATTTTTTGATCCTTTATAATTTTGTAACTCGTTGAGTCAAGTTTTTTGTTGCTATATTGAGCATAGTTCTTTTGTACTTGATAAAATAGAATACTTCTTTCATTCTTTCATTTTCAAACCCTTTATTTTTCCTTTTATGTGTTATAAATTGATTCATTCTTTTTTTTCCTGTATTTATTTCTTACCAATTTTTATTTAATTGAGTTTTATTGGTTTACAACTAGCTTTTTTAATTCTATAATTCTACAATATTGTTAGAAGAAAAAGAGTTAACATCAGTTTTTGACTAAATGACAATATTATATGTATTATGAACGTCATTACGATAAAACAAAGCAATCAAATTACAAAAAAAAACTGTCTGAAAACACAAAATATGTTTCATATGTTAATTTTTTTTTTCATTATGCTTATATTATTTTGAAATAGGTTTAGTTACATAAATGGTGTGAAGAAGAAATGACGTATACGACAAATACCGAATATCTTATTGAATGTGTCCATAATCCATAAATAATTTTCATTTTAATCATTTAATTTATTCAATTGTTCGTGCGCCGTTAAGCCCAAAAACATTAAATTAATCAAGTATTTAAAAAAAAAAAAATTGGTTACGATACAATTTCTCTATTGTAGAAGAATCTATTTCACAAATATTATTATTCTAGTAAGTCGATCAGTGAGTCGAGCAGCGTGGAATTATGTAAATGGACTCGGATTTTCAATAATAAGAGCGGCAAGAAAGAGAATATTGAAACAATAAATCCGATCTGGGATAGCCCTTATTATGAATTTATTCTTTTATCCCGGATAATCTCCTTTAGCCTCTCTGAGCGATTGGACAAAGGGGTTCGACAAACAATTGAAATGTGGATTATTTGACCAATTTCTTTTGTAGAATCGGCAAGACTTAATATTATACATCTCTAATTCCGGAAATATAATAAAGTACTTTTTCAGTGGCACGTTAGATACATATTTTGTCTTTCATAAAAAAGTACTAAAACTTATCTGAAAAAAAACAAGGCAATTCGAATTATGCAAATTATTATGAAAATCCCTCATAATTACTGACTCCAATAATGCAGGAAGGCTGGAAAAGAAAAAAATATATTAAAATTTTGAAACAAACTTAAAAATATGTATCAAAATATGATGATACCAAAAAAATATTATTACTATCAAACTAATTTCGAATATCTAACCCTTAATATAACTCTAAAAACAATGTGCTAAATGATCGTATAGCAACAGCTGCATACCTCGATCACATTTTGAACAATGAGGGATACAAACGACTACGAGGAAATAAAGTTGTTAAAAGATTCTGGGAACCGAGGTGGTAACATGGCGTTTCTAAGAAGGTGAAATTCCAATATTTTTATGATTTATAATATATATGCTGCTATTTAGATAAACTTTTTATCAATATAAAAATTTCGATATTACACTTTTATTTCCTTTACCACTAAATTCATTCTACATAACCGTGGCTGGATTGCTTTTTAATTTGACTCGTTAGGACATGCACACGTGTTTGAGATAAATTTTAAAAACGATTTTGTTGTAAAAATTTTGAGAAGACTATTTTAATTTGTAATAACTATAAATAGTCTGTTTGCCTAGAGATAAGATCCACTCAATAATAAAACCAAATAGCCCGTAACAAAAATTATTTCCAATACACTTTTTATAGATTTATTGAAATAATTCAGAGTGGGGTTGATAGGTAAACGTTTTATCGAGTAGGGTACACTTAACCAAAAGTAAATGTCTAAAATGAAACCGGGAAAGTTCGGATGTAAAGTTTTACGAAGCTATAAACAAACATCCTCGTCTATACCTCTACCTATTATACCGGGAAGTTTTGCGGTAAGTAGAATAACTCATGGTTGAAAGTCGTCCTGCTGAAATAGGAGTTGTCCTTTTGCCACTTACCAGTCAAAAACAGTGCGCATTTACCTGAGTAAACATGACCGGTGTGAACTTTTGCGGGGTTTGGTCCCGAAATTGTCTGAGGTTATCCAAAAAAAGTTTATTTTATTCATAATAAATTTAGAATATCTAATATCTACCAAACATACGACTTATTCATTTATTTTTTCATTAAAAAAATCCATTCTTCTTAGCATTATAAAACTGAAAAATGCATTCCTTTTTATTTTTATCAATTAAAATTATTTGTGTAATAAATGTTGCCATAGATGATTTTGCGGCAACATCTGGAACATTAATAATTTCTTATGTTTAGGCTTTCACTGTATATTTATGTTTGTGTGCGTTATGTGTGTTCAGGTAATAAGTTTTTTTTTATTTATTACCTATAAATTACTTAACACGCATCGTAATTAATGACCAGAATCAAATGTATGAAATGTACTGTAATTAATATTTCAGATAGAAATTTCAGATAAAATTACTTATCGTCGAACAGACTCTTGGGAGAATTTTCCTAGAATCTTGCACAACAATTATGATATTGCAGATGCTTCAAATGACAAAAAAATCAAATAATCATTATACACGAATCTATAGATCAAATTATTATAAAAGGTGTTGCAAAATATATTTTTATCAGAATGAATGTATTCAATTAAGATTTACAATCAAAGACTTACAATAAAATCGTACAATTCATAACAAAAAAATTGAATTCATTTATTGTAAAACTTTCTTTTTAACTAAGAGTGATTTAAACTTTAACGCGTCTAAAACCGGCCTTCCACTATAAATGGATATTTCTTGGGAAAGGCTTTGAAGGTATTTTTACCCAGTAGGCAGCCCGATAATGCTGGTGCTTTCATAACAGTTGGTGAATCATCCATTTTTTGTAAAAATCCTCATTTAAATTTCAAGAAAAATTATATTAAGCCATAAATATATCAATGTTTTCACAATAATTCTGTTGATCTTAGTTAATCTCTTATTTTATAGATCACTTGACTTCCAGAAACTGATAAATTAAGCCTATTTATTATACTCACATCTTTCTTCAATAATATATTAATCAGCCTATTTTAACACTTTTTTATATCACACCTATACAATAGATATACAAATGTAATATAATAAATCAATTATAAGATGAGTGAAACTAACCCTAATTATAATAATATAAAATTTTTTGTTACAAGAAAATAAATATTTTTTTATGGTTTTTTATTTGCATAAAATTGAACAAAATTTACAGTTTACGGTTGAATGTATGCACAGTGACTATTAAATGGGCAGGTACATGTGATATTATTATTCGGTGAGGGTATGCGTGGCGCCAGCGAGACGACGCCTTCGCCGTCGCGACGTTTTCTCTCGATCCCATTGTGCGTCAATGGATACTAAGTCTCACCAATTATTAATAAAACGACGCCTGCATGTCATGTTTTTAAAACTAAAATACATTGCTATTTTTTCACCGAGTTATAATGGAGTTCTACCAAATGAATGCCAATTCAATCAATACAATTATTACTTTAAAAATCATAACATCTCGCATTTTGATTTCTGTGAAAACTATGCAGATATAAGTCTTTATTTGCAAAATATTAATTAGAAGTTGTTAACATTTCATTTCAAAATTTATTTACTTTTATTAAATGTTTATTGTACGACTTCCTGTCGATTGTTTTCTTAATTCATGAACCTTTGTTTTTCTATGACTGCTAACTGTCAACTCATTTTTTTTATAAATATTCTTTTTTGTAGCTTGCTTGTTATTAGTTGATAATGCTTGCGATGAGTGAAACCAGTCCTGATCATAAATTCTAAAATATTGTGGAAATAGTACTTAAAAAAATATGTTATATTAAAAAAAAAGTTCAAGTGATTTTCTGCAATCCATTATAGATAAAAACTGAAAATTAAATGTAAAATTTTCGTAACACGAATTATCATCTTGTAAAAATAGTTTGTAATATTTCTAAAAAGTCCTTACTAACGGTAAGCGGCTTCAAAAAATTTTAGTTTAGATATAACTATTTAAGTCATTTATACTATGTTCGTTTCCCTGACAGAAACTATTCAGTGAGTATTATAGCCCATTTTATGATATAACTGAAATGAAAAATGTAGTAGAAAATGACATTACTTTTTTTCTATTTTAATTACGTTTAAGGATATCGGTTAGCCGGTTGACGATTGTTTTCATTGATATATAATTTTTTTAATATTTTAGTATTATAATATTTCATTAAATATTTATGGTACGGAGCACAGAGCTGGTTACAGGTGCTCTTATCAAAGGTGCCATGTTAGGGAAGTCGAAAGCACCTTCGATTGCATTGGGCCAAAACCAGTGATGTACATATACATAGTTACCAACATATTATATATTGCATGGGTTATTTTTTATTGTTAAAACTATTATTTAGTTTTGTAACTATAGTTTATCATATGACTAAATAAAATTATTTCACATTGCAATTAATAGATAATTTTACATGAATATTTTTAACAAAATTTATCTTTTATTTTACAATCGGTCCTGTAGTCGGTGCCCAATATTTTTGTGCTTTCGCTGACTCGGCTGCGGGGTAATGGGCACAAATCATAAAATAACATTTTAACTAAAAAACAAAGGTGATATATTTTTATGCCTCCCAACGAACATCTTATTTGATACTCACCCTACCCAAATCGAAAGCGTAATCAACTGTCGTATATCTGATTCAAGAACTGTTTGTATTTCAGTGCCCCCTAAGCTTTCTTGTCTTGGGCTGAAGTTATAAAAGTACTAAGAGTTTGCTTATTGTTTTCCCTATTATTTGGTTAGTATCAAATATGTGTTAGTTTATGAAAACATCTCGTACAACCATAACCAAAAACAAAAATCAGCAAATTGTTTAATAAATAAATTCACGAATGTGTTCAGCAGACGTCGAAATTGAAGCGCACGATGATGACCACTCGCTTACAGGCTTGACAAAATTTTATAAATTAACGGCACACTATTGTTCACTGAAACTATTAAAGATGAGGAAGGACTACTCGTTTTCATGACTGTGAAATTTGCAGTATATAATTGTTATCAGGAGCGATTAATCTAATTTCTTTTAATATCCTTTAAATATCATCCTGATATCAATAGAACGTTTACTAACATTTATATTAAAATATAAATTGCAGGATAGTGTTTAAATTAAAATAATGTACGCCACTGTATTGATCACAGGTGACAAAGGTAATTGTGGAAACTCCATTCAATGTTATACTCATGCAAATCCTTCCGGTGCTGTTGTTCATGCTACAGCCAATAGAACCGAAGCTTCAAAACGAGAACTTTGTGCGGTTCTACAGCTCTATGCACTTATACAAATTTAACTACGAACCCAATTTATCCTTATTGCATCACATTGCCATAAGCAAATGAAGTCATTAATTACCGGAACCAAACCACACAAGGAATAATTCAATAAATACAGCCCTTGTATGCATCACATGGCTGAAGCAAGATACGTTTCGGAAAGATTCGTGTCTACGAAATTTTATTTTTACTATATCTTGCTCCGTTAAAAAATAATACCATTATTATCGAACCGTCCAAATAAATGATTTTTTCGATACATATTAACTGTTTTAAAACTGATAAAATTTCTTAAATTCTAGAAGCCATTTTTTACCTTGAATTCTTAAAAATGTTGATAGGTATTTTGTATTTTTATTAAGCTCGATCGTATAGAGTTACATAACATAAAATATTCCATCACAATTTTGTAGAATAATTGAATTTCTTAAAAAGAAAAAATAAAACAATGTACAACTCTATGAATCTTGAGATCGTTGAGAAGTATTTTCTTTTAGGTAGAAAGCTTTTTTTAAGCTACCACCTATTTTATCGAATATATACTGTATGGCTTTTCACTTGTAAAAAATATTTAATTTGTATTGTAAAAGAATATATTTGAATAATAAGTTATTGATGGAGATCTTTGCTTTTGGAGATATTTTTATGAAAAGCGCGGAACGTTTTATCTCGTTTAAAACGGGTAACTTTGACGCAATATTTTTAAAATTAAGGTTGTATCGAAGAAAACATTATCCTAAGCAGCCGGAAGAGAGAGAAAAAAGAGAGCGAAAGTAAACCGGATTATGTAAAATATCAGAGGCGGTGATTGGAAAGTTTCCTTTCATTTGAAACTTATGGAAATCGTGCAATGGGATTTCAAACTTAAATTCTTAAATCCACTTAACTTGAGGCACGAAAAATAAGGTGTTGATTTTATATTTATACTTTACGAAACTTTTTACACCAAGTTCCAAAATACTTAAACAATGCTTCAAAGAACACTAACGTTTCGTGTAATATTAAACATTATTTAATATCAAATATATAAATTTAATTGTCATTTTATTGATGTATTTAATTTAAAATCTTATGTTAACCATAAGAAGTATTTCGTATTATTTATAACTTAACGCCACGCTGATTTTTCGTCAGTATCACAGTGAGGTTGAGACAGTTTTGATATTTTTAAATGATTGGTAATTTTCCTCTCTTTTTTAATAATTTGAGATAAACATAAATTTGGTGTATAAATGCTTACAAAATTCACAATTACAACAAGTTATTATTTAATTGAGTGACTCATCATAGACTTTTAGTTTTTATGAAGACTTTTTATGGAATTTTCACTGAAATTCGGCTACAAATAATATTGTACAAATGATTCATCCATTAGAGATTAATATGAAACGCAGTACTTTCTGTAATCTTATATGGATTATTACTGGACAGGAAATGCTATTACTATATGATTCTTGAACACTTTTTCAAATAGAACTATTATCAATATAATAAATTATGTACTGACTGTTTGATATTGAGATCTAATTGATGAATGTAGCTGTATTGCATTATCATTAATCAATTCCGAAATACAAAAAGGTCGAGATCACAACCTTACATGATAGTACATTCAAAGGGAGTTCTTCTTTTATATTATAGTCACCATCTGCCCAAAGATTCAATGCAAGTCTTACACTCTCCAGGAGCTTGATTCCAGTCATCGTATTTCCCGGTCCAAGTAGTACTTCCGATTTGATCAGAAGCAGCTTATGAAAAAATCAATGGACTTGAGAAAACTTTCTCACTAGATATATTATAACTTTATTGAGATTGAGAATCTTAATACTTTTTTAAGTTAGGTTATAATGGAAAATATGTTAAATGAATTATAAAATGATATTAGAATGAATACAGAAAAGATTAAGTGAGGCATTTCACATCTATCGAAAGTGAGTTGAGTTGTCACAATACCTTCAGGCTAGAAATAAGACAAGCTAGTTTAACTGTCTTTTCTCTCTAGATTATTTAATGTATAAATTATTTTCGCCAAGACCATTGTCGTTTTTTATTGTTATTTAACATTTATAATTTTCATTGACAACATATGCATACACATACCAGCTGTAGCATAATTAATGCACTCATTAAAGGCTAAATTTGGCGAGAAATGGTTCCCTATCGTAAATATATTTTAATATTCAGATAAGATATTATCACGAAAAGAGTTAGCCAGCTGATAAAATTTCATATGATATCCGCCAGATATGCAGATGATTTTTGAAATGCATACATATTAGTGCATTTTTTTAAAAAAAGTGCTGTTGGACAGTAGATAAGATGAACTATTCTACGTTCTATTTTTATCCATGATTTCTATTTTTTTACACATTAATACAATAGCTGTGAAATTTGAATATTTAGTAACATCCATAAATTAATATTTGCGTTAAATCATACGAAATAGAGCTAAACATGTAATTTTTTTAATATTTAGACAAATAATAAATTTTAAATTACAGAAAGTAAATATTCAGAGTCGTTTACATGAAATATGGTAAGTGATTTGATGTGTTCTTACATGCACTTCTTCCACCAATAACATACTTGTCATCAACATTAAGCTATAATATTATTTAAAAAATCTGTTGAAACAAAAGTTTATTCAAAAACATTTTGACTGACTGTTCATTAATTCATCTTGGTTACCACTATCTTCTATAAATAATCTCGTATATTATATCTCGTAATATTTATTCCATTTTCCAACAGTGCTTTCTATATCCATACAGTCGTAGAAGGTATCTAAGAAACCATCGCCATCATTATTTTTGCCAAAATACTCTGAGTAATTTATAGTCAGACTTTTTTTTTTACAAACTGTTAATTATATTAAAATTTTTACATTTTAGCCTTTAATTGCTTAATTGAATTCCTCCCGTAATATTCAATGATGAATTAATATTTTTAATGCTGGCTTTAATGACTCGTACTTTATAAAAAATATATCGATTTGTTATGAAGAACGAAAACCAATTTAAGCATCGTCCGCAAAAGATAATTTATTGGTGATAGAATATTCTGATTTATTTTAAGCGTTTGGCCAAAGCTGATATTAAATTTCTTATGCAAATTGATTATTCGTCGGAAATTACCGCTATGCAAAATTATTTAATCTCTCCAGTGAAAACATCTTCTTGGTTGTTCAGCAAAAATAACTTCATGTTCGACAACTAACAATAAAGGGATTCTACAACAGTATATATTTTATTTGCAAATTATTTTATCATTTAATATCATAAATGTACATTTATTGATTTCAACGTCCATTTTATAGTTCAATTTTAAGCCTTTATCGCATTATCAAATTTCATAAACTATCTGATAAGAAAAAATTTATAAATTATCATAGTGAAAAATAAATATTCACAATTAGATAATGTTTATTGATAGATAAATACTATACATATATAACAATATACCTGATGGTTTTATTTTTCATTTAAATTAACAAAAATAAATATATGTTTTTGTGTAATATTAATCAATATCAAGTCAAGACATTTAAAACTAACAAAAAAGCTAAATTTGTATATATGAAATTATATGTGATATCATTACAGACTACGAATTTTGAAAATGTTAGTATTTTTATACATCACATAAATTATTGAAGATTTTACAATTTTTTGTACGCCATGCTTAGTCCTTACTGCGTAGAAAAGCTTAGCTCATATTGTCAAACGCGCGTACCCCTTCTACTACATCAGTCTTAAAGTTATCTCTCAGAGTGATTAAATGAAGGCCAGTATTACCTTCAGCTTCGTCTTTGTCCTCGCCCGCCGTCTAAGAATCTTCAGTAAAACAATGTGATGGAGTATTTCTGGACCACATGAGGTAGATATACACCATAGTCAAATCAATAAGCATTTTTTTAAGTGCCTTATTGCAAGCTACAAGGTAGATTCTAGCACAATATATCGAGTACAACGCACCGAAGACAGAAAGTGCGTTTAAGCCCAGGTCAAAAAAAGAAAGTACATAAAAAGATGGGCGATATTTCCTGTGTATTCGGGACGGTTTGTAAGTGTAAAGAAACGCCAAATTTTTCAGAGAATTTGAGGAATGACTCACTGTTGAGATACCGGTATCAATAAATTTCATACCCTGCGGTGAGCGCTTAGGTCGCCTGCTTAAACAAACAAGTTTATTAGATTCAGTAGATTCTCAAACACAAGGTCAAGGAATTTTTCCTTTGCTTTGCCATACACCAAAATAACAAATAACTGGCTAGCATTGATTCATACTTCTTTGGTAGTTGACTCAAAGACCTTTGAGAAAGAGATCGAACGATCTGTATGCTAGAGATTGCAGTGGAATAGTATCGCGAGGTCTCCACCCGTTCCAGAAAGATGATGATACTCACAATTTTAGTCGTTTCTTAGGATGGACAATAGTAGTTCAACTATAAATCAATTTCAAAATAGTCGGAAAACACTTTAAGGTAAACAACGCACATCTGGCGAACTGTCTCTGGTTTTGATTTAAAATATATATTGGCTTTTAACATCCATCCCATATGAAATGTAAATAATAATGATGTAAAACAGCGAAAAATGGCAATATTTTGACGTTGCAATGAACTTATTATTTGTAATTTTTGTAGCGTATATTTACCAAAACAAAATACATAAATAGCAATGAATTTTCGTACTGTAACATATTATATTTCACCGTGTAATAATGGTTTCTACCAAGCAAATGCCAATTCAATCAATAGTAATAATGTACTGATCAAAAACACGATAAAAATTTTAAATCATTTTTACCATTAACTACCATTGTTCATTAGATTAACTCTTTCATTTCAATCACATAATCTTGTAACAATTTTTTTATAATGACCTATTTAAAATTTTCTTGAATCATTATTTGTATAGAGTTTTGAATATTTCATTTGATATATGAACATAATTGGACCTGTTGAAATGAAATTGAAAAATGACGCATTATTTTTAGAAAACTCGATGATAACTTCACTCTTACCTTATAAATAACATTAATACAAATATATATTGCGAAAGTATTTTTGATTAAAACAGAATTCACCTATACTTTATCGTCGTTTAACTATAGGATATAATGTAATGTAATAAGAGAGTAAAGCCTCACAAAGTTTTTGCATCGATTCGAATGTTGAAAAGGGCTCATTACATTTATTAACTAGAAATACGAGATATTATTGTCAGCATAACGAAGTTGATAATGAAGTTATATATGACATATTTTTTTTAATATTTGAAAATGTCCAAATATTAACCAAAATATTTATATCAATAGTTCTCAATCTACTAAGGGGATGTAGACTTCTCTTTTATACTACCACTTATGTTAGACCGCATCTTTTATTTGCGGATAGTTGCTAAAACAAGTGGGCTTTTGGGCATCATTTAAATAGCTTAGTATCTTTTAAAGACACTAAATAATAAGCTAACTAGCCAACGTAGCTAATTTGGCATGTACAACCAGTTAAAATTGTTTGTTACACATAGTTATCGTTTTATTATTAAGCGTACTTATATATTACGTTTAAATATTATTGATGCACGTGCAGCGTTGAAATCTGCCAAGCTGAAAGCCAATTATAAGGTTTAATACAATAACATTCACATTCAGTGAACATTGGGGTAATAATATTGGATGACATAATATCTTTCTTGGACCACGTTTAATATACTAAAATAATCTCTGAGACAAGCTTTAAATAGCCAGCACGCTTGGCTAGGGCGCTAAGGTAAGTTAGGGTTTAACATTTCGTATTACATGACATCACTACAAAGCCTATATCATTGGTAGCGCATGTTATATTGTGAGCTGTTGGGTACAGAAGTGTACCCAACGACAAGTAATTTGTCAAATTAAATTACCTTCTCGAATATATATCTAAACTACATTTCATTTAAATTCAGATGTCCAAAGAATGGCTGCAATCCATTTCTTATTGCTTGAGATATCCGCGCAAGTTGGTTGTACAATTCTACAGCCGTTTTTTTCGAGATTTCATTTCAAAAAAATGAAAATAAAAAAAAACATGTTAACACTATTCTTTAAGTTTGATAAACATGATGTCCATTGTATTTTAGGAATGGATCTACAAATTATCAGTTACTTTTAAGGTGCTAGCGATCACTTCTTGATGGAATAGTAAAAAGCACATTTTTAGAACTTATCTCTACAATATATTTTATGATCAGGACCGGTTTCTAAAAAAAATATTTTATTTTTACTTATAATTATAAGTATGTTTCTTTTTCGAATAAAACTTGATTCTCTTTAGATAACTGATCCTCCCAATTCATCATTGCATAAGGTGCTCTTAATGCTATGTGACATGATTAAGTTGATCATATCAATATTAACTGTGTAATAATAGAAATCAAGAATAAAAGTAGTTCTTTAGGATTTAAGAATATTCAAAGAAAACCTATTTGTGACTTGCAAATTTTCACCGATTAAAAAAAATAGCGATTTCTTTTAGGGAAAAGGTCTACCTTCCCTTCCCCACATCACTCAATCTATAATCAGTGTATACAATTATTGTATAACCATTTTGTTTAATAAGGTGAACTGTATTCACTCACTTCCTAGCATTATATTTTATTTTTTTGCTGTCCATTACAATATAATTATTAAATTTGTAACATTTTTCAAGTATTAATTATAAATATATTTAAAATTAGCAATTTAGTGAAGAAGAAGGAGAAAGCATAAATCATACAAAATGTGGTGAAAAATTGTCATAATAAATTATATTTCAAAAGGCCTTAGCTACGATTTGACTTCATACCGATATAAGCATGATTTTCTATTGTAGATACAAGACACTATCGGGTGAGGATAGGGTGTGAAACAGCTGGGGTGGTTAATTGCCCGCTTCCTTCTTCGGACGGTGAAAGTGGTTGCTGTAATATCAGAGTGAAATACCACCTGGCCACCACCGCATTGTGCTAGCCATATATTTTATTACATGTCAATTAGCGATAAAACATCACTATAGAACGCAAATAATTCTAGATTCAGGACCTTAAATACTTTAAAGTATAATATTATATTATATTTAACAAACTTCAAATTAAATACTTGTATATATATTCAGAGCTTTTCACATAAATTGTTTCTGAAAAACAAAATATTAAATATTAATATTCGATGTGTTTTTAAAATCATATCATTTTAATGATACTATATGACTAGAATTTAAAAAAAAAAGTCATAAGATCTTTATGTACAATAAATATTATATATACAACACTCGAAAACTTCTGATGTACTTCGAATTGAGTTAAACTTTTTCCCGATATTGTTTTACCATGAGTAAAATTTTCGTAAACGTTGTTTATATTAAAACACACCATATGTTGTTTGGTATTTACACACAGTATATGTAATTTTGGTTTTCTGGAATAATTTCTAAAGATATTTTTATCCTTTACAAAACATTCTTAATCTTTAGCAGGTTCTAATAATCCATGAAATTTCAATTTGAAAGTCCGACTAATTATACAATAAGTGAGATAATTATATCGGTGTTGACAATATTAATTAATTTTCCGTCACCAAATTTTTACGAGCCGTCTTATACGTATTATATTGTATATACACCCCCACTAACTGAACAGTGTTAGTTTTGATTTAATCAATGAAATTACGATGAACTGCGCGGATTTTCAATACATCTTTTTTCACGGCTTTAATAACCATTTTTATAATAATTTGGCAATAACAATATCATTTTATTTATTATATCCATTATAATTATTATCATATTATCAGCGAATCTTTGACTTAGTGCTGAATTTTTAATGTTAAAACATTATCGTCATTTCAAAAAAATATAGTAACCAAAAATTCACTTAAATAAAAAAAAACTCACTTTTTTTTTTTGACAATAAATTTTCAAGAAATTACTGCCGAAACCATTGTATTTATTCCCCGTTTTGTTTTTAAATATGTTTTAATTGAAAAAGTAAAAAATGAGTAACAAAACAGGATTTTAAGAAGCATTTTTTTAATTGGATCATTATAATGCAAATGTTAAAATATCCATAGTGATGTGTAAAAATCCACACGAAAAACTAGATCATAATGCCAATCACGACATGATATCGATACACCCAAATATGATAATTCTATTATTTTTAGAATTTAAATGAATGATACTTTTCATTTCTATTTATTTTCCTTTATTATATCGCGATGAGTGAAACCGGTCCTGATTATTATAATTTAAAATTGTAGACATTTTACAAAATTCTTTTTTTTATAATATGTTATTAAAAATATATGAGTCACAATTATTATAAGCACAAAAAAAACAATATAAAATTAAATGCAAATGTAGATACACTTTATTTAAAAATATTATTATAAAATAAAATCTCAGAGAAAGAATGTTTCTCATTCTTTCTAACGAAAAAGCTTAATCTTCGTTAATCTTTTGAGTCAAATAAATTGCATACATTGTCCACATGTTAAAATACTAATTTAGCCACAGGAGCTTTTGAATCAAGGTTCTTTCAAATCCTTTGATGGAGTTAGGGAAACAGAAGAAGCTTAGCGTAAGCTCTATTCTCGGATGAGACAGTTATAGTCTCATCTCATCTATCAGCCAGAACGAAAGCCATTTCACCATCTAGTGTAATATATTATATAGTACATAATCTACGCCAACTGCAACTATAGATACATCACAGTAGAATAAGACAGTATTATAGCATGAGTATTGTCTCTACTATACTTATATTTCAATATATATATATATAGAGGTTAAAAGAAATTGAAATATTGTAAACATTCATTTATATATAAATAAATATATTTTACAGGATATACGAGTTCCACAAACGCGTTTGCGTTTCTATACCATTCATTCAATTGAAATGAAACATTAATGGGTTGTTATGAACACGCCCGCAAAAGTTTTTAAATTAAAGCACCCATTAGATCAGGATAGATTTCACTCATCTTAGCATTTACTTTTTTATCCGATAGCAATACTAAAAATGAGTTGTTTTGCATATGCTCGCGAAGATTTTGTAATTAGTACAGTTATTATATCTGGACCGATTTCGCGTATTATTAACACTATCAACTGATACACTGAACTATATGGATATGCATTTCACATGGATAGCTTTATGTGGTCCGCTCATGTGTCTTAAAAAATTCTGACTTATTTGTGCATGCAACAGACAGAAAAAATTGTATATACAAAGCACTTGTGTGCACTTCAGTGAATTTTTTTCTCTTTATATGGTATTGCAACGCATATCGGGTATTCACTAGCTATTAATTTACTAACGAGAAAAATTCTCAATTTTTAACAGTAAATTACGAAACCTCAAAATGAGTACAATGAATATATCGAGAACATGCGAGACGTCATTCAATGTGGAAAATAATCCCAATGTACCCAATGGAAGTATTTTAAAAGACGTTTTATGCCAGAATTTTTTGATAACCATTTTTTCCATCTCTCTTTTAACAAAATGATAGGGCTAGGACAAGACTTACGATAAACTGACCGATCTTGTTAAGCATCGTTTTTTTATGATAGTTTAAGTAAGTGGTAGTTAAATAATTTTTTAAGTCTCAAACGTCCATGCCTTTGACGAAAATCGATGAATCTATTGAGAAAAATGCTATTCAAACTTGGCTTGGATCCATTGAGATCTGGCATGGAAGCCAACGATGTCGCTTACTACGTCACGGACCTGACGAATTTACTTAAATGGAAACAATTATTTTCCAAATTTTCTTAGACCACACGTGGCATATGCAAAACACATTACCTCATAGAAACAGTTACTCGATATTTTTTTAGTGAATAAAAATTTATTGGTATAGTTTCATATTAAACTCTATCTTCATATTATATCCCTTATATGATAAAACCGTTAACCTCTAAAACGTTAAGGATATTTTTTTTTTAATAAAAAACTCAAATTAATCAGATAAAATAATCAGTTAAGAACTCCGCATTTAGATGTTCCGCAAGTTTCATGACAAGTTCATACACCTTTAATCTAATGCTTAGAAATAGTGTTGTCATTGGAGTTTTATAAAAAAAAACTAAATTTTGGTGTTGTGTGAATAAAAAAATTTCTTCTCAAAAGTTTAGATGAGGTTAACGAAAATATATATAAAGTGTGTCATAAATTTTCCCCTCATAATATTTTGTGCGATAAAATACAGAGCTTATATTTTATTCTTGGCCGAAACTTTCATCCAATGCTCGAATATTTTACGGCAAATGTTTGCAGACGTTTAAGTATATACAATATTAAAGACATTTTAATATTTTAACTTTATTGTATATAATATGAAAAGATATACGACGTTCTTTTTTTAACTGTAATTTAAATAAAAACAAAACGGTTTAATGTTCATAAATGTTTTATTGAATAATAATAATTTTTATAAAAGATAATGTCACATCAATTTACGTCTTTGGTAGCTTCATAAATACCGGCTCTTTTTATAGAATTTTTCATTAAGTTTTCATAAACTTCAACCATATCTTATTTAATTGATGACGAATGTTTTGTTCGAACGATGTTGGTTTGATGTGTCTGGTTTGTTGCTATTCTTTGAATATTTCTACAAAAAGAAATCCGGGGCTGTAAATACGGCTGTATGTTATTACTATTTCACAAACTATTTTTTTGTAAAATCGGATCTCTCAGTAGTTCCTATGTAACATTAGCTGTATGTGAAGTTTCATCGTCTAGTTGGAACCTCATGATAATCAAGCCCAAAACATTCCATTCAGTTTTCAAAAAGTAATCAGCCATGAACATCATAAATGATAACTCTATTGACAATTTCTAGTATATGTAATGCTACGTCTATTTTCAAAGAAGTAATAGCCAATAATTCCTTTTGACCACATAGCACACTAAAATATATATGTGGCTGATAAATAATTTCAGGATTTTCTATTGCTTACTACTCTATTTATTAACGTGTGAAATTAAATGATAATGGACTTCACTACATAATGATTTTTTTATAAAAATTACGGTTATCACCATCTAGTAATCAAAATGTATAAGCTTGAAATACTTACAAAAATGGCGAGCAAAGATAGAAGTAAATCTTTTAGTCGCACACCTTGTGTATAAAATATAACAAAGCGGCTTACTAAAAAATAAGTGATTTTTTCATAACATGAGATAGAAAATTAATAAATGAAGTGTTAAATTACTGTTTACTTTTATCTCAAAAGGTTTTCATTAAATACTAAAAATTAACACAATGAGAAAATAACACTTTACTTATCCAGTATTTATGTTGAAATAATGAATTTCATTACTTGTACATTACATAATAAAATCGAAGCAGGAATCTCAGTTTACTTTTTACATTTATATTTGTATTTTCATTTAGTTTCTAAAGATACCATTTGAACCTCATTGCACTACTGGTGTTGATTCGTAATGATTTCATTATTATAAATTAAATAATTCACTTTACGTTTCAAGATAGCAACATATACATATAAATTTTATGATATCTTAAAGATTTCTCTTTTCTAAAATTTTTCTTTTGAAAATATGGATATATTGTTAAATGAGTACAAAATACATTAAAAGTCAAACTGAATCTAGCACTATTATTTAAAAATAATATTTTTCGTGCTTCAAAAAAAATTGCCTTTAAAATCCTTTCTCTTGGCCATTGGGTATAAATATGTCGGGTATGAATTATCACAAACATTAACTACTATTTAGAAATGAGTCAAATTATATTTTCCTGGTGTCTACATAAATGAAATATTTTATTCTAAGATCATTTCAAACGTATTCTATTTTTTAAAAAAGTGTGTTCACCCTATAATGAAACGTTGGCAATATTTATTACTAGTCTTCTGGAAAATATTCGATTAAAATTATTTTCATTGTATCCGTAATCGGTTCTATTGAGCGAACTCAAAAAAAACATCTCTTGTATGGTTAGATGTTCTTTCAATAGGCTTCGCATAACAAGAATGAGTGGGGTAGAATTGCGGGGGATGATGAGGGGCAAGCGTGAAAGCCTTATTCGTCAGTGACGTTCGCTCTCCACGCCTGAAACAACGTAAACACCCGTCAAATCAGTGTGTTGTTTTGCGTAGTTTATCTTCCTCGTTCTTTCCAGAAGGGATAAAAATAATGCTAAAATTAAATGACAAATAATTAAACGTCAACACTAATTGATAGATTTTTCGGCAATTTCACAATTGATACATATTGTTATAGATTATGAATGCTTTTAATTCTTATTACCAACTACATTACAAAACACGAATTTGCTGAATAAAATTAAACAGTGTACAGTGATTTAAAATATAAATTTAATTCCAGGTATGCAGTTAAATAATTTTTCATTTAAGTTTTACTCGTTAATATATATACATTGAAGTTATTGAATTTATAATTATAATATCAACAAAACGTGGAAGCTTTGTAATATACAAGTTGGTTAAAAATGTGGGAATTTTTTTTTCCTTATGGCCGCAAATAAGAATCAACTTTATTGAATATTGTAAAAAATATGATATAGTGAACGATTATTGAGTATATCTGGGTGCATGACTGTGACCATATTTACTTGACTGTTTTTGTCGTATGAAACAAAATAAGAAAGCATACTTATATCGTATTGATTCCAAACCTATCGGGTTAAATTTTCTTTGATATATTAAAATTATAAGAAAATATTTCACTTTTACAATTTTTAGACAAAATTTACATAAATATGATCCTCAACATTCCTCCATTGTATTTGTCAGTACACGAAACAAATACGCCCATATGTTAATATTTTTAGAACATATGGTACCCATAAATGAACTGAATAATAGTAAAAATATATGTATAATACATAGCCTCCTTCTTAGGCCTCGGTCAAGATAGCATATCTTTAAACAATCCTTAATGATCAGAAAGTTTTAAGGCAAAGTCCTTCCAAGGTTAAACTAAGAATCAATTATTTTCTTTTAAAAGTTAACTGAAAAAATATATTTGACATTAAGAGGAATGATTTTTTGTAAGCTTTCATTGGTGAAATAAATGTCAGAGGACGTATGTTCTATTAAAATGAAGATTAAATTATTCAGTTGCAGCAAAATTTGTCACCATTTTATGACAACTATTAATATCAAATCTCAAGTAAAAAGTGTAAATGTTGTATATTGGAGATTAACTTTATTCTAGTTTTAGCTGTGCCAAACTATTTCGTAATTCTTTCAATAAAATAACATATAATCTTTTCATTTTCAATGAGAGACTGTATATTTTTAAACTGAAAACGAATTAATTTTCGGATAATTCTAACATCGATCAGATAAGTTTCAGATAGAAATAAAAAGTTTCAGATTTTGTGTAATTTAGAAAAGTTGTAATTATTTCGTTTATTTAACATCTGACAAAAATACAGGTAAAAATATGCAAACTCTGAAAATGAGACCTCTATGCAAAATAAGTTAAAATTTAATGTACTGAAATAAAAAATTGACTATATATAATTAAATAATCGTCAAGTGCACTGATTAACATTTTTTTGTAATTGATTCTAAATATTAAGTTCACCATAAAACGATACATTAATTGAAAGAATGAATGACAAAATAATAATTATTAAATTCATTACGTGATCAAAGAGCTTTTTGCGATAAATTTTTCAATTTTATTTTAGAATAATATTTTATGTTTTAAATACTGTTCTAATCAATGTTTCAATATTTATAAAAAAACCAGCTCAAAACTGTTTTTTACAATTCTTCAATGATTTGTTAAGCTGAAGTCGGATAAATCAACTGAAGGATAAAAACATGGGAAATCACTTCGAGTCCGAATCGAAAATACGTAAGAGATCACCCACCAACATCCATAATGTATGCTTAACCTTTAGTTTTGCGGTCGTCAACCTAAAGAGTATAAAAAATCAATAAATAATGAAAGTGCCTTTCATCTTTTCGATTCAATATTGAACTGTAAGGAAAAGATATTTTCGCCAAGAGCTTTAAGAGAATTGATAAAATAAATCATAGTATTGCATTATTCCAGGTAGGATTTTTTAATATTTAAGAGAAGATAAAACGCAAACTAATTCAATATTTAAATAGAAAGAAGTAATATACCAATGACCTAATGATGTAATGATTTACTAACCTATGTAGATTAAGAAAGTCAATGTTATTATCACTGTAAATAATTATTATTCCACATAAGTATTATAGTTTCACTGGAAGGCTAATTATCAATCACCTGCTAAAAATATTTTTTAATCGTTCAGTGCATTGTAGGATTAAACTTGCTACTTTATATACAAACAAAATTTTTTAATTATTTAATGCAATATTTTTAAAATTTCATACGATTAATTACGAAAGAAAGGTATTGTTAACTGTTAATCTAATCAGACGATATGACATATTTCACACACATATCATGTTATTTTTTTAAACAAACAATATTACATTATCTATGAAAAATTCTTCCACATTAAAGTAACCGTTTTCCTTCTGCTTTGTTATTATTTTTTTTGTAAGAATTTATTTTACTATTTATTGACAGTACTTTATTTTCAATCTTGTTAAAATTACATCTATATTGCCTAAGCACATATTTGTTACATTATCAACACTATTGGAATTTTCACTAAGCAAGTGTACTGAAATATATTTTATTCATATTCATATTAAGTATATTTTGTGTATATTGAAAACCATATCCGCTCCGACGGTAAAAATAAACATTTGAAAACAAATTTGTTAAACAACAGACTTAGGAATTAATATTGTATTACCTAATACTGCACACCGTGAGTTTTGTCTATAAATTAATGTCTGAAACGGTCCATTCGCAGATACGAATCCTTGAACCCGCAACCATTCGAAGGAGAGCACATGAGCAATATACGTTTGACACATCAACGAGGCTGAAGCCTAAATAATTGTGTTTTGAAATAGACAAACTCTACAAATTTTAAATGAACTTCTAGATCAGCATATACCGTAAAGATAAGAATTATGTTTTCATTTGATATTATCGCCAACCTTTGATAATAAATAATATGTTTAACTGAAAAAATTAAATGCATTACTCCCGAAATAATAAACATTTTACATTTATTTGTTGATCGATTTAGCTAACAAAGATACCAAAAGTATTTTCATATTTTTCCAATCGTCACCTATACGGTTATAAAAACGAATGCATTACTGACTATCATGAGTTTCTATGTATTGAGAAATGAAATGAGAAAAACATGTTTTGTAATATTTTTAACACATTGGTCGCCAACAGATTTTACGTAAAATAGTGAAAACAATGATAATATATTTCTAAGTATTATTTGACAGGATATGTCAGAATGCATTGTTTTTTTTTAATTTTGATGATTTTTTACTTAAATAATTGGTTTTTTTATGTACTGGTCTTTTTTGCCGGTCACCAATGAGCCCCATGGCCCCCATGAAATAATCCATGCCGGTCACCGTGCCGTGCCGTGCCAAGAAGGGAGAGTAGTTGAAATATTGAATAATAATCAGTCCTCGAAAATCCTGTGTATAGATATTCTACTCAAAATCTCAATGCTTAACATTTGCAGCGGAAAAAATATAATTTACAAGTCGTCAACCGATTGTTTGAAAAATTTACAAATGGGTTTTTCTTGTAATATGAACCTAACTATCCCTCATATATAAGCTTAAAGCACCTATATGACTTGTAGACGGTCCATTGATTCGGGTTAGTTTTCAATCTTTTCGCTTTCGGGTTGTTTTCTTTCGGTAGCGGCGCTTTTCTTTCGGCAGAAAATGTTCGAATTACCCCTTTCCACTCCTCGCAAATCAAATTGATTTATCTTCCAGAAAAAAAGCGTTTCTCAAAGACTTTTATACATATGTTTTATTTGACTAGTGGAAAGCATTGTGTGTGATGGATAACAATGAAATTATATTTTGTGTTTTTTGTTTACTAGGATTGGTGATACAATGACATGATATTCTTTTGATCTTTTTCGGTGAAATGTTTCTATGGATACCATTTATACCATAACTGAATTTTAGTCAACCATCCATCGTTATTTTTTTGATAGATTTCCAAAAGAGAATACGGTTAGCAGACGACTAGTTTTCTCATATCTTTCTCTAAAAAAAATTGTCTGAACTGAATTGAATGAGCACTAGAAATGATTTTAAAAATACCAATGAAAACTCAAGTCAATCTATCACTCCAAGGATTAAAACGCTATAGCTAGATCATATCCACACTATTGCAGAGTATTATTGTAAATTATAATTTTGTGCTTATTCCCATCGTTATTAAAAATATCAATATCTATTTGCTAAAAATTTATTTATGAATATTTTATTCAAAGATTTTCAATATTCCTTTTATATTTATACCTAAAAATGAATCAAAAATCGATTTTTATCTATTTATTCTACCAATGGATTCAAAATATTTTTTTTAAGAAAATATTTTACATGTAATCTATTAATACAAGTTCGAAATTTTGTCCTTAAAATTTCGCTACAACTATTGCATTATCTTACCAAATTAAACATATTGTGTATTTATAAGGTACGATATGATTCAATGGGCCATTTCACAAGTCGCAAATTTAGTTTCAATAGAAGTTATAGGTGTCTTTGGTTTTGAAGACAGCTTGGAAACGAATGTAATCTCACTAATGAATACCTGTTAAAATATAGTTTTACGTGTATATCGTGCTTAGATATGGTGATAATGTGCATGGGTGTGATTTTAATGAAACATTAGTAAAAATATATTTTAGCTTGAAATCATGCAGAAAATTATCCATGTGATTATGATTTATTTTGGGTGATAACTATTTTAATTTCAAATGCTTTTAGGATACGCCATTTGTTATTTCAACTTTGTCTTTTCTGAAAATGTAATAGTCATATATTATATAATGTAAAACTATTTAGATTAATATATAAGACTTTCCTAACATTGGTTTCCCTCAGTCCGCTGTCACTCAAAGTCACATACTAGCAATTCATCTAAATTCCATTATTAGACAATCCAAATGGGAATCCACTTCCAGTTCTAATAATCGCTATTCTTTGAGGCAATTTTCTCGCCAGCGATGATTTTTTTGTTAAAATAAAAATATATTGTCTGCTATCTTGCCATCTGATATTTAAACCAATAATCACACAAATAGTTAGTGCCGAAGTCATCAACTTCGCAGACGGTATACAGTGTAATTCTATTAATGGCATACTACTTTATATTATTTAACGACGGTTTTACTAAGAAACGGAAATGTTTAAAATAAGAAATATATATTACAAAAAAATATGTATATTATGTTTTTCACTGTATCGATAAAAATATGCATGTAAAATTTAGAAGCCTACAGCTTTGATTGCGGCATCCCATTACGTTGACGAATAGGTTTTGACATTATAATGGTATTTAAGTTTAATTTGTTGTCTTTACCCTTTAAATACTATTTTGACGTTCTACTTTAGATAAAACACTGACTTAAACGTGGCTAATTTTAATGTTTTTTTTTTTTATATTGAACTAGAGTATCAACATTCAGGAATCTGATTAAATTGAAATAATGTGCCGAGTAAGCCAGCACTAAATAGTATCAACTTAGTAGTGTATAAAACGTTCAAACGCAAATAATAATTTCCCAAATAAATCCTCGTGCCGTTATACATCAAAATGAAATGACCGAAACGGAATAAATATCCAGGACCGAAAAAACAGTGAACCAAAAGTTACAAGCTTAGGCGAAAAAGGTGAAATCCAGTGGCGGACAAACGTAATTCGATCAATTAGTGAAATGATGCGGAATGCTGACCGGTGAACTTGCGAGAGACAAAGTGGGCGGGCGAATTCCACCCAGAGTGGGCGCCCGCCTAGCCCTGGACCACTCTCCCCTCTTGACACACCAAATAACCAGTATTTGAAGAGAGTATTATGAACTTATTTCGATGTGACAATATGATTGAACGAATTTTCTACATCTGCATTAGGGGTGATTCTTCTTTGAATGGTGTGAAATTCCTGGAGCACTATACTTTTCTCCTTTTCTTCTTAACAATTGGTAAGTTTCTTAAAATTAAATTTATATTCTGTAGATCCTCGATTATCCGGACTAATTGGGGATAAGATAGTCCGGATAATGAGAAATCCGGATAATTGAAAAAAATCATAATTGACAGGAAAACACTAGTGTATTCATTATGAATTATTTAAACTAATAAACAGCTTTAATGTTAAATTATCTTTTAGCGAAGACGTCAATTATTGATGCCTTTTATTATTCAAAATATCATGCCTTTCCATCATGAAGTGACAGTTAACAACTTAAAAGTATCGATGTCTACTTAAAGCTAGCTTTTCTTTACGATGCTGCAAAATAGTAATACATTTAAGACATAATATAAGTAGTCCTGAATCGTACTCTTCTTGACTCTCAAACCATTTCATGGCGACATCCAAAGACTGAAAAGCTTCAAAATGTCTAAGACCAATATCTCCTCCCTCACAAATCTCTTCTTGATCTATGTATTTAATTATTTCTTCATATTCCAAAATTTCAAATCCAGGGCCATTTGCATCGCAATTTAACTGTTCGATTACATCTTCTTCGTCACATTCAGCATATTGAAATTTGTCTCATTGCTTCTGCAATGTCTCCTATATCATTTTCTAGTTAGTTAATGATTACGATCAAAATTTTAAGATTGCATTCCATCACATATGTAAACAGTGGACGCAATTCGCCACGTGCACATTATCGACTTCGTAATATTTTTGTTGATTTTGACCAATCCGGATAATCAAAAATCCAGATAATAGAGGTTCTACTGTATATCTTTTAGAATGTTAAAAAATCATAATGCTGATACTCCGTCTGTATCAACAACAGTTACAAAAATAATGGACAGTGTGTTTCTGTACTACTAATGTAGTGTATTACAGCATTTAAATTTTACATTATAATGATCACTAATGGTTCATATCACGAGCATCATCACTGACTAGGTATTTTAACTTTTAACTTTAAATCATTAATCTAATTTTAATATTTATTAATTTAAACAATTGCATTTTTCATTATTCTTTTTTTTGTTTTGTTTTAAAGCCCTACTTGTATACATCTAATAAAAATGAACTAATAAAGTATTATTCGCATTGCGAGTAGAGATTTTTATGCTATGTTTTATATATTGTACGTAATGCTACAAACATGTGTATGGGCATAAAGTCACGTTATCACATTAACACTTCGTTACAAAATATTAAACTATTTCAAATATAAATTTTTATGTTTATATTTTCTCAATACTGACATAGCACAAAGACTTTTTAGAAACAAAAAAATCATTACCGAAGAATGGATGATTTTTTTAAATAGTTCATTCGGAACCTACCGACATTATTATGATACATCTAAAAGGAAATTCTTAATATAGTTATTGACGGTTTTGTGTTATTGGATTTGACTTACTTTTTCGTCATACAGCAATTCTAAGCGATTACAATATGCTTTTAATTACGTTATAGCCACTACGCTGAAATAAATATCTGTATGTATGTATTTGTTCCTGCGTGTGACTTCTTTTTTACTTACTGACTTACTTTTTGGTATACTTATTTGAATTTTCTCAACACACTGATATACATAAATATATATATATATATATATATAGGTATTGTGTAAGGACTGACGACTGTTTAAACCTCCCTCCCCAAAATATAACGAAACCTAACAGGATTATATAATAATTTATTTTAATGCCATGGCCATTTTGTCTCGAAAATATTTATTTAACATCCAATGTCTTCTTTATTCAGGTGCTGGTGGGCTTCGTGACGTAAGAGTAACAGTGCCTGAAGCTGTTGCTTCCGGCTCAACGGTGAGCCTAAATTGTCGCTATGACCTTGAAACCGATACTCTTTACAGCGTCAAGTGGTACAAAGGACGTCAGGAGTTTTTCCGGTACATCCCAAAAGAACTTCCCCACACGAGAGTATTCTCTCTACCTGGAGTTGACGTGGATGTAAGTCATAATGATGTTTACACGTTTAACTTAAATTGAAGAAAAAAGTTAAAATTTTTTAAATATTGTGGTAGTAGCTTTTTTTAACAGAACTCTTCTTTCAATCTAAGAATGAGAATCATTTTCAGTGAAATAGTAGCAAACCATTGGCTGCTAAAATTTATTTTGCACCGTTTTATGTGAATAAAAATTAATTATGTATGTTTAATTTGTTTGTATAGTAAATCGAATGATTAACGGCTTAAAAACACGCAACTGCTTTTAGATTAAATAAAGATACCTCTATATTTTCCAGCAATTTATTAAAACAACATCAAAACACGGGAGATCATAAATTATTTTATCAATAGATTTTAGAAATAAAGAGGTCAATTATTAAATTCAAGTTATATTTTTAACTACCAGCTGAATCTTCCCAATTCCTCCTTGTTATATTCCTTAAATCCATTGAGTCAAAAACGTCATAAATTTAATTCGTATGTTATGTCACCTAATGTTTTATTCCCACCGTTACACAATTATTTGAAATAAGTAAGTATTTCTATGTCTATAATTATTCAATTGCATTTTAATTATAGTTGATTATCATTATATTTGTTGTAGAATTTTTCATGAAAGACTCTTTAACAATATTTAGTTTTAATAAAATTTATTACAGGTAATTGAGTGTCATTATTATTTAATTGATATTATTGAAACTGATTTCAGTGGTTTATTTTGATTCTAGCATCAGTGTCTGTATTTTTCTTTTGTAATTAATTCCTTTAGTATATAACCGATGCTTACTGTTTATTGTGTGTCAGTTATATTGTGTCCGTGTGATAAAATACACGAAGATGCTGAAAGGCGAAATCCGAGTCGTTAGCGACAAAACATCGTACAAAGTTTCAACAATCCGAAGTTGTCCTCGAAATTATTTTTAACAGATATTTTTTAATCCACACACCATTGCACTGAAATAGATACGTGAATTAGAAAAGTGAATGTATAACTAAAATTGTTGCTTTATAAATATCAATTAATATTAAAAGAAATGAGTTAATTGTTTGAATTGGCATTCACTTGGTAGAACTCTGTGTGAACGAAATTTCACCGTGTGAAATGAGTTAAGATAAAAAAATAATTTCCGAGTTCTTTGATAGAATCGCACATCCTTTCAATTTCTTTTGTGAATCAAGTTTTGATGTATGATACTTTTATTTTTTTCATTAATGACCAACTCATCTCGGATCATAAAGCTAAAAAAAATTGTTGTTCCACCATAAGTATACATACATATTAGAACGATTATGTAATTAGATATGATATTGCGTTTCCATTATCATTTCAGGTAGGTAGATCTGGTCCATTGACGGTGGTGTTGAGATCTGTGACGCCATTTCTTTCCGGACGTTATCGATGTGAAGTTTCTGCAGATGCTCCTTTTTTTCACACAGCCATGAAGACAAGCTACATGCATGTCGTGGGTATGTTTTATCAGTTCAACAATTTTCTCCGACCGTTATTTTTTCTCATAAAATTCTTAGAAGTTTGTTTGTATTATTTTGTATGACTTTGTGATATACTCTGAACCCAAAAAATTTTACATATATATTTATATATATATATATATTACATGGTACAAAAATTTTATTCAAATAGACCTGAATCGCTCTGAGGTCTCGATTTTTTTATTTTATTGTAACTTCTCCTAGTATAACGTAAAATAAAACTGCTTCGTATATTAACTGTTTTATGACATCTTGATATTAAACATTTACCATTATATGATTTATGCTTTTCAAAATTCATGTCGGGACATTCAAATATATTATGTGCAAAATATTTGACATTCAAGTAATAACAGGAGACGAATTATAATTTTTAAAGTAAATTACATAATGAAACATAATGAAAACTTGCTGTAGTTTTATTATATCCTGTATTAATATCAAACTTTTGTGTCAACTAGACCGTAGTTTCTCAACCTTTTTACATCCGCGGACCACGAAAAAATCCAAAAATGTTTTGCTGACCATCAATTTTGGAATAAAATAATATATATTTAAATAATTGATTTTTTACTCAAAACATAATTCATAAAATTCGATTGTTTATCGAAATAATATCACATCGCAGACCCCCGGTTGAAAATCTAGGGGCTAGACCACCCCCAAAAATTCCCTTGTTTACGAAACATTCTGCCAGTAAAAGTATATTTTTTTAACATAAAATAATAATATTCCTTAGTTTTCTGAAAGGTTTTACACAAAAATATCAAAGACCCATTACTCAGCAATTTGTATATTTAAAATCAAATAACCCTTTTTTCGATTGACTTTTAATAAAAAAAAAATATCGAGGTAGAGTTTTCACAAAGCTTAAGTAATTTATTTTAGCTATTGAAGCCGAAATATCTGACAGAAAATTTTCCAAGTAGAATATTTATATAGACTTGAATTTTCATCGTTAAGGTTGCGTTATCCGACAGTATGGCGCCTCATAACTCGAAACCTCGTAGTTTTACATCCATCAAAAAGCGTTGCCGAATAGTGTTAAATGAAGCGTTACACAGCTATAAAAAATGCGCATATTTTACTAGAGATTGAACGACAGATTTTGCTCATCGCCAAATTATGCGTTTTAAATTTAATATAAACTTCTAACACGACTTTACTCAATTCGAGACAAGTAAATTATTTCTGCTCGTAAAATTATCGCTTACTTTGCATTTTTTCATTAAAAACTATCACTTAAATAAATTTACAGTGTAATTAATAATATATCAAAAATTATAATTGTGGCTTTCTAGGAACCTTTTATTTTATTTATTCAAACTTCCACAATTCTTGAAATACCATTTGGTATAAATATTAAATAAACTCACAATAGTATGAATATACACTGATTTGAGAGTTCTTGATAAATCTAGGAAATAATAATAAAAATTTTGTTTGTTTACCATTAAGGTATTTCATTTGAAGGCAAAAAAACTCTTCGCATAAGTAAAAATTTACGCAAGACGCTCTGAGATTTATCTCAATGAAATCGCGCATTCATCATTTTAGTTCGTTGTCGCTAGAAACGGCAATTTTCCTACCTTTCTTCTAACTCATAAATTATATTTTACTTTGTTTTTCTCATTTTACGTAGACAATTTTTGTAATATAGTAAAATTTACTGACCCAAACAATACATAGATAGTAATGCAGCGGTTAGAAAAATATCAAATAATGAACACAATCCATACTGTTATTAATTTTAGAATTAACTTACATGTGATAATGATAAGAAAACAATTTTCTGAATAAATTGAGGTTAAAATAAAAATAATAAATTTTGAGTCAAACATATTCTCGACTGAAGCTGCTTGATGGAATGTCAATATCAAATTTGAATTGTTACAAATTTATACGATTCTACATGTTTTGTCACTAACGACCCGGGTCTCGCCTGTTGGAATCTTCAGGCATTCTATCACACGGATGCAACAGAACTGACATCAGTTCTGTTTTTTTTTTTTTTTTTTAGTTTTAACGGCTCAAATTTATATATCAGTTGATAATAATCTATAAAATATATTGAGGAAAAGAGTACTAAAAATTGTTATTATACTGTTTTAAATATTATGCCTTTCCATCAAGAAGAGACAGTTGCCACCTTAAAAGTGAAAATCATATGATTTATAATTTATCCATAATTAAGTAGTGGAGAACTTCTGATAAGGAAATAAATGCGTTTCGTTTTAGTAGATGTCCCTAATGAGGCACCAGATTTGGTGTCGGAGAGAAATCGGGTGACTCCAGGAGACACTCTTCGAGCACACTGTACATCTCCTCCCGCGAGACCAACTGCAAATATCACTTGGCTTTTGAATGGAAAGCCGGTTGGTGAATACAAAATCTATAGCATTATAGTATTGCACATAGTAAATTCAACTGAATTACATATTTATATATCGAAAAAAAACAAAAGGCATCATAATTTTAAAAAGAACAATAAAACAGAATGAAGAATACCTCACTTAAACCTTACACAAAGCGTTGAATGGTTGCATATTGCTTCAGTATTGTCAAGGATAATAAAATAGAAAGCATCCATTAGTAAAAAAATCATGTATTATCCCGATATTCGTTTGAGTGTTTGTTTTTGATTACAAAATTAATTAGAATGAAACCTAAAGAGTTAGTTACTGTATAACAATGGATGCTTATGTTGAGTAATACGTAATTACTTATAATGAAACAACTTTTTTTCACTAGGTAAAAGGAACAAAGTAAATAGATTTTCCTTGCTCTGAAGATGAAGAAATCTGTCAACAACGACATAAAAATTCTTATTTTTTACTTATTATAATGGAGTTCTATCAAGTAAAAGCCAATTCAATTAATGAACTGTTTCATTGGTTGCTTAGATTATAATCCAATCAATAATGATTTATGTGAAACATGTACCTATTATTTAAAAATTTACAGATTTCGACTTTTATTTCAGATAAACGAAACATCTCTTAAAAGCCTCCCCGTTGATGATGAGTTAAAGAAATGGCCATCCAAATTAAATGATAACGGAAACTCTGTATATATTCCTAATAAAACATCAGACGTAGATAAGGTTTCTTACGAAACTCAGTCGTGGAATATCAATACGGAGATGAATGCTTCAGATGACACTGTACGATCAGAAAATCAGGAAACAGTTGATTGGAAAACTCAAGAAGCAAACTCTTTTGATCAATCCAGAACTTTTTCTGACTCAGAACTTCAGCAGAAGAAAAGAAGCGTTTCTTCTTTATCATTTATTGTGGGCCCAAACACGCTTAGAGGTGGAGGTCTTCGACTGACTTGCAAAGTTTCCATTTATACCCTCTACAACGCTCAAGTAGAACTTCTGTTAGCAGTTGAGAGACCACAGATAGCTTCCGTTCTCGTTTTGGCGACTGGTCACACGCATAGCAGTAAGTATAAAAAATCTAAAAATTTCTTGCAATACATCATGAAAATATATTTGCGGAAAAAATTTACCGCATAAAAAAAAACATTTATTACCATTACAAACCATTACATTTAGAACGTTTTTAAAAGGTAAACACACTAAAATATATTAAGCGATATGTGTAAAAAAACTGTTTCTCAAATAACAATAATCACTAAACAAAATAAATAATAAGTTAGTTACACAACCTCTTAATTCGGAGAGGCTAAAAAAAATTACAACTATTTTTATAAATTGGATAGTGTTTCATAATATGTTTGGTTTCCAATCTGGAACACATTGCATCCTAGTTTCTACCTCTTACAAGTTTAAATTTACTAAAACTAGTCGTTACTCTGTTCCTCGGCCACTATTTTAATAGAGTAGAAATACACGGGAAATCTTCAGAACAGGGGTTAGGCAGCAGCTCTAGCTTTGACTTTATTTTTTAAATCGGATGAGTTTTAAAGAATTTTTAGACATAGCGAACGCCCATGTCTTTGAGGAGAATCAACAAAACTTCTGGTTATCGATATATAAATTAATTGGAAAGTCTAGGCTGATTTCCCATGCTGATGCATGAGGCTGATTATGACCCCAAAAACGAACGGAAATAGCCTACAAATAATATCTATAGATTTTAATTCTTTCAGATTATATATTTATGTAAAATTTCTAATCAAATGCTGCAGTTATCCGCTTCTCGTTTTATAGAAAATATTTTGGTATGATTACAGGTGCAACTAAAATGACGGACGCTCCTCGAATCTGGATCGTAGCGGGGGCACTTCTGACTTTGGTACGGTAACACCTAGGATTCCAGTGCAAAATTCTCATAGAGCTGTAAATTACTTGGACACTTGCTGCTAGTAAAAAATGAAGAAATACATTTAGCAATACCATCAAAAATTGTTATTGTCAAATAATAAATTCAATTAAGTATACTTAGTTTTATAATATCCACGTCTGTAGGTTTAATACGATTCTGGGTAGACACTAAATTTAGGATTGCACAATGGCTTTAGCCAAAGTGTTGTTTTATATTCAATTAATGTCGAAAGTAAAAGTTTCTAATGTCTAAAAATATTATCACCATACATATGCATATTAATTTATTGTTCTTCATTTTAACATATCAAATAAGTATTAGTGTAAGTGTTACCATTTTACAAAGCTTTTCAAGTATTAAATTTAAAAAAATATATTTTTTAAATTAATTTATAATTTAATCATATTTTTTCCAATTATATTTTTTGTAGAAACTGCTTTTATCTTCAACCTAAAAGCAAAAGGGAACTTGTGACATGGCTATTTTAGAATTTTTGGTTAATGTAATTTTAATCGTTATTTTCCTCTAAATGATCGATTAACGAACAAATCGATGAAATTTTTATAAATTAGTCATCTGTGATCTAATTTATATTTCAAAATGCATCAGGAAAACATTCCCGCAATTCTTTTTATACTGATAACACTTACACGCATGTCTCTCAAAATATTTTTTTTGCACAAATATCCTTTTGCTTTTGGTCGAGCGATATAATATTAGAAAGTGATATCGTTAAATTTCATCGATTTTGTACCACATAAAAATTAATAATTTTGTTTAGTGTATTTTATGAACCCATAATTCATAACTAATCCTGTATACTTTTAAAATCTACGACTCAAATGTATTCGAGTATCAGAAGCCGAAAGGCAATATCCAAGTCGTAACTGTCAAAATTTATGAAAATTTACAAATTTTTTTCTTTCAACTGATCTCAAATGTTTTTTGTTTAAATAAATGTGTTTTTAAAATAATGAATAGTTTTATTTTTTAGTTTTAACAATGTATAAAATATAATTCCTCCCTTTTCCATGTAATGGCTGTATGTATATTTTAACCACCATAATCACAGTCATTACACATATGGTCAAGATATAAAACAATTAGTTGAATTTATTTGAGTAAAATCTCTAAGGATCATATCTACGTTTTTTAAATTGATATAGCATTTGTTATTTCCAGCATAACATTGCATATAATATATTAAATAGTTTATGCTAATCTTGTTGACAGTGTTATCTCTGCTATGAAATTTCGTGGAAGAAGCAGGTACAAAATTAGCGATTTCTACGATTACGATAATCGTTATCATAAGCTGAATAAACAAAAGATACCTTTACGACAACAATGACAATTATGTCTTCGATATTTTTGTTAAGTTATATAACTATAACATATTAAATTAGAATATAAATTTGGAATATTTTTCCTACATTAAATAAACCATTGTATGTGGAAAGAGTCATTCTACCCACATATAACGTTGTTGTAGACTGTCGATTATTTATTGTCTGGTACATTATTAGTGTAAGGCGATCCTCGATCGATATACTTACTGTGTATACTCACTTTTCGGAAACTTGTAATGGTGACATTTGTCCTTTCCATCAATTAAGATTTTTCAAACAAGGTATGTGGTTTGAAATATGTGTGGTCGCATAGCAGTTTTAAGGGCCAACGTACACGTCTCAAATCTTAAGAGTGTTGAAATTATAATGGAAATAAACAATTGTCATTTCATAAAAAAAATAATTTAAACACAAATTGTTAATAAAGACATTTCTACAACAAAAACAAATCTAACTCTTAGGAAAAATATTGAAATATAACTTTATTTTGATATTTGCGAAGACGTTAAACAAATGCTTTACATTTCATAAATTGGCTTCTTTAGCCATTGTATTTTCTAAAGTCAATATTGTCTTAGATGGAGTATCGTAATTTCATATGTGGTTTATTTAATAATTGAGAACTTATGCTTTTTAGTAGTGTGTTTGTACTATAGGAGCTTTTATTTTTTAATCTTCTCAATACTTTAATATATCCTTTTCGTATATTAAACTATTAAGCTGATTTTCAATTTCAAAAACGTCGGTTTCAAATTTGTTTAATTTATAATATTTATTTACGATACAAATTCTACAAGTTCTATGTAAACAGGTTTTCCAAAAAATATTCAGTTATCGTTTTGGAAAAAGTATGCGAAAAATGTTGCGAAACTTGACACAAAAAATGTGAATATAAAATGTGTTATATGCATTGTAACCAGCTTATACCGTATTTTATGACGTACTGTTTAACTAACAGACAGTGCTGCGCTGCGTAAATATATTTGTCGACCAAGGGCGGCGCAAAATTATATCGTACTGCGTAATCCAAGCCATTTATTATAATTGAATTTATTCATGTCGACACACGAAACATTGTTTTTTTTCTATTTCAAAGCAAACATGAAATAAGGTGGTAAATAAAAAAAATCGAGTGTATATTGCCTTTAACTCATGTTTGAATCCTTTTCTATTGGCTCTCCTTGTTTTGTTCTCCAATTTTGATTGAGTTCTGAGCACCGCGACTCTTTTATTTGCAAATTGAAAAGAGTTGAATTCATTACTTTAGATTCTATACTTTTATCTGTCTCGTGTTAAGTTCTGAGTATGCGCGTAGAAAGTCGTTAATTTTGGAAGCCTAGTATGCATAAAACATTCGACTAAAATTAATGTATTTTAATTTTCAATTCAGCACAGCTTTTTTAAAATTAAGCGCAAGGGGTTAAGTCTATGGATTTAGACCCGACAATGCGCTTCTTCAATCCAATCTTGTCAATAAAAGTCCATTGCTCAAATTTGGTAATGATGCGAGTGTGCTTATGTATTTCTTAAAAGAAAAACTAATAAATCCGTAATGGAGCGCTATGTGTTAAATTTTGTAGATAAATATATACTTTTTGAATAACATATGGTATTTATAAAAAAATATATCCGTTTCGATAGATCTTATATATTCCTGAAACAATACACTACAGACTGTTTATAATATGCCAGACGCAATTTTTATGTGACGATACTGAGACGACGGCTGCGTCATTTCCCCGATATTCGGCAATAGCCGATATATCGACTTTCGGCAACCAGCGGTTAACGTTGTTCTTTTGGGTACTTCCCTGGAACTGCAAAATTTGAGCACTTCAATATTATTTATATGAGTAAAATTTGAGTTCCAATTTAATATTAAAATATGAATTTTAAAGTTTATTTTGTGAACGTTAAAGCAATTCAAATTGCTATTGGCTTGAGCGATATCACTGATAAATATGATATTAGTCATACTGATATGACGATTCAATATCTGAGATAAGGCAAAAATATCGTTACTTTGTTTTTGTGCATCAGTTTGGAATGGATGTATCTACTCATATGAGCTTCTTGAAGAGAAAAAATAAGTATCATTTTTACCAAAATGCTGTCCCAAACAGATGCGAGACGAATGTCTATAAAGACAGATGATAAAAGGTAATTAAAATTATTTATTTAAATGCACTTTTAATACGGGAAAGTAATGTGGTTGATACCGCGAATACACGATTCATTTATGAGTGTACGGGTGTTCATTGTGTGAATATTTTATAATTTTTCAAAAATCATTCGTAAATCAGAAAACCAAAACTAAATGAGAGTTTTTTTAACGAGGTTTTTCATTCATTCCATCGCTGTTTTCAATGCTTATCAAATGTGTATAAACACTCAAAATTTGATTTTTTTCTCAGAAAACTATGATAAATAAAAACAATTATATTTTTTACGAAAATCACTCTGTGATTCTCTATTACGATTGATTTTTCATATAATTTTTCCTCTGATAAAAAAACCTTTCATCTTTATACATCACCGATTATATACTTGTGAGCGAGCTACTTTTGTTTAACTTATACACAGTGAAATCTCAATCTTCCGATTTGCAACGGACCCTGCAAAACACTGTAGAGGTTGGTAACGAGAATTAAATTATTCAATTATAAATAAAGAAATTATTCAAAAATGCGTGTGAAAGTCAATCAATGGGGATAGCAATTTTGTATTCACGCGCTGGTGGTTCAAACTCCTCGACGTCGACGACTCCTCGTGTATTTAAATATTTTTATACATTGTGTGGTTGATTTTTCATATTAATTTTGCTCGAATTGCAAAAAACTCGTCAACTTTATTATTCACGATTCTTCTTTAGATTCGACGCGGGGCACATTAAACTCTATCGCCTCGACGGATTTTCAGTCCTCAGATTAACAGGATACTTAATATCACGTAAGCTAAGGGGCTGAGCAAGTCACGTTTTCTTTATTTTTTTGTTTTTCTCTTTCTTTGTTCTCTCTTAAGTACAATAGGGCACGGTTTAACGATCGGTTCGTGCAGCTCTGTATGGGGCCAAGAGTATGAGGAGTAATATCGTTTTTTTTTTATCAGTATTGCGTTATAGGAGGCAGCCGTGTAACAGCGGCTGCATACGCATAACAATTGGAAGTGCGACAACCAACTTGTATGCGAAAAATTTTGATTATTTTGTTCTATTGCATATTCCCTTATATACGTTTCCCAAATTTCAATAACAGTATTTACATATCAATGTTTTTTTTCATTCTTACTTTAATTGTGTCGTATCAATAAAACACAACTTGTACGATCTGATGCTTAGTAATTTTGAAGACAAAACATTATACGTTACATCGAAGAAATATTAAGCGACTAAAGTTTTTGTCTTATGTCAAGATCACTGTCAGAATTTTTAAGGCGATGCGGGTAACAAAATAACAGCAAACATAAATTTATATACTACTATTAATATTTTAAATTGAATTGTAAGTCACCGAACTAAAATTGGGATGAGAATTGTGTACCTTTGTGTCTTGTAGAGCTTGAAAAGTTTTTGGCTGTGTTTTTTTTTCAATTGAATGCTTACACATTGTGCTACTTCTTCCACATCATTTATAAACGAAAATAACACAATGCGTTCACAAAATTCTTGCTCATTTTACATTAATGTGATTGAATTCGACATATATTCTTATTAAATCAATTAATAACAGTTTTGAGTAGATTGGAGAACATTCATAAATATACGTTAATATTTTTTAGAAAATCCAAAACAATGACGATTTTCCGATGAACACAAATGAGAATAAATTTCATTCAATATTTCAAAAACCTCTGCAATCAGCATGATTCATTATAGCACAATAAAAGATGTTTTCAATGAGATAATTTTCATTTATTTTAATTATGGTTACAAATTTCTTTATTTTAATATGACCATCGTGATAAAAAATAATTAAAAATAATATTTTAATCTTCTCACATCTCAAAGTTCTTGAAATATCGGCGGTCACATTGAATTTTTTCAAATTCTTTTGAAAATGCTCGTTTATACGCTTATCTCTTAATATATTCGCTATCAGTGACGCGATTTACCAACTTATATATTTTTATACATAAGAATAAAATGTACATCAAAAATTATTGTATTTTACTTTCATTGTGAGAATTTAATATGCGATCTAGTAAAATTATTTTTATTTCTATGATAAATAAAGGAAATAAATTATAAAGGAATATTAAAATAAATTAATTACTCGATCAAGTATTATTATGTGTAAAATTTTACAAGCTATTGAATTATTTTTTTTCTCAAATTTATTTTAGATAAATTCATATATGCGCACAAGTGTAATATTTATTTTGAAGAATTATGAAAACGTTGCTTACGGTGTGCACAAATTTGTGCGTTTCAAGTTCTTGAGTTGCAAGTATTCTGACGCTTTTGCGATTTATTTTTATAGTTTTTGTTACTTGTTTTTTCGTGTGTATTTTTTATCAATTTGAACTCAAAACCCAAACCGAATATTAAAAATTCAAAATATAATTAATAACTTCAGAAAAAAATTTCAACCAAATTTACTTTCATATAATAATCTCGTGTATGTTATGGCATGAAACCTGATCTCAGAGTTCACCATATTCAGAATGGGACATCTGCAAAGATTATTTTAAATATTTAAAAATACATTCAACAAACATTGATTTTATCGAAAGAAAAATTGGTTATGGATCACCAAGTCTAAGATTTTTATGATAAAGAGTTTTACTGTATATTATGAAAAAAGTTGAGTCACATCATCTGAATATATATTTTTCATTATCTTAACAAAGTTCATTTTATTGCTACACACTCGACGGCTCCCCACAGTTTGAAGTATATTGATGTAATTTAGGTCGATTAATTAGTGCGGAGCTCTTCCTTTGTCTCGATTATTCATCACCCTCGCCAAGTCAGAGTTTTTAAAAAACATAGCTGTAAGACATGTGTTAAGTATCAAATTCGAATTGTTGAAACTGTGAACACTATCACAAGTTTTGTCAATCAGGAACCGGGTTTCGTTTTTCGGAATTTTCAGGTATTCTGTGTTATCATTAAATTTTGGAAAGGATACAGCTTAAATAATATGGTTTCTACAACAATCAACTATATATCCAATTAGGTGGATAATTTGGTACTTATAAATACAACTTATTTTAAATGGGTGGACTGTGGTAGATTAAATATCAAATGACCGAACGTAAATTTAACATTTTTCGGATTTTCGACTAATTCATCTAATCTCACATTAAACATACAGCAGTAGGGAAGAATGGAGGCATTACTCTTTGTTTAATATGAACATTGATTTTAGGTGGATTCTATTCAATTCAAAATTTCTTCATGAATATTTTATACAACCCCGTGATTTAATGCAAACAATAACACCTTCATCCGCTTTAAGCGACTAGTTTTCCTATGATAAATAGTTGTTAAATGTCGGTGTCGCTTTGTTTAATCTGAAAATGTTCTGGTAGTTTAACGTCTAGGTTCTATAGTACGAGTCTCTACGTAGAAGAAGTGATAGCCATTGTCTGTACGTAGAAGAAGTGATAGCCATTGTCTGTACGTAGAAGAAGTGATAGCGATTGCAGTGTTTTGTTTAATAATTCCTAAATTGAATATTATCAGTGTATAAGAATGAATCAAACGGCACAGGCATGATATGTATACTTCTAGGATACCAATAAATTTACTGAAAGATTGTCCTATAAACTTGATTCCTGGCATTCGAAACTTTATTCAAAACTTATTCAACAAAAATTTAAGGGTAACTTCTCAGATATGGGACCTTCATGTTACCAAAACTTTCAAGAAAGCTTCGTCCTTTATTTTATATTTAAATAAAAATTATCTTATTATTCTTGATTTCAGAGATATTGCGGTCTTTCATCGGTCTGGAGATAAAGATGATTCGAAATATAATGATTCACCAGAAATAATGTTTTTTGATATGAATGTTGACAACATAAATTTATGTATCATTTTCAATCATTCAAACTTTGACGCGAGCGTCTTCAATAGACCAAAACGCAGAACTGGTTCTGAAAAAGATCAACAAAAATTGGAATGCAACTTAAGACAACTGAATTTTACCGTGCAAACCTATGAAAATCTCAAAATCAACGCGATAAAGAGAGTGGTCGATAGTGGTACGTGAATATTAATTTATTATTTTATAATCTATGGTTTTGTATAGGCATTTTATATCGACCTGTAAAGCGATGAAGAAATCACCACAAATCACAAATGGTAGTTTAATTAATAAAATCACACAAATATACCTCTTCTATCAGACACAAGGATTTATCAATGTTTTTAAAAAGATAAAAACTATTTGACAAACGTTTGGATGTAACTTTCTTCATAGAAAAATTCATTACGTTGCTGAATGTCTATGGAAGAACTAATTAAACCCAAAAACCATCGAGCTGCAAGACTCGTAGATCACGCCAGACAACATATTGTAAGGCAATAATTGTGACCTCAACGTCTAAAAATTTCTAATATTGATTGAAAACCGTATACGCACTGCGAGAGCGACTTGTCACAAAATATCAAACACCCAACTCTCGTTTTACACGGTGGATACGTTCCAGCAAAATCTGTGTAAAAAAAAAGTGATAGTTTATATAGAAAATCGAATATGCTTCCCAACATTTAAAAAACCGTGTTATTTTAAAAATAACAAAAGTTTTGTATAGGAAATCGTGTAAAAAGGGCAATAATGAAAATTCAATAAATGAATTCGAATAATGTTATTATTTAAATATTTCAAAAAAATTAAACAATACATTATTAATTACATGTACATATTAATACAGAGATAAATACTGTTCATCGCTACTTGATAATTTTCGCCCACGTTTATGAGTGAGTGAACAAAAATCACAAGCATGTGATAAAGTTAAAATTTCAGAAAATTCTACAGAGCTTTGAGGTTCAGTACTTCCTCTTCTAACACGCATTTAATTTAGAAGTCCGCAGCTTTAAGGCATAATAAGAATCCGTAATACAATTCATAATAGTATATCTCTTCCATGCTTCCACTATTGTCAAGTTTTTTCTTCAATTGTATCCAAAATATAGTGAAATGCTCGTTTTTAGTAATAAATCATAAATGTTGCTATAATAACTGGTTGGATTAATGAAGTTGTATTTGGAGGCAAATATATAGGATGTTTTTTTAGAGGTATAGAACTTTGATATAGAATAAAACAAAGGTGAAATTTTTAAATATACATGAAATTTATTCGAAAGATAATCTTCTGGCATTATAATTTAAATATGACTTATGGCATATGACCGCCACGGCTAGCTCGGACGTAGTCTAATCTGGAGGTCCAATTTTCGATGACGTTTTCCAACATTTGTGGCCGTATATCGGCAATAACGCGGCGAATGTTGTCCTCCAAGTGGTCAATTGTTTCGGACTTATCGGCGTAGACTAGCGTCTTCACATATCCTCACAGAAAATAGTCTAACGACGTTAGATTCGGACCCGAATATTGGAGGTCAATTCACGGATCCGAATCGTGAAACTATGTGTTTACCAAACGTTTCCTTCAATAAATCAATTGTGGCACGAACTGTGTGACATGTTGCGCCGTCTTGTTGAAACCATAGCTCCTGCACATCATGGTTGTTAGTAATCATGGCTCTATAGCGGTTACCAGTGACTGTAACGTTCTGGCCAGCATTGTTTTTAAAGGAGTACGGACCAATGATTCCACCAGCCCATAGAGCACACTAAACAGTCAGTTTTTCTGGATGTAACGGTGTCTCAATATACACTTGAGGACTATCATCACTCCAAATACGGTAGTTATGTTTATTGACGTATCCATTCAACCAAAAGTGAGCTTCATCGCTAAATTCACTTATGAAAATCGGGATCAACGGCAATCTTGTTTTGGGCCCATTCACGGAATCTACGCCTTGCTAGGTGATCGTGTGGCTTCAACTCTTGCACGAGTTGGATTTTGTAAACACGCAAACCAAGATTTTTCCGCAAAATCTTCCATAAAGTGGATGGATACATATCCAATTCCTGTGCACGATGGCGGATAGACTAATTCGAGTCTTCCTCTACGCTACGCTCTACAACAGCAATGACTTCTTCTGTACGCACAGTACAACGTCTCTGTGGATGCGTAATATCATTTAGAGTAAACGTGGTGCGAAAACGTTCCATAATTAATCGAATTAATTGTTCTGATGAACGATTATGTTGACAGTAAAATGGACGTAGTACGCGATACGTATTTCGAACAAAACCATGATTTTCAAAATAAATTAGCACAATTTGGAAGCTTTGTTCAGGCGTCAGTCTATTCATATTAAAATGCCAAACCAAACTAACCATAAGTCACTTGACAGATGACAAAATGTCCACCAGTTAAAAAAGTGTTGCCGACTTAAAGTTCTATACCTCTAAAAAACACCCTATAGTACTTTAATAATTGGATGTGTGTACTATTTAGAAACCATGTAAAAAAACGTGTAAAATGAGAGTTGGGTTTATATAAAATTATATACACTTGAGTATACGTGCATACTTATGCACAAATTTTAAAATATTTTTTGTGATGTCTCTTTTATCAAAGAAAATTTATTTTAGTCTCTGATTTGGATGGAAAAATACTCAATTGTGTCATGTTTATTGTGATGACTTATGGAGAGGAATCGAACAACCTTTGGGCTTACGATGGCCAGTATGTTCCTGACGATATAACGAATCCGTTTATAAGAGGAGATTCTAAGCTTGCCGGAATTCCGAAGTTATTTTTTTTTCAGGTGACGAATTTATTTCTTTTAAAACACAAAGCCAAAAAATAGCCTTGTTGTATTAATAAAGCATATTCTATCGATTGTTGTCATATAACCATTTTTAAAATAGTATTCAACGGTTACTTTTTCGTCTCTTCAACATAAAACGAAGGCTGCAAAAGTATAATATATCCGACGATTTTCATCTTTTAATATTTTAATGTTTGATTAAATTTTCAAACTCAAACATAGCGTTAGAAGGGATGATTTTTATTTTGTTATATAATGTGTCACTGACATTCTATCCACAGTATACAGTAAAATCTTAGTTAAATGTTTTTTAACAAAGACATTTTTCCCACATACTATGCTTGAAAAAAAATTATATGAATTTCAGAATATTTTTATCCTTTTAAGGAAAATATTTATCGATTTCGTCCATTAAAAATACCAGTGTAGCAAAATGTGAAATTATTCACTCATCATTTTTAATTAATAAAAATATAACTTTTATTTATTCCGTAACATCAAAATATTACATGTTACCCAATAATCAGATATAAGTTGATCAGTCAATAAATTGAATTGTACCGAAGACTCATTTCGAACTATATTCGGATAAACTAGATACCAGCTATTAATTATTATCATTGCACATATGTGTGATAAATATTTTTAGTAATCCGCATAAAATACCTTTTTTGTATTATTTTAAGGTTGGAACACGATAATTACTAAACTACACTAAAAACATCATGCCTCATCGAAAAAGTGGTCATTTGAAAGCCATCATTCTTATGAACATTTTTGCGAAATATATTATAATAATTTATTACTTAAGATATTTACATCGATCATCCCTCAAATATTATTAATATATTTTAATATTGAACTGATTTTAGTCTTTGACATTATAACCAATATTAAGAAAACCGAAAGCCAATTCGCAGACTCCAGCTTAATATAATATATAGTATAATTAAATATATTTGATAGAACTAGGGAGACAACCTCATCAATTGACTGATGATTTGATTTTTAATGTTTTTTAAGCTCTCCATAATCATTAAAATTATAAGAATATCACTATAATTCATTTTGCATATAGTAATATAGACATCAAAAAGAAAAGAAAAACAATTTCCAGGCTTGTCGACCAAAAAAGAGGACGTTGGTTTTATCACAAACGGATGGAAAAGCAGAGAAAAAAACGATATCTATGGCAGCTGACATACTTGTTATGTACTCAACATTGGAAGGTAATTACTTTATTTATACAGTCATATCATTAAACAAAACGTTGACATGTAATATTAGGAGTAAAGTAAGTTTCCAACATTACAACCGCGGTGACCATACGTCCCATACAGAGTGAGCAAAATTATAATCAATCATTTGACATCTTAAACCTGTAACTCTGATTTTAACATTTAGCCATCTGTAGTAACATGTAGCCATTTTGTAATAATATGTTGAAAGTTTTACGCTGAAAGTTGAAAGATGAGAACAAATTGTCACGTTACTCATAAATGAAAAAAGAAATATTAATAATAGCGTAGTTTGTAGTTCTAGATGGTAGTCAGAATGATAAATGCTAATTTCATATCACCGTTGTGCGCCGTTTGGAACAGATTATTGTGACAGAATGATCCATCGACCGATCAAAAATAATTGTCACAATTAAAAATTTAAGGCTGTCATTTGATATTTGAATGAAATATCAGTGCTGACAACATTTTTTGTACAAATAATAACCAAATAATACAATCTATAAATTCATACTATTTTTCAAAATTGGTAACTAAAAATTAAATGGGTAAAACATTACCGTAGTCATTGAGTATAGAATATGTCATATTCCATCAACATATTATAAACGCAGAATTTTACTTTGAAATATTTTCACCAATTCGTTGCTTTCAGGTTATCTATCATACCGAGATAAGACTCAAGGGTCGTGGTTTATTCAGGCTCTTGCGACGGCACTTTTAAAAAGTATCGATTTTGATATTCTACACATTCTGACGTTAGTGATAAATAATGTATTCGCTGAATATCAAGGACCAGCCAATAAGTCGAAATCACAACTGAAACAAATTCCTGAATTTAGGACAACGTTAACGAAATGCCTTAAATTTGTCAAATACGAAAAGGTTTCAGAATCAAAACTACATAAGATCAAATCTTTGCCTGAAATATTAAAAAACCCAAATATTGTCGTTCAAATTGTACAGTCGCCATCATTTCTTGTTACGTTTATGGACACTATGAAAAAATTTGTATATCCTAAGAAATCTACTGGTGAGTGCTCTTTAGATTATCCTTTTATATTATACAATACTCTAACATCAAAAACCAATAATACTATACAATTATAAAAAAAACAAGTATATATTTATGAATTTGGGGCACAAAAGTATGTAATTTAAGTGGCAGTTAAAATTATTAAATCTAAAATTTATATGCTAACAACCAAAGGCAGTTTTAACTAACAGACTGAAGTGCTGAGACTATTAATTACGTTTTATTACATTCCATATATTTTTTTCAGCAATACCATCCAATCTTTACGATGAAACCGACACCCAGATAAAAACAACCCAATGTGACAGTGTCGCTTTAGAAGCCATCCCATCCACGAGCTCATACGTTTTACCTATTTCGAAAAATACTCCGTTACAAATATCTACTAATCCATCACCTTCATGCGTGGACAAGTTTCCCATTGACCAACCATCAAGCTGTCATGCAACTAAAAATGAAATCAATGCTAGCATTAAATTGCCCTTACCACAACCGCCGACTAGCAGAGAAAGGAGAAGATCCCGAAAATCATCCATTAAATCTCAAGAGTCTCTATCAATAAAGCGCCAAGAGAAAAAAAAACCTACAATTGAACATACTTCGTCAAATAAAATAAAGCAAAATATCACCCATCTGCCGTTAGAAATGGTTCCTTCAATATTTTTGCACAGCAAAGACGGCTACGGTGAGCTGGTCACAGAGCTATTCAATAAAGGAGTTACACCTGAAAGTGTCACGAATCTTGAATATGCTATTCAGCTTGATTTTTGCACGTTAGATGGTTACAAGAAAGCCAAAGCATTCTTAGATGACAGAAGCGTTCGCTACCATTGCTCTTTACTTTCTTGCCTTAAGTTTGTAATCAGAGGTATCCCCGAGAATATTAAAGAACTGGACATATTAAATGAATTAAGAGCTATGCAATATCCAGTGGCAAGAGTCGAACGAATGAAACAACAACCCAGTCAGACACCGCTTCCGTCTGTCATAGTGGAGCTGAAGCGAACAGTGAAGTGGGAAAGAATGATTTTGAAACTAACCAAATTCTTACATTTAGAAGTGAGCGTAGAACTACTCGACAGTAAAACTAGACAAAGTCATAAAAAAATTCAAACAAGTAGAACAAGTTCTCCTGAAAATTTTAGATCCTCTACGATAAGGGGACACCAAAAGGCGCGGTCAATTAGTCAAGATCACTCTGCAACCAGAGAAGCATCTCTAAGTCCAGTAGTATATAGGCAGCGTCGTGCGTCCAGTGGCACTTCAAATACTACAAATTCAACTGTTTCTTACAGAGCCCCACAACGTCAGACAATACATAGAGAACAATCTCTTACGCTTACTACAAATCGAGACAGTATTCCTGTTATATTGGCTCAGTTTATGGACCACATTGAAAGCCAAAAAAGAATGATGGAAGAATTATTTGTTAGACTTCAGAATGATGAAGCTTCATGATCATACAAACCCTCACCTGTCGGGACAAAAGCTCTTACCTTCAAATATCAAATTGTTAAGCATGTGAAAAAAAAATACCTATTCAATCTTATAAATCATTCTCAGCACTAAAAATTTAAATATTTTTTTTATAAATAATGGTAATACTACATTATCTCGGAGCACATTTCAGATCACTTATATAAAGAAGAGTTATTTAAAAAAATCAATCAAATGGTAAAAAGTGACCCACCTTTTAAAATCAGTATCTTATCATTTTCCTTTTATGGATATATATTTTTTAAATTATTGTAATAAAATATTACATGATTCCAAAAGTGCGTGGAATTTTATTAGATAAAGATAATATTATTATTTAATAGATAAAGGATGCTGGGGATGTGAAATTGTACAAAATATTTGAAAAAAAAAATAATTACTTATGTCGTGGACTAAGAGTTTTAAGAATTTAGTGGATCATCAGTACTTAACATAAATCAGCATATAGATAATTCTCTCTATCACTGACTGTTGGCTTATTTATATTTCTTTCTTCACTTTTAGGCAATTGTTTATCTTCAGTTTTTAAATAATTTATATTGTTATAATGTATTAAAATGAGACAAATGGTAATGATCGAATTTTCTTCAGATTCGATGTTGACAAGAATATGTGCAAAAGGATTAATATTTTTTTGATATCCCAATTTTTCGTTTTCGTCAGTATCACAATATCTAGTCACATCAATTAATAATCTTTATATAATGTTGATTATTACATAGTACCATAATTACTCAAACTATAATCATATGTAATTTGATATGTATATTTCTTCTCCAGTTGTTGTTCCTACGTTTTCAAACATTGGTTATTGTTTTTGACCATCTTATCTATTCACGTGCGAAATTATTCTTGAGATAAATTTCTTAAAGAAAAGATCGTTTATTCATATCTTGTAATTGTTATAAACATGCAATTTATTTTTCTAATAGTATAGAAATTAAAAATTGAAGGCCTAACATATCACATGACATTTATTAGTTCACAATATTTAAATTTTATATATTAGTAAATATTAAATTTCTTGGTCAAAGCATATATTGTAGAATTATTGGTATATTATAGTTGTTAAGTAGAGTTTCAAGTTATATATATATATTAATAGGAAAAATGTTTATGTATTTTAATTTATAACTTGGCAGTAATTTATATCGAAAATAATCATTATCAATTAAAAATTGTAAAACTATAATACTACTGTTTTTTTCTATTTATACATAATTTCCATTAAAACTCATTGAATGTTCTCATGTCACTTTTTTAAAGCATAATCTATTGTAACACTATTTAAATGCTCTCTACGTTTATCATAAAATACATAAAAAAACTGTACAAAAAAATTAATATTCTACAACAAAAGAGACGATAAAACATTAAATAAAATTATATTTCGTAAGCTGTCCATACGATAAGCATTTAAACTTTTTTATTTTACCTTATTTAAACAATTACTCAGCAAATAAAATTTCTTTTCACTTTTTTATTCTATGGTCGTAAGGAAACGTACAGTAAAGGATACTATAGGATGTTTCTAAATTTAAAAAATCTTAAAAAAGTGATCGAGTAACTCCAAATGTTGCCTGTCCGTCATTTGTAGAAAGTGCTAGTAAGCTTCTCTTACAATGATTCAACTTTTACTAAATCCGATTGATTCTTGGTGACCTAATATCAACTGAACCTAGGTGAAATTGCCAATCATCATCAATTTTAACAATTTCTTCATTATCAATATCGTACACATATAGGTGCGTTGCATGAAATTCAAGATCCATAATGCAGTCATCAACACTGTCATGTAATTCATCACATCAACTAATATTTCAATAATACACTCGAAGCTACTCACCATCGAAAGATTGTGCTTGTGACATATAAAAAATGGAAATCTCACATTGCAAATTATATTCTCAAAAAACGCGAATTTTACCAGAAATAGAGCATAGTCAAACTTCCAACCTGATTCGTTGGATTATCAGTAAAACCTTAAACTGTATGTCACCACAACATTCATTTAAGAAATGAACGAAGATCCTTTGCCACTGGGTATCAAATATATTGAAAAATTGATTTCAGTTTTGAGAGACAAAAATGGCACAAATGTTTACTTTATGTTGTACAGTATGCTTTAAAGGGTTATGCTGTTTTTTTGAGTTGTTTGAAGAAAAGAAAAAAATATATTTTTATTACAATAAGAATACAACATTATATAATATTTTAAATGGCTTTTGATAATTCTTGTCGATAGCGCTATCGCATCTAAAATAAGTCATCGGCGATATCTACGATTTCAACAACCGCTTTCAAAGATTATATTTCACAGCTTTTTTTCTTTCTTCATTTTTTTGGATACTTCCTCGATAGTATCGTATTCGACTTGCATATTCATAGAAACAATATTTTCAACATTTGTAATAAAGCTATTCTTACAATTTAAGTACATGTAAATATGTAAGATATGAGCTCGTATGGCCGCAGACAGTATGGCACATTTCAAGAAATTCGCCATATAAAAATATGAAATTTAGGATTGCTTTTCGTCTGCACATTTACTTGTAATTTTATTTATTTTAAAATAATAATAACTGTCAAAGACAGCACTGCAGCCAAGAGTATTTAATATATTATCAAAGATTCAGTAACAGGTTTTGCATTAATTTGTTGAAAAAACTCATTTTTTTGTTTCATTTAAATTGTATTAGACTGTTATATGTATATTTGTTGGTTGTAGCTTAGTCCATCTGTCCCAATATAAGATATAAAAGAATACATAAAAAACCATTTTTATCTCAGCATTAGAGGTTCGCAATTCCTTTCCTTTTTTATCTGTCTGCTTGTATAAATAAAAAGGTTGGGCAACAATGTGATAGATTGCCGCCCCTAACGCCATCACCCGCGTTTTCACAACAAAATATTACTTTTCAGTGTGTATTTGGCTGAATAATTATAGCTTATCAATCGAATTCATCGTTGGCCATCTATATCAGATAATACATTCTTATCAGTAACATGAGATATTCGATCCACACCATTTTCGTTGGCTTTGTTTAAAAAATTGCTCATACGTTATTTGTATTCTAGTGTACTATATTTAAAACATGGTGAATATGAGTTTAGCTGGGACCTCTCAAAACGATGCTAATTCAATAAAAACAGTACCTCTTCCACCATCAAATAAAACCAGGTAAAGCATTTAATTAATTTCAAAATCAAGCTCTGACTCATTCAAAATATACTTTTGTATATTTAATTTCATGATAGAATCACTTTTTAGGTGTTAACTGCTACTTCTTGGATGTAAATCATGATATTTTAAATTATAAAACACATTTTTCAATACTATATCCACAATATATTGCGGAAAAGTTACAAAAAATGTGTTTTTATTCCTTAAAATATTATAATTTATGTTATCGACTGAAGTTGCTTGACGGGATTTCAATATCAAATTTGAACTGTTGAACCTTTGTATGAGTCCATTTGTTTTGTCTCTAACGACCCGGGTTTTGCCTATCGACATCTTCAGATATTCCGTGATACGTATGCAACAGAACCCGAGTCGTTGTTAGGGACAAAACATGTGGAATCGTGCGAACTTTAACAATTAAAATTTGAAATAGCATAGAAGAATACCCACAATAACTGTAGCATATAACGCTAATATTTTATAACGATTAGCATTGGAGAGATTTCTCGCTGCTTTTCAAAAATATTCGATGCCACTTTTGGCATTAGTCCTCATATCTCTGGTATGAACATTGCTTACTATACTGATTTTCTTTGTCAAGCTCAATTATTACAATATACTTCAGAATAATAATTTATGAAAATCCAGAGAAATGTTATCGATAATCAATTTCTCGTATCATGAGATCACTTCATTTTTCTATGAATATATGATATTAGGAAATTTCAGTAAGATATTTTTTCATCAAACCGTCGATTTTGTTTTGTAAAAATAAGCCAGAATATTTTCGTCATATATTATTTTTGAAAACTAATTCATATTTATATATTCAAAAATACATTCAATTGTATGAATCACTATTGATATCAACGATTCATTAATGGATATTGGAAAATGCAACATTCTTTTTATGTTTTATATGCAGCAAGCCTACTCGACTCCAGCGAGAAAGTGAAAAAAAGGTCGATAACGGTGCTCTTCCTTATTATAAATTTAATAATGATAGATTAAATGTAGCTGTCATTTTCAATCACCACAAATATAATGCTAACCCTCCACACCAGAGTCCTGGCAATAGAGATGGTACTCATGAAGACGCTATAAGCATCACTAGAGCGTTGGAAGACCTCGATTTCACAGTGAAGAAATATGACAATTTTACCTTCAACAAACTTTACGCAGTACTTCAAACTCGTGAGTTTATATTTATATATATATTTTATTTATTGTTTCATAATATTTTCATTCGAATGGGGGGTCGAACTTTAACAGTATGTAAAAATACAAATATTTCAAGGTACTTCAATAAAATATCATATTTATCATATAATTTGGAGATAAGATACGTTTGTCTATTTTTCGAAAGAGTAACATATCGCTTACGTTACAAATTACTATCGAAAAATATTTGGTCCGATTACAGGTCATCAGTTTTCAAATAATAAAAAAAATATCGACCACCTCGACTTACGACGGAGAGCAAAACAGAAAAAGGGTTAAGCCTTAAAGAAATCAGTGCGTGCGCTTTCACTAATATGATGCAATCAACTGCATTGTCTTAAATTAGTAAACAGGGTATAGTTTGTCCTATTTCGTGCGTCCTAAAGGTTTTTCCGTTGATTACAATCGGTTTATTTATGGAATTGATTGAACTGGATTTTTTTAATCTCTTATTATAATATAAAAATTAGATGAAAACGATAGTTTCAGAGAAAATTACAATAATAAGCCAGCATGAGTGCGTCAAAATAGTGTCAGACTTGTGACGCGAACTTAAATAGTCCCATTCAACTAATATAATATTTAATAATGTATAGAACAAGATTTCGTGAAGCGGTTAATAATCGATATAAGTGGAATCGAAGATCATTACTTTAACTGAACAACGAAATGAAATAAATAAATTAATATTTGGAAGTGGGACTTATTGCAATAGAATTTTTCATTTAATTTCATAACCATATAAAATAAAGTAGGAAGGTTAAACAAAGATTGAAAACACATGAGGGCCACCATATGCTATAGATTTTTAGATAGGCAGCAAATGCAGGTCTATAAGCTGCCGATGCATTCAAAGACAATTTGGAAGCGATTACCGAAAAAGAGAAATTCACAGGAACACATTTTCAACTTGGTTGGGAAACTATTTTTTTGGAAGAGACTGACCAAACGTACATTCATAAAAAACTAGCTGCATGCCCAGCTTCAAAGCATTCAGCAGGATGGAAATATTTCTGGATTTAAATTGAAACCACTTTTGATTCATTAATAAAAATATAGCTTATAGTCTTCAAGTTGATCGGTGAGTCTTGTTTGCCGCTACATTAGCATTGGAACAAAAAGATGTGGATAGCACAAAATCTTTAGCAAGACTGGTTTAATAGTTTTTTTATTTCAGAAGCAAACAAATACTGTTAAAAATAGAATCAGCTATTTAAATATTATTGATTCTGAATAATGAATGATCTGAGTCATCATCCTTCACACTCAGTGAAATCACATCCAAACATAAGAATGGTTTGGTTATTTCCTAACACTACAATCAAGTACATTCGACAGATCAATGGGGTATTGCTCACTGGAAATTGCATTATTTAAGAATTACTTTTGTATAAGCAATTCAAGAAATAGAAAAATACTTTAAGAGAATTTGAAGCAATTAAAAATATGTCAAAATGTTGGCCAGATATAACGGCATCATGTATGAATGGCATATGGAACAAAGTATTAAAACTTAAAAGTAATATGAATTTCAATAGAGAACGAGAAGTAACTATAAGTTTTCACAATTCTCTCAACAACGAAATCCAAAGGTTGAGAGTGAAAATATAATTCAGCTTTTAGAAAGACGTGTTAACAAGCTTCTAGATAAAAAATTCAAAAAACTATTCATAATTTTTATACGTGAAGGCCTGTCTTCACCTTTAATCCAAATTAGTGATAAAATTGAAGAATTTGAAAATATGGACCCAGGCACCGCACCAATAAATCTTCGAATATACACTGCCTGTTTCAGCAATGTTATGGAAATACAAACTATTAACGTACCACCAACTTTCCATGTCAATTATTTTGTATGAAATTCTATATACAACCATTTCAAAACACTGTCTTCATAATTACTTAGCTCCTATACTGGTACCTACTTTAAACAAAAAACTTAATACAGGCAATATTTTGTTTTCCACAAGCCATTTCAAGGTTTGTTTTCAATACAACTATATTAAAATAAGTTTGATGAGGAAATATTTTTTGTAAAACTCTATCTAAAACTATGTAATTAAATAAATAATTTTCATTCACAGTTTCTAAACTAGATAAGTCTGCAGTCAATTGCGTAATAGTCATTGTTATGACCCATGGAGATGAAGGAAATATCTTGTGGGCCAATGATATTCCCTATAGCGTCGAAAATCTTGTAAATCCATTCACAGGCTTGGAAACCAAGCTGGGAGGAGTACCAAAGCTTTTTTTCATCCAGGTAAAAATAATTGTTGATTATAATCTTATATTTCTTAATCGTAGCTGTACCTCAAATCTTCAAAACAACTTCAAAAAATCCACTGATTATTTTATGCAATGGATGAATATGATCCCACTAAAATTATTTCCTTTCCCTAAATTTCTCTCCTTTAGAACTTTCACCTGCCAACTGTGGTAATTTACTTTGCAATCAATCATGTTATAGTTTTTATAACTTTTATCGTTTGTGTCCAAACCAGTCGTTATGTTAAATTTAAAGAAATAATCCCACTTCACTCAGAATTTTATGTTAAGAGCCTGGCCTATGGAGTCTTTAAAAAAAACATGACTCCAACTAAAAAAAGTTTATTTTTGACAATATTTTTCCTACGTTTCCGGAAACGTTTCTCATAACAGCAAAACATGGTTGGTAACACAACCATTGGAATATGTTCTGAAAAAGTGTTTTTAACAGCCAGAAATTCGCATTTTATAAAACCATATGTGTAAATCAAATAGAAACTTTCCATAAGCTCCTCAGAACACATTTTTTTTATTCAAGGCATGCCGTGGAAACAAAATAGACACAGGCGTAGAACATGACGGTGGTGGAACACCTGTTGCTATTCCAACAAAGGCAGATATTTTAATGATGTATTCAACTTTCAAAGGTGAAGCTAATTTTTTTAATATACATTGTTTATGATGTGATAAGACGCTTCAAGTATTTTTCATTTGTGTATATATTGAATAAACTTTTTTTATATTCTATAGGAACTCTGTATTTATTAAACAAAATATATAATCATAACATTGGCATAATTTTCAATCAATTTTATTTTAAGCTGGGCTATGTCCGAATTAATTAAATTTATTAAAAACTGATGTTTCAGACTTTCATTATTATATGAGTAAATTCTCTCCTCAGTTTTATTATTTCCATTAGTCATTCTATGTTACCGATATTTCTACCTGTGATTTTTATAACATATTCAAATGAACATGGCATTTGAATAAATATCATTGTTTTAAATAATATGTCCATTCCTTTTCTTCGGATAATGTTTTGCAAAGAAAATATGTTCCAGTGGCCAAACTGATACATATCTTCCGTGAGACATCAGTCATATTACTTTAGACCACTTAATAATAATGCTTTGTTTGAACAAAAGTATTAAAGTATTGTTTACATCTCTGCATACTTATAATTTAACAAGAAACAAAATGCTATACATAACATACTCAGTACACTTACACAAAACTTTCGACACTTAATGATTATGGTGATTATAGAATTATTATTTTTTAAACACACATATTTCAAAAAGAACAATCAGTTTCTGATTATGTGATAATTCCATATTCTTGAAAAGTTCCTTATCCTAATCTGGTGATATTTTTTGCAATTTTAGGTTTCGTCGCTTGGCGTGAAGGTGAGGGTTCTTGGTTCATCCAAACATTAGCGAAACAACTTACAGACCACTGTGAATGGGATTTGTATCAAATTTTAACGCGGGTAAACTACCTAGTGGCATATGACTTTCAATCAACCACTCAAAATTCATCGACAAATAAAGCTAAACAAGTTTCAGAATTCACGTCATCGCTTACAAAAAATTTTAAGTTTGAGAAATCCAAAGAAGACTCTGCTGAAAGAGCAAGAAATAAAAGCACCTTCCTTAAAACGATGCCCGCTTAAACATTTTGAGTGCCCACTTTACACTCATAAAGTGACTTCTTTGTGAAATATATGATGATAAATGAACGATTATTATTTCAAAACTTTCCTAAGTATAGTTTTTATTAAACAGTGATAAATTAAATGATCTTTTAATTGCTGTTTTATGTATATTTATTATTATTTATATATAGTCTGTATCTATCTATGTAATTAAATATCCTGCAGTATGAAATCCTATTATTTTTTTTCACTAAAAGGTTTTCAAAATTTTTTTTTTATTACCATTAGATGCAGTTCACAATTATTATTTGAAAATGGTCTATTTAATTGAATATTTTATAAGTATCCGCGGACAGAACGCTTTAAACGACTTTTCCGACTTTTTTTGCTTGAACCTTTGAAATATTTAGTAAAGTTTTCGGGCTATTTTTAATTTGACTGAATCTTGAAATAATTATTTCCAGAAAAATTCTAACTAATGTTAATGCTAGCGATGGAAGCTTGATTATTTTAAAAATAAAACATATAGAACATTCGTAAATTAAAAGTCTTCTAATCGATAGAACAAGGTCGTAAATTTGTCATTTTATCACATAATGGAAAAAAATACGTTTTTCCCATTGATACAAGATACATACATTAGATTAACGTTATAATTTATAATCATAATTTTTAAATGCTTTGTTTTATTAAATATTTCAAAACCCTCCACGAACAACGTAATTCATTATAAAACAATAAATGATTCACCTGATCGTATCAATTAGATTTTTTTTTATCCATCTGCATTACAAAGAAGAAATTATTGATTGTAATTATTACTATCGTAATAAGAATTAAATATCAAACATTAACTTCATTTTTTCTACACTTAATGAAATATTGGCTGCCACATTGAATTCTGAAGACTATAACAAATAAAATTGGCATATGACTTTTATTTTTTCTTATGTTAATGCTCGTTCATTTTTTTATCGCTCAATCCTTTATATTTTATCAGCGAAGCATATATACAACATATATAATTGTATATATTATGAATATAGTGGATGATAAATTGTAATATATCATCACTGTGTGATTATTATTTACAAGCTAAATGAAATTATGACGCATTGAACAAATAAATTAAATCTTCATTTAAATAAATGTTTTTTTTGTCAAGATCATTCTTATCATTTCCTCTTGTTGAATATGCTACAAGTCAAATCATTTATAACAATATACATCTGCAATAAATTTATGTAAGTAATCATTAATTTGGCAAGTCTATAACACCGAGAGTAACAAACATTAAAATGCGCATATTTTTTAAGTGCAAAGCACCAAGTTTATAATAAAAAAATAAAAAACAAAGATTTTAATTTTAATTTTGGATATAAAATGAATTTCTACAAAATTCGGCAAAATGCGGCCAATGCCAAATCCATTGAAAATATGTTAACATTCGATTATTCAAAACTATTAGAACAAAAATGTGTTAGTCAATAAACTGTATTTTCTGAAAAGTGCGGCGAGCCATAAAACGTATTAATGTAAATTTCAGTAATAAATTTATTAATTTTCTACATTTTACGAAAAGAAAATATTATTAATTAATCAAATTAGTTTATTTAATTATATATCAGTATGGAGCATCAAAAGAAATAAGGTATTAAGATGTAGATATGAATATAATTGTGAAATATATCAGCGCTATAAAAAGAAAATTTGACCCGAGGTTTGAGAATTTAAAGACATAGGATCTAATGTTTACCTTAATTATAAACTCGAATAAGATGGATTTTAACATACTTAAGCTTAAATATTTGGGATATTTTAGAATTATAAGATCTTTGCTAGCATCTTGAAAAGACAGAACTAGGTCACATGAATCCAATTTATGTTTATAAATAATCATGTAATTCTATATACCGCCTGCTCAAGATAAAGATTTTTTTTATTTTAAAACTAATAAAACAAAATCAGCATTAAAATATTTGATTTAGCAGCAGCCTTTTTTTTAGCTACTATTTTTAAATTATGTGGCACATATATTCTGTTAAAAATATAAAATTTATTATTCTGAGTATCTTTAGAACCAATGAACTTTTATTTCATTGAAAGTGTAATTCGAAAACATCTTTTGAGCTCTTTTTACCCTTGAAAAATCGAGTCATGATCCCCGAGGCTCGATTCTTTAAGTAAAAATTACGACATTGGCAACACTCACAAAAAAGTTCTAATGTTTAATGAAATATTATTAGACATTTTTTTTATATTTAAAAAAATAATTATTATTTAAAAGTATTTTTATAATTATACAATGATTTTATTATTTTCCCTATAAGCCCACCTTTTTGAATTGTCTATGTTTAGAAAACTTTCAAACAGTATTAACCACAAATTCTACACTGTAGTGGTTCTCACAAACAATCCACTTAAGATAGTGTGTAATTTGTGCACTTGAGTCATATTCATATTCACGAATTGTATGCTGTATGAATTTTACAGTTTTATGTCGGTAAGTTGAGTCGTAAAAAAGTCTTCTCGACTTTAGTATTCCTATCTATGTCTCTATCCGTATTTAAGAGCGAAATAAGAAACAGTAGAGTCGTTTTTATGAATTTACTTAATAAAAAAGTGACCAAAAACCATAACTGCTTTGCACTCGTTTCTAACTTTCTAAGTTTCTCAACTTCTCGCGGAATGCCGTTCACTTTTTGCTGAGAGTTTCAGTAGCTTACAGAAATATCAATAGACATACTAATTTATTAGTATACATGTGTATTAGTTTATGGCTAGTATCTGCTAGTATCCTTTAGCCAACTTCAATCAGACACGCCCATGTAGGTTACTTTTTAAGAATTGAAGAGATTCTGGACTTGACAGCACAGTTCATAATTAAGAGTGAGAATACTTTCTAAACTAACATACTATGCTTAGTAAAATTTCAATTTTGACTTCACGGTTTCAAGTTAGATTTTATGCATTCGCCTTTCACAAATATGAAAATAATAAATAATTTTCATTCAAGTACGATAAATTATCCTGTTTCCGTATTTATATATATATTTTTATAGTTTTGTAAATTTTATATGCAATCCTTCATTGAATATGAAATCTCATCCTGTACTGTTAATTTGACGTTTTGCGAAACTTATTCAACTATAATTGATATCGACTGAAGGCGCTTGATATAATTTCAATATTAAATTTGGATTGTTGAAACTTTGTACAATTCCGCATATTTCCGCATGATTGTCACATCCACATGTGGAATCATACAAAGTTTAAACATTTTTTTTTTACTTTAACTTTGTTGTATTTTCGTGTTATACTAATTACACCTTAAGTGCTGCATGAGCAACTGCCATGGACCTCACAGAGAGCTATGAAAATTTTATATTTCTAATATTAATAGGTTATTACCATCATTTACCATGTTTGATATTTTCTATCTTTGAAGTACTTAATTCAGAAATTAAAAACTGGGGAGTTATACATTTTCTCTGAAATGCCCTGTTCATATATCCTGAACCTCTCATAACAAGCAAAACAGATTGTGAAAGACTGACACAGAAAGAGGAGTCCCATTTTCATATCACTCACTTGTGAACCGGGACTTCTGCGCTACTCAGTCAGTCTCCGGTTAGTACTTGTTCTACTGGCATGTGATCACACTATGTCCCAAACTTGTATTTAGAATTTTTTGTAATTTTTTTGTGCAAATTTTAATAACCTTTGCAAAAAATTTCCTGAGGAAAAAGCCATAAGAAAATAAAGGTAACTGTAGAAATGAAACGTAAAATCATTGAAAAGTGAGAACAAGGCTTGAGCATGGCCTGGTCTACATCAACAATTTTACACTATCCTCAATAACAAGGATAAAATTAAGAAGATAGATTCTTCAAATGGAGTGTCAAAAATGTCTACGAAACAGTTACCTATCCTTGATGTTGAAAGGTTCTATAAATTTATTCAATGATAATGCTGTCACATTAAAAAAAAAAATTTACATGAAACTCATTGTATTTTACATTAATTTATGATATCGACTGAAGGTGCTTGATGGAACTTCAATGTTAAATTTGAATTGTTGCAACTTTGTACGATTCCATATGTCTTACAAAGTTCTTAAGACATATGGAATCGTACAAAGTTGCAACAATTCAAATTTAGTATTTTACATTGTCACATAACAAGTAAAATTCTGGAACGATTTAGTCTCGTTATGAGAGGTTTCACTGTACATACATTTGTAAATATTACATATCTCTTATCAAGGCACATATTCTAGAATCAAAAACAAAATTGGAAAATTGGTGTGAGGTGTATTTTTTGCCTTTTTGATAATTTATAAAATACAAATAATCTAAACCATGAGTAATAATTTTTTGCCTATGCTCTTATCAATCTATACTGATTTTATTAAAATTTTGACAGTTAAACTTTTGTTCCAGGGGTAGAAATTTCAACCAAATAACAAAGAACAAAAACCTACATCCACTATATAACATATGAAAAATGGATAGTGATCATTTATATTATACTTCAAATGATAAAAGAAAAGGCGTGGCCTTGATTTTCAATCACTTATTTATAAATGCAATTAAACCACGTTATGGTACGAACGAAGACTGCGAAAGGATGGATAAATATTTCAAATCTTTGGGCTTTGAAAGTACTCCTTGTCATGATTATACTTATGAAAACATTCGTAAAAAAATAGAAGAAGGTGATTTATGTTTTTTATCCATGTTTGCACTCAATGTAGAGCATGTGGCCTAATTAAGGTCTCAACAGAACTTTATCTAAGAGAGTAGGAATAAAAATACTGCTTCTTAAAAATAAATAAAAAACATCTTTTATTCTCAGAAAGCTGATTTATATGCACGCTCACACTATATTGAAGAACCTCACAGACCCAATGTATAGGTGCAAAAATGTTTTCAACATCAAGAAGTGCTATTTTTCTCCCTGCCATTGTATGTAAATTTTAACGATCTTATATCGATTGAGGAATCAACATCAATTATAATTTTGATACTTGGGAAAATTTTTATGAAAATCATACAATTTAATAAAAATCATTTACTGCTACATTTTATTATAAAACTAACTCTTATTTTTAGTGTCTAAAAAAACTAATTTGGAAGTAAAATGCATAGTAGTTATAGTTATGACACATGGAAAGCCAGACAAACTCGAAGCTTCTAATGGATGTTACTCTACCAACAGACTTTTTCAACCATTTATGGATAAAAATTTACTTGATGGAGTTCCCAAGCTTTTTTTTATTCAAGTAGGTAATTATTGAGGGTTAATAAATAGCGCCTTATAAGTGAAACAGTTTTTATGATGGATATTCAGCTCATGTCTAGATATATGGGTTGAAAATTCATTCCAAAATACATTACTTTTAACCTGTTAACGACTATAAATAAATAAAATGGCAGTTTTGCGACACGCCAGTGGGTCAGCCCTAGAGATTTTTTTTAGTTGAAAACCTTTTAGTGAAAATATCATTAAATTAAGCACATAGTAGCCAGTCAATTTTTATTCTCTTTCTATCAAGCTGTTCACTTATAAGGTGTTGTTTCTCAACACATTCCCTATTGAGCAGCGTTAATGATATTCCAGGCTTTCACCTGTTTAACGACTCACTGGTGTTTCACTCACATCGCTTTCCTATCATTTTACTCATTTTTAGCTGTTTAAGGGTTAATAATTCATATAACTGGAGATTATTGGGATTAATCTAGCTATATTTTAATATAACAATTAGCTTGAATGTACATGTTTAAGCACTAACAATATTTGGTTTATTTTTTGCAATGGAATATCGACAATCAGCCTTTTCAACAGTTAATAGTGGATTACCCTCCATTTTGTGATAAGTATATATTTATGGAATCATGTCTTCAAAATAATAATTTATAAGCATATTCATGTAATAGTCCTTTCTGCATTTTCAAAAAACGGCTATTTCATTACAAACAATGGATTTCAAATGGCCATAGATTTATCTCTTCAAGAGATCAACTAAATAACAATTATAGATCATTACGTCTTTAAGGATAAGAGGAGCCTAAAATTTGTTTTCGAATTAAATCTGGAAATATATACAAGCTCATGGGCGTTTTAACATACTCAGAAAAATAAACATACAAACTTAAATAATGCTTGCCACGCTTATAAATTCTGGAATTTAAAAAGTGCTACAAATGCAGTTTTACGTTTATTTAAAACTTTTGCATTCAAGTTCTTCTCCTAAGAGATGTAATATTTGCAATATGATTTCAAGGTCAATGGCCCAAAATAACATGTTTACACTTATAGTACTGCATTGTACTCTGTTTTTATCTCAATTATTTTTAGAACTACTACAATGAATTTAAACTATAGTTAATTTGCAATTATATAATAATAATGTGTATAAATTTGATATCAACCCTTATCTATTAATTATTAAAATTTATTATTTTTCTTTCTATTACTGAAGCTTAAAAGTTGAATGTTACATTTATAAAATTTATATTTCAATCTTCCTGTGTAATTTAATGTGTCCTTACCTTTTTTCCAATTTTTTATAATGTACATAATTTATTCATATTGCAAATAAAGTAACCTGTGAGTTTGAAATTGAAATCTTGGAATAACAAGCCAAGCTATAATCAAAACTATTTTCTACTTCCGACCAAGGAAAAACTTCAGTGGCATAAAAATTTGTATTGTTTACCAAATTTTCATAAAATTTAATGATCGTCATTTTGAGTGTAAATGTTTTTTTGTAAATAATAAAATAGTTTTCAAACACTTCAAATAATAAGATAAATGATAAAGATTAAATTCTTTTGAAAAAAATCACCCTACACCAAATACAATAATGACACTGATGGACGTAAAATAGTAACTTCATTACGTTGACCATGGTACACAAAAATTTTAAATCTTTGAATTTGTTGAAAATCAAAAACTATGATCAATTTTACCACCCAAAGGGGACTTTTCCAAAACATGATGTTTGGCAATATATCCTCACCTAAGTGTGATGGCAAATTTGTTCGGATACAAACCATGTTCACGTGCTAATGATCCAATATGATATATTGGCATTGATATTGTAGAATTGCAGGGATACCACTGTTTTTTTTTAGTTATAATTATTTTAAAACGTGTCTGTACTATAAATGGTGAGCAAATTTCTAGAGAGTAAGAGTTCATGATTTACTTGTTCTAAATTATAACAAAAATACAGTATTTTTTTCATTAAAATTATTTTATATTCAAGGCTTGTCGAGGAAATATCTTCCCTGAAACAAATCTTATTGTGTCATCAGACTCCGTAGCCGAAAATACTGATATACCATTTATTGCCGATTTTCTCTGCATGTATTCAACATACCCAGGTTAGACAGTATTTTATATTTGTTATCATCATAATCCTTTTTAATGGCATCAGCTACTTACGAATATGAGAATGTGGACCTAATGGAGTATGGCATTCAAATTATTTTGACTCTTTTATGATAGGGTAAGTATGTTAAGATGGGACTAGAAAAGGAGGATTTAAAACGGCAACCAATTGGAAGAAGAAAATTTAAATGCTCTGAAAAAACTGTTGTATACATAATAATGTGTGGTCTGTTTCTTGTTTCTCTGAGATAAAACATGGTATTGCTGAAACAATTTTAAATTAGTGCATTGATTTTTGTTTTGGAGTTCAAAATTTTTTCACATTTCAGGTAATTATGCCCTGAGATGCGAAGTTAAAGGCTCATGGTTCATTCAAGCGTTGTGTAAAGTTTTGGAGGATAACAATAACAAAAATATGGAGCTTCTTGAATTACTCACTCTCGTTGTTAGTAAAGTTGCATATATAAATCCATCCAAAAATTCTTCCAAAGCAGATATAATTCAAACACAGCTTCCCCAAGTTGTATCAACATTAACTAAGTTTTTGAAATTCTAATTCTTAAAATACAAGCTCTGGAATTGAAGACTTATCCATTTTTTATTAACAAGGCTGCGCATAACGGAAGAGTCAACATGTCCACAGTTACACAAACAGGAATCCGGGTGCACATCAACACCCGATGGTTAGAATGCGATAGACGTATATGGATATAATTATGTCAGAGAAGCATATATCAGTGATTACTCAAAGCATAACCAACCGATAATCATAATGCAAGAAAGAGTGCAAGATCAACAGATTTGTATAAGCATCGTGTTTTGTAGTTATCTACATATCCTAATTCTTATAAATTATATTGCTTTTACCTTGTGGTTCTACAGTGTCCAAAACAATCAAGATAAAAATCTATCATCCTCTCGTGAAAAGCAGATGTTAGCCTATCGAATTCTTTTCGCAATAGAAATCATGTAACTGTGATTTGATTTGAAAACTGAATATTTTTTCCAAGTATTCCATTGTATATTCAACAAAGCTTATAGCAGGAATACATTATACTGGTTGTAAAGCGAGCTTAGCTTGCATTATATAATTGAGAAACATAACATATAAGTTCTGATAATAAATTATTAAAATTTATTCAAAGTCAAAAATTATTATAATGATAAACATTTTTCTATTCATTTATTTTTCTACTATATAATACGCCTTTACAACTTATATAAAACAATTATTTAGTATACTATATATTATAAAGATGTCATTACAAAAAAATTATATTGGTGAGTCAATACAAGCTAAGATTAATAATATCACTTGCGAAAAAATGTCTTGGTATTTTTCACAGGCAGTTTCCAAAGTGATCTGATTACAAGATTAAATATCAATTGATAATGCATGGATACCATATCTTCAGTGAATTTGACAGTAACTTTTTGGATGTTGATTTTTAATAGAAATCGAAATTGATAGCTTGACATTAAATACTTACAAACAAATAGTTTGCAAAACAAATAATCAATCTACTATTTTATTTCAATACTAACATCACATAGCATTATGATATGTATAGAATGTGTGTAAATTTACAATTGTAATATGATATAAACAATAATAAAAAGCTGACGATATATTTTTTCAGTACATATATTTCCCATATTTGTTACAGTTATTTATTAACCAGTTATAAATTCTCCATCAGTTCTTATAACCTTCTTCCACCTTTCTATTCACACTTTTTGAACCATCCACGCCATATGGCATAGATTTTTTCACAACTATTAGAGACCGCTAATGCCTTTGGAGTTAAGAGCAAACGCCTACTTCATCAAATAAAAAAATTGTTCCTGACATTTTAATTTCACTATTTGCTTACAGATGTGTATGTGAATATGTGATTTTTACCACATTTCAATCAATTGTGTTATCTACTTTAATGGTAGGCATATATATTTGACATATAATTATTAATTTTTTTTACTCAAATCAATGTTTTTTATGCAATCAATGTATATTTTTAATAACTTGATGTTTGCATTTATTATAAACAAAAAACATGCTCACAGACCAATACTTCAATTCTATAATGCATAAAAAAAGTAAGCTTCTCTATGCAGATATGTAGAAATAAATGGGGCAAGGCATTATTACAGTCATGTCGTAAAATGCATTTCAAAACACATTATTTTGTAAGGTGTTAGATTATGATGTAAATAAAATGTTTACCCAGTAGCGGCTCATCCTTATATGCACATGACTGTACACGTATGGTTTAGATGTTATAGATCCAAATTGAATATCATTGTACTAATTTCCGTGTATTTTATATTGATTCATAACTATATTTATCAACACATGATAAATAAATTTTGAGTGAAATATAAGTTTCAAGTACTTAATTTATGTAAATAAATATGTATTTTGATGGTTCGTAAGCAACAGGTTGAAATTTGTGAAATAAATATCACATGTATATACTCTTTAAGATTAAAAAAATATGTAGATTATTCGAAAAACAGGAGCCCTTTCTGTTAACTTATTAATACTGTTGGAGAAAGATTCCGTTGATTTTTATTTGTAGTTAGTTATATAATCTCCATCGATTCTTATAACCTTCTCCGACCTATCTATTAACTCGTATATACCGTTGAAGAAAAATTCCCTCGACTTAATATAAAAAATGTTTTGGAGTGTTAACATGCTCTAATGTATATAATTTATTGCATTAATCTGAAAAAAATATATCAGGAGAAAGATTGATAACATCCCAATTCAAACCCTTCCTGATGTATCCTTTTCGAGGTTGGTGTTTAGTTTAGTTCATTTTACACAACATTGCACTGCTGCTCTGATTAGCCTTGCAATCCTACCTAACAAAAAGTAAGTTTTCTACACAGCTATATATAGATAAGCAAATGGTAGTTTAAGTATAGTTCTGACGATGGCGTGAACCGAAATAGTTATCAACTATATTTTTTTTTAAATAATTTTGTAGAACTAAAATACATTGCTATTTTTTTCACTGTATTAAAAAGTAACCTCTTGGTGGATTTCAACCTTGGAAATTGTTAATTGGGATTGTCCAGGTATAGCCTGATATCTTTTTTGTGTTATTGTACACTAACCATTTCTCATCTCCTGTCATCATTCGATGCAAAAAAGGTCCATTCATGCTTTTCTCTGATACTCAAAGCAACACACGTTGAAACGTGATCTAATGAATTGGCATCTGACAATTGATGAGGAATGCAATCTTCATACTGTGAAATCATCCTCATACGTACATAGGATCATTTCAATAGTTCTGAGAAAAACAAAATTGCTAGAATTGTACAAAAACATAAAACTTTTGCATTAACCCAATATATATTTATATATACACCCAGTCCTTTTTTTACGCGATTTTTTGGACGGCAGTTTTTCATACGTTTCCGGGACTTTTTCACGCGATATTTAAATTTTTGGAACCAAATTGTCAAATTATATGAAAGTTGTGATTTTTTTACGCGCCGTTTTCTGGAACCATTGATCGCATAAAAAAAGGACTGGGTGTATTCATAATTCCTAAAATTATTTCAGCATTCATCCAAGTAAAAATTTGTACTTTCTAAGCAGCTGACGTGGCTTTTATCCATTCGCGTCTAACCCCACCCTTCAGCAGCTGAACCATATTCACACCTATAACTGGACCACACGTAATAATATGATAACATAAATGCATATTACAAATAAAAAAAATATCAAAGAATGGTGAAAAGATTCTCATTCCTGAAATATTATTCAATCAATTAATCACAATATCGCATCAAGACATGAAATATTGTGATTAATTTTAAACACCATTCAAGTACCCAATGAAAAAAAAGAAAAATTGAACCATTAACTTCATTCATTCAGACTATGACATAGCATTTCGTCGCCTTGGAAAACATGCTTATATCTGCTTTTTGAAATCCGCTGATTAGATTCATGAGCAGTATCACATATGGCTGAACTAACATAATATTAATAAAACAAATATTCATGGTTTTAATTTATAATTACATATTTATATTACATTTAGCAATTTAATATATATCTATATTTTTGGCATGCTGTGTGAGAAACAATGTATTTGTATAAATACAATTATAATAACATAGGAGTCAAAACAATAACAAAAAAAGTCATTAATATCCAACATTAATGTCAATACTTAAATGAAAATTGTTTCATATAATTTAATTAAAATTTAGTTTAATTGCAAAGGTAAAAAATGGAACATGTGTAATCTAATAAATTTTGGAGATTCATTTTGTTTACTAATAGTAAACTGATTTAAATTCTTTCAGCATTTTTGTGGGAATATTAAAAATAATTCAGGAAGTGAAATTGGATATTTTATACCAACCACTGATAGTTTATTTCATTAACAATAAGCTGATTAGGCCGATGATCCGACTTGACAAAATGCATCTTTGTGAAAAGTGACTATTCAAACGATGCATGCAAGACAGACTGGACATTCAGTTATCATCTAGACATTAAATTTCGGGTAAAAATACAACAATCATTTACTCAATCTATTGTAGACACACTAACTGTATCAAAATATTTTTGGTAGACTTTGAAATAAAACAAGACAATTAGTTCGCATTAACTTATAGGATACCAATAAAAGAAATTCAATGTGATATAAATAAAAAATTTATTACAAATAAAGATTATTTTGATAACCTATGTCTACTTAAATTACAAATGTAACCACTTCATTTCTATTCACTATTTTACGCAGAATATAATTGGCTACAAAAGGCGCATCAAAGGTAGGTTTTAAATATTTAAAATAGGCATTTTTATATTTTTTCCATAGGAATCATACGTTAGACAAAGAAAGCCTCGATCGACTCTTATTATAAGCAGTAAGTGTTATAATAAATCTTTGAATAAAAAAATTGAGAATGTCTCCTGATAATGTATTAGTTAGCTTTATATTTAATAGAGATAAATACTTAAACACAATAGGCAGCTGATGTCCTTAAAATTACAAATTTAATTAAGATTTCGATTTTGTCCGGATACGAGCCTCAATATGACAGTTTTGCTTAATTCTCCTGCATATCAGTGGCAAATTATCGTCCAATTCTGAACAATATACAATAGATGAATACTTTCATCGATCGTTATAAAAATACACTATTTATCTTAGATATGTCTGCTCTGTGATGACATGAGTGAAATAGTTCAAAACAAGCAAAGATATTGTTAAAGTTAAGCTATGTGCGGTAGTATACATAAATTGGGTTACTGTATGCCTCTACAATGAAGATTTAGTCATCAATATCAATGGAATACACTAAAATAATATTTGACACTGGATTGTGACAATTAACACACTGAGAGCTGCAAACTGTTACTGATAGTGAAAAAATTTTAAAAAATTAACATATACATGGATACACAAAACTTATAAATAAATAAAAAAAAATGCAAACATGTCATGTAAAATAAGTTATGAAAAAATTTACTCTTGAATTAATGTTTACATAAATAAAAATTCTTGTTTAAATCTTTTAATATAATATACAAACTGTCTAAGAAATTAATTTTTTCACAGAGTTAACTCTGAGGGTAATGGAATTGAACTTATGCAAACTCCTTTACTTCATAAAATATATTCAGACTTCAGGTTCCCAGCAAGGAGATTTTGTTTTCTTGTATGATAATACAAAAAGTGGACACATAAATATGAGCTTAAAATCTAATAATTATAACTGATTTTAAATAAATCGATCCATGATCCTTAAATTTCCAATAAATTTATTAAAAAATATTTGGCTGATTTCTGGTATACTTATTATGCAATCGTACGAAGCATTCTAATAAAATTCAATAACAAAAATTACAGTATCTCGATTAGGTCACATTAATAGTGGGAACTTCAAGCAAGGCTTATTCCTGCAAACTCATTCATCGAAATGCTTACCATAATTTAAGAAGTAAGATTCTTTGGGAAACCTAAGAAAATATTTTTTACAACAGCATACTATTAATCGTTATTGAAGACTATCATATGAATCAATCATCATTTTCGTAAACTTTTATTATTTATGTACATGATTTCATAATATCAAAAAGTGATTATTTTTATTATGAAAGAAACAAAGGCAGTAAAATAGAAATAATTTTCGACTATTTTTTTGGAATACTCTGTTGCAGTTCTGAAACATTGAATGCTAGTTCCATGAATGAAATAGCCCAGTATGAATAAAAATGTTAATCAATAAAATTAAGCAGTCATTGCCATTACATAAAAATATATTTAATACAAATAAACCATTTCTGCAAAATAAACATTGCAGTGCAATTACTCTTCAGTCATCAACATGAACTTATTAACAGATGATCACAAAATGCAATGTCGCCAATTGAATGCCTTTCGAGTAACTTGAACATTAAAATAACTATATATATTGATTTATGTAAATGTTCTTGAATGAATTTGACTAGTTTATTATACAATATAAAAAGAAAAACATTTACAAGCAATTTCTGAATGACATGAATTTCATTTGCATTGAAATTTTATAATAAAACTGCTTCAATAAATTGTGATGGCACAGAGAATATTCATTTTGATTTATATAGATTAAGGTTATTTTGATGAGATAAAAGGTTTTTTTATCTGCATAATATTTTATGTATCAACCACATTTAGATATATTGCTGTTAATATATATATTATATCGAAGGAGAAATAATTAATATTTCGTAGGGTAATATTATTAGTTTGTGGTTGATAAGCGATTACTGACTGAAACAATAATGGTGGAGATTTAATAGGAATCCTGTCATGTAAGCGTGAGATTATATTGCTTTTTTTCTTTACTTTCAGTAAAGCTACATTTTCACACTACAGGAGAAAACAGCTATTCCTATGTTTACAAAATCTTTTTTTGTGGAGTAGTTAAAAAAGGGAGTCATTTTTTTCAATAACAAATAACTTTTGATAAAAAGTTTTAGCAATCCTAATATTTTATATAAAATTGACAACAAGGAAAAAATCACACTATTAATTAATTAATACAGAGCTATTTTAATGGAAATCATTTCATATATATAGCTATGCTGCCGACAAACAATGTTTCTGAAAAATAAGATGGGAAGAAATAATAAATTTTGACAGGTACATCCCACATTATGACTAATTTTGTTTTTATTCTATGTGGAACATCTCAGAAGTTGTTTAGAAGAAAGATGAAGAGAATTGGTTAATAATCAGTCGCTAATGCTCAATCTATTTTTTATATGGCAAAAAAAGAAAAACAGAGTAAGGACTAGTAATTAACTAATCACTCACTTGGCACCCTATTTTCAGGGGTCGACAGGAAAGTGACGAAAATATTACAGATAAATATGGAAAAATCACACAAACAAATAAATGATCACAGAATTTCTGATGTTGGATATAAGGCATTTTAAATTACAGAATTCCCGTATTAGACATAAGTATTGAATAATAGATTGTATGCAATAAATTGCGATTTGTGTATCAAATTCGTTAAACATGACCTTTTTCAATTCATTTTCATATACAACAAATGTGTAATTTTGTCACTTACTCCCTTTGCCCTATAAGCATGGCAGTATGACGATAGGAATCCTTTTTTTTTAAAGAGCTTTAGTCCAAACACATAAAAACATGTTTCATCATGCAATATTACCTCCTGAAGATACAATTTGGCACATGACATTTCTTCAAATATTTGACAGAAACCTGACATCCCATTAAAAACCATTATTATATTTAGAAAACATAATGACATATGTTTTCGGACTTCATAAATACCTTTCTCAGATGTATACATTCTCTAGACTGAGCAGGCGCAAAGTATACCATTTTGTATAACTTGCAACTCATTCAGAGTAATATTACTTTGAAAACCCTATCAGTCTTTATCTTCCACTGAAATAGATAGAACATCAATTAATAATGCTTGGGATGGGCGAAACAGGTCACAATCATGAAAAAATATAGAAGTAGAACAATTTTTTAATAGTATAAAATAGATGGAGCATGTAATTTATTTTAAATTTTGAGATTGCTTGTTCTTGTAACAGTTATTGAGTAGGCAAAGAATCTGAATACTTCGGCAAATATGAAAACAAATTGAAGAGCAAACTTAACTTAACTGACACTTTTATTTCAACCATGTCTGCTTACAATTATGGAGGATTTAAGCACATGCTGCTTCACGAGAATTAATTGTCTGTCATTCTCACTTTTTAAAAGGGTAAAAAGGATGAGGGGAAGAGGATTTGAAAGGAGTGAAAACAATAAAGTGGAAAAATTCAAAATAAATTGAATTCATCAGATTTCTACAGCAGCGCATTTTTAGAATTGGATAAGTGGAAGGGAATGTAAACATTGCAAGTATCCATATAAATATTCAAATGTATTGAAACAATTGCATAATTTGAAAAGATCAACTGAAAAGTTTGCGAAGAAACCGCAAACTAATAGATCCAACAACTAAGAGCATTGACCACTCACTCTGCTATTAACTACAGGTTCGACACTTAATAAATCAAATATTATGAAAATGCATTTATTTAAAAAATTGGACTGAATGTCTGGTGCCTATTAAATCAAAAGATTTATTTAAACATTTTCCTATTGCATATCTGAGAATTCAAAAACAAATTGAAATGATAAATAATCACAGCATATCTCTAACTTGTTGTGTATCCATATTTAATATGAGACATTTCATGAATGTCATTTCTTTACGAGCATTGTCTAAAATAACACGTGGATCTTGAGATGTGCAACGAAGACAGTTAGGTGCGAACACCATCGCCAGATTTGCAGAATCCATTTTGGTTTGAATGACAACCTCAGGAGTAGAAAACTGCTGTAAAAATCCCACTAAATATGTAAGTACCTAAAAACAAAATTATAGATTTAATGAAAACAAAGAAATTTAATAAATACAAACATCTTTTGTAATAAAGTGTAAATCTTTAAAAAAAACTATGTAAACTTACAATTCGATTTAGTCTTGGAAGCCTTTGGACAATATCAATGGCATTTTGGGTGTTATCAGGATCAGCCACACATTCTGCATAAAGTGTATCTGGAATAAGCGGTTCATACAGCTCCCTGTACCACAGCTTCAGGAGACTTGCAGGTGCATGGGCATCTGTACATTGGAGATTATCAATTTTATTTGACGATAGAGAATGAACACAATAAGAGCATATAAAGCAGTATAACAATCACAATTCTACCAGAATTGACATTTAAGTCATCACACAATCCATATTCAACAATTGTTTTCAATTAATTGATTGAATTGGTAAAACTCCATTATAACATGGTGAAAAAATAGCAATGTATTTTAGTTCTACAAAATTATTTTTAACAAATATAGTTGATAGCTATTTCGGCTCACACCATCGTCAGAAATATATATAGTTCTGACGATGGCGTGAGCCGAAATAGCTATCAACTATATTTGTTAAAAATAATTTTGTAAGCGCAACGAGTCAAGGAATTAGCAATTACAAGGAATAATAAATAATTATATTTATTATAATATATGAATTGAAATTCAAGCAAACACAATAGCATGAAGTTTACCTGTTATTTGAAAATGATCAGGTAATTCCCAATTATCCAGTCGAGATTTCAGAGTATTAACTTCATCGACATCTGCTGAAACTCGGAATATGCCTTCGGTTTGTTTGCCTTGCAGTGCCAATACCTACCAATAAAAAAAAATAACGATGAAATCTTCATGATTTTTATATCAAAATATATGAACAATATTCCTTTGCATGTGGCAGAAAATTTTGGAAAATGTGAGTCATTAACCATTTAAATGATACATATTTTATATATTTCATTAACTGATAAATGCGAAACCAGTTTTAATGTTAATAATATGGGAGTTTTGGCTACCAATTATATTATTATTGTGTTTCCGGCAATATCCAAGATCCAATTTGTGGTGATGACTTTCCATTTTCGAGCCCCGCGTCTAAATCCAACATTGGCAACACTTTCCACTGCTCCCTCTCCTTATCGCTATCCACGCTACGCCATCCGGGTGATGTTGTTATTTACCTCATTATCGCTCATATGCGCCAAGTAAGAATTACCTGGATCTTGGGCATTGATGGAAACACAATAAGATTTTTATTGGTAGTGAGTAATTTGAGTGAATGTTTGTTATCACCCACCCGATGGATAGTGAGGGGTCTCTGTCACCAATGTGAGATCTCAACCAGTCTTCAGCCGATAGTCAGGATACGATCTTCCAGGCATGTGTATTAAACGCTTTCAACGCTATCTCAGAATGCCTTATATTTAATGCCAGACTGATTTTAGATAAGCAGATTGCTAAATCTCGAGTCTGTCAATTCTAGGAATGTGTCAGTTTAGACAATTTTTATGACCTGCATATATCGTCACTTACTGCATAGAGCATCGTTCACACTGCACATTTATTTTAATAACACTTTTTTGATTAATTGTGCATTTACCTATGTTGATTTTTTTTCCTTGTATAGAATTGGTGTTTTAAATTATAATAAACAATACAGTTATAAAAATACATTGATATTCATAAAAAACTAATGCTCTTTACAAACTAACATCAAATCATTGTACACTTTTTGAATCAATAATAATAAAATAGGAACATTTATAATTTATGATATCGACTGAAGGTACTTGATGGAATATCAATACCAGCTTACTGACTGACTGGCTGTCAGTTCTGTTATATCCGTGTGGTAGAATGTCTGAAGATGCCGAAATTTGATACCCATGTCATTAGCAACAAAACATGTGAATTCATACAAAGTTTTATTACTTCAAATTTGATAGAGAAACATCTCCAACCTATTGTATGATATAAATTGACCCTTTGAAGGCTACCATTTCCTACTCTTATTTTTCAATGAAAATGTTTTGATAGATACATGGAAAATTATTTACTACATTGTTTTTAATAGTTTCTATCGAAAACATTTAAAAAAAAAAGCAAAAATTATAACAGAAAGTAAATATTATATTCATGAATTTGTCTCTTTTAAGGAGGTATCACATAAAATGTTCAACACAATAATTATATCTATATATTTTACATGTAAGTACTTCGAAGGCTATTATAAAATAGCCTATAAATTAAAAAAAATATATATATTGGCACAGCCCTGTGACAGCCTTTCCACACGAACATGAATAAAATGAAAATCATTTAAAATTTTAAAAAATCTAGTAATCAGATAAGATTGTGTAGATGTCTTAGATTTGAATTTATTAAAAAAAAAAAAAAAACATTTTTCCTTATGTATGGGTAGAATGTTAAGACCAGAGCGTGATAATTATACTCAAATAAAACCTATTGAAAATTTTAATTAAAAATACATATTTGCTGACACGGCTGTACAGCAAAAGTGTATTAAGTTAAACTTCACAACTGCTGCAGGCAATCAACATTTACTTTTATTTAAAGTGTTATTTCTTACCTGCTGTGATAAAGCCACTTGTATCCACGGTAGCTGTCTATTAGGGAATCTATCTTTTTGCAGAATCATCACTTCTCCAAGAGTATTTCCAAACATTGATGAACGGAATATTTGAATCTACAAAATAACAATGATTAAATCATCAAATATTTAGCTAAGAAAAGGCTGCTAATTTAGCTGATAATTGAAATAAATGATTATTGATAAATCTTCACTCACTCTGGCTTGGTCGATGTCTTCAGTGTTTGGCTTTCTAGGTTGCTTTTTACCGCATTGACCGATACGCTCTAATCGTCGACAAGCTACCCCTGCATAATGCGATACTTGGACATGAATAGGCCACTTTCCAACCTGTTGTAAATAATGAATTGAATTGGCATTTACTTAAATAGAGCTCTATTATAACACTATGAAAAAATAACAATGTATATTAGTTTTATAAAATATATAGTTAATAATTCTGATGAGAACATAATCTTAAATAGCTATACACAAGTATTGTAATACATTGCTATTTTTTCACCGATTTATAATACATGATTTTTTTGGAATACCCATAGAGAATTAGTGAAAATTCAATGAAGTAAAAACACCAAGATACCAAAACATAAAAATATTTTTTGTCATGTTTTACAGCTGTGTCTACATTCATCATCAGACAATTCACTACCTCTATCAATGGCCAAAGATGACAGCTTTTTTAAACAGGTGGAAATAATTTTACAATTTCATTTCTAAAATTTCAGCAATGAACTCTATTACTTGCTTTGTAAGTATTATGTTTGAGTTTATCTATTTATTTATATTTACCGCAGAACCATTTAGTAGTATTTACATATGTCAACATTTTGTTTTTTACTTTGCTAGACCAATTGAGTTAATAAACAGTTAGAAATGCATTTTAAATCATAAATTTATGTTTCAGCGTAAGCTAAGCTGTATTAATTTTAGATTTTAATGTTGCAGATGAAACAACTCTATAAAAATTATGCTCGTATTATGTATTAAATCTTCTTACCTCCGGAAATGTGTCTGCAAAGGCAGGGTCACGGTGTCGATTCATGTAGTTTAGAAGTGGTGGCTGGAAAGCAGGAGAAGGTGGAACAAAAGCCAAACTCACGGCCAATAATTCCCAGCCGCGAAGAAGACTGTCTCTTTGAGGATTTTCAGTAGTTTGTCGGCACAGTTGCACATACAATTCATCTCGTAACCTGAAAATGTAGGTTTTATATACACTATACTATCCTAAAATATAATTAAATATAATTACAATTTCCCAAGCCAATGTTAATATATCATTCCTACATTTTTGATAGTATAGGCATCATAAAATGGCAATCAATACAACTAATATTTTTCAAACTCTAAAAATCATAATAAACAAAATGTGACTCACGCAGGGTTGGTATAGGCAGCTTGAAGGACATCTATAGCAACAGAGTTTAACGTCATTCCGGGCCGAGCTTTTCTGTCTCCCATATAAATTTGCACAAGGCGAAATATTTCTGCTGCAGCTTTTTTGTGAGCCTTATCCCTCCTTGCACCGAGCATTGGACCATTTATTCCTGAAGATGTCCATGAAAGCATATCTCTCACTGATGCCTGAAATTAAAAAATAACATTGACTATTAAATGTAATATTTTAATATTCTTACTCACATTGTAACATCATACGCCCTAACAGTTACAATGACAAGGGACAATTACATACTAACTTATAAAAAATCATGAAAGGCACAGAGTCAATTCCACTAATTATAAATTTCATTATCATCCATGCTCTTTATATTCTGTAGTGTTGTTAAATATAAAACATACCTTTTTTCTGAAAATTCCTTTAGAATGTAAATTGAGATTGTCCTGAGCAAACTTCTCAATGTCGGTCTCTTTTGGTGTGTGATGCAGTGCCGGATGCGATTTAACAGGACTATAGAGAGCTTCGCATACTGCCTGCAATGGTATTCCAGGAACTGGTGCACTATTTGCAGTGAATCCGATTCCAGTACCACTTGCAGACTAGAAATATTTATTTAATTTAAGAAAATTACAAATATCAAATTAACATTCAAATATTAATAGGTTGGCCCAGATACCATGTCAGTGACATCATGACAATTTATTTTTCAATAATTCTTTTATCATAAATTTAATATCATTTTTAATGGGTGCAAAGGTAAATGATGAATAATTTGAAGATCTCTTGCGAAGATCTTTTTTTAAAATCAACTAATCAAATGGAAATGGGCCTTATCACAATAAAGGTTTTCATGAGTAACCTGTAATGTCTCGTGAAAAAAGGTATTGTGTCAATTTGACTATAAATGAAAATAAATGCATATCTTTATGCACATCTATCAACTCAGTAGTGTCATGGCAACGGTTATAACTGTTGTTTTTTCACTTTTTTTAGTTTTCTATGTACCAAATCGTACATTCTTCAATGTGGCAAAATATCAGAGTTTTACCTACCAATTAGAATTTTATTGTGTTTGCAGCAATGTTCAAGATCCAAAATGAGATGTGCCTTCCCTTCTTTCAAGCGGTACATTGAAATCCTGCATTGGCAACACTTTCTACTACCCCTTCGCCCACGTCCCTACTCACGCCACGCCAACCGCATGACTGTGATTAACGTCATTACCACTCATGTACACCAAATAGGGATTACCTGGATCTTTTTTGGTATTGTTTTAGTTTTGTCGGTAGGTAAAACTCCCATGTTGTGTGCTCCATTGCAATGTCAAAAATCCAATATGAGTAAATGTTTGTGATCACCGGTGGCTAGGAAGATGATGCCATTAATGTGAGATCTCCATTAGTCTTCCACTGGACTGGTCAAGACAAATTCTTGCAGCCATCTAGACTGGTTGGAACAAGTTAGTGATGTGATCTTATGAAAGGATCTGTTCACATTTACCTGCTACCTTTCGATGCAACCTCTCGACTATAATGTCAAAAAGAAAAAATAATAAAAAAAGGTTGATTCATTGTTCTAGCTACCTTTTGCTAATATATCGTAATAAAGATAGTTCTCTAGTTCTCAAGCCAGTTCAGTGATGCCACAGCCAAGCGTATGCTGCCCGGGGATGATTTTATACCCATTTCTAGCAGGACTGACTTAACCCAATTTCCTACAATTATTCTAGTGGCAAGGCTTTTGGGACCCCAGGCCGTGATGAGGTTCTTAGAGGTCTTCGCCTTTACTCCGCCTCTGTTTCGAGGACTATATCAATCGGCGCAGCCAATATACCGGGCCTACATTTCATATGTTTCCTCTCCGAATACACCTTCTAGATTGCTGACGAAGTATCTCTACAATCTCAGATCATGTACTCTTCTACCCAATGTCAGTGGGAATAATTTTACAGGATACCTCATATAGGTTGGATGTCGGTGGTGTGATTTCTTTCAGATGATGGACCACTTTCTGACATCCATATGAGGGCTTTTGGGGTTTTTACTTTGGCAAGCGAGATGGCTTGCAGAACATATCTCACCAACGGGTTTCTGTTAAAATCTTCTTTGCCCACTAGGTTGCAGAAGGTTGCCATGGCTAACTTGTGCACCAGAATCATGAGGTACGCTAATCCATCCTAAATGTAGAGGTGAGGTCGGTATCTGGCGTCATGTTCCCGATGGAGCTGATTTGTAACCAGTGGTCAAAGATTGCACCAGATGGTCCATTAGCCCATACCAATTGGTAAATGTTCAATGTGGATTGATGCCATACCTATGATAACAACACTCTTTCTTCTGGACTCTACCTGCGTATAAGACAATCCCACTCAAAATCTTCCACAGTTGGAGCGACAGATCTTGTGTTCTTAGAGGTGGTCGGCCGGTTGATATAGCCACTAATACCAATGCCAGGTTGGCTATTGTGTGGTGGGCCTATCGCTCTTCTCCCCAAAGGTGTCTTGTCCAGTCTGGTATGATGAGGAGATTTATCCCTCTTGCTGTGAAAACATGGTCAGCAGAAGAAAAATCCATGCCAGTTATAGTCCCATCAGCAGATGAATCTTGATACATGGCCTAAAAGTCAGTTAAATGGTGTGATACAAATCCTGTGAACTACTCGTGACTCTATTGATGCAAAGAGGTTTATTTCCGGTGTGCCCTATTGGCTGCAAAACCGCACTATTGCTGTATCAAGAACATGCCACTCGGAAACATGTGTTCCACGAGATAAACAGTCGATTGCACAGTTGTTAATTTACAGTGAGTACCGCGCAGTAAGCGAAATGTCGTATCTGTCAACCAATGGGAAGAGTTCCCGTGTCAGTAGGAAGTCTAGAGACCCTGTGCCTCCTTCTCGTTGTATGCAACTGCCGACTTCTTGTCTGTCTGAATTAGCATCTTTTTTCTTCCTTTGTTATCCAAGCCCCCAGGCTACAATTTTTTTTGTATAACTACACAAATTAGTGCATAGCTGTTACGATATTTTCACAAAATATAACCAACACATGTCATTGTTTATGGATTCATTTTTGCCGATGCATGCATATCAAAACAAAGTCATTTAATGGCATAAACCAGTCACATGGTTGGTGCAGCATTGGTAGGGACGTAGGTGAAGGGGCAATGGAAAGTGTTACCTACATAGGATTTCGATGTACCACTTGAAAGAAAGGACAACATCTTTCATATTGGGTCATGGACATTGGATACAAAACGGATACAAAATATTAAAGCTGCAACTTTATACATTACAAAGTTATGTTAAAGCCTTTTGCCATTTAATTTGTCAGACTGATTTTAGGACTTTGTTTTTGCTTTTTTGAAAAATTACGTTAGCAGCAGAAAATTCATGTTTACTGAATGGTGACCAAACAATGCATTTCCATTATTACAAACAAGTAATATAATAATCTATGTTTATATAATTGAAAAAATAGAGTGATGCAGGCTAATAAAATTTTAAATTGACAACAAAGTAAATACCTGCAACTATTACCTGATATATATGAAAATACCTTTAAATTTGAACATCTCATAATATTTGTAGACTATTTTGACATACTAAGTAAATGCAAATGATTGACATGATTAATATAAATAATCATGAAGACGTTTCGTTTAGATACAAAAAAGCACCACGAGACCGCTGCTGTTTACTTTTCCAATACATGGAATAAACAAAAATTGTTTTGTCAAATTCATGAACTCTACAGATAATTTTCTTTATATATATTTATTTTTCACAAATTAGGAAATTTTTCACCAATTGCATGTAATAATCAATTTCACAAATTCAATGTAGTACAGAAAATAATTTAGCCTGATTAAATTTTTATCGCACACCGATGACACTCACCCTATGAACACCAGTTGGATGACTATCCTTCTCAAATCCGATAAATGTATTGTAGTAGGACACCCCATGATTCATATATTCTGAAATAAGCGTTGCATAATGTTATTAATGTTATTATATCTTACTGAGATATTATTGGATTATTTACCAATTTACAATTCACCATTTCAGTTACAAAATTCAGTTCTTTTCACTTTGTAGAGCATATTATAGTAACCGAGTATTGGCTTTTGATTGTCTCAGATTTCCCCTTCCATCCGCCCAAATTATACCAGTATCCTGCATGGCTCCATTATTAGGATATATATTGATTGAATTGGCATTCACTTGGTAGAACTCCATTATAACACAGTGAAAAAATAGCAATGTATTTTAGTTCTCCAAAATTATTTTTTAAAAATATAGTTGATAGCTATTTCGGCTCAGCCATTGTCAGAACTATCCTGAAGCTTACATTTGCTTATCTATATATAGCTGTGTAGAAAAGGTACACAATACATCTTCTCACCTGTTTTAACGACCTAGCTTGTTTCCTGCTCGCAATAAAACTAACAACTGTACATGAAACTAAAAAGGCAGCTATATCAATAAGTTCACATATGATACGGAAATGATCCATTACAGAAACAAAGAAATACCCCCCAGAGAATTCAATTATGGTGACCAACAAATATTAGTTTGTTCGTTAAGAATCGTTTGTGATAGTTGATATCTATTGATTTCCAGCTGTTCCAAAGCCGTCATCCTGCGACCCTTACTACAAAGATGCAAACACTTTGGCGCTGAGTCACATAATATGAATTCAAACTATATTTCCGAGATGGGGCCATATTATCAATGTATTAATATAACTCATAGCATACCATCATCTCGGTGGTGGTGTGTGATGGGTGCAGGCGGCGGGTGATGTTGCAAGTATCCGTCATTTGAGCCAGATCGGTCGGAATCTTCATTGTCTGGCTCGTGACCGGACAGAGATCGAGCAGACGATCCCGATCCTGAGCCCGATGACCGAAGAGAGTCCGAATCCCCTGAACCTAAACCTTCACCACTCAATGGATCTCCCTCACCCGTTCGATAACAAGCTGCAATCACATATTACATAAGATATTTGCAACTTAATAACATAGAACTATATAACTAAAATGACTTCCTTTAAAAGTGATTCAATTGAATATCTATAGATTACTACATTTAAATATTTTGGTTCAAAGATTTTATGATTGTTTGATTATTTACAAATAAATAAAAATTAAGTAATTAAAATGTTTGAATGAAAAATCATATCATGAAATATAAAAAAATATACATGAACCTGAAAGTTTAGCTTGCTCTAATATATAGTGCTGTAATGGTAATAGATGCTGCATATGAAGATCCCAATTGGAATAAAGCGGAGATGTGTTCCCATTCTCACAACCACTCCCACTTTCTAGTGTATCCATGGCAGAAGCGACTTCTAAATATAACGATGAAAAATGTTCCACATCAAAAATGGCATCAATAATCACAAAAAACATTAAATTAATTAAAAAAATATATGTATTTTGATAAATACACTGATGAAAAAAAGCATGGGTAACAAATTTTATTAACCTATTTTGTATTCATTGATGTCATTTAATTCACTTACTTTGTTTGCGAGGCCCTTTTTGTCTTTTGTCAGATTCACCATTGTCATTAGTTGTGCGGTCTCTATTTCTTTCCCTCTCCCTCTCGATTTCCATATTATGTCTTTCAATATTGGGTTTTGTTAAATAAGGCTCTAATGCTAACGATTTCATTGCAAAACCAGCACCTATTTTTTGAAAAAGAAATTGAAATAACAAAGTTAAGATATATCACTTGTCCACTAAATTAATAAAGAGCCATGATTATTATCTAGGCTAATTGAGGTTTAAAAACGTTGATAATCAATCTTGCAATCAAATTGAAGAGTGTAGAACTAAATTTATGTACCAGTAATGGTTTCGATTTTACACCTATTATCGATGTATAAAAACAACAAGACATATGTTGATTTTGAAAAATGAATACAGATTTTTTTTACCTGAGGTAGAATGGGACTCCTGGTGATGGTAGGAAGATTTGGAAGAGTGGCTATCAGGAGTTGAACAAGATTGCTTCGTGGTTGAATTTTGTTTTGTTAATTTTTCTGGTTCGGCTTGCTGTTTCCTAAAATTGATGCAGAATATATTATGATTAAACTGAAGAGTCAACTACACAATTTTTTTTAACCGTGTCCGCTTCTACAAGTTCTTAGTAGAATATGAACACCAACATTACTTGTCTACCACATAATCTGTACCCAAAATTATCAGTCTAGAATAAATTTCCCCAATTGTCATAGTTTACCAAATAAATACCTTTTGAGAATTCATGTATACTACTGATAAACATTGCTAAAATATCAATAAAAATATGAATGGATGAGGGAAAGTCTTGAATATTTTTAATGTTGCAATGTTTTCAAAAAATAAAACTGTTTTAAGTGATTTATAGTTCCTTTGAACATCCAGAACTAGCTAAAAGCAATCTAATGAAGATCATTTTAACAGGAAACTTCTAAACCACATATCAATCAATTTATATTATTTATTGAATTTTATTTTTGATTATTTAACAAATTTTGCATATCAATCTTAAGAGGATAATCAGAGTTGCCACCAATATATGGTTTGGAATTAATTCAGTTAGCTTCAAATTTCCATCTAACACAAAAATACATTGTCTTCCAAATCAGAAATAAGACATTCTTGTCCTGTATATTTTATCAAATATCTCTTTAATCTATCATTGATATTGTTAAGGTTGGGTTTGTTATATATTTTTCAGAAATATGGTGCTTAAATTTTACTCCAAAATGAGTAAAAATTCATTTTTATATTTCAAAAAAATATTATCTTATTGCAAAATATTTAATTTATGAAGATTTATTCAAAAACATTTGTGCTATAAGATACAATATAAAATATTCAATTTTTCCCCACGCATACCTTGTCATGTCTTTAGGAGTGTGCCAATTAATACTGGCGGGAGATATAGACTGAGATTTTGTTTGAGGTGCGGATGATTGTGATGCTGATGTATGTCTATAATCGAGACTCGTCTGTCTAAATCCCTTGTCCACATTATACAGTGCCTGCTTGTCGCTCGGATAAGTTCTTTCCAAATTTCGTTCAAGCAAACGCTCATCAACACGATCCTTATCAATATGTCTGAAAAGATGAAGGAAAATCTGTGTTCATTTCAAATATTTAGTTACCAATACCAATGCATCTATCAAATTGAGAGAGTTTCATGCGTGTGATGTACAAATACATATATACCTTTTCCTCAGAACAATCCACAAAAAAAAATGTAATGATAATACAGTAAAATAAATTTCATTTCAAAGCTTTATATAATATTTTCCACTCCACATTCATCTGCAGTGCTAATTTTCTGTAAATCCACACTTTGCAGCATTTTTAATTTACTAGAATAGTCCATCAAAGGCCTTTTGTCGATATATCTTATTCAGTCATAATTTGTCAGAGTTCAGTATTATGTAACAATTTTTAGTGTTGAGATTAAGTCACTGTTGTTCCGAATGCAACGATTATTGTATTTACTCCATACACTTTAACCTTATTCATATATACTCCGGCGCTTAACTTAGTCAATATTATAAGGTCCGCCAAATAACTTTTTTTTTTGAAAATCGTTTTGCAAAACATCGAGTGTAGCTTCGGCTGTGTGGCACGTAGCGCCGTCCTGTTGAAACCAAATGTTGCCAATATCCTCCTCTTCAATTTTTGTGAACAAAAATTCGTTCAGCATGGTCCGATAACGATCGCCATTGACTGTAACGGCCACTCCTTGCTCATTTTCGAAGAAAAATGGCCCAATTATGCCTCTGGACCAAAATCCGCACCAAACAGTGACTCGTTTTGGGTGTACCGGCTTTTCAATGTATGCGTGCGGGTTTTCTGTGCCCCAAATGCGACAATTTTGCTTGTTTACATACCCGCCAAGATCAAAATGAGCTTCATCCGAAAAGATGATTTTTTTTGGCAAAATCGGCATCTTCTGTAAGTCGATCGCAGGCCCACTCAGCGAAGCGAAAACACATTGGATGGTCAGTTGGCTTCAACTCCTGAACCAATTGGACTTTGTATGGCGTCATACCAAGGTCTTTATGCAAAATTCGTCTCAATGATGTCTCCGAAATGTTCAATTGTTGAGAACGACGGTGAATTGATGTTGATGGCGCTTCACGCACACTTTCTGCCACAGCATCAATATTCTCGGGTGTACGCACTGTTTTTGGCTTTTCACGCTTTGGTTTATCGATGAGGATGCCAGTTTCTTTCACTTTTTCACAAGATAACGAACATACGGAGCTGACGGTGCTTCTCTTCTTCCAAAATCCGTACGCAATTTTCGCACACATTCTGCAACATTACCATGATTTTCAAAGTAATGTCGCAATATTTCCCAGTGTTGTTCAAGCGTATACACAACCATATTCGTTCAGCGGAAGGATAAATCTTCATTATCTGTCAAATCAGACATGAGCTAAGTGTTACCATTCACGAAATAAGCACTAGTTGAAAAAAAAACTTTAGATGTCGGACCCTATATAATACAGGAAGAAACTCAGTGTCAAGTCATACCTGGTTGGGTGCTAGCTTTGAAACGATTTCGCACACACACATGCAATGACAAGAACAAGAAATAACATAGAATAGAATAGAATCAGGGTTAACTCCATAATATGGATTTTAAAAAAAATGCATCCATGAAAAAAATTTAAATAGATTTACATATTATTTTGTATTCCAATGTTTATAAACATACTTTTTGGCCTATTGTATGTTAAATATAATTAATAAAGATTACAAATATAAAATTGTTATAATGTGACAAAATAGTGTAAATAAATATAATACTTTTTTTTTCAAAATTATCTTTTCACGCTTATGACTATTACAAAATATTAGCACCACAATAAATAAACCATATTAATTATGAAAGTATTATAGTGAAGAAAGTTCCAAGTTGTAGGTGTACTTGGTAGGCAAGTATTTGATTAGAAATACATGTTTTTACATCAACAGACAAATTCCCAAATCCCAGGGCCAACATTAAAGTAATTCAGGGATTCCGGAATTAACTGATTGACCGCAGGATAGGAAGCCCTACTAAAACCTTGTAAAAATGTATAGAGATAATACAAAAATTTATTCCATTCGGCATTAATGTGTTGAACATTACTGACTGGAAAGTTTTCAGTGTCAAAAAAATGTGAGAATAGAATCACATATAGAATTATACATTAAAAATTGTGAATTATTATGATTAATTATCATTGACAGACCTATCGGAGAATCGTTCACGTGCACCTCTCTCCAGATGATATTGATGAGATGTTCTATCTCTATCCCTGTCCCTGTGACGGTGACCAATGCGGTCTAAGCTCTGCTGGTGAGCGGGATGAGGGTGAGATTGAGAATTGTGTGATGGATGATCTGTAGCCAAAGATATCGATGATACGAGAGACGGTCGCGCCGGAACCTAATAATAAAGAATCAATGTCAATTCTATTTATACACATAACACATATTTAGGTCACAGTAACAATGCACGCCTCTCAGTAATGCTGCTCCTGTCAGATTTCAACTCAATATATTGAAGTTTATTGATATTGCCTTTGTCAAAGTATTTACATGTGAATGAAATATGTATATAAATATTGTGGAAGGTAAATGATTAAGCCTTTAAAATAAACACAACAGACTTTTTTAGATGTCCAAAGACAATTATAATTTAGAACAGAAAACTAGAAACCAAATCGATTTATTAAATTTGTCACAAAATTTTTAATCAAAGAAAAACCCACGATGATCATTTTTATTTTTGATAAACCTCCAAGTTTTTCAATTTCGATTTCAATGTTTTTTATTCATCTCATCAACCAAGTATGAAATCATAGATTTTCATCAAAGAAAGTCACAAGATTCACGAAATTAATTAAAAGTATTTCTAAGGTAAAATATGAAAAGGAATGAATTATTTTAATGAATGTAAAGAACCAGGAGGGGAGGAGTGAATTATGAAGTGCAACGAAAGCTGGAATTAAAAACCTGAGGGTGCGTGGTGGAGGGCGGCTGATGTGGCGAAGGTGACGGTCGAACAGATTGCGTCTGCGACTGCGACTGTTGAACCGGGGTCTGCGAATGCGCCTGAGGACTTTCGGGACTCTGGGGAGAAGTTTCAGAAGAAGAATCGACTGTTGCACAATTCTGCTTTACCTATTGAAAAGCAACGTGCAGGATGGAAAGCATGCGCAGTGATTTTTCCAAAAGAAATTCACAAGGAAACTGTCGAAACACATACACATAACATACCTGCCAATCCCATGATCATAAACAGCCTATATAGGAATTCCTTTGATATTGTATATATTTAACCTTTTCGTCTCGGTTTATTTCACCTAAATTACGCGTTGTATATTTAAAATCTTAATTTTTTTACCACGTAAATAAATAAAAGGAAAAAATGGTCAAAAGCATACATACATACATATTTTATGAATACGTAACAACGTATAAATGTATTCATAAAAATTACAAAGTTTGAAATATGTATACAATGTTTTTGTAAATTTATATGAATTTAAAAATCTTTAAAAGAGATCATAAAAGTTTTTAAAAGCATAATATGAAGGTTCGTATCATATTCATTATCTTATAAATAATCGGATAAGCATTTCTATAGATGGGTTGCAAACCCTTTTAGATATAAAAAAAATGACAAAGATAATTTCATTTTTATAAAAAATCTCAAAATATATTTTTTCTGATTGGCACTTATGATTTGTAAACTAAGAAAAGAATGTGGCAAATGTTGAAAAATGCATCTAAAAGGTACACCCCACTTCTTCCTCCCATTCCCATTACTCTAGTCAGTCTTGTTGAGTGTTTATTGGCGTTAAAACAAAATTGACCACTTGTAACTCCTAAGTGAATCACCCCCAGATATTCTTTATACAGGAAGTGTATTCTTTTTAAATGTAACGCATTGCAAAGTCAATAAAATTTTTTTTTGCATATAAATCCAATTTTAAATTTTGAAGTCAAAAACGGCCCCATGTGATTAAAAAGGTTAATTCATTGTATTACATCATTCAATAAGTTCGTAGGATGACATACAGATGACGCAATTATTGACAAATTCATATTATTTTTAGATAGTTCCAGTCTTAAAGATATATTTCAAAATTTCATGACATTCCAACCATTCGTTTACAAGTTTCAGTGGTTTAGTGATGCTACTTTTACAATTTTCAAAGCAATGGAAAAATCTGAATCTCATGTGCTGAAGCATTGTCTTTTAATGGGAAAAAAAATATCCTTCAAGTAAAACAAAGGATTGACAAGTGATATTCGGACTCTGCTCTATTCAGCCAAATGGTAGAGAAGAAGTTTGCTGGCTTTAAACGTGATTGTAAAAACACCAATGATGCTGGACACTCTGGCCGCTCGAATTCAGCAGATGATACAGAAAACATAAAAAAGTACACAAAATCATTTTGAAACACCATAAAGAGATCTTGCATAATATAGCTGTCACCTTAAAGACATCAAGAGGCAGTGTATTTACAATTTTGCATGAACATTTGTCCATGAGAATGTTCGAAATGAGTACTGAGTTTGTCCACTGTTGACCAAAAACAATGGATCGATGATTCAAAATGTTGTTTGGAGGTCTTTAGGCGAAATAAAAAGTATTCTGCCATGCGAAACGTAACAATGGTTGAAACATAGATCTATAACTATTTTGCTAAGTCATATCGGCAGTCAGTTGAGTGGACAGCATCCAGCAAAAGATGTCAAAAGTGTCCAAAACAGCAAAAATCAGCTGGGAAGGTTAGGGCCGCATTTTGGTATGCAAATTGAATAATATTTATCAACTACCTTGAAAAGATAAAAAGAATCAATAGTGAATATTATTAATGCGTTCAAAAAGCAAAATGGCAAAAAAAAGTGAACAACCATTCAAATGTTCGCCAGAAAGAGATATGGCTCCAATGAGGAGGTGATCGCCAAAACTGGAGTGAAATTTGAAGAGGTGGACAAATCGTTTTATAAGAAAGGCACATATATGTTAGAGAAGTGTTGGAATGGATGTATCACCCTGGAAGGAGACTATGTTTATGAATAAAGTTGAATTTGCCCCCTATGAAACCGCAGCTTTTTCCATGCAAATTGTTTTTATTTTACTCTCATATTTAACCGTTAGAATGCTACGCGGCGCAAAAGCGCTGCGATCGTTTGTATCGAAAATTGCGGCGCAGCGCAAAAGCGCTGCGAGTTCAGTGTGTTTTCGGTGCTCCGCGGGAGTGCACGTACGCTAACCTCGCGCGTAATTTGTAATGAGAGTGCATTCTTATACATTTAAAAATAACTTTTATCGTTTTTTATATTATTTTAAAATATCACTGCTCGAAACCATCGTAAGGGAAACAAATCGATATGCTGCACAGTTTTTGGCCTCGCACACTGTATCGGATAATTCTCGAGCAAAAAAGTGGACGCCGACAACAATATACGAAATGAAAGCCTTTATTGCTGTCATACTCGAAATGGGAATAACGAGAAGGCCAACAATTAGTAGTTATTAGTAGCTATTTGTGCGGCAAAACATAATTGTTGAGCTATTTTTTTTTGATTTTTTATTTTCTAAAAGAAATAAAATACAATAATATTGATATCACTTTATGTTTAATAAACATTAATAAACAATAAACATTTTATCTTTATAATGCAAAAATAATTAATAAAATTGATTGATATTTGTCTAAGTTAGAGTGTTTTATTTGACACCATTATTTTTTCCTCTAAATTAATCAATATGTGTATAGCAATTTTCATTCATTTTTGCCAAAATTGCTTAGCACTAAAACGGTTAAATTGACAAAAATATTACTTTTTGCTGTATTTCTATATTTTGTACACGTGATGAAAAAAAAATCTATTTACATCAGGAGTTTCATGGAAACCAGTTTTATTTAAAAAAAAGAAATGTAAAAATAGATTTTATCAAATTTGAATTGTTAAATTTTGACTGAACGTCGACTGAACGTCAGTTCTGTTGCATCCGTGCGATGGAATACCTGAAGATGCCGAAGGGCGAAACCCGGGTCGTTTGTGATAAGACATATGGAATCGTACAGAGTTGTAACAATTCAAATTTAATATTGAAGTTCCATCAAGCACCTTCAGTCGATATCATAAATTAGATTTTATAAGTTAAAGCAGGCGTCCCCAGACTTTTTCAGTTTCTGGCGCCCTTAAAATATCAGAATTTTTTGCCGCACCCCGAGCCAAAACATTGGTTATCTCAAGCAAACCTTATGTCACCTTACATTTTATGAAGTAATAAAATCAATAATATTTTGTAAAGGAAAATTTTCATAGGGCACAGTCCGAGTTAAAGCGATTATAATCAATATTTGTTTTTCTATTTATGCAAAAAAATATATCCAAGTCTTTTTAATATCTTTGTACAACCAGTAGAAAACATGCTTTCATGCGTGAAAATATACATAACTAAAAGGTATTCCATATTTGACAATATCTCAAAAATGGTATTTTAGATTACAGTATTACTTAAATGGTCTATATGTCACTTACCTTCCGGCGAGTAAGCGGGGTACTCTCAACAGATTTAAAGTACTTCTCGTGCATAGAATCATCTGAAGCATCTTTACGAGGCGACATAAAACTACCGCTACGATTCAATCCTGAAAATTATTTGATAAATTTTAATTATTACAAAAAAAAAAAAAAACACATTCAAAATGCCATATTTTACTATCTAATCAACCTCATATTATGTCAAATGCCGACTCCTAGACATCACTATTGATCAAAGTCATAATAATTATTAATAATCAAATATCTTATTACAATTGTAATTTTTGTTTTGAGGCCCTCTAGAAAAGTGTAAGCAAGGAAAATTTATGAAAATACCAGTGGAATGAAGTGGCCATTTTTCTGGTTGCGCATCATGGGGTTGATGATGATGGGAATGAGGTGATGCAGGATTCTTCTTTTTGAGCTGTGGAGTACTGCTGCTGGCTGGTACTCCGCCTGTTCCTCTGCTCATACTACCGCTCTCACTTCCCACTCTTGAATCAAAATAATAAATAGATACATTAGTAATGCACTTATCCACTAATGGTAAATGCCAAATATCACGAATTAATAACATTTAAATTAAAATTATATTTTCGAAATATAAGACAAAGTACCTTGAATCTGGTGGTTTGTGGAGAGGCACCGGTATCGCAAGCCCGGCTTCCTACGGACAAAAATAGCAAAGATCAATACGATTTTTACTTTACAGTAATTAAGTCTTAGACTTACATTTTTTTTATTTATATTCGGGCCAATCCAAGTTAGAAATGTATGGCATATTTATAGAGATATCTTTATAGTAATATCTAACTTAAAAGCTCATAAATAATTTTTTGTCATCTACTAAATATTTTCGGAATTTTTATTAACCCTTTTTTAATATGTATATGCCAAAATAACTAACACATTTTTAGGTGAAAATCTGTTTATTTTTTTTATTTCAATCATTTTTCAGTCTTATGATGATGCCTTTTCATTGTTTCCACTGATAACTCACTTTCCGAGCACCATTGCACAGACTGTTGAATCAAGTTGGCAAATGATCATTTTGGACTTATATTTCATTACATAGAACTGGGTTATGTTTTTTTAATTATTTATCAGAAATTTATTATACTAGAAAAATCAGGCTATATTCCAAGATAAAAATTAGATCTTTTATAAAAGTTTTGAGTGTTACCTCTTGTATATTTTTTAAGGCTAAATATCATCACACTCCAATCAGCCGTCTCAACATTTGAAATGATAGCAGTCAATGGGATAACGATCAACTACTTCACTCTCAGACTACAGATTTATCAGTGGCAAAAATGAGAATATTATCACAACCAATACACCAACCATGTATAGAGATATTTTCGAGAGTTGATAATTTATAGTATTTAATTACATCCCCTTACTGACAATCATAGTTATCACCTTTCTCGGAAGCAATTGGTATAGGCTATCAAAGATTGGTAATTTTACTATCGAAAAAACTTTTTCTTCAAGGATCATTTTATATTTTGATGAGTCAATCATCCATCTAATCCAGACAAATCATAAGCTGTGAGCAGTCATACATCCCCAGATAATTAAAGGGATATTGAAGAATTAGTAGATTTATAAAGCTTCAGCCTATTTCGCAACAAATCAGAGTAGCATTTAATCTTTGCGTAGTAACCAAAAAGTTTATATGATCACATTATAGAATGTTTTTATCATTTAAGATCAATTAATGAAAGATTGTTAATTTCTACACATTTGAACGCAATGAATGTTATAATGGATTACTTGAAGTCTCCTGTAAGGTTGAGCAGCGCTACTAATACTGCTGTCAGATGACCTTCCGGAGTCTGTATGGCGGCACATGGCTCCACCCGGACCAGAACCTGATGCAGTAGTTCCTCGACACCTTCTGCCTTCTCCAGAGCATCTGTAATAAAAATAGTAAATACCCTCAAAACACATTTTTTTTCAGATATTTATAACCTCTCGGTGATTGAATTATTGTGCTATTTTCCAAATCAAGGGAGTGAGTTCTTTTTTCTTTCTTCAATGCCATAAATCGACCCAAAATGAAACTTTTTCATTGTGAAAAAATTTCAATCGAGATTAATTCACACAATTAAGCCCAATAGATTAGCAAATTTTAACAATTGTCAATCATCATTTTCAGAAAAACAAAAAAGTGAGTGTATTATCATTATAAAATTTTCAGCTTAAAACAACACACTGGAACTTTCTTATCTGAATTTCACTATTTTTCTTAAAATACACAAATTATTACCAAACCTACAATAAATGTATGCTAAAATATACAAATAGTAATCACACTAAAAATAAATCAATCCAATTGATTTTTTATAAACAAAATTCCCATATTAGCTTATATTTGGCACTCGAGTACCAGGAATCGTCATAAAAAATATATCTATTTCAGCTTCCAACCAAATATGTGACTAGCTTCATCATAAGTGTATATTGAAACAAACTCAAGTGCCACTGTACACTAGATTGCCAACTATCTCGCTCAGTCTTTAGTTCATTAGTACCTGTTGGCCAGCTAATTACATAGTTTAGTTTTTAATCTCTTCCACGCTAACGCCCCGACGTATGGGACGGCAATGTGCAAGGCCTGTGCGCGAGCGCTCTAGATGTTGGGACGCGAACATTCAAACATCGGTAACACAGGCAATCTTTTGCATATAGTACTGATTTTGGTTTTAAAATATCGCCCAATTCGTCCTGATACTACTACCTCCATAAAATTGTCAAAACTATTAGGTTTAAATGCTTCAAACATTGATTTTTCGAACCCTTCAAATTTATTCCGATCCCGCCAAATGTTTACATATCAGTTTGAACTGCGTGCTAAACTCGCGTCTAACTTCGCACTGAACTTTGCACCAATCTCGCGGTATTGCAATCTGACACTCCATGACACGTGACAGTGTGGCGCATGTTCATTTCAGTTTGATTGGTTGCTTCGTTACGTCACCTTAATGTCCATTTACGAGCTAGTTATTTGTTAGGGATATTTTTGTTAAGCTGATTGTAACAACATAAGACATTTCTTTGTGTTTTTTAATGTTGTGAAACATTCCTAATGCATCTAGCTTCCATAAAAGCCAACGATATTATTTTTTATTGGTGTATTTGTAACTCTATGTGGAAGGAGAACATATTGAAAAATAGCAACGCGGACAGATTTTTTTTTTATGAAAAACTGTTGCGCCGATCGGGTTAATGACTATATAGTAAAACCCCCGTTTACACTGGCCGAGACCGAATAATTTGGAGTAGTGTAATTGAGGAGTGAATCTCATAGAAAATTAGATTTTAATTTAAGATTTTAATTAAAGAGAAAGAGAGAAGAGATTTAACAGATATCAGGAAAGTTTTTAATTTTAAATTTTCTGTGAAATGTGCAAAACTAAGATTATTCTTAGTTTAAAAAAAAATGGATGAAATATTTAGTTACTACGTGATAGTGCAGTGCTCGCAGAATCCAGCACATAGACAGTCGCCCGGCTGTGCGTGTATAGCTTGGCACGTGTTGAATACACAGACGCTACCCAACATTTGACTGTATGCACCGCACAGACAGCTGTCTGGCTATGTGTGTGCAGCCAAGCGATCATACAATTTGGGGATTTGCGGCGAATATTTCAAACCAGCACGTAATTCGGAAAAGTGTGATTGGAGGTTCCACTGTAGTATAATTTTACAAGTATTCAACTGCAAAATTACATAATTAATGATATTGACTGAAGGTGCTTGATGGAATTTCAATATCAAATTTGTGTTGTTAAAATTCAAATTTGCAAAATTATATAGTCAGTTTATGTATACTCATATATTTTCAAGTGACAAAACATGTAGAAAGGTCAAAGTTTAAATTTAATATAATCTATCCGTTGGCTAATTAAAATTTTACCACAAGTGAGGTTATCATTAATAATATTCATTTTAATTTCACAATGTGTTCCATTCATTTTGCTAATCCTTTGAAAACATTTCCACAATACACACTCGAACTTTAAATAGCAAAATGTGAATAACCTGTGATGATGAGACCGTTTTGTCTGCAATGGACTGGTCTGTGTGTGAGTTGCATTTTTGCTATTAGCAAGCCCACTTTTACTCCCACTTCCAATACCATTGGAAACGCCTTCGCTTTTACTTGTTACCTAAAATGAAAAGAAATATATTTTAAAAATGTGTTATTATGAAAGTTAAAGCCAACAGGTTTTAATTGTATATAAATGAAAAAATTTATACAGTAGATAGTTTTTATTTTTATCTTCATCCTGCATATCTTTTCAAGTTTCTTGGATCTTTTTTCTGTAACAGAAAATGATCAAATCAAAACAAAATCACACAATGTTAAATTCAACAGAAGGTTTCAAATTGTTATGTAGATTTTATTTTCATAAACTAACACCCCACAATCTTAAACAATATACAATATGGCATATTTACTGATAATTCATCAAAGATAAATTCATGTTCTTTTTTTACATTATACATTTAAATGACTTTTTTTTACGCATATGAAACTCTACCATTGCTGCTTCACACATCTTTTTTTTTTTCTTTGAAAACTTTCATAATAAAATTGTTATTTGACAAACTATGCTGTAGTTATTTCAATCATTAATTTATTAATTTGCCTCTTAATTTAAAATATATATTATGACTGCAACATTATACTAATTAAAAAAGTAATACAGTGCCATCAGTGAAAATGAAATACTTGCTGTACTGAAATTAATAACAATCTTTTTTTTAATCCATGTCTGCTCTTATTTGAATCATATGACCTTTTATTGGAGTTATCTTAACAGAAATTATTCATAAGAGAACTTTTTGTTATTCAATTGCTTAACCTCCTTTTTCAAATGTGAGTAGGCATAGGGCTGAGACAGCACTAATGATAGCTAAACACTCTCTCAACAGACTGTTTATAAGATTAGGGTGGTTAGAAGAGAATTTTTAAACATTACAAACACCCATGCCTTCAAACATAATAGATAAATCAATCAAAAAAAAACTAATAGTTCAGATGTTGAAACTCTTGGTAGCTGACACTATAGATAACAATGGTGACCACCGTACCACTGGCCCAACGAAATATCAAAAGAAAACGGATCAGACACATTTACCTGTGGTCCAGGCTGACTTGAATTGGTCTGGGTGGAAGTCTCTCTTCGTTGCTGGGGATCAGTATTTTGTTTCAAAGTTTGCAGTTTCGCAAGGGGAATAATGTCACAATCGACTGGCCTATGCCACACAGTCGTCTAGAACACAAAAGCATGAATTAAAAAATAAAAAGATCGATTTTTACTCAGACACGTAATCATTACAAATTCATAAACAAACCTGTGTAGTTGCATTATAATAGTAAAACCTATGAGTATTATTGTCAAACAACTCCCACCATTGGGATGAATCAGTTCTCTTCACGTTGACACCCTGTGAAATATACAATATATTTAGATTGGTTTTATACACCTTTGATAAACTAAAATTTCTTTGTTAGTTAAACTCAGCCAAGTGAATGGTGGTAAACATAAAATTTATTTGGAAGCGACACTTTCACACCAGCAATGGTGTGAAATTGGTGCATCACAATTCAGCGTGTACTTATCATGGAGAAATAAAGTAGATCTAAAAACAGATTATTAATAGTATGGATTTAGGAGGTATTCAATGAAAACATTAATTAAGATGTTTGACCGGTGGTAAGTAGATATTGTCCAATTTATTTAAACATTTTTCCTTTGGCTTACTCAATATTTGATATGCTCACATAATATTCAAAATTTCCAAATAAATGATACATCATTTACAAATAAGTGTTTAATTCATTTTAGAAAAAATTTAAGCCTGCATGATCCTCGCTAAATAATTAGGCAGGGTCATCTATTTGGATATGGACATACATTATTTGTGTCTGAATTAATAAGTTGTAAGAGAATTACCAATTTATATAAAACTTAAACATACTTTAGAGCATGCTATTCTCTTTCTGCATGAAAAAATACTTCATGCTTTTAAAAACTGGACAGTTCTGTAAGAAGTTGAACTGCAGGTAAAAGTCACACGGTAAAGGAGAAATGGAAATACATTGTAGTAATAATTTAGTGAACAATCAGAGGCTAAATCAATTCGAAATATTAGTAAATGTTAAATTGAAAAGTTTAGTCTGTACCATATTTATACGGGCGTTCCGAAAGTGTGAAAAGACTGAATCAAGCATACAAAGGTTTTACAATAGACTTATTCAAACGTATTCATCCCAGTTGTATATTTAAAAAAAAAACATTTCTATAGAACTGACCTCAGGCGGATCCCAAACACACTCTCCAGTTGTAAGGTTAGCATACATATGCTCTTTAGTCTTGGGTTCGATGATTTCCACCCAATCCACTCTAAAAGTTATAACAGACATTATTTCACAGATTATGTCAACTCTTGGTTAATATAAACCATCGATTTACAATGGGCGTGACATTATAGGATAGAAATGCATTTATCGATTTTGTCGAAATTCCGTAGAAATATAACTGTAAATTCATGATCGATAATCATGTGGAGTTACCTATCTGTAGACATTTTTCGAATTTTGACATAGGATTTACGGATTTTTAAATAATTACATCGTCGTAAATAAAATAAAACCCATAATAATCACGTCCTAGGCCAACTAGGAATCCATTTTATATGTTTACAACTTAAGATGGTATTCTGACATCTGACGTTATTTTTGCTAACTATTTAACCGAAATGTTTCCTTTGAAAAAAATATTATTTTTATAGACATAATTAAATATATTTCATAATTTAGGACGGACAGTTTAGAACTTTATGTAAATGACGCTAAGAGTTCATAATATAATAATGGTTATTTTTCTAGAAATATTACATCCTTAAATGACATATGTATGATATCAAATAGAGTGTTTGATAAAAATTAAATATCAATTTTGAATTGTTGAAACTTTACACGATTTGAAATATTTTGTGATTTACGACTCGTGTTTTCCATATCGGTGAGTTTATCATCTTTGAATGAGCCTTAAATCTACATAAGCAATATTGTGAAATGTTATTTTTGTCTCCAAAGTGACTATGTGTGTATGTGTTTCATTTATTTTTTTAATTAAGTCCTTCTTTGAACAGAATATCATTACAAAATATGTTATCACTCTTGTTTTTTATTATCTGTCTTAAGAATAACAGAATGCAATTATGATAGTGTGTAGATTTATGTTTTTTTACACTACCTAGTTCTATCTATACAATATTATCTCTTTGTCACAGTATTATTATAATTGAATTTTGATTTCTTTAAGCTGTGTGTAGTTCCACGTATTTTGTTACTCGCGTCCCAAGTTTCGCTTTTCAGTATTTTCGTGCATTTATCACACGGATGTCACAGAACTGACACACAATAAATAATTCATCAAGCACCCTCAATAGATATGGTAAATTATGCAATTTACATATTTTAAATTGATACTGTAAGCATGCCCTTAGAATAGTCAAGTTAATCAGTTGTGGAATCGGAGTCGAAGTCGTGGAGTCACGGTGCTAGTATATAATTTGTGCACGGTGCTTGGCCGGAGTCGTGTGCGATGTTATAACTGCAGTTGTGAAATCGAGCGACCCCGACTATGTTGTCGATTAGACAATTTTGAAAAATATCTCTACGAAAATTTTGCCGGATTGGCCGCAGCAGATCTTTAACTTAATGCATCGATGTGCAGTTATTACAAGTAATGAGAAAAATAAGAAATAATTAATATTATTATTTGTTTCAGATTTTTTTACATTGGCCACATTCGCTCGACTGTCACGTATCACCGTGACGAGAAACTTTGATAAAGATAAAACCTGCCGGTTTTTCTAGTTATCGGCGTGTGTGATTTTACGAAGAATTCATCAAAAGAAGAATATCCTGCGGAAAATTATTATTTGGAAAATAATATTGGTTAGTTAGATCCCCAAGTGAGAGACTATAAAATTATTAATTTATTCTAATATTTAAATTTTTCCTCATATTTTCTTGAGGACTTATACTTAATTGTTTAATATGCATCATTTACTGTTCTATATTTAGGTTGATTATTGAATTATGAACTCGTTAAGACCACAATTCACCCGCATGCACAATTGTGCAAAACTTTTAAAAGTTAGCAGTTACTTATTAAACAGTTCCCGTACGAGATGCTGTGACCCGATTTTTCCTACGAATCTTAATATCCACCAGCGGAAATTTAGTGGTTAGTCGAATATTTCGATTTCAGTGTTGAAATGTCATATATATTTCACGCTAGTCTACTAGACAGAGATTATGATCATAGGTTAGAGAAAAATCATTTAGAAAATAACATATACACCCCGTCCTTCTTTTACGCGTTTTTTTTTACGCGAATTCGGTTATACGCGATTTTTTGGACGGCACCGTTACGTTTTTTTTACGCGCTTCACTCGGTTTTACGCGATTTTTTCTACAAATTTGTTTTAAAGAAGAAATTTATATATGATGCTAGGCATGTACGTTTCATTATTTTTTAAATAAAAAAATATGTATTTTTAAAACTTAATTTTGTAAAGCATTCCATTTTTTTAAATACACATACAATTGCCAAACGTTGACAAGTGTATCGGATACTATGCGAATTTATGTTTTAGGGTGTGTAAAAAAATATAATGCAATTGCGTAAAATCATGAGATATGTGTCCGCTCATAAACTTGTTTAAACACAATGCATTTATTAAATTCGTTGAATAGTACTTTTCTCGGCCATAAATTTTACCACTTTAAATTATTATGTCAAATAAATGCCCTCCAATGACATCCAAATATTTTAAATGTTAAATAATAAATGCGAACTGAAAATAAAAATATTATTCTTTAAGTAAAAATAATTTATACAAAATATTTCAAGCAAGAGTCCCAGCAAAATTCAGATTCATGCAAAATTCAATACTTTCGTTCAAAAAATCGCAACCAAGAGTGACAGCAGCCAATAGTTCATATAAGTAAAAAAAAAATATTTTTATAGTCTCATTATATTTATATAAGCAATAAAGACATAAAAATATATAATTTTTTTTTTTGCACGAATTTTAAAGAGCAACTTTTGGTTTTTCATACGTTTCTGGTACTTTTTTACACGATATTTTAATTTTTGGAACCAATTTGTCAAATTATATGAAAGTTGTGATTTTTTGCTCAATTTTTTTACACACCTTTTTCTGGAACCAATGTATTGCGTAAAAAAAGGACTGGGTGTACCTAGTTTCTCTAGTAACATCATTTTATGCCTTTCGGTGCTGTGATCATCATGATCAAATTTCGCAGTGCTCCTAAATAGCCGAATTTTGAATTACTCAACTGAGTTTTGATTATATTGTGAAAGGTATACAGCAGGTTTTTCCCATAAGGTAGTTCGTAAGTAGATTGTGATATCAATTAGCAAAAAAATGTTTTGTCAATTTTGTGTCAAAGAATATTTTTTCATTTATAGTGAAGTAAAAAATGAATGAATTGAATATCACTGAAAGTTTCTGCCGTTGATGATTTGCATTTAAAAGTTAGCAAACCAATGTTACACAGCAAGTTCTTGCCATATACTAGCACACATTGAAGTAGATCTTTGTAGTGGTATCAACTTTTGCAGCATTATTTTGAATCATCAACCTTTCAGCAAACGTGTAATTTTGATTACAATATTACTAAATGGATACTATACAAAAATCTGTAACTATTTAATATTGGGAATGAAGTCCATTTCTATACGATTGTCACCCAACCCCAACGATGAGCTCAACAAATAATACCTTTTCCTGATTTGGAAGTAATGCTGCTAGTCTTTGAAAATAAATATTTTTATAATATGTTAACATCCAACCATTTATACACTACATCAAAATTATCAATAGTATTCTTCTTTGATTGGTCTATAAAATATGTATTTCTATTATTTCGGCAGTAACAGAATGAACATTACATAAATTTAACAGGATCATATATTGTATCGGTGATTTTTTCGTAATCCCATTGGTAACTTCATAAGTTTTAGATTTTAGAATGAGAGCACCACATTTACATGTTGGTCTATCCACTAACTAAATTGTAAATAATTCGGCAATGGTGCAGTTGAAATTCGCACATGCCGTCGGTGTATAAAAAAAGTGTGCAGAATTAATTGAAGGACAAAAGAAGAGTAGTCTCCATATTGTAACACTTAAAGATGAAAGCTATAGGGTGTTAGCCAGGAAGGCTAACTGCTTAGGTCACCATTTTGTTAAATATAAATTTGACAGTCATAAAATTATAGACATGGCATATTTATTATGGAAAATTATTCGATATACTAATGTGTTGCAATCGTAAAAGAAATTCATCAAAGTCAATCATCAATTATTGTGACTTAAAAAATTATATGGTTTTTTGAAAAGAAATAATGTGCCATCAAAACCCACTATTTTTGTTTAGTGAATGATTTTGAATCGGCTGAAAAACATTGCTGCTGTTTAAGAAAGTGTTCAAAACAATTCATCAATCTCAATTCATCCACCTCAATTCGACACTGCAACTGCTGAATAAATTGGGCTTAAGACAATACTCTGTGAAAATGTATGCATGATCAACATTTATAAAACCCTACATGTTCCGTTAAGATGTTACAGCTTGCTCATGATAATGGTCACACCCATTAACATTAGCATACCTAAAAATAAAATATTTTTATACTTTTTGACAAGAAGTTTTACATTGGCCTTGAAACATATTGAAAATCAAAATGAAGAGGCTCTTCTTGTAGGGAACACAATTATCAAAAAGTAATAAAGAGCAATTTTTGGGGCTAGTGCTTTTTGAGACAGTTTTTTTTTTTTAATTTCAAAGTGTTTTTGAAACAAACAACGGTGAATGTTGCATGGCATTTATTATTTATAACTAATAAGGTATTTATTTGTGTTATTTTGTTTTGCAGCAAAAATGGCTTCAAATTTAATTTCTGAGTTTGTTCTTCCTAATAATCAACCCGTTGTGGAACTTGACTGCACTGCTGCCTTCAATGCTTTGACTGATAATGAGAAGTTATATGCTCATCATCTTAGTCAGGTAATATCATTTTGTAAATCTGTACAATGCATTTTCTCAAATAATGTATTTGAAGTGAAAAAATATTTTTACTTTCAAGTGATATTTTGTTTTATATATTTATACAGATTCATTTTGAAATTCATAGTGTTCAGTCAGAGCTAAAAACGAATTAAATTGAGTTCAATATCAGTTAACATGTCATCTTTCAACTCTTCATTCTGGCAATATTTCCAAATAATACTAAAAATGAAAATGGTATTGTGATAAAACTATGTTCTGATATACAGCCTTAGTTATCATTTCATTTCTTCTACAGAAGGAAGTAGTAGCAATAATCTATTATAGTTGTTGATTGAATTGGCATTCACTTGGTAGAACTCCATTATAACACGGTGAAAAAATAGCAATGTATTTTAGTTCTACAAAATTATTTTTAACAAATATAGTTGATAGCTATTTCGGCTCACGCCATCGTCAGAACTATGAAATAGCTATCAACTATATTTGTTAAAAATAATTTTGTAGAACTAAAATACATTGCTATTTTTTCACTGTGTTATTATAGTTGTGATCGATAAAAATGTGCACATTCAATATAAATTACAGTAGAACCTCGATTATCTGGACTAATTGGGAATGAAGATAGTCCGGATAAGGACAAATTCGAATAATCAAAAAAATTCATAATTAACAGGAAAAGACAAGTATATTCAGTATACATAAGTTTTTCATTTGTCAAATAGCTATAATATAAAATTATTTTTTATTGAAAAAACCTATTATCAATTTCTGTTTAAAACTAGCTTTTCCTTTCAATGCTGCTAAATCGTGAATACTTTTAAGACATATAAATTGTCTTGAATTGCACTCTTCTTGACTCTCAAACCACTTCATGATGACATCTTAATACTGAAAGGCTTCAGTAGCTTGCTGTAACGTGTACATAAATGAATCCACTTTTGCTTAGTTAGCTTCAGTTGAAAAATACCTATTTTTTAACACATTGGTCGCCAACAGGTTTTATGTAAAATAGTGATAACAATGATAATATGTTTCTAAGTAGTATTTGATACTATTGTTTGGGCCCCAGGAGATTTGAAATATGCCCTTATGGTGGAAAAGGTTCAGAAGAAAATTTTGAGACTTCTTTACTTGAGGGCATACGGATACTATCCGTGGCTTTATCCAACTGACTTTCTTTTAGGTATGCTCACTTTTAATAGTTTGAAAAATCGAAGATAAATATATCTAGCCACATATTTCTTTCGACTAATTCGAGGCCAAAATGAGAATTCTGCCATCCTTAATAATGTCAATTTGTATGTTCCGGATAGTTTTTTAAGAAATCGTGTACATAATTTGTTTGTTCTTCTAAAGTGTAGAACCAGTCTGCCAATGGGGATGCCAATGGTAAGAGCATTAACAATGTTCAACAGTATCGCTTCGGATGTTGACATATTTCATGTGGACGAAAGTGAGCTCAGACGAATGCTATTTTTTCAGTTAAAGTAGACATTTCATGAGCTTACTTGATTGACTTTTTTTTTTTGCATTCCTTATTGATTGTTTTATAGTGTATTTGTTGAATTTTTATATTCTTATATTTAAATATGTTATGGTGCAAAAGCATTGAATTGATAATTTCTAAGTTTTGTACCGTATAGTTGTAATAAATAAATAAATCAATAGGATATGTCAGAATGCATTATTAGATTACTAGATGACTGGGTTGTATCCATATTACATTGCATACTGGACTGAATTCACGGGATGTAGTTGGCAGGACTCAGTGGTACTGACATGACCTATGATCTAAGAAAAAGCAGAATCATTGGCTCATGAAGGGGAATTTCATAAACCCCAAATGGTAATGAATAATATCTAAATAAAAATCACAACTTATTTAATTGTCTCTCCTATATCTCAGATTTGAAATGTTTACTAAATAGATTAATGTGTACTTAAAATGAGCATAAAACTTTTTTAGGCATGCTGGACTGGTGGGCTGATCGTTCTCGTGCAAACAAGTCCTGAATCACCATTGATATTTTCATTGCTACATAGAATTATTACTGCAGAACCAATAGATAATCTTAAAAAAACAGCTTTGGATGATGGCATTACAGAAGAAGAGTGGACTGTAAGAGTTTATTAAATACATATGAAAAATGTTTATATATTTCTAATATAATGTCAACCCTTCCATAGCATCGCTATAGAAAACATACAAGTGCAAGTGATGCATGTGCAGGGAGTATTGACCTACACGATGAGTATTTAATACACAACAGAGCCAGGGGAGTTCAACACAACAGTATTTTTTTTTTTTACTTTTTAATGCATTAGCTTATGTTGAATAAATAATAAAATGGTAAACATAAATTATATTAAAAACTTAACTTGTATGGATTCAACAGAACCGCAGTCAGTTCTGTTGCATCCGTATGACAGAATGCCTTACGATGCCGAAAAGTGACACCTGCGAAGTTAGTGACAAGAAATGTGGAATTATAAAGTTTTATCAATTCAAATTTGATATTCAAATTCAAAGTAAATCCATAAATAATTTGATCATTTTCTTTCACAGTTTCAATAATATTAAATAGCCACAAAGTGTAGAATTACAAATCAATGCTTACAGGAAGAACTATTATAGATGCTTTATTATGTTATTAAATATTAGATAATATAATAAGTTTAATAGATATGCACTTATTACATAATCAACAGTTTTATTATAAAAAATTAGGATGGCTGAAAACCCCTGAAAGTGTATTCATAATACTATAAGTAGGACTTTGAAACAATAAGACTGCTGCAAACACTACAGGGAAAAAATTTATAGAAGTGGAAGCTGTAGGAGGGTTGACTGTACTATAGTTAATTTTTGCCATTGTAAAGAAGGTGCCCTTAGACTGAGTTATTATCACATCAAAATGTGGTCTCCAAATCATTTTATTATAATACTTATATATTTAAATATATTAATGTTTTAGGCGTTCTTGGTGTATGCATGTGGATTGCTTTCAAATGCTGGGAATTACAAATGTATGGGAGATTCCAAGTTTATACCAAACCTGCCAGCTGAAAGATTTTTAAAAATTGTAATGTGCTCTAAAGCTTTTGTCAATGATCCTGACCATTTAAAAAAACTTTGGAATGACTCACAAAAGCTGATGTATTCCCTTACTGATAGATTGAAAACCCTTGGACTCGGAGATAAGGTAGGTGTTTCACACTTATAAGATTTCTTCTTTGCCACGAGTTAGTATTATCAAAAGAGGCTATCATATAAGTAAACTTGAAATTTGTCATGGTTTTTAGTAGAAAATTCTCCTTTCATTATATTCTATAGAAATTAAATAGATATAACACAATTAAATGCATTTGTAAATTACAGGGCATATCGACTTATTTCTCAGGAAATTGTACAATGGATGATGCAAAACTTGTTGGAGATTGGCTTTGTTCCAAAAAGCTAGAAGCATACAACTGCAGAACTTTCAAAACAACTGTTGACAATGGTTGGGAAATTCTTACAAAATAAAATACACTTACCTCAAAGTTGCCAAAAGTCCTTCTTGATGAATGAAACTGATAACCAATCATTTTATTTCCTACTGAATATTTAAAAAAAAATTCTTTTCACAAAATATTTTCTATATGCCAAATCCTTGCAGCAGTGATGTGTAAATGTTATTTTTATTTTCGAAAATGAAGAAATTTATAGACCAACCATTATTTACTATGTGATGTCTCGTCATCATCATATAATTTATAAATTCAATTCAAATTACGGATCAAAAAATGTTTGTTTTTATAGTTTTTTGCCATTTTTCAATACGATTTCACTTTTGAATGAAGTTGACTATTTGCATAATATTTCGTAAGAAATACATATCACATGACTAAGTTTACTTTTTCAGATGACAGTATGCTGATATTTGTTCAACTGCAGTCATAATTTGATACGGCCAATTTCTCAGTTGACATTTTGTCATTATAAAGATGATTTCCATATCCTTTGTACATGAATTTTCATTCAGTTTTATCGAAGAAGCTATATTAATTTTTTTTTTTGTTTTAAATATTATCTAATTTGCAATATAATTTTATATATTTTTAGGAGTAAGTCTTTATTCCATTGTTTTGGCGAGTGGGGAGTCAGGGAAAAAAGCAAACATAACTGTAGAACGAGAAACATTTAAAGATGCCCTGTTTGAAGTTGTTCGTGGCGATTACTCTTCCATCCTCACGAAGGTTAATGTACATTTAGAGAGTGCAATTAAATATGCTGCTAATGAAAACGAAAAGCAAATGTTAAAACATTACATGATGAGTTTCCAAAGTGGTGATTTAGAGGAGCACAAAAATGGCAGTCGATATTGGATAAAAGATAAGGGTCCCGTCATTGAAACGTAAGATATCTAAATAAATAATTGCTAGTCCTTCCTATACAACTTTTTTTCACTGGTGATTTAATAAACTTTATTTTAATGTTATTAATTTAATTTGCATATTTTTTAAGCACCAAAATTTCTATCTATTGGTAATATACATAGCATTCAAATGTCGATTAACACATTCATTGCATCTGACACAGCTCCTGTGTCTACCCAGATATTGCATCCACGTTTTGGCTAGGGTATGCCAACAACATGTGTTTTGAGAAAGAGAAATAAAAAAAACAAGTCTTAAGTAATAAATGTCATGAATGATTTGATTTTTAGAGTAATACAATCTCCTAAAATGGTTGAATACTGCAAATTTTCAATTTCTCTCTATTATATGATATATTTTGACGCAGTGAATGTGTTAAGTGGTAAACATCATATTTTCTTTTTTATTTAGGTATATTTTTTTATTCCAACTGGATTGAAAGCTGGTGACTACCATATTAAATTTCATTAAATCAAAAAATATGTTAGGAAACTCACAGACCAATTAATAATAAATCAGTATAAAAACTAATAGCTCAAAAACTTCATACAGAATTAAAGTCTAGTATAGTGAACCCAAAGTAATTCATAATAAATATGTATCGAAAATAAAACAAAAAATTAACAATTTCCAGCTACCAAGGATTCATAGAGACTTACCGTGACCCTAGTGGCCAGAGAGGTGAATTTGAAGGATTCGTTGCCATGGTGAATAAGAAAATGTCAGAAAAATTCAAAGCTTTAGTCGATAATGCTGAGAGTTTCCTAAGTCTTTTGCCATGGGGCTCAGAATTGGAAAAAGACAAATTTCTTCAACCCGATTTTACTAGTTTGGATGTTCTCACATTTGCCGGAAGTGGAATACCAGCTGGAATTAATATTCCCAATTGTGAGTCAAATTATAAAAATTATCTAACAAGAGAAATGATTTTCATCTTATGAAAAGTGCGCAAGGTTAATGCTTGTACAAATTTCAATCAAACACTTTGATAAATGGAAATCTATAGTGTACCATTATTTTTTTCTAGATGATGAAATTCGTCAGAGTGAAGGTTTCAAAAATGTATCACTTGGTAATGTCATTCCTGCTCATTACAAAGATGCAGTCACTCCGTTTTTGACCGAGGATGATTCAAAACTGTTAAATACCTATCGAGTTCCCTCTTTCGAAGTAAGGTTTGGTACCCTCTGTGGATATAATTATTTGTAATTTTTATTGAAAAAATTGTGGTCATTTGAAACATTGAAGGGAATGAAAGTCAGTTATAGCTGATATCATTTATTCAGCATACCATAAATTAAAGTGTTTATACTAGAATCCGAATTTCAGCTTTATAATATAAATAACACGTGGATCAATAAGTCCCGGGACTGACACATAGATGGCGTTGAAAACAAAGGTTCCGTATGGTTTTTCATAAGTACCAACCTTCAAAAGATACCTGTCAAAATTTCATGACATTCTGATGTTTGGTCCATGAGTTACAGTGATTTAAGTGACGCTCGTCTTGATATTCTCAGAATAATGGATTCGAAACAATTTCGTGTGTTGATTTATCATTGTTTTTTGATGAAAAAAAACACAGTGCAAGCTCAGCAATGGCTTGAAAAGTGCTACAGGGAATCTGCTCCATCAAAAACAACCATTTGTCGGTGGTATGCTGAGTTTAAACGTGGTCGTACAGACACTGAAGATGCTGAACGCTCTGGCCGGCCAAATGAGGCAATTACCCCGGAAATCATCAAAAAAGTCCACCAAATCGTTTTCGAAAACCGTAAATTAAAATTGCGTGAGATAGCTGACACCTTAAAGATATCATACGGCAGTGTGTACACTATTTTGCATGAACATTTGTCTATGAGGAAGCTGTTGTCAAAGTGGGTGCCGCGTTTGCTCACAGTGGATCAAAAACAACAACGTGTCGTTGATTCTGAGCGCTGTTTGAAGCTGTTTCGCCGAAACAAACCGGATTTTTTGCGTCGGTATGTGACAATGGACGAAACCTGGATCCTTCACTACACTCCAGAGTCAAAGCGGTCGTCAGCCGAGTGGACTGCAGTCTGTGAGAAGCGTCCAAAGCGGCCAAAAACGCAAATGTGGACCGGTAAGGTTATGGCCTCAGTATTTTGGGATGCTCATGGAGTTTTGTTCATCGACTACCTTGATAAAGGTAAGACCATCAATAGCGAACGTTACATTGTCCAATTGATGCGTTTGAAGAACGAAATCGGTGAGAAACGGCTCCAAATGAAAAAGAAGAAAGTGCTCTTTCACCAAGACAATGCGCCGTGTCACAAGTCGCTCGCTACAATGGCGAAATTGCATGAATTGGGCTTCGAATTGCTTCCACACCCACCATATTCACCGGATCTGGCCCCCAGCGACTACTACCTGTTTGCAGACCTCAAAAAAATGCTCCAAGGAAAGAGATTCTACTCCAACGAGGAAGTCATCGCCGAAACGAACGCTTATTTCGAGGCCAAAGATAAATCGTTCTACAAGAAAGGTATTGAAATGTTAGAGAAGCGCTGGACTGATTGTGTTTCTCTTGAAGGAGACTATATATGTTGATGAATAAAGTCGAATTTTGCCAAAAAAACGTGTTTTTCTTAGTTAGTCCCGGGACTTATCGATCCAAGTGTTATAACATAAAGAAATATCCATGACAATGTTCAAATACACTAAACTTGATCTGTCTCAGTTTTATAGTTCATTTTTAGTATATAATAAATTCTAGACAATATCTTAGGATGAGTTCATAGATAGTTTTACATATGATTCTTTTCAATATCTTCATTTAATTGATCAGTATATGAACTTGATTGTAATTTAAAAATGCTTCTTCATAACAAATTTTTACTTGTATTTACAATATTGATAAAAACACACCAGTTGTTGTCTGTACCAACTGACTTATCAAGTTTCCATAATTTGCAAGGATTAAGATTATTGTATCATTTTTTAGATTTCATTTAAAATCTACCTTTTGTAAAGACAATATAGCTATGAATCTATACTAAACTTTTTTTTATAGGTTCAAGTTGGTCTTCATGAACTGTTGGGGCACGGCAGTGGAAAATTGTTTTATAAAAATGCTGATGGATCATTCAATTTTGATATTGAAAATGTGAAAAATCCTATTACTGGTAAGAACTGTCCATAAACTAACATTAATGCTTATTTTAACATCAGTAAAATTGTATCATATGGCTGACTTTATTCAGTTGTGGATGTGGCTGGAAATATGATACTTGTGATAAATGCTCTACTAATATAAATTTTGTTCATATCTTGAACTTACATTATGTATTTTTATCGAATCCCTGCACAATTGCAAAGTTAGACTTATGACAGTGATCGTACCTTTTCTATTTTAGGAGAAGCAATCGTGTCATGGTACAAAGAAGGAGAAACATACGATTCACAATTCACTAGTTTAGGATCTACATTTGAAGAGTGTAGAGCAGAAGCAGTCGGCCTTTATCTATCGTTAGATCGAAACGTACTCAAGTATGTCACACTTATATGTAAATATTATTATTGATTGAATTGGCATTCACTTGGTAGAACTCCATTATAACACGGTGAAAAAATAGCAATGTATTTTAGTTCTACAAAATTATTTTTAACAAATATAGTTGATAGCTATTTCGGCTCACGCCATCGTCAGAACTATCTACTATAGTTCTGACTAGTATCTGACGATGGCGTGAGCCGAAATAGCTATCAACTATATTTGTTAAAAATAATTTTGTAGAACTAAAATACATAAATATTATTATATTGTATGTATTTTGAATGAAAGTATGAAAATTGAATGTTGAGTTTTATAGAAATTCATTTTCAATTTATTTTTACCAATGTTAGCAGTGAGTTCTTTGCTTTATGCTAAATCCTTCTCATAGGAAGTAATATCTATCATAAAGAAAAATATTTACATTATATAATTTATCCTATGGTGCCTCCATGAAATGAATTATTACTTTATTCAGCTTGAAAAAATACCAATCATTTTACTTATTTATATCATTACAATAAACATTACATAAGACTTGTTCATAGTTGATGATTCATTTAATAATTCTAATATAACATTTTTAGAGTATTTGGTTATGAAGGAAAAGTTGCAGATGATATAATCTATACAAATTGGCTAAGCTTACTGTGGAATGGTGTTGCTAAAGCCACAGAAATGTACCAGCCCACAACGAAAGCCTGGCTTCAGGTACATAATAAGAACACAATACAATGTTATACACTTTCTCAAATATTATTTTTTTGCAAATCTTCATAAGTTGTGTTGCCAGTATACAAATATTTTCAAGAATATTTATTGTAATTTTAGGCTCATTCCCAAGCACGATTTGCTTTGATGCGTCTTTTGCAACTCGATGGAGAAGGAATTCTTACTATCAGTGAGACTGAGCCAGGCAAGAATTTGATGGTAACGTTGGATCGCTCTAAAATTGAAACCGTAGGGAAAAAAGTAGTAGGTAGGAACCTATTCATATTTTTATATTTTCTTGTTATTCCTAAGATCATTTATGGACCAGAAAATATTTATTTTACAATTCCAATTTTGTCTAAAATAATGACTGCCTTCTGTACTTTCAACCCACTTCCAGTTTGAATTTTGAATTAATTGCTGACAACTAGTCCTGCAAATAAAGCTTGAGTAAAAACAACTCCTGACCAATATAATTACCATTGAAATATTTCTTTGAACATGTTATATGTTGATTTCTTCATTGACAATTATTAGAAATGCTTGCGTGTTTTGGCGTATATAAAATATGTTTGATACACACAATTAATGTTGCACTCTTAGTGTTTCCAATCAGTGTTTTTTTTCATTTTAACTCTCGTAATGTCCATGTTAAAAAATAACTGATTGATGTTTTCTTGAAAATTAATACATAATTGTTGTTGCAGTTGTTGACTGGTTGTAGTACAGTAATCTGGAGTTTGGAGGCAAATATTTTATTTTCAATTTTAGGTGGATTCCTATTGAAACTTCAAGTTTTAAAATCAACCGCTGATGTTGAAGGTGCTAAGAAGCTATTCGAACATTATAGTGCATTGAATGACACTTGGTTAAATTGGAGAGATATTGTTTTGGCGCACAAGCAACCTCGAAAGATGCTAGTGCAACCCAACACTTCTTTGAAGGGTAAATATACACTCAATTATAGACTTGATAATAATAACGCTGATTGAATGCATATTGACCACATCCAGCAGGGATTTCTCCAGAATATATGTTTAAAGAATTATTTATCTTTATATATATATATATATATAAAATTTGAATTGTTACAACTTTGTACGATTCCATGACGGTTTGACGAACTGATTGTCAGCTCTGTTGCATCCGTGCGATGGAATACCTGAAGATGCCGAAGGGCGAAACCTGGGTCGTTTGTGATAAGACATATGGAATCGTACAAAGTTGTAACAATTCAAATTAGTATTGAAGTTCCATCGAGCACCTTCAGTCGATATCATAAAAAATATATATATATATCAATAATTGTTATTTTGCTAATATAAAATTGAATGATTGGGTAATTAACTTTGTGGAAGTTCAATTTAATAAAACATTAAAACTGACAACTTTGCCATTCCATTTGTTCGCCACTATTTTAATTTTTATTATGAATGATTATATACATTGCTTGTGTGCTTTCAGGGAAGAAGGATTGTGTCAAGCTATTATCTCAAGTTGTATAATTATTCATTTATTTTAACTTTTTAGGTTCATCAGTGGTCTTGAAAACATATGAACCTAGTCTTAATGGGCTGATAGAGTCATGGGCTGACCGATTTCTTGATACTGAAATTGATTCCATTCTTGAGAAACTGGCAGACAATGATCAAAAACATTTCTTAAATATGTACTAAAAAAATTACTTATATATTGAAAGTTTTTATTTGAAACATTTTTATTAAAATTTTGTCATAAAAATCATTTTTCATTCAAAATAATTCCTTCATATTCCTGATAACTTTTATGAACAAATCAAATGTTGGTTTTTTCATATGGTTGTTCAAGAAAACAGCCTTAAAAAGGAGAATTCGAGAATTTGTTTTATCTTTTATAATTTTATAGTCCTAAAAGTTTATTTCAATATTTGAACTTTCATGTATAGTTAAAAATCTGTATTAAATGAAAATCAAACATTTTTCCACTAGAAAATTCCTGTACTCGCTCCTTTTTTGTGTAGTAGGTACGTCTCGCAGGAAACCGCACAAAGAAAAAACTATGACTTACATTGAAAAAATAACGATGCGTTCCATAAATTTAAAATTTACATAACTTTGAAACATCAAGTGAAAATATATATTCGGAATCGCATTAAAGTTTTGAAAATTTAATAAAATATTTTCAATTTTAATTTCATTTAAAAATAAAATTTTTGGTAACATTTTCAGGAATAAATAATAATTATTTTGGTTACAACTATCACCGCTGTATGATAATTTTCACAATTTGTAATATGATTTGAAATCGCTCGAAAAATTGTAGACCATAACGGTTCTCTACATGCAGAATCAGTGACAATTTTGCAATCATTCTTTTTTTATATATAATTAATGATCAATTTTCATCTTTTTTATTTTTTGTTCACCAATTGTGGGGTTCTTTATACACATGTCACTACAACATAATGTCAAAAAGTGCTGCATACAAGTGAAACATTGGATTTCACACATAAATTATGTGAACAATGTGTTTTTAATTACGTAGTTGCAACTAACTTAAAAATGCACTTTAACCTGTCTGGTACTATGACCGTACATGTACGGTTGGTAGTAACCATGCCAAAAAGACTATGACCGTCCTCATATGTTTCGGAACCCCTGGAATTACTATCAGGTATTTATAGAATTTATTACGATTTTTATAGTAAACACTAAGCTCAGTTGATTCCTTTCCTCATATTTGGTTAATATGTACCAATTGATATTAAAATTTATTTAAAAAAATAAAAAATGAGATTTCTAAAAAAACTCAGGCCGCGCCTATATTCCATATAATTTTCATCCAGTACCAGACAGGTTAAAAAAAGCACAACTAAATTGAAATTCACATAAAAAAAGGATACATTATACATATTGTTAAGACTCTATTGTGATTGGATTTAATGGATAATTCAGGATATTTCTCAGTATTGAAAAGAAAATATCCACATTCAGAAGTGAGCTTTTGATTTCATCAGTAACACCGAAGGGTTGACGAATTAAAAATAAAACAATTTTTAAAACTGTAAAATATATTTTTTCAAAGGAAACATCAAGTCTGTTTTTTTTTTTTAATTTAGAGTTAAATAACAACTACAATATGATATCAGAAAACGATTTATATAGTGGCTGATGAAAATTTATTATGGATGTAAAAAATACATATTTTATGAAGAATAAAATATTGCAATAAATAATCTAAGTCAAAACTACTTGTCTATAATTATCAAATAGTATACTCTACAATCGGAAAACTTTGATATTTCAACACATTGGTTAAAAAACACTCTAGTACTATAATTATTATACATACACATTTTATTAAAATCTCTTTTCCGATAACTCAATAAAATTTAGAGATGAAACCTATCAAGAATGCAAAAAGGTGCTCCGTATTAAGTACGCTGAACACTTAAATTACCTTCCCTCATCAAGCCGAGCATTTTGGCGTGAGCGGCATCCGAATTCATCTTACAGTGGGACTGATGACTCCATTTAAAACTACAAATATTATATACAAACATTGGCTACTGCTGAAATATGTAAAACAATAAAAAAAACCTTAAAAATTGACTATTGTTTATGACAAGTTATTTTTCATATGATTCAAACAATCATAGTTAATTGTGTCAATACTTTAAACTAACTGTAATACATTATTAGACATTTAGTTAATAGTAATCAAATCCTAGCACAATAAAACAGCATCTTCGCATACTTATAAAGTTAATAAGCATTTTTATACAAAGTATGATTTCAATTAAAAAAAGAAATAGTATAATCCCGCTTAGTGATATCCTAGATAAAAAAAATTTGCACTAGATACTAAACATGGGCATTTAAAAGTTTAATAATCATTTATGCAATTCAATATAAAGTAAAAGTTTTTCTATTATATTGTAAACAATTGACAATTACAGTCAAGAAACAACTGGAGTAATGAAGTCTCTTATGTGTTAATAAAATAAATTAGATCATACATCCAGTTTAGGCACAGAAGTAACAAAAATTACATTCAATCTGTATGAATTGATATAAGATATTTTCTGCATTATCAAGGAAGAGTAACAAATGTGCGGAGTGATGGGAAACATCTCGCAACCTACTGTAGATTCATATCAAATATATTTCGTCTCTCAATGTGTTCATATTAAAATTAAGTTTGCGTAGCCATGGCACTAATAGAAGTCTTCAACAGTAAATCATATATATCTATATCTTCGAGATAAATAAGAAATATTGTGAAAAGTAAATATATGCATGTGAATAAAAATAATGCAAATGAATAACTTCAAACAACAAAAGAAAACAATCTTCGTCATCAAGAGGATAAAATTCAATGTTTTTGTAATAAAGAATCTACATTGTTTATCAAACTAGCAATTGATGTTGCAAAGATTGAGACGAAACAATTTTAAATATTGATGAATATATAAGGTACAATTAAAAATTTACCAAGAAACATGAATTAGTGCCATAAAGCAGCATTAGATAAAGAGATGGATAACAGTCACATATATTTATAAGAAAAAAATTACAAAAAGCACCAGTCATAAAATTATTTAAATTAGATTATTTCAATCCTTAGGTTTACAAATATATCACAAGCAACCTAAACATTTGTGACAGATGTAATTGCCATCGACAATTTCAACAAACAGTAACACTTAAATCTAAAGCCTCAGCTAACTAAATCTCATTTTACTTTAAAAGCAAATTTTATTTACAAAATTTACAATGCAAAATATGAAAAAAATTGAAAGATATCAATGTCAAGAATATCCGTCATGATTGTCGCACTCGGTTCTGCTTACTAGAATCCTCTTTTTCATTTTCGATTTCATAAGTGAAACAGCTAAATTGAAGATTCCCCTTATCGGTGGTATTTCTTTCTCAGTCACTTCCAGTAGTAACGTCTTCAAAATAAATATTTAACAGTTAAAATCACATAGGTTTCATTATTTACGAGAAAGCATATTTTTAAAGATCTCTTCCAATGAGCTTCAATCTCTGCAGTATAGGCAAAGTTACTGAAAAACATTTGATTAAAATTCATTCACTGTTCGGTTTCAGTTTGTTTTTCTTCAGTTTTATCAACTTTTAAAGTATATTGCTATTAATTTTAACTAACCGAAGAAATTGGGATGAAGTAAAATTTTTAAATCAAAACTATGAGAGTATATAATAAGCTCAGACAAGAAGTTTTGAAATTATCTTCAGCCTGACAATAAATCATTATTCATTTTTATAAAATTTAAATTTGGATTATTATACTGAACTATATTTAGCCATTAGCTTACAACACTTATTGAATCAGCGTAGAGTAATGAAGTTGATTTGATAAGATGATAATTCTAATAGGGATGCAGTGTTTCTAGCAAACATATTTAGTAATAGTCTACAAACATTATGAATGAGGGTTATTGAGCACATAGAGCATGGTATTGCATTTTTTCAAAAAAGCTTCATTTCTGGATTTTTTTTATTCAACTTTGTCAACGGGCAAGTCATGTTCACTGGATTGTGATGAGTTGGATCTGAAATTGTAATGGAGGGTGTCTATTATAGTGTTATCATATTAAAAATCTAATTGTACTACAGGAATAATAGTTCAGTATATTTCACAATAAAAATAAAGTAAAAACATTCATTGTAAAATTATATAGAATCCAAATAATTGTAAATTAAGAAATAAAGTTATTATTTACATGTATAGATTATTAACACATCTCTAGTGAGTATGAAAGTATTATGCTTGTTGCTGACTCCGGAGAACTTATTGCTATCGGATCGGCATTTGTATGCAGCAAATATAATTATAACATTTTAAACATATAGTGAAATCTTTTTTCGTGATTGGAATAATTTTAGTTTTATAAAATAAACTTAAAGCCTTAATTTAATGTTTTCACTCACTAAAGAGAAAAATTATTTGATAGGAAGTGCATAATATTCCGCAGATTTTTTTAGTGAAAATATGTGTGTCAGTTTGTGAAATTGATATTGAAAAGCTTAAAAGCAGGACGAAAGAAGCACTAAACTGTACCTAACTAGTCAATTAGTCAACAAAGTAACAATTGTTTTTGACGTGCATTGACTATGAAGACTGATCAAGTTACAGTTTTCGGACTCCAGTGAGATTATCTAAAACAATCTTATCAAAATATTCTCAAATGTTATAAAACCTTCATACCTGAATTTGCTGTCCAAAATTGTATCATCATCAAGAGCAGTGTTCTGTGGGGTAGGAGTTTTGCGACTTCTTATTTTTGCGAGCACACTGTCTTTACTTGATTCTGTATCATCACCATTCTCTCTCAAAAGTATGGCAGAATTCCTAGAGTGCGCCCTCGGGCTGTATGTAGCATAGTTGCCAGGGGATAATTGTGAAAAAGTACGTCCATATCTTGAACTAGAAGCTTTCGAATCTGCTCCAGGTCTCATTTCAAAATTGTCAAACAATGAAACTGTTCTAGAATATCTAGGGATCGAGTAATGTGAAGTATTATCAGAGTATTTTGTCTCAGGTAAATATCTAATTTCATGTCTCTCAAGTGATTTATTGCCGCTCAAAGGTAATTGGTCACTATTCACGATGCTCCTCAATCTAGATGTGGATGGACTGAGGCAATCGATTTTATCTAATGTTTGATAAGCTCGAGAGTGTTCTAAAGTTACAGGAGAAGTGCTGTATTTCGAAGGCGATGTCGGCGAGGAGTCATACTTATTGTATGAGGGGCTATCAGCATCAGAATGAGAATGTATTCTCGCGGAAGGAATGTATTCTTTAGCTCCGGGACCAACTAGCAGGCTTTTCCTGCGATTTTTCTTTTCATTAAATCGAGAATAAAAGCTTTTGCGTCGAATTCTGTCCACAATATTCTCAGGATCGGGAGAAGTACCTTCGTGAGTTCTCTGAGGATGCTGAGAGCCACCAGGACTAACAGGAGTGTCGTGATGATCTACCATAAATTTACTGGTATCACAATCTGGTGACCAGTTTGGAGAAATGAGGGCCTCATTTGAGAAATCATTTTGTTTCGAATTTTCATTGCCGTTTTCAATGAAAAGTTTATTAGGCGTGTCATCTGAATCACCATTCTGTTCATGAACAACTTTATGATTTTCTGTAGATTCTTTGGATACACTGCCTTCTCTACTTTTTGATAAATCCAAAGAATTTCTTTTAGCAAATATTCCCTGATTCAATCTTGGCAATCTTGAAAAGTCTAATCTGAGGCCTTTTTTCTGTGACTTGACATCATCCACTTTTACTTGGGATGAATCAGCAGCCTCTTCTGGCTTAAGTGATTTCTTTTCACTTTTATTCAAAGCGCTATCACTTGTTGCTCCACTATAACAAGCTTGCACACGTTTGCCGATTCCATTTAATAACAATGAAGTTGGGCGTTTCGCTTTATTATCTGTCACAGGTGGATCAATAAGACAACCAGCGGGTTCTTTTATCGTTGATTCCATTATAATCTCACTCTCTTTACTCACTGCTTCTTTGTCGATAGCTGGATTGGATATATCTGTTTTGGAAATTTTGTCTTTAGTTTCTATTTTCTTGAATAAACCTAAAACTCTATTCACACCCTTTTTACTATGAGAATCCTTCGCTGCCTCTAGTGTTGGTAAATCAGTAATGGTTACTGCCCTCTTTATCAGTCCAGACTCAGTGATCGACTCAGGTTGATTACCGGTCGGTACAGATCTCTCTCTTAAGACCCTCATGACATTTTCTATCCGAGATACTTTTGCGTCTTCTTTTACTCCCGGTATCAGAGGCTTCAACGATTTATCCAGTGTGCTTTCTTTTTCTTGAGAATTAGATCTGTGAAAACTGTCATTACGGAACTTTTCAAACTTTTCACCAATCGAGGATAAAACAGATTTCTTTTTTATTGGGGACAGCTTTATTTCATCGGTTTTTTGGCTGCACTGTTGAGCTTGAGTCTTATCGGTGCCAATAACATCATTTGTTGATTTAACAGCACTATCTGTGTTGACAGTAACCGTTTTTAATGCAGTCGATTTTTTCTTCACAACTATTTTCTTCTTTTTTGGAGAGGTTTTTTTCTTTTCTTCACCATTAATTATTTCTGAATTTTCAACGACATTTTCTTCACTGTTCAAGGTTTTCACATTTTTACTTGGTAAATTGACACTAAAACTCACAGTTATATTACCATTATTATCTTCCAATCCAGGTGCATTGTTGTTTGAACTGTCGGCTATATTAATTTCCTTCTTCTTCTCAATGAGTTTTTCAGCGATACTGGGATCAATCGGTGTGTCATTAAGAGTTTTGTCTAGTGAGCAAATAGGGTAACTTTTAGGTCTTGTTATTTTTGACTCTTTTGGATTAACATTATTGTTAAGTGGGTCCGGTTGAGTTGAAACATTTTTACTATTATTTTCTATTGTGAGATCTTTGAAAATTCTCAAATCATCTGATGGTTTACATGGGAAACTTTTAGGTCTGACTATTCGAGACTCTTTTTCGGATAAATTTTCACTTTCATTGTGGTTATTATTCAATGTTGCAATTTTCGGTGCACTAATTGCTGAGTTTTCATTATCATCAGAGTGAATGGAATTTCTTTCATCTAATTGTTTGCCTATGGCCATCAGCGCTTGCTGTAGTTCTGTTTTGGTGTTATTATCATTGTGAATTTCATTAATATTATCAAGTATTGGATAAAATGGTGTCACAGATCGACTCACATCTCTCGAGTTAAATGAATTTACAGGTGAGAGACAGCTTCTGGAGCCAGATCTTGATCTCGCGCCCTCAAATAGATTAACGACATCGAAAGTTGAAGCCGGACTGGTAGGACTAGAGGCATCTGAACCGATGACTCTATTTTTCTTTTGTCTTATTTCTTTTAAAATCTTTTGAGTTTCAAGCTCTTTATCTCTTTTATCACGAATATAAACGCTCTCTTCCCGTGGAGTGTCAAAAAAATCGGGTCTTAAAAATCGAGAAACTCTACGACGTGTGGGCGTTTCGACAGGTGGGGTTCGCAAAGACCTACGGCGCAATGATCCTCCTTGGGGAATGTTAGAGATTCCTCCATAGGCTGCCATATAACTAGGTTCTGATAACAAGCTGCCTGATTCAGTCCCATTTCTCAGTGAAGAGTAATCCTCATAAGTCGTTTTCTCGGGAGAGAAATATTTGCTCAAAACGGATCTTTCAGGTGTATTACGAACACTGGAAATGTGTCTAGGCGTTATTGACCCTCCCGCGGATGTCGAGTTTGACTTTTCTGTTACGAGGTCGAGAGAGTTATAGCTTTTATCAAGAGAAAAAGAATCAGCATCTGAATTATCATGGGACTCTTTTGTTCTGATAGCCATTTTAGTGGAACTATCATCAAGATTTTTACGAGAAACGGAATCCACAGCATCCACAACAGGAGGTAATGTTCTAGCTTTAGATGTATGCTTTGATTCATCAATGGGTAGAATTGTATTTTCAATCTGATTTTCTGTGCAAAGAGAAACATCACTGTTGTCTCGCTTCAAGGAAGATGCCAGATCTGATGTGCAGCATGCAGGATCCGGCTTATCGACCGACTTGCTAGCGGAAAGGCTGCGAGTGTATTTATGTTGAGGTTGCAGAGTGTCTGCTGGGTTGGGACAGTTCATAGATAGGGTTCTCCGGAGTGTTCTGGCAGCTGCGGGGGGTAAATGAGCCAAGAGTTGCTTTTGTAAACGACGTGACAGCGCCGGGGTCAGCCCAGAGAGGGTTTCCATTTCCTTATCGGACAGTTCAATTTTACTGAGATCCAGATCGGAAAGATCCAGATTTTCTGAGGTCTTCGTGTCAGAGTTTTCATTGAGTCTAGTGTTACTTTTTGCTGAATCTATGCTGTTATTGTGTGAGGATTCTGACTGGTTTTTCATCGAAGCCGCTTTACGAGATGACTTCTTGGAGCCTGAAAAAAATATTCAAACACACGTATCATGCAGCCGGCAGAATGATATTTACAATGACATAAAAGTAAGTGTTTTCGGCCAAACGAATAAAAATGAAGTTAATTATTATTATTTAATGACTAAATTCCACTTGCTCTAATGTATTGCTCAAATGTAGCTCAAATGCGAATAACTGTAAATGTAGTAAGACAACATTAAAGCTTTCAGTATATAATCTATTAATAAACAAATATTTCAGAAATATTGATAAACAAAACAAAGTTTGAATTAAAAAAAGGAAACAACATTACAACATAAAATTCAAATGTTAAAGGGCATTAATAAAAGAAATCAGAACACATAAAGGCAGGCATTGTTATTTGAAAATCTGTATAAAAAGCATTCAAATTACTAACATTCCTTGGGCATATTGGTTGGTGTTTATTTGACATTAAGTAAAATGAATATTAATAATTGCAAACATGAAATGTGTAATTACTGTTGAAATAATTCGCGCATGGTATGTGAGATTGGAAAAATAAAAAAAATGATTCCAATGAAAATATGAATGCGTTCTTAAATATATATATATATATATATGCAACACAGAACTGTACGGTTTGCATTTAAATATGTGGGTGACTTAAAGCAAAATCAATTTTCAATCTGTATTAGAATTTTAGTAACATACGTTTATAAATTCGACTAGATTTCTGGCGGAAAAAACTCCTGTCATACAATAAGGCGCGTCATGTATATAACAAACTAGAATAAATCGTTAAACATAAATCAAACGTATTAGAACACTCGGTCAAATCGACTCACAATGCATTCATGGATTGGAAGCGTGGTCGCGAAAACTGGTTATATTTTTACAGCGGAAATTCGGTTTACATTACATTCTTTTTTTAATGCCCGATAACAGGTGACAGACCAGACAGTCGTTGCAATAGTGCTAAAACAAGAAATCTGACCGGCCTCAAGCGACAAATCAATAAATGGTGGCAGAACAGTTTAGGTACCTATTGTTTTGTGGCATTTGACTGGGGCATGTGGTTAGTGGAGGCTGCGTCATTCCGAGTCGAGTTGGGAGCATGCAGAGTAACGCTGAACCCAACTGCAACCACATCACACATACACATATTTATTACATATACATATTACAATACATAATAATATATATGTGTATTTTATCGTTTCAATTCCATAATTTTTAGGTAATCAGCTACAAAGCTGCGTTGACTCTGCTTAGGCGCTTTTCTCACGTTTTACTTACAACCTTTCATAATATAATATATTCCTCACTCAAAATGCCTGATTAATAATGTTGCACATATTCAAAATAATCACAACACACAGTTCTATACCCAAAGTTCAAAATTTATTATAGTGACAGAATTATAGTTCTTTCTAAATAGACTGCAATTTTTTTTTTAATAATTTGAAGGATGAAACATCATTATATCCATATGAAAAGATTGCAAGGACCCGAGAATCTGACCATCACAGCGACAATTCGCTTTGGAGGCTAACAATGTTTAATTTCTCATCATTTTTACATCTTTATGAAACTCTGTTGAAGAAAGAAAACACATTTAGCATATTCAAAATTCGCCCATGAGCAGTAAATATAATTGTACCAATAATAGAATTTATCGACAGAACATATTTGGCAATTTTTAAATGTTTATTTTATTTTGGTTTTTTTAAATTTGCTTTTCGTATATAGTGTGAAATGAGGTCCACAAGACCGATAAAGATGCTTTCATATAATTTGATAATTTAATATTCTTAATTAAAATATACTTACATCTATGAATATTATGGTTAATAATCTAAGTATTTAATTATTATAACAAATTATTTATATTTAACAAAAGCTCATAGCTCAGAACTATACAATGTAGAATTGTACATATAAAAAATGTTTTTGTGTTTATTGGTGTATCAAATTATTAATAAAAAAATTCTCCCCAGGAAAACTCTGTTAATATTTTATGATTCACTTTAATAATAAGAAATAAAGATGCAGTGCCGTATGCATTGTTTTTAAACTCAGTTACGTGATGATGGGTATTTCATTTCGTTTCAAGTAAATATGGAATATTCGCATTTAAAAGGCATATGGTTGAAAAATGTCAAAATAATGAATGATGGAAATAATAATAGTTAATTCAAAAAGCTAGCCTTACATTCTGAATTATATATGCAATAATTTAAATACGGTTCAGAATGAAGCAATAATTTTTGAATTTTAAAAAGATGTATAAAAAAATAATTAACAGAGTTTTACTGATATAACAAAATTAAAAGTGGATTTTACGATTAGTGACAAAACATAAAAATACAAAGTGTCACACAAAACTGATAAAAGTATAATTAAAATACAATGAAAACTAAGACAAAATTAAAAATAGTAATATCTTTTTTTTCACAAAAATATTTTAGGAATCTTAGAAATGTTATATATTAAAAAAAAAAACAATGCTGTGATGCTCAACTGCATATAAATCCAATAAATAGTCTATGAAAATATAATTATTCAGACAAAAAAGTTATCTAGTGCAAACAATTCTACATATTGACTGTTTCACGAATTCAATAATACTACAAAAAAGGATATTTATGAATCCACTAAAAATCTATTTCCAAACAGCTAAATTCTAAGAACAATATGGTGCAGCATTCTACTTTGTTTTTTTAACATAAAAATCACTGAAAGATGAAAGAAATGTTATTTAAATATGGTTAAGTATTTCAAAACTCAAATAATAATAATATTAATATCCAAACAGCAAACTCAAAAATTTCACAATAGTGAGAATTAGAGAACACCAACATTTTGTCACAGCACTACTGCACTACCTCATCAATAACTGCTAATATTCATCATTGATCATAAAATGACAGGTTATGTTCCAATGCATTTTGGTTACATTAATGAAGTAAATAATCGACAGCTAAACATTTTATTGGAAAAATCAAACAATCAACTATAAATATTACAATAGACAGCATACAGTTTAAATGCTTAGTAGAGTAAATTATAATTTTAAAAAATATTATGAGATTGCAAAATGATTTTTGATGGGGTAATATAAATTACACTCCAGAATAAAAAGTTTGATGAATTTTATATTGAAAATAAGTATACTCGTATCAAAATTTCAATATTCTTATTAATATGATAATTAACGCATATAGGTTTTAAGTCATTATTGTGATTAAAATTAGACAAATAAAAATATTATATACTATGTTAATGGGTGATTTTTTGAAAGCTGACACTATTCCATCTCTATTCACCGTGCAGTCTCAATTAAAACAACAATAATAGCTCAATTATAAAAACGGCAAGGCAAGTTATTTTCCAACCGAAATCTATGAAACAGTCAACTAAATATTACCTCTTGGGAAATTAGTATGGCTTGGAAACATCGAGTCAAAATCGGATGTAATGTCACGGGTTCCGCTGCGTCTCCAAGACGGTCCTTCACGCCTAGAATAGATTTTATTAAAGATAATTGTTATTAATAGATATAGCTGATGTAAGAATTGTATACAATTTAACACCAATATTTCTAAGAGGGGTAAAAAGTATGACAGTTATATTATCAACAATAATACACTCTTTTATTCTCACTTTCTGGACACTGGTGTTCAGACTTACATTTTAATGTTATGCCTCCTGTCAGGTTTTAATAAAACTGTTTGACTATCAGGTCTTATTTTACCACCGGAAAAAATTATCTAAATCATTGAATAGACAATTCCTGGACAAGATAAGTCTACATAATTATCCTCTTCTGTATTGTTTAAATATAATAATTATAATTACATTATAAATTTCATAAAATTATTACCTACTTACGTTTCAGATTTTGCTCTTTCGGATTTTACTTTGTGAACGCTGCATTTCCATCACAGAGAGAAATTAATATTAAAATCATAAATTTTATGTAATGTTTGATTAAAATAATTTGATATTTGAAATCAAAATTTTGCAAACCACTTCCATGATTTTTTCACAAAAAATATATAAAATAATGATCATGAAAATATTGTTTTTTATCATTAAACAGCGTTGATACTAATTTAAATATGACAAATTAATAGGAGTGATATTTACTGTTGCATGTTTGAAATAACGTTGAAGGCCTTTAAAATTTATTTCCTCCCATCAGTTGGTCACTGCTGAATTAAGTAGTAGTTATTTTGTCAAAATCAAGGCAATTAGTCTTAATAGACATTCATTCAAATGAATTTCATGCAGGTGGACACACAAATCAGAACAGATTAAATGGATGTCACTACTGAATGAATCATTGAAATAATTAACGATTGCAAATGGTGGTCATATACAGGAAATGTGTTTTTACAGTTTTTGTAATGTATTTTATCATTAGGACCTAGCCCAATTCAAGTCCTTATTTGAAATTCATGAACATATAAAAGATCAAAAGAAGGCAGGTCCATACATTTCTTTTATTTCATATTACTAAAAATTCTTGTTGATGTGACGAGCAGAATCTCTTATTTTTTTACAAAATTGAAACATAACTAATAAATAAATAAATCGTTTCAAAAAGCAAAATGGAAAAAAGATTAGGCTTCAATAGGATCTATTTTTATTGCACAATGTTCTTATCAATATGGAACACCAATAACTAACATATAGGCTCATACACTTTGGAATTGATAATGAAAAAAAGTAGCAGAAAACCAATGAACATATGTAAAATACAAACACCATAATATATAGAGAATTGGCCATTCTATTACTACCATTACCCGATTCCTGAAATTGCTTTGTAAATTGTGAAAATACCATTTGAAAACAAAAAAAATATGTGGCAATATAACTAGATTCTAGATATTCTAGAATGTTTTGGCTGGTAAAAGAAAATAAAAATGAATATTATGGTTTATAATAGGTGATATGTTTTTATGACATTTGGGTTTGTTGCAAAAAAACACAATCAAAGTGTCACTACCTGTTTTGCTGAAGTCATGGAATAAGCAAAATAATTCATGCCTAATTCAGAAGCTTTCCGTGAATGAGGCATTTTTTTACGTGTAATTAACACGTAATAAACAATATTGGTATAGACGTTCAGTGAATAACATACTTTGAAATATATACAGCAGAACCTCAATTATCCGGACTGGTGAAAATTGACAAAATATTATAAATCTGCTGATATACACGTGGCAAATTTCGTTCACTGTTTATGTATATGATAGAAAGCAATGTTAACATTTTGGTCGTTGCATTTGTTCCAACAATAAGTTCTGTGTAAAATATGGGTCAGTAATTGTCCAAATTCAATGATTTAAATATTTTTAATATTACCGATACAATAGAACCTCGATTATCCGGACTAATTGGGGATGAATATAGTCCGGACAAGGACAAATGTCATGTGGTTTGAGAGTTAAGAGGTGTGCAATTTAGGATAACTCTTATGTCATTCACGATTTATTCACTATTTGGCAGCATCGAAAAAAAAATCTAGCTTTAAGCAGAAATCAATAGTTGATTTTTTTCAATAAAAAATAACTTAGTATTTAAGCTATTTATTAATCTAAAGAAATAAAATGATGTATACTGAATATACTTGTCTTTTCCTGTCAATTATATTTTTTTTTCGATTATCCAGATTTGTCCTTATCCGGACTATCTTCACCCTTTTTAGTCCGGATAGTTGAGGTTCTACTGTATATATAAAAAAAAACATATATGAAGCTATCAACACTTGATTGTAAGGTGTCTCAAACATTAGACTCTAGCATGTAGTGGCCATTTTTTAGGGATTAGCGCCAAAATAAATTACTTTCTTAAAATCAACACAACTTCTAAATCAAACAATATTTTTGAAATTTTCAATAAAATCATATGTGACATTTGATCATTAAAAATAAAATAAAAACAGTTTGACTACATCATAATTTCCAACCTGAATATAAAAACCGGTTATCAATTTAGTAAATGGCACTACACTCATTATCAATATGAAATATTTAAAACATTATGTGTTATTCATATTAATTCATTATTATTCATATTATATAATTTTATAAAAAAAAAATGATATATACTTACCATTTTTGCAATTTTACAATTACTGGGAGTCTTATGACGTAAATATTCGAGAAACATATATGTTTCCTTTATATAATAATCAATACAAACATTTGGTCCACAATAACTTGTGAGTTATTTTGTTTCTTATCAGCAAAGAGTCCTGTGTTGTTGCCGCAGCTATTTCATGCCGACAAACAAACCCTTGATGCCATATACCACTTTCTACCAACAGTCTGCAATAAACGGCATTTTCTGTTTCCCGACAATAAATTTCTAACACAGAGTAGTAACTATTACTACTTTGGTAAGTAAGTATTTTATAGTACACATATGTATCCTCGCTTGGTGTTGAACAAAATGACATTAACATGCACTATATTCTTTTTTGTAGATATTGATTAATGTGTATTTCATTTTAAAAAAGTTTATTTATAAAATATCAATTTAAAAATTAATAAAAAAGAGAACCTTTTTTTATAGGGTAATTTCTTTGATGGTATCAAGAAAAATGTAACATTGTTTATTTTTGGACTGGCACATTTGATCCACACACTCATAATATCGTTTCAATTGAACAAAAATTGCATTGGCAATGAGTTATTTTTTAGGGTAAATACTTACATTACATTATGCCTTTTGTGTTTCCTTGGTAAGTGGGGGCTGTCATAGAAAGCAGAAAAAGCATTAGTATGAGAAAAAAACCATGTTCAACCAATAAGGAAAGCATTAAAATTATAATGAGATTAGGGAAGAATCCATCAATAAAGTAAGCAATAAGTGACGAGATGAAGTGAGTGCAAATAATCAAGCTGCTTTTATATTATTCTCATATTTCAAAATATTCTCAGTTATAAAAAAAATATCAATTGTTTACTGTTGACTGTTAGTTTGAGTACACTGTGTATTAATTAGAATGCCTGAAGATGCTGAAAAATATGTGGAAATTTACAGTGTTTGAATGATTCAAATTTGATATTGAAATTCTCAATTGTATCATATTCTAAACAGGTAAATTTTGTCTACTAATGTGATCATATGAAATACAAAAATAGCACAGCTGATAATTTAGCGGTTAAGCTAAGCGTGGTGTGAATGTGTTTGAATAAAATGATAAATCAAACAGTGAATCTAAAAATTAATCAGAAATTATTGAATTGATAGTATTTTTAACCACACTTATTAAAAAAAAAAGTGCAGACAATGAAAATTATAAAAAGGGAACATTACCTGTTGAAGAACGGAGAGTGAAGATTGTTGAAGAGAGACTGATGATGTTGAGGAAATCCAGTACCTTCTTCACCGTTTAATCGATTTGTAAGATCACGCACCTGGATATTAATAAAAAAAAAGATTACTGTAAAATAATGTTACAAGATAATGGAATACCAAAGCATTGAAATAATTTTCATTCGAGTTGCCCAGCTCATTCATGTCTTCATAATATGAACAGTCACATTCATTAACCTGTAGAGTGGCATGCACACACATGTACGTTTGATCAGGATTCTTTTTTAATTGAAATATTATTTCGAAAATGGGTATGCTACTGTCATTTAGGGAACATTTTTGAATACTTTCACTCTTTATTTATACAGATTACGCTTTTACTAACACAAATGTACATTGATTATTCCCATGAAATATTAACAACTCAGAACAACGCTTTCACAAACCAGCACAGCACACAGCACAGCAGTGAGCGTATGGAAGCATTTTTTACAGAAATATTCATGAATTATATTAGAAATTTTGCACTATTTCACACTCAAACGCATATTCTATCGGAGTTAACATCGTATTTTGATTATGTTCGGTATTGATTGGTAATTTGAAGCTTTTTGGAGTGTAGTGCCACATAACAAATGACTATTTTATTAAGTGTTATTTATTCAGTAGTGATTTTAGTATTACTTTTTATCGAAAATGTCGTGGTTTTTGAATATTAGTTGTTGCCCCATGGTATAATTTTCGCTTTTTGCCTATTGTAGGATTCATTTTTTTTTATAAAGAATAACTTTTCAGGTTTGGTTTTATACAGAATATATTAGGTTGAAAAAACCTCACCCTCAATACAAATGAGATGAAAAATGTCTGCCACTCGACAGAGTAATAATAAGGTTAACTATAAAATTTATGTGTAATAAGATATTCATACTCTATCCAAGAGAGTTGAGAACAGATTTTCAGCAGTGAGCAATACAAATCCTTCATCGTCATCCTCTTCACCAGAGCTGACAGATTCTTTCTCTGCATCAGCTGGATTGCGTCTTGAGCTCCTATACAGAGAAGAAAATACATATTAGTTTTCTCTTGACAGGATAATTTTAGCTCCAAAAATGAAATGGTACCTAATGATATAACATTATATCTAAATGCAAAAATCATTTCCAAAACTTTTTCAACCCACTAAAAATAATTGTGTCGCCAATTAAGTATTGTTGTCAAAAAATCCATATTTGTAATTAAAAAAAAAGGTTATGTTTTTTCTATTGTCAAAAATACATTCATTAAGATTAAAAATTTAAAAAATCTTATTGGGAAAACATGGGATACCCTTTATTAGCATCACATTGAGAGCAGACATCAAAAAACTTACCTCAATCTATGCATTTGCATATCATCCTCATCTTCCGATTCTCCACCACTCACAAGAGAGCTAGAAATATTTTTCAAAAATTAACATACAATCAATGAAAAATGAACAGGAAAATCCATAAAAAAACCGAATTAGTTCTACTATATTGAATATGAAAAAATATTTTTGCAAATAGTTTTTGATTTAACTTTCATTTTCTATAAAAATCTTCATTGTTAAGAACAAAATTACTAATATGATCACAATTCTGCAATTACCTGAGTCGTCTCGGTTTTGGGAAACGGGAAGCGAAGCTGATGTTGGATGGAGTGAGCTTAGTGGGAGTTTCGGATGGCTCAAGGCTTCCCTGTCGAGGCGTGACATAGCCCACACCTTCGACAGCAATCGGGATGATGAATTCTCTAGGACTCTTTTTGATAGGTTCAGCCCGAGATATACTAGCCGGAGTGGACGGTGTGGACGGTTGAGTAGTTCTCTCGCTATCCAGATCTGGTGTTGTCCTCGGTATAGATCCCAATCTGATGAAAGTATTATTAAAATTCGACTATTAAATGTCTGCTTTTATATATCAGAAATGATTATTGATACAGTTTATTATGAGAAATAATGAATATAAAATACAACTAAGATATCAATAAATTACTGATAGGCGTTAGTTAGGATCGATCAATCTGAGTTGGATAAGCATTTAAAATAGTGGAAAAAACAATGGTAGCTTTGTTAAGGAATGGTACATGTATTGCTATGCTACTCAGTTCACTATTGAATGAATAAAAAAATGAAATTAACTGATGATTATTACATGAAAATGGTGATGAAAATTACCTAAATGGCATTGAATTGTTCCTTTGATATGGCAGCTGAGGTGTGTGTGTTTTGAAAGAGTTTTGAGTTTTCGGTGCTTCATCAGCTATGTGGATCGGTATAATTCGTTCCACTGAGCCACCCCTGTGAAATTGAAAACTAGAATAATGAATAATGATTTGATTACACTGATTCTGTGAGGGAATCCAGTTACATGTGATAATGTTCAATTTGCATTATTTTTATTATACTTTTTGATTATAAATTTCATTTGTCATTTCGGAAACACCATCACTAACCCACAACAACTCACATTGCAATATTATTAAATTTCATATTTTAAGCATCACCTTTCTATAGTAGTAGACATTTTTCAAAAAATACATATCTATCTCTATCCTCTCAAAAAATCTCCTTCAATCAGTTATGGTAATTTCAAAAAGACCAGTTTAATGAAGTGAAAAAATCGATAAAAAAATGGGAAACGTGATTTAAATGCATGTGACATTAGTGATGCAATATAATGCAAATTGAAAAGATTTCAACTTACATGGCTCTCTCTTGTATGATCCAAATATATCCCAATTTACAAAAACATTAGCATATTTTCGATAGTAAATTTTTTAAATAATTCAGTCAAATGTTTCTTTGATTTTCCACATCAAAAAAAATTAGTATAAGATTCAGAAACTTTTCGGCATTTAAAATTAAATTGAGCTCTGTTCGCTAAGCAAGCACTATTTTCCTGTTTCCTTTTATTGTATGACATCCAAACCCAAATAAACTTGTTCATTAAATTATATTAAATAGATGTAGATCTATAAATATTTTATACTGATTTTTTTATCGCAGTTGAAGGGATCAAAAGATAATTAGTTTACACTTGTAAATCAAGTGTGAAACACAGTTTCTAAGCTTATGCATTCTTTATCCACAAACATTGAATGAAATGTTCTCAGGTAATATTATGAGTGTTAGAATCGTTATTGAAATGATATTTTTTGCAAATACTAGGCTAACACGCAATTGCAATTCAATTAACAGAATGGATGTCAAGTGTCATGGGAAGCAATCAACTCTTTGACATGCAATTTGAATCATATTGATTTTAGTCCTGCGAGATATCTCAAAAAAAGAGAGCAGAGAGCAGGAGAGCAGGAATAGAAAGGTTAGGGCTAGGACAGGTCTAGTGGTTATGTAAACACTTTAGTTTGTTTTGACAGTTACATTTTCTTTTTCTTATAAAATTCTTATAAAATTGTGCATCTATGGATTTTTTGATTATAGACATGACATTTTGAGACAGGGAAAATGGCTTATGTGATACTTTCCCACATGCATCGTACATTGCATGTACCGAAGTGTAAATACTTTAACTACAGTTTAATATATATCTTTCATTATCTATTTCAGTTTTATGCCATCTAAAGGTGTTTAGACTTCCATATAAATGTCAAAATATGATAGCTTTTGAAAAATAAATAATATTGTAGATACATGTTTACACACATTGCAGTTTTTAAACTAACTGTCTATTTTTTACTAATTAAAATACATTTTCACCAACTTTCTTTTTTACATCATTCATAAAATTTCTAATATTTGAATGGTGTTTATTTTTATTTATTATATATTTAAATGAAATAAAAATCGGTGTGAATATTAACTTATTAATTTAATAGCATTACCTGGATGTGGGAAATTTATTCCTGACATCATCCACTCGGTGCTGAACCTCCGTGCGGAATGTCCTCGCAGGACTCTCTCTCGTGATAGATCTATGGAGAGTGTGCGGTGGACTTGTCGGAGGAGACGCTATGTTGTTAAGACTGATGGAACCGGATGCCGATCGACCTCCGCTACCATAAGGCACCGGAGGTTTTCCTCCTGTAAATTGACATCAAACGCCACTATTATATTTTATCAAATTTTACACAAAGATAAAATAAAATTTGAAATTAAATGTGATCTTAAAAATTTTCAGAAAAAATATTTTTTTATAACTTTTGACACAATTGAAATAAGTATTACATACCCATACAAATGCGATGTACTTTCTTTCCATTAGAATCGTCACCAATAGCATTAGAAATAATTTCTCGTGCCGTTTTAAGTTGGGTCTGTCGATCGCCAAGTGAACCATTTTCAGATAAATCGGATGATCCATAATCACCCTTCGCTTGACTTATTAATGCCATTGATTGTTGCAGGCTCCTGTAACAAAAAAAAAAACCATTTTATATTTAATTTTAAATTAGTCACATATTGCGTTTTAAACTATTTTTCAACACCTCACTTCCATCGCAAAGTTAAAAAATAGTAGTGATGAAATGGTGTGGAAATTCCTCAGTTATTCTGTGAAACAAAAACTTTAAAATTCTCATAGTATTCTTAGGATAATTTAGAATATTCCGACACTGAAAAGTTATGATCCATTGAATATTTTTGCCACTATCCTTTAAAAATATATTTAAAAGCATTAATCTAACCTTCTGGCATCTTCTAGTGATAAGCTGTTTTGCAACGTCTCCCGTTTCATAGACGGTTCTTTTAATGATTCACTCTTAATTAGCGGTTTAGTGATTTTATTGCTTATTTCGGGAAGAGGCGCAGGCTTTCCTATTGCCGGCCTCATCATATTCTCTCTCACCTGAAAAAATGAAATTTATTTTAATTCAGTCATTCTTGATGTGATTACCATATAAAAAATCTAAAAATAGATGTTCAATATACCTGAGGAGAAGGTTCAACACCGATACTCTGTAATCTCACATTTACAGGATCCTTTGTTTCAATTTGTTTAGGTGGGTGTTCTGAATCAACACTGTGCATTTTTTTATCAACTAAAGTTTTAGAGACAGGCGGTTGAGCTGTTGCGTTTCCTAAAAAATGATTTTGGTAAAAAAAATGGTAAAAACTGTTTACAGTTTTGCGAGTCATACTTTAAAAATAAAGAATGGTAGTTGTGGTAGGTAGTACCTTGTGGTACTTTGACAGCAGGCTTTTTAGGTTCTGATGTAGTGCTTGGAATATTGGTGGAAGTGAGAGATGCTCTTCTTTCAAACTGTTCTTTGAAACTTCCAACACTTACTCCTGGAAAATTGATGATATGATTAAAGAGGTATAAAAAACAAGGTGATTTACAACTATTCATGATTGATTATATAATATCAAGTTACCTGGGATAATGACTCTTTTGGGCTTTGATGTAGGCGGACTTTGGGCTGTGCTTTCTGGAACTGGTGATGGTTGTATAGTGAGATTGTTTAATTTTTCAGCAGCATCCAATATTCTTGACTTTCTCCTTTCGGTTGGTTGTTTTAGACTTGGTGCTTGGCTACTGACATTGCTCTCATGAGATGGACTTTTATTTTCTAAATTCTTTGTTGGTGAGGTAGGATCTCTGTCTATTGATTTTCGGGGTGGAGACTTCTCCTATTAAAGATTATAAAAAAATAATCAGGACACACGTGAAAAAAATTACAAATATTTTGAGAAACACATTTAAAGACTTTAATTATTTCTTTTTTTTTCATTTAATTATGAATTCTTTTTTGCTAAGCACTCAAATAATTAATGCTATTAAATGAAACGGCTTGGGAATCCAATATCACATTAGAATAATTTTGAAACTGAATGATAAATGAAGTCAGTTCTCATAGTAAAACACGATGAATGATTAATAGAAATGAATTACCTAAAATTATTGAAGACGATAATTCATCATTATTATTAAATAGTAAATTTGATGGTTGTTGTGATGGCAATTTTCAGCATTGTTTATTCAAGAGCCTACCTTTCAAACCATAATGCAAGAATCTATAAAATTGTACCAAGCACAGAGGCAGTAACTAGCGTACTTAGGTATTTTCATAATTTGGTGATTTTGAATTCGTCAGTTTTTGTATCAATTACAAGCTATATGGCTTCAGGGATATTGGTATTTTCAAAAGTCGCATTTTCCCATTTTACAGTAAAAGCAGGCAAAGTGAAGTAATGTGTATGCTCAGTTACTTAAAATGTGGATATGGCATCTGTGGTTAGTAGGTATGGTAATTTATACGATAAAAACATTTTAGTCAATATTATTATAGGGTAACATTATGTTTCTAGAACATTTTAGAAAACACAATCATAGTTATGTGTCAATAAATAAAAATGTCATATGAAATGAATAGCCAGCAATCGAAATATAGAGAAAATAATATATACTGAGCAAATGTAGAATTTTAAAAGCTTCGGTGTGTGAACTGTTGTAATTAAACATTTATTATGAAATATACACTAGGACAAATATAATCTTTCCTAAGAACAACATCTCATGAATGATAAACACTTTCAAAATATTTTTAAGCATCCATCTTAACAGATAATGAATCATTCACTCATTGGTATGCATACATGTGAATCCTGGAACATAATGGTAGAGAGTGAATGAGGCATTGAAAAATTTCAAAGTGAGATTCCAGAATATATCTAACTCATAAATGATCGAGAAGTATTGAGAATTCTATAAAATGAGAACTATCCAATCTACACTTTAATGAACGGCTCAAAAACAAAAAAAAAGATCAAAGGGAAAAAGAAGATCAGAAGTGTTAATTGAGTTGACTGGTGTAAAGCATAATAAATTAGTGGAAATTGAGTACATGCATAAAAATGTAAGCCAACTGCTAAAGCAAATATATGAAAATATGAACAATACATCAATACAGTTTACCTTTACTGCTATACTTTTATTCTCATTTGTTTTAGAAGTACTTGTATTCAGTTTCTTTTTCATTGACATAGTTGGCTTAGAGGGGAGGTTCTTTTCCTTCAGTGCGGGATCTTTAGTCTTCATTTCTATTTTTGGTTCCTTCTTTGCAGTGACAGGAACCTATACAATTTGTGGAAAAGGCGAATAGCGTGAAAGCGAAATGACATACAAACAAAAACAAACATTGAACAAAACCAGGAATGACTGAAGCATCACAATTTATGATAAAGTGAATTTTGTGTACACTTTCAAATACCTATCGTATTACCAAACATTTTTAAAACAAAAAAATCATTTACTTACTGGAGAAGATTTGCTTGTTGAAGGCGGTGATACTCTATTGATAGTGGCAGGTGTCTCATTATTCGGATGCGATGAGTGATTTTCTGGTGCGCTCGAAGAAATAGGTTCATTAGGTTTGCATGAAGCGGTATCTTGTAAAATCTCAGCATCAGAAGATAATTTTCTATTTTCCATAGAATCGTCCCTGGCAACCGTAGACGGTTGGAAATTATTTGCGGGAAGTGTAGCAGTCTCATTTGAATCATTTTGTGCAGGAGTTTGGAGAATTTTGGAACTTGACCTGTGATAAACCGAACCGATAAATAGAACCGAACCAATTGCCGAAAGGATATTATTGAATTATGAAATTAATTAGGTTTAAGGAAAAATATTATAATCTAATCTCTGAAATGATTGACCCTTTTAACCCCAGCTTATTTTGCCTGGTTTTATTATAAGTCCAAGAGTATGGACGTAGTAGTACGTCGGTGCGATTTTTTCATGAAGGAGTATGGACGTACTTGTCGTATATGTCAACAATTATTGTGATAATATATTCAACTGCTATGTGTCAATGGTTTGTGATCCCTGGATTATGCAACTGGTTTTATTACGATAAAACCCTAAAAACGTGAGTTGTATTGTTTTACAATGATTTGATTAAAAAAAAAAATATATATTTAAAAAACAACTCACCCCTCACAGCACGGTTAAAATAAAATAGTTACTCCTGGAAAGGTTAATTAATATTGATTTTTGAAATCTAATTTGTATGGTGCCCTTGCTATGATGTGGCGAATAATAAACTGTCTTCATAGATTCGTTAAAACATAAATAAATAAAATATATATAAATTATTGTTAAAAAGAATATCAACTCATAAAAATTATAAATTTCGACTTCGAACTTTTATAAACCTGGTAATTATTTTTTGACTGAAAAAAACTAACATGGTGTGAAAGTAAAATATGTTTTTCTTTAATATAAAAAAATTTCATGAAAATATTTAAAAAATCTTTAAAAATATGTAAACATTATTTTATCAAATTTATGCAAATTTTTAAAACTTTTTAAAAAGTTATATGTTCTTAAAAATGTGGTATGAAGATTCTTATCTTTATTCATTATGTTATTTTATGGTAAAATATGTTTTAGAAATATTTTGTTTTAAAAACTTAATATGAAAATTGTGGAATTTTTCGCATACACCAGGACATATACAGACTTAAGTGGCAAGCTCCCAAGTAAAGTAAAGCGTCATAAATATACGTGGATATTCAAAAATTATTTTCGTCAATTAAGATTCACTTTGAAGTACAAAGAAGCGGAAAGTTGGTACTGTTTTATAAAAATATTATATAAGAATACAAATAATATTTACCGAACGGATCTTTCCTTTTTTCTTTGACTAGGAGCATTATCCATAGAGACTGTAGTTTCTAATTTTCGTTTGGGCTGATCCGCCGCACTGACCAGAGTTCTTGTCGGCGAAGGTTTGATAGCATCAGTGCCACCTTCTGTTGATATGAATTAAAAGCAGACAATGTTTTACAATAATTATTAATAAAAATTAAGAATATTTATATGGATTCGATGCATCAATGTTGTTTAACATGAATTTAAAAAATCTTTGTTGGTGGTGAAATATTATAAATTTTACCTGCAACCATTTCCAATATTCTTCTTTCAGCTGAGTTATCAATACTAGCCATAGACATTGAATGTGTTGGTGATGCATCCACGCCAGCATTATTAACCTGTAAATCAAGGGAAATTTTGACTACACTAAAAGACATGCCGTTTCTATTTTACATGTATATCATAATAGAAAAAAATTATGCCGGTTTTGCTAAAAATATAGCAAAATACATTATGCCACATCTTTTTTTTAATGATTCAACTTTGAGTTTTGCATCGATTACTTTTCTTTAATGATTGAAAAGTTGAGAGAAATACCTCATCTGTAACAACTAGTTTGTCACTTCCGTGAACAGGAGGCGGCGCTAACGATAGAAGTAAATCAAGCCGTACGGGAGTTTCGTTGGCTAATGATTCAGCAAGTTCCAGGCAAGAAACATCAGATCCTTTGTTGACCCACCTAAAATAACGCATTAAAAAAATAGTGTTTCATTTCATCCCGCGCAGTAAATTAATAAAATGATTCATTAAGTGATTTATTAGATTGAACAGCATATCACATCAAAAATATTATAAACAAATAACACTTACGGATGATCACATATGTGGGTTATATCTGCCCTTTGAATTGGATCAACGGTAAGCATATCTCTGATGAGTGGTGACGCAGCTGCAGAAAAGATTTTGCACCAAATTGATAATCATCGACATATTACAAAAATTTCAAAACATTAAAGAGAAGCATTGAATATGGAGCAATTAAAAATGATTCAGTAATTCAGTGAATGATTAAAATATCTTTTCTAAAATTAAGTTGCAGTCTACAAAGCATGATAGAACCATACTCACAGGACGGTGTCTTGGGCTCAAAATAATCGCCAGTGCTAATTTGTTTGACAAGCCGTTTGAAGTTTGATCCATCGAAAGGCATTGCACCGTAAACTAGAGTGTATAGTAAAACACCCAGAGACCAACAATCCACCTAAAAACAAAATATCCAGGTCATACATGTAGTTAATTGAAAAAGAATATTCCGTGTGTAATAAAGACACCAAATAGAAAGAAAAACTTACTTCTGGGCCAATGTAGGGAGTGCCTTTGACGATTTCAGGGGACGCATACAGAGGAGAACCACAAAATGTTGATAATAGTCGTCTTTCTTCAAATACATTCGAAAGTCCAAAATCAGCTATCTAAATGGTACAAAATAAATCATTCCGTTGTGAAAAGCAATACAAAAGATTCATTAAGATGATTATTGAAAACGATTCAAAATTACCTTTGCACTCCCGTGTTCATCCAAAAGTACATTTTCTAATTTGAGATCTCTGTGGCAAATTTTATGTTTGTGGCAATAATAACATGCAGTTGCTATTTGCCGGAATAATCTGGAAACATATTGATTCATTATGTATATTTCAGCTAACATCATTGATATACATAATGATTTAGAACTGAAACGTCACACCTACCTTCTGGCCTCATCTTCTTTTAAAACTTTTTGTTGACTAAGATAATCATATAATTCTCCTCCAGAGCAATATTCCATAACCAAAATCATTTTTTCACTATTTTCAAAAACTGAAAGGAAAATAAATAAAGAATTATAAAAACAGCGGTTCTTTCTTAAATATTGACTCCAACTGTTAAAATAATCAATTGTCATTTTAGGGATACTGACCTTCATATATGTGTACAATATTGGGATGTCTCACTGATGACATAATTTGCACTTCTCTTCTTATCCTTACTAAATCAGCTTCTGTTTCTATTTTACATTTTTTAATTGTTTTGATGGCAACTTCTTGTCCAGTTTTTTTATTTATGCCAAGCTGCACTTTTCCATATGTGCCTTGTCCAAGTTTCCTTATTATGTCAAATCTGTAATTATTTGAAATTAATAGTCATTACTCAATCATCAAATGTAAGTTGACTTTTCAACACATATGATTTTCTTTAGAATACGTAATGTGAAACAAAAAACATATTACAAAACTATACTGGATTTATATATTGTATTGAAAAAAATCCATCAATGTGTGATCATTTTACTCACATTGATGAATACTTATTTTTAAAATTTCGCAATATAAATAAATCTCATCAATTTAATGTGAAATGTTATTGTGTAAAATAACAGTAATAAATCAAACTTTCAGAGAAATACATGATTTTTTGGAGAAAGATTAATTCTTTCAGGGATAAAAAAGCTATTGTTAAGACGCAGGATATGTTGTAAGAATTTTTAAAACAAGAGTTTTTGTTTGATTTTTTTAAAAGTGGGTTATGCATATCAGTACACCAATACTAGTACAATTGTAAGATGACTGAAGATTAATGGTGCAAATAAAAACAAAAATAGTAACTAGTGTTTCAACTTGAATTATACATAATTATGTTATTAGCTGTTAGGTTGTCAAGGCAACAAAATTCATTTTACATTATATTTCCTTTATAGCAAGGAACAGAAGGACGGAGATCTATCATTTCGTCAGGTGTCATTAATATTGTATAGTACCACTATATCTACTCCATTTAGTAGTTAATGCTATGACGTCTAAAATATTATCAGTTTTATTGTTTTGGTGAAAGTTTTTAACTCTGCTCAGAAGTATGGACAACTTTCTTAGACTGCTATTGTTGCCTCATCATTTTTTTTTATTCTAATCTATTCTTTTGTAGAATATCTGTCAACTCCCTTATGTTGTGACCTCATTCAACGACTCTTATAAAAAAAAAAAATTTACTGCAAGTTTACAAGAATCGCCATATCATTATTGTGTCAGCTCTTTAATTCTACTGATGACTCACCTACATTCACCTATGCGTGTATATCACATTGTCAATTTTTCTGAAATGAATCTAAATATACCACACAAAAGTTGGGATTATAGCTGATATATTGAAAAGAAAGGCTTTCCTGCATTCATTATTTTTGCACACTATTTTTTCTAGGATCATCAAAAAACAAAAAATTGTGGCTCCAATAGGCAGATTTCTCACAAAAACATGGTATTAAAAAAGATGTCATTATCATTGTGAACCAAATTCATCGCATATTATTGCTCAATGAAAATATAAAAATACGAAGCTGCTGTGTCACCTTTGTTTAAGCCTCAGTCTATGGTCATGGAGACGGACATCTCCGGTATTCTCGATGCCATCCATGATGCTACGTTTCGGTTCGCCTACCACCATCTTGCCGGCTCTGTAAAAAAACACCATTAGTTAGCTAATTTGAAATGGAGAATTCAGTGTATTGAAATAATTTTATATCATAACAATCCATATTTATACGAATATGTAAGGTAGTATAATTAATCTTAGGATATAGGGATATATATATCTATAACTGCATCAGCCATGATTTTACCGGGAAAAACAAGGATAAGCCTAAATATAAAATTATGTTTTATTTTACAAATCTGAACATCATTTTCTACCTATGCTATTTGATAATATTGCATTTAAAAAACTCTTAAATTCCTGCACCCTCATAAAAAATCGTAAAGACAAGGAAAAGTTAAAATTGGATAGATACAAATTCCTGCCTAAATAAAATTTATTGAATGATCAAATAATTTTCTCTTCTTAACCTTTGTTTACTTAACCCTCTTCATAATCAATGCAAATTTAACAATATTTTTTTACAATTAATTTCGCTTGCAAAAATTGATTCTGGTTTTTAAAAAGAATTCGGAAATATCTTATAGCTACGATTCGCTAAAAATATTCATCCACGATATATCTATTTACTAATGAGATTCATTATGAATTATCTTTTAAATCAATTATTTGAATGGTTCCGAATGCTATTGTAGATCTTTTCCAATTACTAATTTTACGAACTACTAATAAAAAAATCATCATATTTTAAATAATAAAAACACATTTTTTTAGTACTTATTTTCACAATATAGTTTTTGATCAGGACCGGTTTCGCTCATCGCGAGCATTATCAACTGATAGAATACAATTTACAAACATATCTTTTTATACAAAAAACAAAAATTGAGTTAAAGGTAGCAGGTGTACAAAACCATGGGTTCAAGAACTAAGAAACAATTTACAGGAAATCATATAATATTGATACAAATAAAGTAAATTAGTATTAAAATTAAATGTTTAAAAAAAAAACATTGCGATAGATTACTAGACTAACATATGACTTAAATTATGATTATTATAAAAAGTTACATAAAAATATTTTTACCTATCTTCTTAGATATATTTTCTGAAACTCTGCCTAAAATAGTTCAATCAAGCTCGTGCTTACATTTAATAAGGTTATTTTTTTAGTTTTTTTTTTCAAGTCGAACAACCAACTATCATCATAGCTATTGTTACGTCCAATCTGTAAATACTGAAAAAAATGTTTTTGTCATTTAAAATATCATGCCTTCCTATCATGAAGTGACAGTTAATACATTAAAAGAGAAAATCATTATATTTTTTACGTAATTGATATGTAACATGGTTTTATTTTTGAATAAAGTTGGATAAGTTTTCCATTCGTAAATGGTCCATAAAATTTCAATTGTAGAATGTTCAACAACACTTGCCTGTTATTTGATTTTTTGACATATTTACTGAAGAGTGAGAATATATATATATGTATGTGTGTGGATATACATATGGGAAGGAAAACCCAGATAGAAAACCGAACACCAACCCGCCTGGGCAGCGTGGTGTTGCTATATCCAAACAACCCCCCCGGTATAGAAAAAAAAACAGGGGGAGGCCTTCATCCAGCAGTGGATCGACCCCGGCTGATGATGATGATGATATATATTCGCACCTGACAACACCCGTTTCCCCTACATGTGAACAATCTAGCTTTAGGGTGGGTTTTACCTTCGACCATGCTTGATCAAAGAATGTTAGTAAACATGGAAAATGAGAGAAACTTCCGAGAGATTTCCGAATCGAGTAAAAATAGATGCTTAGCAAATTTTTCCAAAGAAATAAAGCTACAGCTTATACAACGTGCACCGGTGAGATTTTTAGAGATTATAAAACGCTAAAACAACGGTCATATTTTTTAGTGAAAAATGGCGGTTATTTTGATTTCGACTAGGGTTGGGCGCCAGGCCAAGTACCTCAATACGAAAAACAACATTATTTTGAACGGATCCAAGGTAACGACATTCCACAGATGAGAGAACTATGTAAGTCAAAGATTCGTGAGTCAACCGATACTATAATTTTAACAGCATCGTCCGCGTAGCGTAGGTGTATAGTGACGCATGTAATGCACATGTTTTCTGGGAGTGCTTCACCACCCGGCATATCAATTTTTCACTCTCTGTTTCGAAGGTGTTCTACGCTTTATCAAAATGACTCAAAGCGATCAATTTGAATAAATCCGCAGCTACCGAATGCCGTCATCTTCCCCATACAATCAACTGTAAGAGCACACCCTCTTCCCTCTGCACACGTATTTTTATACTTAAGGAACATTGTTAACTGCGTCAACGAATCCATGAAACACTTTCTATCGACAAAATTTGGATAGGCGACGGCCGACAGATTATCTGACGCAGCAATATAATAAACATGCCTATTATTTCAAATTATAATTTTTTTTTAATCGACGAAGTTAAATACACATTTTTTATGAACCACCGGGCGTGTAAGACAACGAATGTAAAAAAAACTATATCAACTTACTTACATCGACGTGACATACAAACAATAATGTGAAAACACTCATTCATTGCACATAATGTATATTATATTAACAATAAAAGACTTGTGAATAGACAAATACAGATTTCCAGCATAGATTCTCGGACTTCTGAGCAGCGATAGTTACAATAAATATGATAATTCTAATGAGATTACATTCGAGGTGAGTAAATCTGTTCAATTATGAATATAACAAGTGTAAAAGGATGTATACCGAATTTAAATACATACAGAACCGGAACATTAGCAGCAAAATAAGAGAACACGGCATAGCTACATAAGAACTTAAGGATATAAAAATAGCTAACGCGATAGTGACAACATATGACCCTTCAACCTTATTTTATTCATTCACAAATGAATAAAATAAACAGTTCTCTGCGGACTGTATAGGAGGGAAGAATTCTGTAAACCTTGATTGGAACATAATCTGACATTGTCAGAGCATATAAATTAGGCCAATATTTTTGCGAGATGACAATGCGTTTGACGGTCGAATTTAATTCAATGTATCAATTTATTTCGCTTCAATCGAATATTCTTGAATATTTAAGATATTTTTCGAAAACAGTAAATGGAAAATTTATAGTAAACGCATAAATATTTCGCGATAAAATATTTTAAATTGTATACAAGATCTCTTCTCATTTTTCTACCAATAATAATAGCATTCAGAATTGGATTGGAACAATCGCAGATTCCATATCCATGATGGGAGAAGTGAAGCTGCATTCTTCCAACTATAATGATTAAATCTATGTATAAAAGTTTCAAAATTTAGACGGCGAATTTTGAACCTTAGCAGGATTAAGGGATTTAAGTGTGAAAAAATCATATCGTGGTTATCGAGTAAGTGTATACAATATGACCAAAGACAGATAAAACTGAATTACAATTTCAATTTCTTTCAGACAAAAAAAAGAAAGTACCGGAAAGAAGACAGATATACTAGAAACCGAAGATACCAAAAAATGCGGTATAGAAAATTGATACGCACCTCTGATTCGTAATCGTGTGCATGCAAAAATGGTATATCGATGACTCATATAAATAACAGGTAAAACAGATAAAAAAATATTTTTATACCCATTTATTAATGGTACATGGGTACTGTTAGACAAATTATAGAAATTTGGTTTAGAGTTTAGAATATAAATTAAAATAATATCTAATACAGCTCTTAGAAGCAAGTGATTTTATCATATATATAGACAATAGTGATATAGAAATAGTAAGGCGTTCCAACGTGAGCTTGTTTTTGCGACATATTTTATTCGTCAAGATTCGCGTGTGTGGCATGCAAGTGGAGCCGGCAGCCAAATCCATTCTGACATCTCGAGACTTGGCAATTAATTTCATTGACATTTACAATCGATTGTCACTTTATTCTGCGTATATACGTGAAGTTTATAATAGTAAGTGTAGAACAGAACACACCCGAATATTTGAAGATATAGGCATAGCTTCTCATTGAAATTATGAGATTTTCTTCATTAGTTAAGCGATAAAAAGAATGCTGAAAATGACGGCGGATAGATTTTTTCATTATTTCGTTATCATAAATGTAGCTAATCAAATCAATAATAAAATATATATATATATTGAAATTGTATTCACGAGCATGTATTAGGGCTTACAATCCTGGTATTCCAGCCAATTAGGCGATACGGTAAATCTAGGATTGTCTTCAGGATTGAATATCCATCCCAAATAAACTAACAAAAAAGAAGTTTGTTTTATGTATTTTTCTTCACAATTTGAGGTTTTTTGAATATTAATATTTTATATAAAATATGGAATTCTGTACAACGTGTGTAATTTAAAAATTTAATGGACTTAGCGAATTCGCATGGATAAACTTGAAAGAAAAACTTTTTATTTCACAGTGTTGAATGGAACCAAAAATCATACTATTTATGTTTAAAACAACTTTTTTAATACCCATCAAATATTAAAAAATTACTCCTGATAGTATAATAAAATCAAACCCGAGTTTAAGATACATATTGGGTTGGCAACTAAGTAATTGCGGATTTTAATAGATGGCTCCAGTTGAATTTTTAGGTTTGTGACGTAGTCCAAATGTCAACACATTTTGTTATTGAATAGTTGGCAATTCAGCTGTCAATCAGTAATAAAAGTTTTTTGATCGGTTGCGTAGTTTTCGTTTGGCGTTCGTTGAAAAATGGAAAATCAAAAGGAACATTTTCGTCATATTTTGCTTTTTTATTCTCGCAAAGGGAAAAACGCATCGCAAGCTCACAAAAAGTTATGTGCTGTTTATGGTGTCGAAAATGGGTTGTTTACAACAATATCATGCGGAAAAGATCGTGGAGCAGGCTAGGTGAACCAGCTCAAACAACATCAAAAGCTGATATTCATCAAAAGAAGGTTTTGTTATCAGTTTGGTGGGATTATAAAGGAATTGTCTACTTTGAACTCTTACCACCCAACCGAACGATCAATTCTGATGTCTACATTGAACAACTAACGAAATTAAACAATGCAGTTGAAGAGAAGCGGCCCGAATCGACAAATCGAAAAGGTGTTGTATTCCATCACGACAATGCAAGGCCACACACAACTTTGGCCACTCGGCAAAAATTATTAGAGCTTGGTTGGGATGTTTTGCCACATCCACCATATAGTCCTGACCTTGTACCATCTGATTACTTTTTGTTTCGATCTTTACAAAGCTCCTTGAATGGTAAAAAGTTCAATAATGATGATGATGTCAAATCTTACTTGATTCAGTTTTTGGCTAATAACATTATGAACATGGGATTATGATGCTTCCTGAAAGATGGCAAAAGGTCATTGATCAAAATGGGCAATACATTACAGAATAAAGTTATTTAGTTCCATGAAAAAATTGTCTGATTTTCTAAAAAAATCCGCAATTACTTAGTTGCCTACCTGTTATTTACATAAGTTTATATTTCAAAATAAAAAAAATATTTATTACGAACATACACATCGCAAGTATTTAGTAGTTGGGGTTAGAAAATAAGTTTAGTTCAAAATTTTTCACTGCCCGTCCGATCCAGAGTTTAATATTTACGAAAGCATGGGTATGGCCGGCGGTCGCATGCAATATGCGCCGTCGGAAAAAATATGTTCCATTCCTATGGACGTGGAAGTAATATAACAGCTGTGATTGCCGGAAGTGTAGACATGCGGTCCGAAAATAATTTTATTTTGAGGAAGACGGAAAGGCGATTGCGAAAGCAAAATTCAAGACATCGGTTAGGCAATGGCATTCGGACAAGTTCAGCGGTTCGGTATAATTTATCATACTGATACAATTAATAGTATCCGAGACTCCGTTTTGTTCCACATAAATGATAGATTCAGAATTGCTTTTCAAACGCCCACTGTTCTTTTAGCTGGAATCGCTAGGAAAGACTTTGGATAGGCAATTAACAAAATTGCCGCAGCGGAACAATCAAAAAATTCAACCAATTATTTAATATCACCACATTAGAAATTGTGTAATGGGTCAAGAAAACTGTGAGTTCGAGTCGATCATATTACTGCGTTGTGAAAACGAGTAATATTGGTTCAATTTTGATGAGATTATCCGTAAGCCATTTGTATTCTAAGTATGCTTTCAATTAGCAAAGCTGCGTTATTGGTAAAGTATTATAAATTTCCCTTAGTTTAACTTTTAATATACTTTACCTGAGTGATTTGTTTAGCTCTGTCTGCTAATGATAAATCAATGCTAGCCCAAGAAAGCAAAAAGTGATTCTAATATTGCCATTGCCGTTCAATACAAATATTAGGTCGTTTGGATTCGTTTATTCGCGATCGACGCATGCCTTCACCACACTCAAGTGGCTGATAAAAATATAATAACTATCAAAAACACTCCACAAAATTTGATTAAGCCTGAATAGATTCCATTTATAAACACAGTGAATGATAGTGTCATTAATGTAAATGCGTAGCATACCGATAAATTCCAATTCTTGAACATACTTCAAAATGAACTTGTACATAAAAAAAATGATAGCTTTTCCCTATCCTTATGATGCGTGTGCTATTGTATGCAACAGGTCAAATCGCTTGTTGATGTATGGGAAACGAGTTGATATGTTTTTAAATAATTCCACAGATTGTCAACATTTTATTGTATACGGCGAAATAGTACATGTTTAAGGCTAACTTGATATTTGTTTGAGAACGTATTCACGAATACATCGCATTTATTTATATTTGAAAATACAGCTGTAAAAAGAATAATGGCTTTTAGGAGTTTGAAGTAGATTGGTATCATCGAAAATTGATTTGAAATGTTTATGCTGTGGTGACATTTTAAATAATGCAATCATATATACTAATATAAATACTGAAGATGCAAACATAACAAAATCATATATGGCATACACATTGGGGAAATGAACTGACAAAGTATAGTAACATTTTAATCTATGAAAACGAGAATAATATTTTATAATTCTAGCGTAATTTGTAGCATTAGAGAATCGATAATATTTTTTAAATGCACACAATAAATATTTCTTCCTTTCTAATCGAATGAGCGGTAATAATAATTATTAATGTTAATTCTTTAGAAAATTGTTTCGACATTTAGCGCCTTAAGGAAACTTTCCGAAGTTACAACGTGACAGTATCTATTCGCATGCAGTTAACGCTCAAATTGTTTGCGCATCAATCGACTTACACAAAGTTTACCTGACAAACAACGCACGAGTCTTGGCAGGGGTAATAAAATATCTCGGAAAACACTGAAGTTCACACATCGAAAAATACAGCAAATGTGCGTGTAAAAAACACAACGAAATCCATATCATCCAAAAATTATATTTTCGCATTGAATTGCTAAAAAATAAACGTAAATTGCCTGCATATAAATTCCATTTCACGGTCACAAGTTCAGGTCCTAAAACAGAAATTTGTAAATAAGAAAGCATGGATTTTGTGTTTTTATTTGTCCTACATACCCTACTCTATTGATTCCAGAAAACGATGTAGAGGTAGCGAAAAACATCACTAGATCTTTAAATATCCTTTGTTGACTATAGTAATTTTGAAAATCTTGTTTGACATGAAATGAGTCATATACTGTCTCATGAAGAATCTATTAATATATATCGATATTATTGATCTTCATGGCATATTCAAAAAAAAAGTTCAATTTCAGCATTGAGTTACCGTCACTTAGTTTAATAAATTTATTTAGCATTCTATAATATGTATACCGAAACAGATGTATAATATATTTCAATTATAAATATATTTTACCGTTTTTTCATTGAAATTATATCCCAGCACATTCCCATCATATCACACTATGAAATATACTTATAATCTTGAAAGCATACTTTGACAGATGCTTTCCAGTGATATTACATTCGCGTCACAACTTTCATTAAAATCAGAGACAATATGTATGATACTAGTGTTGATATGTATAGTACTGCGCAACCCAAAATGGTATGCTGCAAATTTATTTTCACCGGTGAAAATAATTTTTCACTTGAAAAGTGCTTCCGCTATAAAATATTTATATTATAATTGGGAATTTTCATAAAGGTAACGCATTTTAAACACACTACAGTCAATATCTGGAATGATGCACAGTACATTTGACTATGTCACCTTATATCAAATCAAAAAAAATACTGTGGAGTATTATGAAGCGACACATTTTTTGTTCGGATCTCGCCTTTCGACATCTTCAGGCATTCTATCACAAGGATGCAATAGGACTGAATAATTCATATGTTACCCACATCCACAAGTTCAGCATCCTCAGCCGATATTTTAAATAGGATTATTTATTTGATGTATTGTTTCTTTCTACTCAAATTCAGTTGTAAGTTATTCTAAGCTCATTGGTTATAAAATAAAAGTATTTACTAATTATTTTTTATTTAATTTGGATTTTATTTGCCCCACTTCGCGCGTTTACAGTCGTTAACGAATTTGTTCGAATGTGCAATATACTAAGGATCGAGTTAAAATTCCCTCTTTCTTCTTTCTATTTTTATGAAAGCAGCGACGGTAGTGAAAGGTAAGTAGCGAAATCTACTTTTGGAAATATATATTTTTTTATCATGTATTTCCAAAAAAGTTGAACGGCATGTAGATCAATTAGCCGATATGTATGATTTTGTTTATTTGGTAATATTCAGTTAACGTATGTCTTCACAGAACAAAAAGTATTTTAGATAAGTCTGTGAAATCAGGTGAGTGTATGGCGGTTCAGGTATAGTGCTGTGTCGTAATTTCGTTCGCCGTCGGGAAACGTGGGCCGATTCCCACATGAGACGTCCACCTCCGCGACTTACTATTATTTGATCTTTGGTTTCTATTATATTCATGAAATATACGCCCATTTGCACATGTAGAAGTACGTTAAATTTTATTTCTGTAAATGATTTAATTTGAATATTTTTCACAGTATTCAGAAATACATACGGTAAAAACATTTAAGTGATTTATTTACCATTTGTATTCCAAAAAAATCTCAAAATCTTATACATTCACCCGGAAATGATAAACCACTAGGTCAAAAAATAACGTGCACAATGAAATAATTTTATACCTTCGTATTTATATTCAAATCAAAAATCTTGAAAATACAAGTGCTTTAGAACGAAAATCCACGAAAAATTATCGAATCAGGAGATTACAGTTCTTATTGTTATCTAAGTATTTTTCATTTATTGTTTTTAATGATAAATGAAAACATCGTTAAATTAATTTTAACGTTATAAAATAAATATTTTTTTATTTGGAACAATGTTTCCAAGGGCACGAATACCATATTATAATACAAAATATCACGCAAGATCAAATTATTTTTCAGCGTCTTTTTACCTTTTTTTATTCCTTTCCTTTCTTCTTTTAACCTTTTTACATCCGCGCACCAACAAAAAAAAATAGAAAAAAGTTTCGTCGGCCGGCGTCCACCAGATGCCCATATTAACGTACAGTCAAATCTCGACCTACAGCAGAGTATTTATTTGTGAATATTTTTTTTCAGTTTCTGTCAAATACTTCATAAAATAATATTTGGCCACGGGTGACCCGTATAATGTGAAAATTGTACAAATAAGTAAATAAATATATTGTTTAATGCCATCTATTGGATGTATTTTTAACGTTAATATTTTTTTCTTTTTGTGAAATTCGACTTACGACCATTTAGACATATGACCAAGGTAGTGGAACGGGACCAGTTGCAATTTGGGAGCGGGCAGTACAATTGTACATAGTTGATAGCTATTTCGGCTCACGCCATCGTCAGAACTATTTTTTTTTTTAATAATTTTGTAGAACTAAAATACATTGCTATTTTTTTCACCGTGTTATAATGGAGTACTACCAAGTGGATGCCAATTCAATCCACAATTGTCTATGTTTGCTTAGAATAATGAATTCAAAAAGTTTTGTTGGTATGCAAAGTACCAAAAGAGGGACTGTACAGTGTGTACAGGCTGTAGGCACTGAATGAGATTCAAATTTTCAGTTCAAAGTTTACCACGTACCGAGAAAGAAGTCCTAGTCGAAAAATATTCTAAGCATGAAAGTTTCTGCGGACAAGCAATCAACTTGCGAACCGGTGCCAGTCCGCCGACATGTTGAAGAACACTGTTATAGGCGATGGAACGCATCATGCAGGCCGTAAAAACCTTAAGATTTATATCCGTGTCCAAGAACTTTATTCAAATCAGCTTATACGCAACAAACTACTATATGCAACAAAAGCGGTTGCAAAAAAATTATATCAATTTGATTGGTATAAAATTTATCTGAGAGGAACGTTAACTTTTCTTTAGAACGCGACATATATTTAATTATTTCTGCTAGAACATGTTTATATGGTAGTATGAGACTATAGACTTAAGTAGTTTTAAAAGTAAAACGCATAACCCTATTTATAACCGAATGCAGATCAAGAAGATTGTGTGGTGTACTGCAAAGATTTTCAATCTAGAAACAAACCCGCTTTCGGAATGACGACTAAAATAATAATACCGAGAAGACAGCGGTTTATCCGAGTGAGAGAGTGGTATATTGGTCATCAGCTGTTCAGGCTGTAATTTTCTCTCTGATAGTTAGGCAATCGCGGAAGAATTTTTGCCCCCATTCAGTATAAAGATATTTTTCAAGATTTCCCATCATACAGTATAAAGTTTACAAACTAAAAAATTTAAGCAGTGGTTTAGTATTTAGTAGTATGTCAGCCACAATTATTATTTTAAAATTAACTTTTCCATTATCTAGGCATATATATAATAGGTAAAATATCTGAGGGATTTTATTAATTGAGTAATGTGGCATATAATAAATATACGGTTAAAATATTCCATCAAGTGTATAGATTACTGTCTAAAATTAGAATGTAATGTATGGCGGAACAATAGACAAAACAAAAAAATACATTGGTGAAAAATAGTCTTTACGTTTGTTTCAATAAGCAGTGTTCAGTAGATAACTCCACCATTTTTGTAACGCGTGCTGATGATCAATTTGAAAGTAGTTAGTAGTATTGAAGAGCAAAATGGTTATTATTAATCCGTCTGCACAAAGGAAAACTATCGGGAAGCGAGTGTGTATTTTCACTAAAATATATTTACGTCGATTTTAAACCAAATATTGATAAATCATCAGCGTTCACAATAAAATAAATTAATAGAAACATTGCGACGAATATGTATACCTGAAGAATGAGGATGTTCACTTCTGGCAACGAAATACGCCGGTGTCAAATAGGCACCAGTGATAAGCTACAACTAGGATTATCATGATTTGGCAAACGAATCATACTCGTTTCTGTGATGTAAATTAAATATATAAGTAACATTGTAATATTACAAACTTGGCAAAATAAATTATCATACATTTATAACTAAATAAAAGCGTCTAAGCGGTTAATAAGAATCGAACTAATACAACCTTGGTCAGCTGAAAAACCTTGATTTATATGCATATTATTGGTTTGTGAAAATGCATTTTGAGTATTTTCAGGAACGCATTTTAAAAACTCAATCACCTTCAGTACTCAATCACCGACGATATTTTTATATGATAAAAAAAAAACAATTTAATTCAGCAGTGTTTTGTATAACACTGCAAGTGAGCATTTAGTTCGCATTGTCTTCCAGTAAATTTAGTTTTGTTTAGACCCAAATTTACGCAGCAATTTGACTTTCAAAACTCAAATATTACACGTATATCTATTAAATCATCGAAGACATTAGCCGACGATATCATATATAATTACATTTCCCGCTTATAAACTATGAAGAAATTCTTTAGACTACTCAACTATGCTTATAATGTTTCTTTATTGTAATTAAAAAATCAGTAATGATATTGAACGACAGAAATGATCAGCACCATTGTATTCTAGTAATTTTACACGCTAGAAGTGACAGGTTTGTATTGAGTATGAGAATGTGATGGAAATCAGTGATAAAATGAATTTTCAAATAGTCAACCATAGAATGAAACTTTTTCAGGAAGTTTAAAATAAAAAAAAGCACATCAAAAGTAGGGACCTTTGGAGCGTTAGAGCAAAGATTCAAGTTTCGGAAGCCGCGACAGTGCAGAGGCTATTTCGAGGTCGGCGTCGCGACGCCCACAGTTTCGAACAGATTACTCCTTTTCTCTTAATTTTTCAGCTCATTTTTATCCGATCTTCCGACCGGCGCGGGGAAACCCCTCTCTGTTTACCAGCGCCGACATCTTCGCGGTTTTAAATATCCGACTACGTATTCGCGGTCACACGTCTATCAGTGTAAAGCCGCAGTGCTAACTAGATACTCTTGTAGAGAAGAATACAATACACATCCCACAAAATAAATAACGAGGTTATCTCACAATTTCAAACGTTGATATTTATTTTTATATAGAATTACGCGTTATTTTTTTCTAAATTATTTATAAACTGATTCCACATATTCCTCACAGAAACCTTTCTTAATGTGCGCCACCAATACAATGCCGACAAGGTCTAATTTTGTGGGCTATTCTTTAAAAAAGTAAGGTCAGCTGAAACCCCAAAGACTTTGAAAAAACGCAATCGGTAAAATATCAGTATCAACCATCCATCTCACGGAGCCCATGATCGGCTCCAACTGATGTGTGCGAAGAATCGCACAAATTTAAAACTAAGTTTACATGGCAAAATATTTTTTTTTAATTATTCTGTGATTCGTCACATGTAAAAAGAAAGCATTTACTGCAAATTGAACAACTTGGGTGATTCGCTTACAGTTTAGAAGTGGTCCATAATGCTTTCGCAAAGATCCTGAAGATGAGAATCCTTATATTTTTTAATAAGTTCGCGAATACATTGTTGACATATATTTTAAGAGATTTTTTCTAATTAAAAATAAAATCATTATAGGTTTATAAAAAAAATTACTCAGTGTTTATAAATAGTATTTTTATGAATACTTATTGATTTTAAGTATTTGTGTCTTACATATATTTATGTTGTAATCGATACATGAAGATAAATTCTGAGTCGCCACACCATAGAAAGTACCGCCACAAAAATTTAAGAATGTTTTATGTGTATGTTTGCACACTTAGTATTTACATTCACAATACATTGTTGTAAGTATAAAAGGAGCTACGTGATTGATGAGGCTTATTCGCCGAGGTGACAACCAACTCAATCAAGGAAGCAGTCAACCGCAAGCGATCGCTCACTTGTAAGAAACTGAAATGACAGCGATAGAGCCAGGAGTGAGATCAGAAAAAATCGTCAACGCCACTTTTTTACATGCATCGAGTGATCAGTATGCATGGTATATCATATAAGAGACCGAACATTTCCAACAAGATGGAAATTCTAGAATACAACACCGTTGAGCATATTTTAGCAGTATAAGTATTTTTGTATACAATATATATATTTGATGTTCAAATTTATGTTATTTAAATTAAACACATATTAAATTTGATATTGAAATTCCATCAAGCACCTTCGGTCGATAGTTAAAAACAAAGATTGTATAACATCTATTGTATATCTTTATTTATCTATGCATTCAGTAAGAAACAGTTTTACAAATCCGTATATAATATATAACTACACCCGCAATAAAATATCACTGTTAAATTCAGAAATTATCAATAGCAAGATATTGTCACTCGAGCAGTGACCAAACTCGTGGCATACACTGGACACACTGGAGCCGAAGATAAGACCCTAAACTCCTGAATCTTTTTGATATATTTTTAATTGAATTTTTGATAGCATACAAGACACCCTAAACGGGGCCGATTCAAATTTAAATTTAAGGGATTTTAATACATATTCAATAAAAAATAATTTTGGTATTTCTTAGATTTACTTTTCTCGATTATTTCAATACTTAGTATTCCGACTCGTATGAATAGTTTCTTTCGTGCTGACATTGCGTAAATACATACATTTTTAAATAATTTAAACGTCCTTTCCTTCCTGCACCATTTAAATATTTTTTTTTCGATAGCGTATGTCAATGGTGTATAAAGCTTAGGTTCTTCCATTGGTAAAATTAAAATCAACTTTTTTAATAATGTCAAAAGAAGTATACAACATTAAATTATGTGAAGATAATACTTTATTAAAAAAAAAACATCAAATTCCACTAACATCGTTTGCCAGGATTCACTCTATTAAGATACTATCTTTGCTAAGCACAAACAGATTCAGGATAGTTAAAAAAAATTACACACTGCAACTATAAAAACGTTTACCTACAGTTTCTAATAAAGTATACCGGAATATATGCTATTCAATTCAAAATTAAATTTATAAAAAAGACATACGTGAAACAGTGATACTTTAAAGTGTGCATAAGTTCATCATAACAAAACCTCATAGGCAACGGAAACAGTAGAGTATCGTCATGGGCCATTAATCAACATGAATAGTTGATCCTTTCAGACAACAAAGTGTCGTTATATCAAACACAATTCAGTCATATATTATGTACATAGCATTCAATATTCCATCCCTCTAGAATTACTGTTTTATATTTCGAATAACACAAATGCGATTGATTTATAATAATGGCTAAATTTAAGCGGGAAATAGTTAACCGTTCTCGGAATAACTAAACCGTCTTAAGCCATGTAGCGGATCGGCACGTCATGATATTCCATATAATTTAAGTAACGAATAATGTTATCACATTAAAAAATATGTTATCATCATATTGTTAATGATATGTTGGATTTTAAAATTAAATCCTATTTTAACAATCTATAATCTAACATACGCATTCCTAACACACGAATCTCGTTTAATAAGGTGATGGCTAATTATCGCGAACGACTGTATAGCGAAAGGAGGAGTAGATAGCTATGTTATATAGTATTTATGTCGGAAGCTTATTAAAAAAAATAACACGGTTTAGTGATACGGTGTTGCTCAAAAATTGTCCTTATGATTTTCAAAGGTAAATATTTGCATATTATATTTTGTCGACGAGTTGCGTCAAATTAAAATTTGTAACTGAAAGAAGCACCTGTTTTTTTCTGAAAGTGAAAATACTTCACTCGTGGGAAAGCATGGTCCAACTTTTTGGCGCGGTGATGATTTTTCAGACAACAGCTGTTGCGGAAATCTCCGGCGTACCCCTTCGTTTGCCACTAAAATTCCTTGCATTTATTGCTTTCTCGCTATCATAATATGATATCTGTGAAATAAGTCCGCATCATTGTTTACGGAAGTATTTTATAAAATGAAATGAAATAAAAATTGGATTAGTTTTCAAAAAATCAAAAAACGCTGGATGATTTAAACATTATTTATCTTATCTAATGGAATCTTATGGAATTGTGAATAAGTTTAGGAATGTTTACTGAAAAACAGAATCGTTGATGAATCCCTGCCTATTGCAAATGGATATTATTATAGACGTTATTTTTAATGATTCAAGAATTTATGAAAAAATAAATGTGTTGAAAAAAAGTGAAAAAGCGATACGAATTATTGGATAAGCTAGTTTTGGCAACATACTGAAAGAATGCTGGATACCGATAATCTGCCAAATCAATTTAAAATTTTACTAGAAAATATCACTGCGCATTTTAAAAAAATGTGTATATTTTTCTAAATCTGTCGCGGTAAAATAATAATATAATACGTGCGTATATTCGAGTAGAATTTTACACAATTTGAATAAATGTTTATTGACCTTTACACTAAACTCATTGACTACCGTGGTTGATTTTTGTCGATCAATATTTTTTAGTCTATCGTACTATGGCCGACAAATGGATCAATGTTGGAAGCCTTATGTACGATTCTCCGACCGTTTTTTCCGCCATTTATACAAGAATGGAACTACATATTTCGGTAAATAATATACATGTCTAACTACCACTGTTCCATCGCTGTGGCAAGTCCAATCAATCATAAAATTTATTACTAATGCATTCAACATATCGAAACAAGAACGATTGTGAATATCCATATAATGTTGACAACGATGAACAAAATATTTTTTTTTTATAATTCTGATTAAAGTGAGGGCTTTATTTCATTATGGTGATTCTAGTGCCAGTTGTTTCTACAACTTTAGATTATCGCCAACTACATCAACATTTGTCAAAAAATCATTTTTTTCTCCAGCAGTTTTTTTCTAGGAAGGAAAAAATCAGCATTATGGCTCACTTTTGCTTTATTACACATCTAAACTTAGTTGGGGGTCAATGGTTTACCACAACTACCTAATTATACGCTTACGCTACAATACACAAACCCGAAATGAAAAATACCAACATAATAACTAACAAATATTATAAGTCCTATAGTACCTAGAATATATCAATTATGCCATCAATAAGTTAAGCTATGTATTACATTTATAAAAAAACAAATCTCCCTTTTACGATTATTCAATATTTCAAATAATAGCAAAAAAAGCGTCATGAAGCCACTGACTAGTTTTTTAGTACAATTTTACTATCCCACGCAGTCTGGCAGACCAAACTCGTGGCTGGAATCTAGCTTGTTTCCAATTAGATCAACCATCAACGCGACATTTAATCATGAGAGAAACCTCGGAAGCCAGCCGGATTCTTACAAACAACTTGATGAAAAAATAGCAATGTATTTTAGTTCTACAAAAATACACTGCTATTGGAGTTCTACCAAGTCAATGCCAATTCAAACGATAACTACTTGGAATCCCGGGTTGCTTTCTTCCGCTGCTGCCAGGATCGCCTTATTTTTTTATGTAATGCATAATTATATCTGCTAAGACTACTGCCATAAAAACATTTCGGTAAAACCTATTTATGGTCGAATTCATGTAAAATAAAGTGTATTATGAAATACATTCAAAATATCTATGTATATTCAAAATACATTTATATTTTCAATTAATCGAAACAAACTCTGGCATAACTTGACACCTGCATGAGGATTTCAAATATTTAACAGATCACACAACCAATATTTCAATAAATATCATTTAAATAATCGAACCAATATTCGGACTAATCAAAGAATTTTGATTTGTGGCCAACTTTCCGGTAAACATTATTAATTTCACAAACCGTTTGGTTTATCATACTGGAATATAAAGTACAATAACTAAATTTATTGATTACATTAAATGTTTTTAATATCACTTTGGTGGAAAGGCATTGTGTTTTAAGCAATGAAACACATTTTTAGTACTATTTCCACAATATTTTAATGATCTGAAACGGTTTCGCTCATCGCTGGCATTATCAACTATTGTTTTTAACTATTATAAACGTAATTAATGATTGGAATTAATTAGTATAACTAGTAAACGAATGTGCTAATTAATGGGTACTATAAATAAAGTTTTATTTTCATGTAATCGTTTATCATATTCGCAGAGTTATTGCGAACGTTAGTCACTCTCATGGTTTGTGATAAATATAGCCGAAGAAATAAATTTATTTATAACTAAACATACTTTATTAGCAGACTTCTGTAAACAATAAGGAATAATATTTTATCAAAAGTCGGCGGACAGGTAAGATGTCATTGACCTTTCCCAGAATACATGGTCAGTTGAGGGAGTTAACTCAATTTTAATGATTTTGCAAGAGCATTGCCCAATTTATTATTACCAAATAAAGACTCAAAACAAAACAAACCAATTTCGTGGATCAGTGAATCGTTGACCACAAGCAAACAACACCGGATAGGACTACACCCTAAATAAATCTACTAATAGCAGATTGCTTACCAAATCGCTATGTATACAAGATTGTATAGATAATTTCAATGTATCGGCGATTTAATTTTTAGTATATTGCAGTTTTTATCAAATCTGAAAAATATATCTAGTGTTAAAGCATATCGTACTCCTCATTTTATACGATAAGTCAAAAAAGGGGCATTCTCAGACAGAGCTTTTAAGGATTCATACCATCTCAACTAAATTTGAGTATGTATTTCTTACATTCATTTTTCTAATATGTACCAATTTTTAGATGAAATAATTCTTTAAACATGTAGTTTTTTTTATTGTTTTTAATTACACATATTTTATATTAAAATATATATATAAAACCTGTTTTTAGTTATGCATATTCATATGAAGCAAAGGACATTAATTATTGTGTAAGAATAATTTTTAAAATAAAACCTAAAAAAATCAGTCACATAATCTATATTCACTTGCATATTTATGGAATATATAATTTAATATTTGAAAAAGTTGGCGCGTATTCATTGAATTCAAATCAAATATTTTGTTGATGTTCTATGTATTGATTCTTTGTAACAATAACACCAATATATTGCTCAATTACAGATGTTGACAAGCAAATCCACACGCGCCCAAAAACGTGTATCGATTTATGGATTCCAATAATATTTTGATTTTTTCCCGAATCGGATGTAAACTAAGATGCGCTGACGAATTGTTTAAAAAGTTTGGTCGTCATTTGACAAATGATCGAGTGGAATATTGAAAGAACGAAGCGCCGCTTGAGCGTTGGTGCAGAAATCCGGTGACATCACGAAAGTGCAACGCATGCAAGCAACGCATCGGGCCCAATTGCAGACAGTTTAATTATTGCGATCGGTGCTTACATTGCATGTAAATAATGCGCACGTTTCTCGGCGAAGCAAACAAGGCTGCGAAAGTGGTGACACTAACTTCATAATTTCGACACTTAGTGACCAGACCGACCGATTGGGTCGAAAAATAGCAGCGGCGGCGAAGACAACCTTGACCTTTTTCTTCGGCTGGTCGCTATTGGACGAAGGCACGTGATCCTCCCACGTGTATTTTGCGATTATTATTAAAATTCATCAAGGCAATATACTAGGTATATTACATAGAGAAATACTTAATCAAACAGATAAACAAATAAAAACTATAAATTTATTAGAGATTGACAAATACATATGTATTACATTGACACAGTATATATTATTTTTTTAATCAATAAGAGATCCCCACACCAATCATTTTGACCGATTTATGGAGTGCTGTTTTGTACTTTTGAAAACCACATGAATTTGATATCGGGCAAAGACTAATTAAATAATTTGAATGCCATATTATCTTCATCGCTAAAACTAGTTTGAAATACACCGTTTAAATAAATATATTGAATCATTGATTTAAATTGGCACAATATTTTTGAAAGAATACCGCAGACACGATAATTGAAACGACTGATAATTTTTCGCATTAAATGTCAACATAAGATAGGTTGCCGCCCGTCAGTGCCAACTTTAAATCGATCAGTCTATAATCGACGAAATAATTTAATTATCGACATCGGCGAGTGGACAATGACGAGCCGAGGCCGTGTCACCGGGGACGGTTTTCTAAAATAGCTTCACCGGAACGACGGTCGTCGGAGTATCTGTTTGCTTTATCCAATTTTCTATCTCACTCGCAGATTCCGAACGGAGAAGGCCGCTGGCGTCGGCGCCGTCGTCGTGTCCGATGCGACGCCTCGTCTTCCTAGCGGCAATTCTGACTCGCACTCGCGGTACAGTGCACGTTTATTTATAACAGGGCGGCTCGCCATTATTGGCAGCATGCCATCATGGCCCGGCTGAGACTTCCGCCGTACTCAGCACGCAGGACCCAGGATCTTTGAATTGGTCAAACAATTATTTTTTCATGCATATTAAACTATCAGTGTTATAAATCCCGTCTCTTGCAGGTTATTGAAGTTACCACAAGGTTCTCAGGAGGTATTTCAACTATATAGACTGCAGTATGTTGTGAAATGTTTAATCATTAAAAAAAGAAATTGATACAGAATGATGCACTTTAGTATGCTAAAAATAAGTGTACCCAGTAATCGATGAGGAGACGTATTGTCAGCTAACAATATCAATAATTCCATTTCCACGTTATCTTGCCTGCGTTATGTCTGCCTTAACGTATTTTTGATAAAAAATTAACCCGAGAAAAACATAAATACTTTATAATTGATAAGATTTACATAGAAAAATATATGAGTAAAGGAAGTGTTGCATATAAAAGAGACCAAGGGATCTTTTGTAAAAAAAAGTTTCTAGTTTCTAGTAGTTTTCTTTCTAGTTTTAAAGCTCACAAATCCATCGATTACGCATGGAATCGTGTGTTGACCCAGTTTTTGATTGTAGGGCTCTACAGTCCTTAATTGCAATAAAATAAAGATTCACATCCCTGTTCCGTAGAAATATATTATATAGGAAGGAAGGTGAATAGGGCGCCGCGACGGCTGTCCTGTCATATTTAGCGCTGGAATTTCCATTTCACTAGTGGATATTCATAAAAAAAAATAGTCAATGTGGACGTTGTATACGAAGTTTTGATTTATTCGGGATGGATGTTTATTTGTCCTAAAATGGCATGTGATAATTAAAATATATCATGTAAATATATAACAATGAAATAAATAAAACACCACCCGGACTTTACAGCTGAATCATGCTAACGAAAGTCACTAATATTTGTAAAAATTATTTTATTCACACATTCACTAAAAATAAAGAAATCGGGAAAAGCTTTTTATAACCAGTTGCGCTGTCATTCAATAGAATAGTTGGCATTCCGTGCGATAATAATAGTTTTTCTAGATGTTATACTTAACATTGCGCGAGATTCACATTTTTAACAGTTTACTGGAGACATAACACAAAAAATGAAAAAAAAATATAATTAACCAAAATAAGAATTAATCGACCTGGATAAATTTGAACGTATAAGTGTATTGACCCCTTGTAAAAAAAATCAAGACAGAAATTGTGCGACTTTTAAAAATGAAATTGAAATGAAAAATTCTTATTATACAATTGCATTTCTGAATTTAAATATGTAATTTTGAAATGATGAAAATTAGACTTCCAAAGTAGCGACTGTATAATAAATTTGCATAATATGTACACAATCATATAATATTTTTGATTGGCACCTGCTCAGTAATTACAGAAGACGATTCGAAGTCTCTTAAACAGTTGATATCGAAAATTATTTAGCAGATTTCGTGGCATGGGTCACCAATAAACAAACAGAAAAGTGTCACACTTTAATCAAACCTTTTTTGTGTTATCAATTAAATACAATCAAAGGGAAGAGACATTAATCAAAGACCAAGTGACATTTGGAAAGTATTCAAATACTATGTGATGTGGTTATTCAACTGTATGTGAGAATCATTATGTAGAAGTAAAAAATAAAGCAGAATCGTATTGCAGATATGATAATAAATTGTTTTCATGAACTTTTCATCAATTAAGGCAATTAATGTATAATTTTGCATTTGCTAATTGATTTGCAAAAACAGAATTTTACATTCGAGAAACTGATATAAAAACTAAAATTTCATGAATTTTATTATTTTAATTACCGTCAATTCATAACAGGAAAAATTAACAAGTAGACGGTAAATAAAAATGCAAGAAGCCAGAACGGATTGCCTTACTTCGATTAAATAAATAAAAAGCGTCGATGAGAGGCGACTATGATGTGACTATGTATTTCCTATTAAAACTAGAAAAGTCAATTGGAACACTTATCATTTTCTACTACTAACTAGTTGCATAAACATAGATACGAATAGCAGTGCAATTAAATGCACGGACACTTCAACAAAAATGCCACATAAATACCAATACATATGCGAAATGGTTGTCAGTTATAAATATTGTATTGATTTTCCATTGTTTATAATATTTTTTCAAAAATAATGTTCACACGTTCCATAAAAGCAATAAGTTCAAAATAATATTTTTTTAATTGCTGCGGGTATTTACTATTGACAGATTACACATGCATGCTAAATGACTGACATTTTTACGAAGGAAAAGATTCACGCAGTCGCTCGAGAGCCATTAAAAACGTCTAGAACATCTCATAAGATAATCTACTCTTCCTCTGCGTTTACGTATTGATCACAAAAAAACTACGAGATAGTCAAGAGAAAATATACACCAATATACAAAAAAATCATGAAGAGGTTTAAATATAATTTACACAACTTATGCCATCAATCCAGTATATAAATTTAAAAATTATGATATATTTCGTTTGTTTCATTATGTGCATCGGTATAACAACCTACGATTCAACGCCCCCATTACATAAATAACGCCTAGCTATAATATATTTAACATCTGACAGAAAACATGTATTTTAGCTTATAAGAGTTAAGTATACCTTATTAACATAGATTCATTATAAAGATATTCAATATGTTGATTTTAAAACAATGAAAAGTTATATATAAAATTCGTTCGGTAAAAATTAAATTGAAAAATATTTGAACCAGTTTTTGAAACTGAGCATGTTAAATTAAAGAGGCGTGAATCTAAAATTGAATTCAACGAAAAAGAAATGTTATTTATTCGACTTGAGACTTTAATAATAAAAAGTATCCACAAAAAATAGTAACGTCAATTTTTTTTATAGAATATTTTATTTCTATTGCACTATTTTTGACAAAAAAGGAGTAATTTTTATTTCCAAAACTTTTTTACTTCTAACTTACGACTATTATATGTTGTTCAAAATATTTATTGAATCGGGTGTGCAAATTTTCTCTGACCAATTTTAATTGTCTATATTTATTTCATTAAAACAGTAAAACACTCGAATAAAATTCATACTTTGACAAAAAAAGCAATGACATATTATTACAACTCGATTTGTATTGAAAAATGATCATCATCAAGTTGAACGAAGCGTAGTAAAGACAAATAATATAAAAGTCTCTTTTTCAACATAAATTATTATAAACAATTAAACATACCTAACTCTCACAACTTGTTATCACGTTAATCCTTAACAATTCGTTCGACTAAATCCTTCACCGGCAGTTTCACCTTCGATTAGAATAAATGTCATGGACACCAAAAATACAGTTTCCTTTAATTTTGTAAAATTTTATTGGGGGAAACATCAAAATTGAATATGAGAAATATTCAATAATCATTCAATAATGTTGTTTTTGTGATTTGTTTTCAGACCGTGTCGAAGAATACCATGACATATCTTAGATCGATAACATAAATAGTGTAAAGGTAAATCATAAATTCATATCATTTTAACGAAAAATTCAATAATGCTTTAAAAGCTTTCTTAATTCATTTATTTTTTAATTAATGTTACATGTTATCAGTTCTCACTACTAACCAATTTAGATTACTGTTCATAAAAATACTATAAGATTCTCGTAGAGTGACTTTTCAAATAATTTTATATATAAAACAAAGTCGGGTTAGTTACACAATTTATAACTCAAGAACAGCTGGACCGATTTTCATGATCTTCAATTTGTTGTATTTTTCTCTGCCCCGAATACCAGAATATTTATTAAAATATCGGAAAAATCACTTCATTATAAAGAAAATTCATTTTCTCATACATTTTTTATGAAGCGGCATGATTGATGATATCTCGAGATCTGAATACTGATTTCGATGATTTTTATCGATATGTGAGCTGCAATGAGGCGATTTGGCATATATTCTCATTCCCTAATTCATCAAAAGCATCCCACTCTTGTAAATTTGGCGGTGCATCTGGTGCGGTGGTTAACGAGTTTATTTCGACACATGTTCCTCAACGTGCTAAACACCTTCAGCGACAACATTGACCGGTTTCGTTTCGATTTGCCAAAGCAATCCGTTTGCACGAACGATACTCTACTCTGAGATGCCACGTTATCATACTTGGAACACTTCGTCGAAGAAATTTCAGCGTTGGAAGCAAGGCGATGCGGTTCCTGATCATCCGGTTGTGCATTTTACTGATGTTGTTGGTCGCATTTATACAGTTCATCCGAAGAATAACGAAAGCTTCTACTTGCAGTTGTTGCTGGTAAATGTTCGGAAGGAACAACAGAATATGATCGAGATGCATTGAACCAATCAGTTCAAGCGAATGTACCACTGTTAAACCGCCAACAGAAGGAAGTGACCGATACGTTAATGAAGGCAATTGATGATGGATGGAATGGAATTAATGGTGGCTTATTTTTCTCGATGCGCCCGGCGGAACTGAGAAGACATTCCTTATGTCATTGATTTTGGCCACTGTTCTGTGCGAAATCCGAAATTCCTTTAGCAGTTGCTTCTTCTGGGATAGCGGCTATGTTGCTTAAAGGATGCCGAACTGTTTATTCAGCGTTGAAATTGTCATTAAACCTTCAAACGACTGAAAAACTGACTTGCAAGATCAACTCAAATCCAACCTACCCAGCAAATAGTTAAACAGAAAGTAGTACAATAATGCTACGCGAATCATTTGGATTCTCTTCAATAAATCAAATAAATGCCTTACTGCCATTTGAATTACATTTCGTTTAATTTAATTTACATAGCAGTATAATTAAAATATTTTTTATTTTGGTTTTTACACATAAATTGAACTTTCATCATTTTGAATATTCATTTTAACTTGATAAAAAATAAACTGAATTTAATTCAGCTGATGCTGATAAGTTGACACAATATTTATTGATTTTGAGGCGGTACGACGTTTGCCGGGTCAGCTAGTTAAAGATAAATTAACATTAGTCTCGAACAAAATTTTCAACGCAAATAAACGCTGATTGTAACTACATAAACTAGCATTTCTTTTATGAAATTGCAACAGTTCTCGCGATAAGTCTGTATATATAATATGCGAGTAAAAAGAAATAATTAACTCTTTAATAAAATATTAACAATGTTGCATTAGAATCCATTGAATGTTATTAGTCGCTTGTCAAAAGTAATTATCGTGAAATTTTGAATTTACTAATTTGCAAGAACGTAATTTTACGTGTCCAAACATTGTGCCAAAAGATAAAATGGCACATGAAAAGTTTTTTTTATGTGATAAATCTGGATATATTAAAAAAGCGGTCAAAATCAATGAGTTGGTTTAAAACAGTGTTTCCCAAAAGGGCAATGTTATACAGAGTAACCAACGGGGCATTTGAAAAGTGTCATGAAAAATGAGTACTTTTATGATGATATTATTAGCTTTATTGAAAACAATATTTAACCTTAATTGATTATGTTGATATATAAATTATTTTATTCATTCGCAAGCAGTATCAATATGTGACTAGTTTTACAAATTAAATATGACTTATTCAATGTATTTTTTACAATTATTGCTAAAAAAATGTATACACTGTCTGTATGTTTAACACATTTTTCTGGTACGCATGTATAAGTTTATTAATATAAATTGATAGATTTATGTTGCAAATAATATAGTACTGTTAAGCCCTAGAAATGTTAGTATTATAAAGTAAAATACTCAAGGTTTCAAAGAGAGAGGTGTCGTGAAAAAACGTGGGATAGAACTGTGGGTCAACCAACTGTCACAAATAATGTGCCACACCGATATGTGGTCGCAACAGACAGTGATGGTCAAGATATTTATTTCGCACCAGTCAAATTGTAATCAGTTAATAAGCTGGTCGCACGCCATTAAACTCTGAGAAGACACCGGGGTATGCCTTTGTTATTACCAGGAAAAATAAATGATCGTTATTTGTTCGAGCCACTGTTCACGAATTGGATTGATTAGAAATCGTCAATGGTTTTTTTGATATATTATTAACCCTTATAAACCCAGAGCGGTCGTCTAGTGGCTCAAAGAAACTGTGCTTGAAAGCCTCACCGATTCAATAATATTCACTTCTGTTACAAGTTTACGTACGTGATTTTTCTCATATTGTGCGGTAGAGTTAGCGCTCTATTTATCATAGATCTCACTTTCAGCACACTCTCACACGCGCCGATATCTCGGCACTTTAGGCTAAATGGTATATTGATTTAATGCGGATACAAAATAAAAATTAGTTTTTATTCGGGCTAATTTCAGTGTGTTACTCGTTTATTGATATTATAAATGACAGTATTACTGTAAAATGTCACCATCAAATTTCTGAAGTAAATATTTTTTTCCCTTGGGAGAAAAAACACGAATTAAAAATTATTTTACATGACCGAATACTGAAAAGGTATTCATATTTAGATCTCAGATAAAATTATTATAATACAAACGGGTCGCCAAAAAGAAGTGTGATTGTCGATAATCAAGAAAAAGAACTTTATTTACTTTGACACTACATTATATTTACATTGCGTCTGAATGAATAAAAACTCCAGTTTACACATTATCATCTCGCACAGCTAGCAGCCGTGTGTGCAAATTTGTTCAAGCCGAAAGCACGCAAATAATGCTGTACGAAGAACTTCGAGGCAATCATTAATATTTCAAGAAGCAAAAATGTGTGGAATAGAACAGTGAGGTAAAGGAGGGAGTGGGGCGATAGGAGAATGACTCGTTCCTCGAATTAATTCGGTCGTGGGAGACCAAGGTGGCATAGGCCGGCAGCGGCAGCCGGCCTACGTGATACTAGGGTTGGATTTTTTTATCGGTCTAATAAAAATGAACGGAATACCAATATCCCAGTTAAAAAAAAAGAAAACTGTAAAAGAAATTGCATTATATTATTTTAAAGCAGCACACCAATTACTGTATACGTGAAGATTCATATTATGAGAAGACAAGTAATTGAGAGGTATATTATGTTTACGCTTCTGTATGAAGTTTGCACAACTAAATTAAAGCAATGAATATTGAATTGCATATATTCCAAAAAATGCTTTAAAAGAAATATCTCAAAAAACGAATGTGACTAATTAAATAATGTTATATATGTTTGTCATTAGTATATTTAATAATGAACTTTTATAGGGGTTACGTTATTTAAATTTTAATAAAAATAAATAATCATCAAACATAATGTAGCTCATTCGGTCAGATAATTAATATGCAACCACATTAAGAAGCGGTTTTCAATAAAACTCTATTTTAAGGTACTGATAGCCCTGAGGGAAGTTTGACGATTAAGACCCACAAAGCTTTGAATAATACACGGTTTCAACGATAGGCTTTTCGTTCGGGAAATCACAAATATTCCTGCGATATTAGTTCAGCATTAAGAAGAGGTGAAAACGATGGGTGATGGGAAAATCTGAAATAAGGAAATCTGTTTTCGAAACTAACTTGAGTCTTCATGACTAGGAGTAATATTTTTACGCTGACAAACCAGCGGGGAAATCCCGACCAAATAAAATCAGTCAACAAATGGAAGACATGATTACTACATTTAAAAATATTAAGCAACAATGTTTGATATTGTACAAAAAAATGTATGTTATCATTTTAAAGAGAAAATCGAAATCGCAATATTATCCAATTTTTATTACAATATTGCAATACATTTGAAAAAAAATTAAGATAAAATATTCTAAAAAAAAAAAAACAAGTCGCAATTGTGGAACTTTATTTAATGTATAACTGTTTAAGTTGATAGTTCAAAAAATTCTCACGAAATCAATACGAGTAAGATTCAAACAAAGCAAACTTAACAACATTACTTCCTCGGTGTGCACCGAATGGACATATCATATCTGTGCTAACAATTTTTGTTTGATTAATATATACTGATTATAAAATCATCAACAGATATAAAAAAAAAAGTTAAGCATAATGTGTGATAGGCAGAAAATCTACCGTCAATTTGTTTGAAAAAAAAAAAACTTTGGATAGGTGGACTGATTCGTTTGTCTGTGCGTACAAGTCAACGGACATTGTTAATGCTGTATAATAACAAATAAAATTATGGGATACACATCAATATGTAAAATTATATTTTTTAAAATGATATTTAATCATTATTTCAATTATCATGCCTCTCCTCCATCAAAAAATGACAGTTAGAACCTTGAAGACATTATATTCTAATAATGTTTTGGTACGAAACACACACACGCACACACATATATATAATATATATATTTAGTCTTAAGTTTTAACAAATAATTTAAAAAAATAATACTGGGTTCGCATGTATAAGGTACCTGCCTACATTTACATATTATAATAAGTTAAGGTGTACAATGAATGATGCCAATATGGAGTGACCAACAGATGTGATTTGCATGGTTAGATTTTTCTAGGTATAAAACGAAAAGTTGTTCGTTTGAAGCCATTTCGAAATGAATTGAAATATTATGTCGAACATTAACAATGTTAGAGTGGTAAATACGTACCTTTTAAGTCATGGACCATGCATTTTATTGTTTGAAGAATTTTTTTGAAAGCTGCATTTATAAAATAGAATTCGGCATCTTATTACTTTCAATGAATAAATACCTAGTTAAAAAACACCTTCAATATTTACAATTAAAGCGTATTGGATAATATAAAAATAAGGGCAATATTTCAATTTGAATACTTGAACAATGTTTCGCGCAGATTGAAAAGCACTGCGTTTATCTGGTGGATTTTACAACATACGGGTAAATGAGCGAAAACGATATTTCTATTTAAACAGTACAAGAATAAAAAAGAAATTCGGCCAAGTAAATTAAAAATAAACAATACCTGTGGGATGTTACCGTTGACCTATATCATTGTATGGGCATTAGCCTTTATATTAATCTATTATTTATTGTGTTTATTTCGTTAGATCATATTTTAATAGAAGGTACCAACAATTTAAATAGAATATTTTAATAATTGAATGTAAATTGAAATAACGTTATTCCCATCTCGGTAATACTGAAATTTTAACTGAACCATTTTTTACAGCCACTATCAAATAAATAATTTAGTTCATATCCTAAAAAGTACAAAATTAATTCGAAAAACACATGTTGTTTGTTATTCAAACTTTGAAAGGAGTTTTTAGAAGAATTGACCTTTGCATCGGATATTATTAAAAATATCAACCTTTAGACGCCCGGTGGTTACGTACGAGACCAGTGAGTATGGCACACTCCGCGATCACCTTACACTGATATATATAATAATCTTCTTAAACATATGAATAGTATCTTACACGACTAATGAATTAAAATACTTCTGATATGAAACATAGGTGCCGCGTATGTTCAAACAAATATTAAAATCAGATATATTCAGTTACCAAAAATTTTAATTTGATTTGGGTATACATCCGTGTTTTAAATTTTGTCATACTTGCAAAAATATTTGATTTTATGGATTTGTTTTTTTATTGTACAATATTTAAAAAATGAAAAATTGCATACATATTATTGAAAAAAAAATGGTTGTCTGTAAAGTCGGTTTACGGACGATAGTTTAACGTGACAACGTCATAAGAAAACATTGATGAAATGATTGCATACTTTTATGAATAAAATGGAATCATTTTTATTGAATTATCATTATTTTGTATGGATACGAAGAAGGAGTGAAATGAAATCTACAATTTTTATTGATATATTTTATTCGCACGCGACAAACGGGACAATGAGTCATGTTTTTTCGTGCGTGCAGCCGGGCGTTCATCGATTTATAAGACGTTATCACGTCAAAAGTTGTTGGAAATGTAAAACAATCCTATTTTTAACAACGATTTTTATTTTACCTAAGCAGGCTTACTAGTTTTGGAAATATTTATTTTTATGACAGCGCGAGGTTTAACAAATTTTTATTGAAAAAATTCGTGGGCAGTAAGATACACTTTTGCATACGGTGCACGAGCGTTTAAAGGTTAATATCATTTATAGTTCGTGATAAAAGTCCCGCGGTTATCGAATCGATGGGAAACATCAAATTTGTACTTATTCCACAATAAACAATGACAATTGCTATGAAATTAACTAGTAAGTTGTTACTCTTTCAGTCGTAAATGCTACGATACTAAATATAGAGAGAGAGTAAAACATTAAATTTCGCCCTCCCACATTGTGTACTTACTTTTGTTCAATTCGAAGTTCAAAGCGAGTTTGCTACGTTTTTGTTTTTGCTAACTGCATCTGAATTTATTACTTAACCTTTCATTCAACTTCATATTCCAACTTAATTATTTATCCTAAGCCTTTGTTTAAAAATACTCATATTAAAAAATACAAAAAATAGTTGTTTAGAAAATGAAATGACCTATCCTAACACAATATGTAACGCAGATATATGAGTAGGATATATCTATAATACAATAAACAGTAACATTAATGAAATTATTAAAATTTTATTGAATTATTTTATAGTACAGTGGAACCTCGATCAACCGTTCTCGCATAATACGTTTTCCCGGATGGAACGCTTATTTTTTATAGTCCCGTCAAACTTAATAAGAACAATGTTAAATAATCCCGCATTGACCGTTTCCCGATTCCCCGATTTCCTCGATAAACCGTCTAAATATTTTGGTCCCGTCACAAATATTATCCCGATTGACCGTTTTTATTGCATATTTCTCCTTATCTCGGCAAGCAAGTCTGACACAGCCGAGTACAGGTGTTATGTCTAGACACGTTGGAATCCACTGTACATTTTAGATATAACGCATTGGACGCATGTGCTATTTTTTGGGTTGAAATCCACCACACGCGTATTATTGTTTATGGTGCAAATGTAGTTGTTTAAAATTCATGGTAATAATGATTCCTGTACATACAAACTTTTAGTCACAAGTTTAGTAAAAAGTCTTTGTTCCGATTAAAGTGCCAAATAACAAAGAAGCAAACTAACATAAAGGACTTTTTTAAAAAATAAATTTTATGTACAGTATGTACAAGTAACTAATAAATAAATGTTTTTTACGATTTTAATTGTTTATTATTATTTTAAGCTTTCCCGCAATAACCGTTATTTTTTCAGGGTCCCTTGGAAAACGTAAAATCGAGGTTTCACTTCATTGCTATAATATACATATTATATATCAAATATCATTTGTACACGTTCTTAATGTACATATGTAATATATTTATTTAGTTTCACCAAATAATTGTATGGTATCACCAAAGTGTAGATAATGTTGTGACAGTTTGTTTACATTCATTTCATCGAATTATTTCACTGCCTTTTTCAAAAAAATGTATATAATATGAAGAATTTAACGACATAGAGCTATCCCGCAGTGCGGACGTACGCGCCGCCTAGTTGCGCCATGTAGTGGAGTCTTTATTTTAGTATGGAAGTAATAATTGGTGTGCTTCCATTACTGTTTACCTTTCAATAGCCTTCTTTGTACTTATACAGGGAAATAAATAAACCAGCCATTCGCGACATAAAAAATTCTTCAGTGGCCTTTTAAAAGTAATCGATCACTTTCACTCTTTTATTCGCACGACTAACAATGTGAAAACAGGGTCACCATATAGGTCCCGCATCCTTGATGATTATTTTCATATGTATCTAGGTACCTGTATCTAGCTTGGTAAAATCTGGTGGAAATTGTGATAAGAAAACTACACATATATTTCTGAAGAATAGTCCGTGAAAAAATGTGTATCAATGTTTGAGTTGCGTTAGTACAAAATGAATAGGTATACGAACGTATTATAAAATTATTTTCGAATTTCTACGAAAATACCTTGGTAGCATCGAAGTTTCGCTCCGAATGGCAAATGATTCATCTGTGAACATACTAACTCAGGCTGATGTCATAGCATTTATTTGACGTAAAATGATTCTGTTCAGTTTGGATATTAATAACACTGCTATCTATGAATAACTTTTATGGTTAAAAATAAAATGAACACTATTCGTCAAAACAAATAATAATAAGCGCGCATGTATGTTTGTTAATGAATTTAAATTAAATTCAGTAGCCGTATGTCAGGGCAATATTCTACTTGATACTTCGCCAGGTGAAGTTAGAATATGGCCAAATTTTATAATTTACCTGTTGATACAATAAAAAAAAATTTATTCTCTCGGTCTTCCATAATAATCCAACTTTTGTGAGAAAGTACTGGACTCGGCAATCATATGAAATATTTTTCGAGGTACAATCATTATGTCGAGCCAAAAAAATGAAAAACAAGTAACGGTGCCAGAAAATCAACGGGGTAAATTTACACAATATTCAATGACAACTTGGTGAAAATGTAATGGAAATCGTGTGAACGGATAAAGGATGTATATTTATATGTTATGTAAGGAATATTCTAAGATCCACTCATGGTGAATAATCAGCAAGGCTTTGAGGAGCGAGAGGAAATACCATTCGTAGATATGCCTCACACAAAAAGTTGATTAATATGGGAGTATTAATATCAAGTTTTTTTAAGCAACAGCAGCGTATTTTAATATTCTCATTACCTTATTGTGTTTTCTTGAGGTGGACGACAGCCAAAGCTCTTCAAACGTTCACTTTAACATTCAATTTATCAATTTAGACACAACTGCGAATTGGATAAATTTTACAAACACTCAGTTCTATTTAACAGCATCATAAATTACACTTTAATGAGGATATTGCACAAATATAGACTTTTTTCTGTAGCACAGAATTCACCGCGAACGACAGGCGCTGCCATTTTTTTCTGTCTAAATTTTACTCATGACTAGTGCGAGAATTCTCAACTATTCCAATCATATGTTTAACCATCCGTAGATTTCTGTAATAATAATATACTGTTTTGACGAGGTGTAACTCTCAATAATATTCATAGATGTCTCAGTATGCACAGACATAAAAATGATTTAAATAAGGAAGATTTTTAAAAATACTTATTTTTTATTTTCTCACATTGCATACTCTAATAATATATTAATTAGTTTATGATTGCACACAAAAAAATATATTTATGTTTAATCCAGGCTTGTTCCTAATCTGATTATATTACATGCATGAATAAACATTTTTTTATTGATTGAATTGGCATTTAAGTACTCGGTTCTACAAAATTTATAAAATATATAGTTGGTAGCAGAACTAGTCTAGATGAAGGCGTTAGCCGAAATAGCTATCAACTATATATCTTATAAATTTTCTAAACGGAAACATTATAGAAAAATATCGTCATGTTTCTTTCAGCAACATAGTCTCTAGGTTTTTGCAATTATAATTGAATCAAATTCAAAGTATTTTTTTTAATAATTTACGCAATGGGACACATATTATTTTTTTGACTTGTATTTCTTAGTGCCTTTTACGTAACGATGCGCTCTGGTTGGATTCAAGCTCTGTATGAGGAACGTCAAAGAATAATAATATGATATTACCTCAGCACTCAAAAGATTTTCGTGTCTCTGAAAGTAAATGCAATTTCTTTTAAGTCAGATAAATATATTTAATTTAGATGAGCATTTAAAAAAAACTACTATCAAATATTTTTTTAAGGAATATCAAAGTAAGTTATTTAAACAGAAGCTAGTTATCGTATCGTACCGTTCGCTTCGGAGCAGAAGTATTATATATTTTATATCGTTGGCTGCACCATTTGCATTTGAGATGTAGGGACAAGGGTAGGAAACCTGTGACATTTTGGCTATTCATGTGTGTCTGTTTGACTGATATAAAAAATAATAAAATTTTAATTATGAATAACAATAATTCATTTATGATATTTTTGCTTTGAAGTAAATTTTATGAAATATCGTTTTTTATATTATATGTAGTAATATTTTAATAATTTAACTTACTGACTGCTAACGTCTCAGCTGTTGAGACGGCTGAGACGTGTGTTAACGGCATAAAAACTTTCACGTACGAGCTAATTTTTGTGTTAAATTATTTTACCTGATTGTTCCGCAGTTCTTCATAAGTGAATTTAACACCGATACTATTGAATTACTTTTTAACGTATTCGATGTTGGAATGTCCTTAATGCGGTTCAGGAAGGAAGGGGCTAAGAAGAACATTGTGTGTAGCGAATTTGTATCACGTTACACTAAAGGTCAGGGACAAAATAATGCATTTAGTCGCTATGGACACAAATGCGACCGCCTTGGATGGGTGGGTGAATGTTGTTTCTCAAATCATAATAATCCAGATTGGGGAATATTAATCGTAATTGTATTACAGATAAAACTTTCATAATTACACATATCCAATATTTTAGACTTTGTATGCAAATTTATGAAACACATTTTTTCATTTGCGCCTATTTCTTTGCGAGAGTTGTTTTATTTTCATGAAAAATCCAACGTTGATTTTATCATGAAACGAGAATGTGTTATTTTTGGCATAAAAATAATGATTCATATGAGACATATACCGCACTGTTTATACTTTTTCTGTTTTTGGAGTACGTAGCGAGTGAGTAATTGAGCTCGAATCGTTACTTCGGCCGCAGGAGTGGGACATTGCCATCTTTTACATTGATTTTCCACCGCTGGTCATGCAGACGCAGTTAACTTACCAGTAACTGGCTAGACATCGATGAACGAGCAGCCTCTCGTTGTCTTCTTATTAATTAATAAATCGAATATTGTTTGTTATTCAAGTGTTGAGTTTGCTTATTGTTTTGGTACAGAATTAAAACTAATAATTCGGTTTTCAGCAGAACATTTGACGGTTTTTGATTGAGCAAGGCCGTTATATATGCGAATGTTCATTTAGTAGTGTTAATATAACATTAATTATTGTGAATTCAAGAAAATTTTGTGATTATTACTGCTTTTATTGTAAGTATCAATTCGATAGTATTTTAATTGTTCACAATACAAAAAATGGTGATTGTATAAGTAATAAAACATTGTTTGACAAATAAGAGAGAGTTAAAATTTACTTACAATTATGGCTACAAATTTTACCTACCACTTAGGTACGTATATTTTAAGTAATAAATCTATGAATACTTTTTTTTTATTTTACTGCATTTATATTATAACGATGAATAAGCATATGACGATAAAGTCAAACAAGTGTAACAGAATTAAATTTAATCCATTCACATTAATTTCGATGCAGTTTTTAGCAGAAATATTAGTTACAAAATTGTATCTGAAATATTTTATACAGATTTTTTTGGAAGATTAAGAAATAATTTATTTGTTCAATAAACAATGGCGACAGTTTACAAATGCAAAAAACCCTACTAAGTCACGCAAATAATTTAATATTTCAAATCTATCGTAAATATCGTAAAATAAACATTGTTTTAATTTTGTTTCGGTGTACAGGATTTATAACATCTTTCTAACTTTAAAAGTTATATAAAACTATATATTTGCAAAATTTCTTTATACTTATACGAAGCTTTTCAAAAACAGATTATGCAACTATTTCCGAAATGCTGCTACACCATTGATTATGCAAACCATCCCTATAAATTTAATTAGATCTGAAATAGCAAACTATTAAAAAATACACAAATATTTCCGGCGGTTTTTTTCCTAGTATAACTATTTTTTACATTCATATTTTTAATTTTACTATGCAAAAAGATACCACATGAATTCAATTTGACATGTTAAGGAGGTAAATTTTCCTACGTGAAGATACAATTAAATTGATGTTCATAAAAATATTAAATTTGCATTAAAAACTGTACTTTTATCGAGTCTTAACGACATACATAAGTATGTAGTCAAAACAATACATAGCTGAGGCTTATGTATTGTTTTGAGTTATGACATTATGATGGTCAAAACGTGTCCCAGTTCGATACTCAGAATCAATGTCAAGTTATATTAAAAGCGTCCGTAACCATTCTTTGAACTGTGAATATCTACTTACATATCTTCCTACATGCATATGTATATTTTTTGCGATACTACTTAGCCAAAAGCTTAGTACAGTTACTATTACATTTATTACAAGATATCAATATGTATGTTTGTAACTCACAGGACTGCACAACACAAAAATATTGTATATGTATATCTACTCATCGTGTTCATCAATGAATTCTTCTATCTATTGATGATAAAATACAAGAAGTTCCTATTAATCATAATCAATAATCTTGAAACAGTCAAAAGTGGAACATATTTTTACTTTGACATAATATTTCAATATGATATTATAAGTAATAAAATACGAGCTCAGTTTTTTTAACGGACCAAAATGCAATCATTAATGAATAATTGGTATAAAAATAGTGTCTTTACGTTTATCTTTACTGTTATAAACGTAATAAAATATATAAAAGTGGCCAATTGTAATGACCAATAATACCAATGACTATCGTTTAAGGTTTTCCATACGAACTTCATTGAGGATGTTCGTTGTGAAAAAAATCAATTAATATCACAAAAAAGTCCTTTATTTAAACTGACAGATTTAACAATAAATTATAAAAGGGTTAATGCCTTAGAATAACGTCAGTAAAAACAATCTATTTTACATGAAGCTCCCTCCATTCAATCAATTTTTAGAGACTGAGGAGTCGTTAAAACATCCAACTCCACGACTCCGGCATCGACATAAATTTCCTATTTGTGAGGATTAATTTAAAGATCAACCAACCAATCCGGTAAATTGTTCATTGAGATATTCTTCATAATCGTCTAATAAAAAAGGTATGGAGTCGCTCATTTTTTACAACTCCGGCTCCACAGTCCTGGTATATTGTAATTAACTATTATTCTTTATGGAAATATTTATTTTTGGAGGCTTGCTGTCACCCATTGGTTACGGTGTTTCAAATATTACTCAATAATAGTAATCAAAATTGCTAATAGCGGAATATATTTTACAACGTATTTGTTGACCGATTGCTCAAATATAAAACAGTCAAGCTCATTGATAACTTGTTTATTTTTTGGGTAAATAGAATTACTTTTAATGTTGCATGAAGATTTGGAAATAATAATTGCAACGTACTAACTACTTAATAGTTTCTTAAAGCTATGACAAATATAACGTTTTTACTGAGAAAATGGTTAATTCAAAATAGTTTTGGTTCACTTGACATTTTAGCTATTTCCGCATTTTAATTTTCCGTTTTTCTTTTAATTGGCAATTTGCTCTAACAATAAAATATATCAGCACTAACAAAACAATTTTTTAACCAATCATGCTGATGCGTATTCTCTTGTCGATCTGAATAACTATATAAAATATTATCACATAAATATATATATAATTGTATCAAATTTGATTTAGTGACACTTTGTACGATTTCACATGTATTGTCACTAACGACTCGGGTTTCACCTTTTGGCATCTTCTGTGACAAAACGTGGAATCGTAAAAAAAATTACAATTCAAATTTGATATTGAAATTCCATCAAGCACCTTCAGAAGATATCATAAAATATATGTACATGCTCTGCTGATTCGTGTTTTTATTTGTATTCGCGTAGACTACACATACGTGAATGTTCCTAAATAAAAGCTTTAGTACGGAATCATTTGGTGTTATGTAAAATTCTCAATAGATAATGATCGATATGTATACATATATATTTTAGTACCTCATCATCTGTAGCACTGGTGAATCGCTTAGCATGTGTTTTGTACAACTTCGGTGGAAATCATTAACGATAGTTCTAAAGATTATTTCTCATCTAATTTCTATCTGACAACTTATTTCTATGTTTTATGCACAAAATTTCATTTTGAGCGCCATCAAGAATAATCATAGCAAATCGAAATATATAACATTGAAATAAAATTTGGTTTGCCGATTTTTGTTGGGGGACAATAAGTAAATTATCAAATTGACCAATCATTTATATTAAAAATTATGGAAAATTGCCGTGATTTTTTACGTGCAAATTGAAACAAATACAATCAAATTACAATAATTCACTAATTATAGCACAGTATTGTAATAATTTATTTTTTGAAAAATTTTAATTGAAAGCATGAATTTTTAAAAATCTCGTACGATTCCATATATTTTGTCACTAACGGCCCGGATTTCACCTTTCGACACCTTCGGGTATTGTATCACACGGATGAAACAGAACTGACACGCAAGATGCCGAATGGCGAAACCCAGGTCGTCAGTAACAAAACATGTGAAGTTGTATAAAGCTTCAATAATTCAATTTTTTTATTGAAATTCCATTAATCACCTTCAGTGGATAATATAATTTTATGAAGTGTTGGCTATTATGATAAGCATTTTTGATGTGTTGAAGTCTGGCACTATTTCGGCTAGAGACTAGAAAGAGTAGTGGATACAATTCTCCGTCGCTCCGATATCACTTTCTATTAGTTGAAGAGTCTCCTCTTGCCGCCCGCCGGCAGCCGCCGCGCCGCGGTCACTTTTCTCTCAATACTTGACCCACTTCCTACATTGTTAACGGCGAACTGAAGTCGACATTCGAATGGGAAGACATACACACGATTTTTTAATACTTCCCGTTTTAGTATTACCTATACTCAAACGGGACTACCAAAATACCGAAATACTATAACAAAATCTTCCTAAACCGATTTGGTTGACTCGCTACCACCCGCCATGTTCGCACAGCCACGTTGTTAAAGATCGCCTTCCATTTCAACAGCATCGATGGCTTAGCGCTTTGTGATCAGAAATGCAAGACTCAATGAGTAATTAATATTTCCTGAAATATGATAACAATTTTTATAGTGCCACCTGGTAAAATTTTCTTAACACCCTTTTGCATACACTCTCTGAATGTATCATGCGTCATTCGCAAGCGATATAATGCCCGTTATAGACAAATTAAGCCTAGAAAATATGTATCAATATTTAAGGCATTTTAAATGTTATGGCCTTTTGTTTGTAGATCAATGTCACTATTTTGATGATGAATTACATTTTTCTTTATTATTAAGTTATTCAACATTTCAAAAAACCAGCAAATTGGCTATTAACAAAAAATATTTAAATCAGCGTCTATAAACAGAAAAAAAAAACAAACAATCTTTATTAAATGTCGGAAGTTTGACGAAGTCGGGACCGACTTTTGAGTTTTATATCACAATATAAATTATTTATTATTCACATAGTGGTGCCGCTGATTTAAGTTTCATTTATTAAATTAATGTTTTTTTTAATCATACATTTAAATTGACCTTAATAGTACATAACGATTAGATCCACAGTATAGTGAATAAACTTTTTTCTTAAAAATTGTTTTACAAAACATGTGGAATCGTACAAAGATTCAACAATTTAATGAATGTTTTTTGATCGTCAGCAAGAATTATTTTCTAATTCATAGATTTTTTTAAATTATAAATAAGCAAAAAGTATTTAACGAGACCATCTACTTTTGAATTTTAATATTAATTAAAATCAAAATGATTTGTGTGTCAGTGACTTGAATGTTGATTTAGTTCACTCACTGGTAACTCTAATGACCATTGATCCGTTAATATAAAAAAAATGGTGTTATCCATGTCAGTCAAATGCAATGATGACAAGTTATCTATATTAATTTTTACGCTATAATTGCAATTATAAAAAAATCTTACGTTTGGTGAAATAAGATAAGAATGAAATGATCATAATTTAGCAGAGAATTGAGAAAATGACATATTATAATTTTGTATGTATTGACCTGGACAAACGTGAGATTTTATAAATGCATTCGTTGTTATTTCTTCCTAGAAATATTTCAGTATTCTTTATTAAGACACAGGACAGAAAAACATGAATAAATTATTAAGTTTAATATAACATCTCATAATCCTCTGATAATTGTACGATCCGGAACGGAAATTCAATGTTTATACGAGACAGCGCGTTTCTCCGCGGATTCGACAAACCGGCGTTCAGTTTTAATATACTCCTCCCAAAGTCGAGCTCTAGACTCGTATAATCAAAAATTGTTTTTAAATTGAGCGGATTTTTGCTTTTTACAATTATTTTTGCATCAAGGGAAGACGTCCGCAAAAGCAATATAGATAAAAATAGGTATAATACATACATTTAACTATAAGGATACATCAAACAATTTTCTATATGTAGATATTATATAAAATATTCTTTAGCACCATTTATCACATAGATGACATAAGTGTATTAATCATTTCGTTTTACATGTTTCTAAAAAGAGAAATTTTTGACCTGTATTAGTTATTAAGTCATTTTATGCGGTTAAAAAAAACAAAGAGAAAATATCATGGCATCTCTTATTTTTTATTTCATTTTTATGAATTGATCTCTTAAAAACATTGTAATTTCACGTTACTAATTTATCAGCTTAAATTGTAATAAAGTGCTAATTTTAAGACCGTATACTAAGAGTATTAGATCTCTCCTTTCCATTCAATGTGTACATACTGAAAAACAAATATGTAATAACATTATTACGATATTAATTTTATCACTATATTTGAAAAATTTGTAAATAATTATGAAACTTATATCGGTAAATTGGTTGGCTAATGTTCCAGATGTTATTATTTGTAGTAAATTTTTCCTAATTGATTCATTTACTTTGATATTGAAAATATAAATGGAATGATTTTCCCACGGTACGTAGTGTTTTGCGATATTATATCGGCGCCTCAGTTCCAAAGGGTAACAACTTAGAAACATAGTTCAGAGAAAATGAAGAAACAAGATTTTGCGCATTATAATTTTTTGTATACAAAACAAAGATGATTAACATCCGATCCAGAGTTTATTATTTAGAATTTTAGTATGGAGCTGGTAATTTTTTTAAGAATAGAATTCTAAAAAATCACAACCACTGTTGCTATTAAGTGACCACATATTGACACGTGGTAAAGAATATATCTTGAAATTGGTAAATATTTGTATTTTAAACATTTTCTCATATCTTGATAAAAACTGTTTTTTTCTTTGATATGTTACACTTTGATATTAAGGTATCGATATGATCTTTTTATGAAATATAAATTTGAAAGAGATGCGGAGAAATACGATCTATTGTGTTGTCTCAAATGCAATAACTGCTTGCGATGACGTTTGTGGTAAGATCGTTGTCACCGTGCAGTAAATACTTTCACCTGGGCTGAATTATTTCGCTATTTAAAAGCGATATAAAATATAATAGTTAGCTTGTGTCAACGCTCACTTTACTTCCAATTATTTTATATGTTATAGTTGCGATACTTTAAATTACAAATTATCTTCTGCAAATTGGAATTTATGGAGTTTACAAATATAATTTTAGATTTAGTACACAACGATATGATACGTGATTACTTGATATATATACTTAGCAGTAATTAGTGTAACATCCAAACTACTTGAATTTGGGTTTCTATTATAGTATACGACTATGTATCCAAGGCTGAAAATTAATGGGCACTAACAACAGGAATACTTCCTTATATCCGATTAGAACAAAAATGACAGCAATCCATTTTCATAAACGATATTTTGTGTACGGTATGAGAATACCGATTACAAATTAATATTAAAGAAAAGTTTTAATGGCAATTAAGAGTGTAACGAATAAGTCTTATAGATATTTCAAAATATCCTAATTATTCATTTTACATTTAGCACAGTATTATTTTTACCTGTGCAATTTAATTACACAATAAAATTAAAAATTGTTTTTTTTTTATTTCCAACGTAAACTAATATACAATAAATATGTTAAGTGAGTGTAATTTATTCATTTAATGAATACATTAGAAAATTTGTTTTTTTGCAATAGACGCGCTAAAACTATATCGAGAAAAAGAATATAAGATGCCCGTTTTTGCCAGATTGTAAAACCGAATGGCGGCTGATAGTCATTAAAAATATCATATTTAATACGATGTGTTTTTTTCAACTACAAAGTCTTTCAGGTCGATTCAAGAACACAATGTTATATGATGTGTATATTTCAATTTATAATGATTTTTATTTATATAATATATGTACATATGTAGTCACATAGTGAATTATAAATAAATCAACAAAGACTCAATTTTAATTCATATAATTTAAGATAATCAGTTTATTATTTATTTTAGGTGTAGATACGAATATCTTTTTTCTTGTCTAGCAAAATTAACTTGATGGACAAATATTCACTTCATAAGATTTTAAGCAATCATGTATAGATATCACCTTACACTTACATATGACTTATGTATGATTTCTCAGTAAAAGTAAAGTGACAGTCCAAAATCCAAGCTGATTTGCGGTGCATATTTTGAGAAAGAATTTGGACAAATACTTTCACCTTGTACGTATGTAAATATTAATATAAAATTAGCACTAAGCTCTTTTAATAATACCATTCTGTAGAATCTATTGTGGGCTACATTCACTTGTTATTAACAAAAAATATATATTCTTGTGGTTTATAGACGTAGGTATTTTCAGAATTATAATAATTATTCATATTAAAATAATTATTTTAGTATACCAATCATAAGCTCTGATATTGAAATATAGGTTTGCAGTTCACCAATACCACGTAAGCCGCAAGTTCAAAATTGTAAATTACAAATATTAATAACCATAGTTCGAAATTTTTGAAACATCGATTGTATAGCTTATTATTTTTTTATATTTCATTTGCAGATTCAAAGGGAGGAATTTGCAACCGTTGAATTAAGAAAAAATATATATTCAGCCGTTTTTTCTCTGACAAAACAGCTAACCTGCTAATAAAAAGGATAAAAAATGATTTTATTCTGCCGGTAATGTAAAAGTCTCATTCGTATGGATGTGAAAGCTTTGACTATTTTCATTTCTATTGTGTATTGTTACGCCCCTGATCGAGTGCAATCTGAATACGATTCACCTTATATTTTTTGAAATGACAACATATCTTATAACAATTTCAAAATGAAATATGATAGCGAAAGAATGGTTTTCTCATTGTCATCTCAAATCTCCAAATGTCTTACGTCAAACTAAAGATATGTTTTATTAAATAAATTATCATAAACCATAGTATTTTTAAAATTCATTGACTTGAAAATGTCATTCATACATAACGCTTCATTGTTCTCGATTGAGTTGAACATATAATATTTCGATAATATTACAGCAAAAGTGCGTTGTGTAAACATTTATCACATTACCAAATAACAGTTTAATGTCATTATCTAGAGTTGTTTCTCATTTATTTCGAAGTCTCATATCGCAATCCTCATTTGCAAGAAAGCGACAGGTTAACCGTCAAGCGAGAAACATGCCACTAACGCTAACCTTGATATGAAAGTGTTATTAATTTGTTTTTTGTTAGTACGTGAACGTTATTTATTAATAAACAAAGTTCCACGTTATTTATTTGTTTTTGAGCACTGCATTTTTTACACTGCATATAATCAAGAATTGATACTTATAAATCACCTAAAACTTTTAAATATACTTCACGATTCATCATGTACAGGTGCAATATTAAAAAAAAAATAATACAATATCATGTTTCACACTATAAAACCGTCTATCGTGATCAATAAGTGATTTTTGTGAATGGTAAAACTCTCAACCTCTCGCGAATATATGTATCGTACAAGTAAGTATCCATATGTAATTACAGAGTTATTGGATACAAAGATTTGACCGACTAACGGATCGTGTTCGTGATCTAGAACCAAATTTTCAAGTTCCTCTGTATACGTTTCACAGTATTCATTAAATTTAGAGTATCTACCTCTCAATTACAGCTTTATACCAAAAATTATTTTTGTATAGGTTCGCATTCAATTTTCGACCGATAAATTGTTGAGTATTCTGATAGATCGAAGAAGTATTATTAGTACCATAAGGCATATTATGTGTCAGTGACGAATTAAACACGTGGAAGGCCCTAGGCATAATATGATTTGTAGGCTCTATTTTTTCGGAGAAGACTGACGCAAATTTTATCAACTTTATTATTATTTAAACTTAACGTATTAAAATAAAAAAAAATACATACCCTCTTTATTAGATTTTAATCACAAATATATCATTATTAATTTTTAAAATTTCCAATGAAAGCATATATTATATTAAATATTCGAAACGTGGGTATTGTTTAGTAATACACGAAGTGAAATAATTAGGATGTTACAGCCGAATCAAGGAAAAAAATTAAAAACTTCGAATTACTTAGTTATTCACAAACAAACCGTCGCTACAATAGTTTTGGGATCCACCTAAAATAATTCTAAATAATATTTTCAATAGAATATTAACATTTTGTGTATAAGAATTTAGTTTTTAGGACCTTAAAAATTAGATGTCCCAAGCGGGCACTTCATGAAGTAATCCATCGCTGGTATATTTATTGAATAAAATTGGATGCCATAGACGTCCACAGCTTATTTAATAAAAATATCTGTTTGATATAATTATCGAAAAACAATTATACTATCAGAAACATATCAAACAGCTTAACTGACTTCTGTAGCTTCGATCTCGTCAACTGTGATACGATCCGGTATTTATTTCAGTTTCTTTGCTAATTTAAACAGAGGATCACGGATATTTCTTCACCGTAGCACCGTAGTCTTTTTTATTTCCCATAAAATTGACTAATAACTAGTGCTCACAATGTTATCCTTTCTAGCAGAAGAGCTTTATTTTTGGCTTATCGCCAGTTCTTTTTAAAATATCAACATGTCACATACTTCTCATTGAAACGGGCATGACTAAACAACCTGAGGCCCAACAAGCTTTTCTCCGTGTAGCAATTATAAATGAATTCTGTTTTCAAAAAATACTTATCTTTAAATAAACTACTATATTTTTACACACCAGGGTATGTGTATATCGAGTGTATTTTTTTACATTATTATACTACGTATAGTAAAATTAACTACAATAAATTGTAGCTCCATGAAGTTTGAATTAATTTAATATTATTAGTATATTATAGAATACCAAAAACTTTAGTTTGCGGTGTTGCGTGAATCATCGATAAAGAGCACGACAACAAATCTGTTGAAGAAAATTATCCAGAGGTCACTGTCGTAATACTGGCTATGAACAATCATAATAACATTAATTTATCTCAACTGTGCAAAATTAATCCAATTGTAAAATTGTATTGCTCTGAATTTAAAATAGGCGGCTGCGATTTAATATAAGTATGATTGTCCGACGACATATTTTAAAGCGCGACTATTTTATAGATTAAATCAACACACAATTGAAAAATCACTAAGAAATTATTGCAGCGTCTGTTCAGTCTCAAAATAACAAAAATGAATCACACTCGATGATTTATGACTATCCGCGTTGTTGTGGAATTTTCTAAAATGGATGAAAATAACTTCCATTAAATTATCAATATTATTTCTGAGAAAAATAATTATGAAAAGGATTAAGTACTCCGCTGTATAAACAGTTATAAGTTGATTAATAGCGTTTGAATTTTTCATATTTCCATTTACAGTTGACCCATAACTGATTCTGCTAAACGTCTAGTGAAACCAACGTTACAGAGATATAATTGTCTTCAGTAAATCTTCACACAGCGTCATTAGTAGCATTACAATTGCAATATTAAACTTTACTAAAAATAACCTTCAAATAAAAGTTTATAAAGAATCCCACTACCAATTGTTAATTGATGTGATCCAATAATTACATCATAATTATTTATGCTCGGTTTAAGAGCAGAAGAAGACTTAAATAGTTAGAAGAGTTACGTTAACAACAGAGCATACATCAAACAATCGTTTACGACGGCTTTCGGCCCCTCCTCTGATAGTGAGATCATGCACCCTCCATCGACGATATTATCGATGATCTATGGTAGTTCACTTAACAACCTTCTTCGAACCCGATTACTCGGCAAGATAATACGTATTTTTCGTTCAAATACTTAACAATGCAAGATATCTTGGAAAATATTTAATAAATATGATACATATTTATCAATTCATTGATTACTTCAGGGATCATTGATAGGTAAAATGTGCAAATGGCTTAGAAAGATACGGCTCTGCAACCAAATTTGAATAGCAAATTGCAGTAATAAAAATAAACACACCAGTAAAAAGAGTCGTTTTCCGTCACCACTTGATTATAGACTTCACAAATCATAAAAATATCGGTTAAATAGTTTAATGATAGTGTCGTTATTATTATTGTGAAAAGTGGTGTAGTTTATTGATCACGATCAATGGCGAAATAAAGTACACGGTTCATTAATCTTATCAAACTCATAATCCAATCAAAGAAAACAGATTTTCATCAAAAAAGGCACTCGCGTAGTAAATTATACCTATGCTTCAAAAGCCATCAAATTGTAACATTATTTTTCAAATTAACACGGCCAATGCTGTAACAAAGCGTTGCGGAATACTTGTATTGCCATGCTTCAGGTATTCTGTGATGTCGCAAGCCGTTGAAAATGGGAAAATTCTTCGATAACTGTACTGTATATATTCAAACAAATAGCGGAAAAATAAAGTGTATGTGAATATTTACAACAGATACCCCAAGAATGACAATTGGGATAATTCAAAACGCAGATAGATTGAAAATTAACGGACAAATTCTTTTGTTAAAATCTAAGACAGTTAGTTACAGCTATTTTTATAACGTTGAAACATTTTATATTATTTAGTTCCCATCTCACTAGCCATTAACAATTAAACATGTCGATTATTTCATCATCAAATGTAGTTTCAATCAGAGACGTAATGTCATTTTGTTCACTTTTTTCGTCTATATGAAAAAGCCTGTAAAAAAGCGGATAAATATGTGTTTTTTTAAATTAATGGGGATGGACAAATGCCCTCATTTGAACCTCTAAATAATATTCTTAGGTAATTGTTAATTTTCTGCTTCCAGACACAATTATGATCATTTAAGTATACAAGTCATTGAAAAATTATTGATTCGTCTAGCCAGCGAACCCGTTGCCTGTGTTTCCTTAATTCTAAAACTCTTTCCGGATTTCTGAACATTACTTTCTTCGTTGATTCATGCTGATTCAAAGTGTTTATACGGTGCATTGATTAATCGGCTGGTTTGGTATTGCCATATTATCTATATAAATATGCCCCCTTCATTTCGTTATGTTAGTTGTCATGTTCTGATTCGTTATTTAGGACCTTGTACTACGCTCCGTTAGTCATTAAGCAGCATTCGTTTCTACTACGGTAGTTATTATAAACCTTCTTTGTAAGGATGAATGAAGAGAATTTTTATTACTTTATTGTGAAATTACACTTAATGTGTAAAACGACGGCGAAAATAAACTCATCATGAAAACTATTCGGAAAATATATCATGTTATATTATATTTTCATCGATCTCTTAGATTTTAATAATATTCATATTTGAATGTGCACAATAATTTATCCAGTCATTGCGAGAACATGCGCTATGAATGAATGGTGTCCTCCAACTCCACCATTCTGCATTATATTCACGCTTGAAAAAGAATGGAGAAAACATACAACCTATTCAACTTAACCTAACATAGTAACAAAGGGATTTTGACCTACTCTGGGTGACGTATACTTACTCTCTGACAGAGAGTAATTTTACAACTTGAATTGTCTCAAATAAAATGTAAATTAAAATAGATTTACTCGCTGACCTCTTTCAATGTGTAATACAATTGAAATCAAAGAAAATTTTAAGTGGGTCTCTAATTACTCTTTCTTGGAGATAAAGATGACACAAAAAATGTCCGTATTTTAGTTTAATGGAGGTTTGATTTTGGTCGACACGGTTTCATTTTTTGAAATAATGTGTGTTTTCCAGAAATACCATATTTACGAGAAAATAATTGATTGACAATGGTATATATTGAATTCCATAAGTATGATAAATAAGGAAATAATAAAAATTAATTAACAGCATGAATGAAAATTTAACTTATAGATTTCACAAAAAAATTTGATTGCAACACATGTTATTGTTCAGTCTCTTATAAATAAATGTTATTTTTTATTCAAGGAGTCTCTTAAAATAAATTTTTGCATTGACAGCTTCCAGCTCAAATAATTAAGACTGTTAAGCGTGTAGCTCAAATCAGCTGACTGTTTTGATAAAATATGCTCTGCCCTTAATAACGAAAATCTAACTACTACTGCTAATAATATCTTCGTGACCGTGGGACATTACCTTTACAGATGTCCATATACTATTACTACAATATTTATAGTCTATTTGGGAACTTTTAGATTCGGATATCGATTGTTAGTCGATTGAATTGACATTTACTTCGTAGAGCTCCATTATTACACGGTGAAAAAATAGCAATGTATTTTCTTTCTACAAAACTTATAATGTATATAGTTGATAGCTATTTTGGCTTACGACCTCTTCAGAACAAATTAGAAATAGTTCTGAAGAGAGTGTAAGCCGAAATATAATAGATATCATTTACGTACGTTATAAGTTTTGTAGAACTAAAATACATTGATTTTTCTTCACCGTGTTGTGATGATTGTTAGTATTAGCTATGGGTGGACCCTTGAATATATTATATTACATGCATTTATTCACTATTAGTAAAGAGAACATAGCAACACTAACAACCTTTTGAAGCCATTAGTATAGAAAGGAAAACTAAAAATTGTACAAAAATGTTTAAAAATAAAAGATCATGCTAAAAGTTTAAGCTTCCTAAGAATATTCGCTGTTCTTAAAATCTTCTATTACTCAAAAGATAGGATGGAAAACTTTCTATCATTTAACGTTTAAAAAATTAAAAGGCCAAAACCTCACAGATCTAGTCATAAAGCCTGCACGACGTTACACACACCGCGAAATAGCCCTAACGATTTTTTCTTTGACATGAAGTAAACTTATAGTTTGGCTTTCATATTACTTGCAATTTTTTAATGTTGTGAAATCTAAATCTAAAAAGCATATTGGGATTAACAATTTTAGTATTACAACGTGTACGAATGTGATGAGTCATAAATGGCATTGCGTGTTTAGTAAGTTACATAAAATTCAATTAAATATCAGATTATTATCCGGTCGGTTTAAATATTAAAAATAATGAAATATAATTTTATCTCGCTCGTTGAAATCTTTAAGATGTTGTAAAGACTTTTTTTCTTTACATACATTGCTTTTATTTGTATATTTAGTTTCTGTTTTAAAAAAAGTATGAACGATCGTTTTTTTTCTTCTTATAATATTCGAAAAGAGCTTAAAAGAAATAAATATAATGGAATCAACTTAATTATGAACCAATCCACTTATTAGTGATTTTTTATAGTATGGGAGATAGTATGGGAGTATATCTCCAAGTTTTATGAGACCCAACGCTCCAAGCTATGATATATACTCCCCCCCCCCCCTATTCTCATAAAAATCGGACGATTGCGAAAACATTTGGTAAATTCATTTGTAAACTATTGCTTAGTATGTATTAAAAAAAGACTCGTGTTAAATCGATGTTGTGAAAACATAAAAACGCATTCATAAATTTATTATATTTTCTATATTCCTTCCGCCCATCCACATATCGTATATTATTATACGTATGTAAAACTAGGCCTGATTAGCGTGTTTGGTTAACGTGGATGCCATAGTTATTGAATACTTTTTTCTTCCTAGAAAACTATCTTCAAATAATACTTTGGTTTATATTCTGCCTAAAACCTGCCTATTATTCTTCGCAATAAAAAAGGCAGCATGCGGAAAACCGCGCCTGAAAAACTGACTTCGGAGCTTGTATTTTTTGCATGCATCAGCGCAAGTGCGTTTGGTTGTCATGTTTACTATAATATGAGAAAGAGAAAGTCGGCGGTAGCCATTCATATTAATATGTTAAACATTCTAATCACTATAAATACTACAAAATTAATTCACACCTTTTTTCTATTTACTGAATAAAATATAAAACTAAGCCGCACATTTTTGTCTGCTACTGTCGGTGCCAATATAAACATGAATTTTCATTTATGCCTGTACATGAATCATAATTTGTATTCATATAATATGTTTTCCGTTGATACTTGTCATCGGATAATTGTTTCTTAATTACCTACTGCTAATAAAACACAAATTAAAAGGTGGTAAAAATTTACTAATTGTATTTATATAACAATAATAAATTTTGAATTAATCTTACATTAAATCAAAATGATCAGTTAAAATAGTTGTAACCAGTTACTGTCTAAAGTGGTGAAGTATTTAAAATTATTTTCATATAATCAATTATCAATTTGAAATAATGTTCCGTTGCATTTCTCTTTATTCACGAGTACCCAAAAGGGAAAATTTGTTTTTCATTTTTTATGTTCGAATAAAAGATAATTTATCGAAGCGAAAATTAATCATATAAAAAAAATCATCATTTTGCCATTTATAATATGACGTATAAGCGGTAAGCTCTCAATGAATGGAAAGTTTCGACTGTCTTACTATATACTCGCATATATTATTTAAGTTATTTTATATACTTCAAATATCAATTTGGCATACAGAAATTTATTTTTGATTGACGAAGGCAAATGTATATGGCAAAAGAAAGAAATTAAAGTCGTTTTTGACAATAACACAACATGCTTATTTTATTGAAACCATAAAACAACTCTTTTCATTTTCGTTTCAGATTCGTACCTGTCCAACGCAAGATTTCGACACTGAATATAATTAAACTCTCTAGATTGCTTCAAGCAAACAATTTAAGCAAAGTGCAATATTTTCTAAAGTCAATTTGTATGTGAAAGCAAGACCGAAATTCTTTCGTCAATAAATTGTTAATCGCCGATGAATAAAGTCATTGGTTTCATAAAAATTCAGCGCTAGCATACAAAATCAGCTAAATGATATTATGAGAGTGGTTGGGAAATTCTGATGGGGAGAAGGAGAGATGATCGGCTTGCTGTTCACAACCCTTCTTTTATCCACATTGCGCAACACTCGAGCTGGTGAGTAAATTTAAATGGTTTACATAAAAGAAGATTCATTATGCGCAGTTGTTATTCGATATGAATGTATCTATTTTTCAAACTGTATGTAACGCACAGCGCAACATTGACCTGGTGCACAATGCGTATATGAATGTCTATGTGTGGGAGCTTTGAGAGAATTTAAACGGATGTCACGGCCACAGTTTATAATATTGCTTCAAATTATATAAATGACATAAAGTAATTATATTGTTATTAGAACTGTATCTATTGACGGTGATGTGTATAATATGACTAAGCTAACTGCAGTAAAAAAGCGATAAAAAATGTTTATTATTTCAATTTTACAATAATAGTAAATAACTAAAGACTTTTAAAATTTTATTTATTACATATTTCATTCTGATTGATAAAATTTTTAAGTTCATTATATTACTGTAAGTAAAGTCATTCATAGCAAATTTATTTTCTTGAAATCATAATTGTAGTGGAAAATGTCGTTGCTCATAGCTTATAATTATTATTTGCTCTGATAGTCTAAAAACTGTGCAATTCAAGGAGCGGTTGTATTTATTCTCAGTAATTTGGTATTCACAACAGACTGTCTGCCTGCTATATTGCGCTATTGTACGTGGTTTTAAGCATTATTGGACTTATTACGTATTTATGTAACGGTTAATACATATGGTATAATGTATATTTATTTGGAACTCGGAAGACATGATTTACCGAGCGTGAAAGTCAATTTATGTCAATTAAATACTTCCCAACACACTATTACCACTATAATGGCATCGGAATTATAGAGACCAGATGATTTAAAATGTATCTGGAATATGTAGGTGTATCATAATATGATATGTATACGTTTTTATAAGACTATAAAAATCCAAATCTTACATGCGGTACCACTGACAGCGTTGTGACAGTGCATGGAATTTCCTCGGTAAAAGTATGTCATTATATATACTATTCTTCAGTCAGTTTAACCTACGTATAAAGAAAATAACAAAAATTAGTCTTTTTTCTAAATAGTAATTTTTGTAATTAGGTCTAATGAATGATACATACATATTTTAAATAATAAAAACACATTTTTTAGTACCTATTTCCACAATATATTTTTTGATCAGGACCGGTTTCGCTCATCGCGAGCATTATCAACTGATCAGAACTGATCAAAAAATATATTGTGGAAATAAGTACTAAAAAATGTGTTTTTATTATTTAAAATATCATGCCTTTCCATCAAGAAGTGACAGTTAACACCTTAAAAGTGATACATACATATGTTCTTAACAAAGATTTTTTAAAGTATTTTTCGTTGAAACACGTACATTTTCTATATATATATATATCACTTTTAAGGTGTTAACTGTCACTTCCTGATGGAAAGGCATTATATTTTAAATAATAAAAACACATTTTTTTAGTACTTATTTCCACAATATATTTTTTGATCAGGACCGGTTTCATCATCGCGAGCATCAGTTGATAATGCTCGCGATGAGCGAAACCGGTCCTGATCAAAAAATATATTGTGGAAATAAGTACTAAAAAAAAATGTGTTTTTATTATTTAAAATATATATATATATATATATAATATCGAAACTACTACTTTCTTTTCTAAATTATGAAATTTCATGAACTTTGTAATTGCTATCGGCCATAGAGAAGTTTTCTCCAGTCCCACTAAAAAGTGAAAATTATTTCCTTAATAGGAGCTTAAAGATATTAAGAATATCAAAAAAAACTATTAAACTATTGATTAAAATCACTTATCCACGCGACAATCGTTGAGATTTGTTTAAATATATTTGGTTGACTTTCTATAGATATTTTCATTATATTCTATATCACTTTATATTGCTAGTCGTGGGTGATAGATTTTCATGAATTAAAATATGGTTAACAGAAAATACAATCGCGAAGTATATTAGTAAAATTAATTAAATATGAAAATCCATATGATATTTTACCAATTGATAATTGATTTTTCATATACCTAAATTGTAGTTTTTGCAATTTACAATTATTCCGTTAAGTATTTTATATTTGTAAATCATTAATGGTCGACGATCCAAAAATTTCATTTCATGTATAAGATTCCCTAGTACGACACTGTATAGGGCTTTGAAATACTTTCTTAAGACAATGTGTTCTCATGCGACTCACCGTAAGCTGTACAGGATGCCGTTAAATTTACCGTTTTCATCGACTTTATACTTCAATGGGCGTTTATATCAAAACTCATACCGGATTTTGGAACTTCATAGCCTCAGAGTTCAAAATCTGTTTAGGTAAAAAGATAACTTGCAAACTTCATTATGTTTTCTCCTTAACTGTTTTTCTTAAAGAATTATAACCGTTCATATTTTGTATAATATTCGATATTCAAACTGAATACAATTCGAAAACATCTATGGATATGGTATTGCACAATGTCATTGGCTGTAATATGATTAGCTTTGCATAAAAAAAACACATCTTAATGGTGATTTTCAATTGCGTAGTTAGCAATGACATTCTTTAATTAAAGCACGTATAGTGATATGGTTGAAGGCGATAATGACTGAAGACACTCCTTGTGAAGAAGATAAATAGTATGTTTTGATGTCGAGAGAGAATAATACGTAAGTAGCGGGATAATAATGGGAACGTAATTTAGCGTCAATCACCTGTGATGTAGTCCACTACTATTCGTATACAGCACTTATCGAGCCCCTAGTACGCTTAACCTACAAAAGGGAACTTGTATTAAGTATGATAACTGTATCTTCGTCGACATTATCAATAGTCTGCTGTGTATCGATATATATAATACTTTAATATGACTGGGCAATAGATTTGATATTTGTCCCATGATTTCAATTCTTGCTTAATACCGAACGAACTTATGTTTTACAAATAAAAATACATCGATAACTAAATACAATAGTTATCCCATTTACATGTATTATTAATGAATATTTGCCACTTTTTAATCTGTTAACTCCCACTTCTTGGTAGGAAGGTATTATATTTTAATAATAAACACATTTTTAGTACTATTGCCATAATATTTTTATGGCTAGGACCGGTTTCGCAAGTATTATCAACCGATACAAAACAAATTAAAAATGCTATGTATCCAAAATTTTGAGTTAAAAGCAACCGAGTGGGACTCGTTTATTTTGGCTAATTTATATTTCATAATTGATATCTTTTAATTTGACTTGAATTCAATTAATAATTATTACTAAGAAGTCCCTATTTTAGTTCATTTAGGTATATATTGTAAGATTACTAGTAAATTATTATCTAATTTCTTATCCTTTGGTTGTGTATTCTTAGCATTTTCAACTCATTTTTTTGTATAAATAGTTTTGTTTTGTATCGTATCAGTTGATAATACTTACGGTGTACGAAACTGGTTTTGATTATAAAATTTTGGATTTAGTAATAAACGTTATGTTTATTATTTAATATAATGTGGTATTAATATAAGTATCTCAACCAAAATAATACATGATTAAACAAAAATAAATCATGGTAAATTTTGCATTGTGAAAATTTCTAAAATCTCAAAGTTATGAGTAAATCAACTTTCAAGTTCGTAAAAATACAATCTTGCCTGGGGCAGCAATATTTCCCTGATACCATCCTAGAGTTAACTTACTCACCGATTCAATAAATTCTCTATAACATAAAACGTTTAAAAATTAAATATTTAGGCATCATAATGGAGACAGTAAGTTGGAAATACCATTCTAATCGATGATTTATTTCAAATTAAATTAATATAATATTTTTATTGATTGAATTGGCATTCACTTGGTAGAACTCCATTATAACACGGTGAAAAAATAGCAATGTATTTTAGTTCTACAAAATTATTTTTAACAAATATAGTTGATAGCTATTTCGGCTCACGCCATCGTCAGAACTATCGATAGTTCTGACGATGGCGTGAGCCGAAATAGCTATCAACTATATTTGTTAAAAATAATTTTGTAGAACTAAAATACATTGCTATTTTTTCACCGTGTTATAATATTTTTCATTTCTGCATTGTGGATTATGGCATATTTTTTGACTTAAATAATTACATGCTACTTATTCCATGTTCCACCACTGAAAGGATTGTCTATCATTGAATATTCAAAAAAATAATTTGATGGTGTTAATGTTAGCAATGATAATTATTCAAACAAATCGGACTACGGTTTTATACGAAAATTCCATCGTATACAAACGCTATTTTTAATTGTAATCCAATATACTGCAATCTGCCGTCCTTGCAGCGGAGATGTTGGGTTAAATATATATTTTATTACAATTATTCTGTGTGCTTTGACTAACGAATGTCACGTTAGAGAAAAATAAACATTTTATATGAATAGCACGCAAAACGATTTGTTTAACATATGTACGAAGACTTATAAAAGATGTAGGTTTTAATGAATGTGTCGTAATTTGAGGAAGTTCACATTAGCATACTGCGGCACATTCTTCGGGAAACCACCTTAGGCCAATGACCGAATTTACCAGATACCAATTCGGCATCATTTTTAAAATGAGCCGTTCTTTGTAACGGATTTTTAACAGACGCATAATATTCAACAATACTCCGTTTATAATTATTCAACATCTATGACCAATTGTATTTTTTAATAATCTTTAATAAATCAAAACGCAATTCTGTAACGCGCTCGGAAGTAAAATCATCATTAATAATATTTTCTCCAATTGAGTTAAGAAACATTTCCACATTTTCATACTGTCAAAATCAGTGGCGGTTTTGCCAATTGAGAGCATTGCCAACTGATTAGTCATTATAATTTTATGTTCAAAAAATCATATCTATTCAAACATTTTTAAAAATAAAACACAATATGTAGTATTATTTCCACAATTCTATATTATTTGGATCACGATCATTTTCTTTCATCACAAATATTACCAACCGAGCTCAACCGCAAGCATTTTCAGTTTATAAAGCTCGTGATGAGCATAACTGGTCCTGATCATAATAATATAAAACTATAAATAATATATACTAAAAATACTAAAGATTGCGTATTATTATTAAAATAAAATGCTTTTCCACCAATAAGTGACAGTTAGCCCATTAAAAGTAATTTTGTAAAATGTTCCCAAAAGAGAGAACGACATTTTAAAATTTCTTTTGCAAACAATCAATTTTGTTGAATTTGCCTTTTATTCGGAAATTATTACATAATGTAACTTTGTCCTCATGTGTACCAATATATTAATCTTCGTTTTGTCTTGCTGAAAGGCCATATGAGTCAACGTATGAATTATTGAATAAGAACATAAATTACATAATGAACATCGTCTAATGGTATTTATGATGTGTGAGGGACCTTTTTGTGTAAATAATATAAAACTATGCAAGGTTAAAACATCACTGTCAATATTATAGCCGACCGTTATTTGTCGAGGTAACCAACAGTTCATGAGTTTGAGAATAAATTCCATGCACCAGAAATATGTTACCTAGGTTGTTGACAAATTATCAGATTGCAAACAATTAAGCTTGGATGCAGTTACTCACAAACAATGCGTATGATATATTAAAATTGATTGGCAGCCAAGTGGTCAATCTTCTGGATGAAAATTCTATTGTATTTGAGGACTCGAATTACAGAACGTGCTTCTTTTAACCACATCCATGTTTCCTTATCCGTAACATGAAGAGAATTTAATTTCGAGCAGTTCTCGTAAACGTGCTATTGCGTTGCTCCGTTGGGATTCCATATGGTCCTACCTTCATATAAAAAATGTATAAAACCGGGCGCCTCTTCGCTTTATCATGATTCGTTTGATAACTATAAATTTTGTAGTATTTTGTAATTTTCCACATTTTAAGATTTTCTCATTCAAGACATCTTTGAACAAGTGTCGATATTGGAAACCATGGTCTGATTTAAAGCCATGAAATCGTTAAAAACATGGGACAAACTCTTATTCCATCGCATATGGTAGTGGGCCAAAAATGATCCATATTTCAAATATGTAACATCAAAGCCCGTTTTGGCAGTGCAAAATAACATTCTTTGATATAAATCTTCGTATGACGAACACTTGTTTTTTTTTTAATTAATTATTTAATCATATTCAGTATATAGACATTTTTGACCAGTTCTTCGCTGAGCCTCCATGCATTGGATGACTGTTATGAGATGGTGGATACGTCGCTGAGAAGGCCACGATTCTAAGATAGAGGTATGAATGGTATGTTTTTTGTTTCAGTTCCAAATGCATTCAATCTTATTGAGAAATAAACTAATTTTGAGATACTCACAAGAAATAAAAACAAGTTCATTGAATAAAATCATATTTTCTGACTTCCTGCTGAATATTTTTAATATATATTTAAGAATTCATTTTTTAGCATTTATTATACATGTACATTATATTTCTAATAGATTAACTTAGTTGTAGACAAACTTTGAAAAGATACTTCTTGATGAAGATACATTAAAGTATTAATACTTTAGGATCGTTATATTATATATATTTTGATAACGTAATACAATGTGTATTCTAACAAAATTATGCAATAAGAAAATGTATACTGCTTACAAGAGCTAAAAATGGTTAAATAAATGAGGACCTTATGTTTTTAGTCTGTCATAATGCATGAATTTTCACGCGTTATTAGTTTTTTAGGAAAGTGTTATTTTAAAGTAAAAATTATATACACATCAATGTATATTAGGAAGCGAAGAAAAAAATTGGTTAGCAGGCTTAAATGTAAAAATTGTAACTCGACTTAGTGACATATTATTTTTGCCTAATATGGAAACAATATGTAGTGAGTGGATAGTCGCAAGTGGCCGACTGATTTTCTTACCTACTAACACACTGAAAAGACATCACGGCGAACAGCCTCCATACTCACCTTGTGGTAAAGTTTTTCACACATACATTTAAGTATTCCTACTGTTGGAAACATAGTTATCCAAATTGAGTAAATTGTGAAGTAATATTTTCATTACGATATAACATATTAGTGTCAAGCAGAATCACATTTATCAATAACCATGCCGTATCCGAGAGGGTTGCAGCTGCCGCAATCGTGACACTTCAATGAGAATCGCAGTTTTTTTATAACTTCTTCGTATAAATCTAAAATTTCCGCTCTCGAAACAATAAAAACTGTTCTTTAAGTTATCAATATCAATCTTTGACAATTTTGAAAATAATGATAATCTCCACAAATAAAATTGTAAGTACATACATTTTGTCACTCTGTTCTTCAGTGTACCGGAATTGATTGTTGCCGAAAGACGAAAGTAAAAGCTCTTATAAAACGTATGAAAATACATAAAACTTTATCGATTTCAAATTTAGCTCCAAGTTCCTTTATCATTCGATATTTTTAATCATATTCATCCTTTTTATAATTTTATAAGGGAAAATAAAAATATCGGTAGTCTTGAATAACTGCTTAAAACCGCCAGGCTGTATACGCATTAAAACATTGGTTTCTAATATTAGAATAACATATATATGTACATAAAAGAAAAAAAATCAAACCACAAGTTTACATTTTTGAATAAAGTACTATCGCAGTTTACAAGTTTTATTAAATACAATGATTAATGATTTATTAACACAGATGGTTACATTATTCATATTGTTTGCATGAAAAGATTTCTTTTAATTAAGTTGAAATGACTATAATATTTACTGACTCAATGCCCATATTTTTAGTTTCATCGTGATTTTAAAAAGACTCTTTTTACCGTAGGCGCTCGCATTAAATCTACAATGATTTCATTTGTGAATAGGTAATGATTTTTTCTGATAATTAAGGGAAAACCATTCGGCAAAAAATATACATTCCCGTATAATACATTGATGTTCACTTATGCAAAAGATCATAGGGCATATATGAATATCATAAGTTACAATGAAGTCCAACGAATTTATGGAAGCAGAAATCACAAAAATCGTTCATTGTTGTTGAATTGGAGGTTAAATGAATCGATGTTAAAGAAAATACTTCTAACCTTTCAGCGAAATTCACAATAAAAAAACGTTATAATATTTGATAATAACCAAATGTTTTCTTTTACTTATTTCTCCTAATTGTTGATCGTATCCGCTACGGTACACTGCAAAGCTCTAGGTCAGCTGTCTCTGTTTCACTTTATTTTCTTCTTGACCTTTCCACAACTTCACCTTGTCGCCCTGCGTTATTGGCACCGGTCTTTCGTTTTTGTTACCTGCAACCAGTGCTGTGGAGTTGTTAAAAAAACACGACTCCGAGTCCGACTCTAGCACTGATCAACAACACGACTCCGATTAAAAAAGTTTAATTTTGTCCAACTCCGGCCGAAACACCGCGACTCTACAACCCTGTCTGCAATACTGCCTAGAATTGTAAACATCAAGTCTTTATGATTCTGGATATACACCAAGTATTTCCAAACAATAATGCCGTCATATCTGGACAAAAAAGAACCTTTTTCAGCTTTATTAACAGCGAATTATTATTTCTATTTGGTGTTCCCCCATCACTTCGATAACACAGATGCACAGTAAACCATATATTTGCTGATACTACAATATATTGTACATCAAACGTAATTCAAAATAGTGGTACGATATATACGCCAATTATAATAGTCAAAGCATATATAATATAATCACAACAACAACAAAAATCACTTATTAGGAAATGGTGTTAATACAGCAAAAAAATATGAGTAATTTCAAAGCCTGAAACGGCAACTATTTACTATTTACTGTAAATGAATGGCGTTTCAATTGCTTCCTCAACACTTGAAGTTTCTTGGCATACACGTATAATTAATATGACGTAATTATTGGCCACAGAGTTTTGATTTGTATGATATTTTGTTGACTAATACTTTTGGATAGGCTGTTTAAGACAACATAGAATTTTAATCATTAATATTCCATTTAGTTTTAAGCCTTTTAAATCTAAATTCTTGTTTTGTTAAACATTTCTGCTTCTTTGGAAAGTAAGGAAACGTACAAAGGAAACGTTTTACCGCCGTTCATATCTGTAGAAATAATTTTAAATCTACATATTCCTTCTTTATGCGGAAGAGATTGAGACGGAAATTGCATTTTATTTTCAACAATTTTCCTTTTACGACATTTCTCAAATCAAAAAACTTCAGATATAATATAATCAAAAATCTCATTTTATAATCCAAAACAAAATATTCAGGAAATATATAAATGGCTTGCAAAAATTTATCTCATAAAATATTTGCGACAATTTACGTCATCGACAAAGGGTACTTGTTGGTATTTCAATATCACGTTTGAATTTGTGAAACTGTGTACTTACATGTTCACATATTTTTTCACTCACGAACCAAGATTCACCTTTCAAAGTTTTCAGGCATTCAGCTATCTTACATTCGTGTGATGCAAGATGCCTAAAGACGTAAAAGGGTGACAAAACATGTTGAAATGTACGCATTTTCAACAATTCAAATACTATTGTTCAATATTATTGACGTAGACACAATATGATATTATTTTTTTGTCAAACTAGCAAATAAAAAATAATGTATACCTTAAATACATAAAGGAAACTTCTTTTTATCCATGTTGGCCGACTTTGGCTATTATATACAATAGAATTCCAAAGATTTGAAATCGTGATAATTCTACGCAAACTGACTGCAAGCCAGATTTTCATCAGAAATACTAATAAAAAAAAATGATTGGTCAAAAAAGCTGTGCAACAACAATTTAAAAAAACATCGCTGCCAAAGTTATTAATGAAATATGTTGAATTTACATCGTACAGTCAACATTATTTTAAACCAATGTGAATATTGGCTGTCGCTTTCTACTTTTGATATTTCTCAATGAGAAATTTTAGACGTGTATACTCATTTGGGGCATTTTTTAATAAGACGGCTATGAATAATTTATCTTTCGAAACGTTTCAGGTCGTTCCTTAGACATGTTTTCATTTATTTATCAAAAATATTCGTTTCTTTAAACAATAACTAAGTCACCAAGCACGATAGTTTTTCATATTTACGACCTATTTAGACGTTAAAAAATATATTAAAAACAACATCTATTCATTTCATAATTATATTGATTGTTTATTACAACTATTCTTAAAATCACATTTTTATTAATGAAATAATGAGAATTGAAACCATTCCAAAAAATAAATTATCTTTTAACGCCTTGAGAATTTTCAAAGTATTATAGTTTCAACAAAAACATGTGAACATGTAAAACATTGCCACGCACTAAACCAATGTTCCAAAAATGAAAGGCGATGATCTCTGTCGAAGGGTCCGCGAACTGTGTAGTAAATTAACAAATATATTTCAAATTGAAACGTCATAAAAAAGATTAGATTAAATACATATATGTATATATTTTTATAAAATCGTTTTTGCAAAAGTGCTGACTATTACAAACTACTGTTTCCAAACTTAAATGATAAAAATGTGAACATTTCAATACACATACAATACACAGGACCTAGGGTCTTGGTTATATAGTATGAGCTGTTTATTTTTTGTAATCTCTTAAAAAACTGCGACGAACGGCTTGCTTTCAGAACTGAGATATTTTCACTTCTGGCGCGAGCATAAAAAAGTAGTTAGTTTATTTTGTATTTAAAAAAAAATAACGCAAATATCGAATACCCATCATTGAACGAAGACACTTCTCAATCATTTTATTATCATTAGTTTACTTGCTTGAAACAGTGTTTTTAATAAACAAAAATGTAGAATGGCTTTAACAAAGATTTCGAGCGCTAAGTGCCTGATCCTTTTAAAATTCACAGACCATTGTTATGATTCGAAAATAAATAGTTTTTTTTTGCAAGGAGCCCGTGAAAATTCAGACAGTTTGTAGGGGGCCCCCTATCGCAATAAAAAGGTACATTGCTCCATGCAACTAGTTAGAACTTTTAAGTGTCATTCATAGTCGTAAACAATATTTTATCCTGTTGAACATATTTTATTTTTGTACTTTTTCAGCTATTGGTTTAACTTAATTGCTATTTACACATTCATAATGATGTTATTAATCTTGAGATACCTAATACTGAACGTCCAGATTCTCCGGATCTTTCTCATTAGAACAAGGTTTTTTACCATTATATTTTTTTAGATACATTTACTATTTATATTTTTCTTCGTCTGCACAATTTTCATACGTTCAGCAATAGAAACCTCGTCTTCCTATGGCAAAATTTTAAAAGATATACACTTATGGAAAAATGTACAAACATTTTACATAATCTTTCAAAACCAATTTTTTATTAGTTTCTATCATACAATTTAATTCGTATGGAAACACCCCCACTCCTAGAGAGGATTATGACTGTGATGACATGAAGTTGGTATTTAAATTATTATATTTCTTGGTAACTCTACACCTATGTATGTATCTACTTCCGGAAATTTATAGTCTCGCTTCGTTTTCACTGTCGCTTATTATCAGTTTATGTTGTTTATTTTAATGTTCCTAATGTGAAAAAGTGGTGCCACGAAGTGAACGGCCTTGAGAATGGATCGAGAAAGTTGGAATGCATTGTGATCAGTCCACCTGGTACCCAACACAATTTATATTATTATGTAGCAGTGAAATACGCCTGCAGACTATATCAGAGGTGTAATTAAATGGACAGTTTTCTCTCCGTTCCACCGTTCGGAACGTCTTTTTAAGGTACACAAGTACTTACCTTAATACTCTCGAACGAGTTTTTTTTCACTTCACCTTGAACTGTAGGCATTTTTTCCAATGATTGTAACACTTAATTTAGGTTTATCGCGTGTGTATTTGAGCGTTGCATAATTTTGGTGTAAGCTTTTTCTCTAACGTTAAATTTGGTTAGAAAGCGAACGAATAATGTTTCAACGACACTAAGAATCTTTCTAAATTACACAAACACGCCTGCTATAACATTAATAAAAAATTGATTTCTCATAATATTATATGTATAACCTCAGCGTTATAACCATACATTAGTATTTGTATTTAATCATTATTCAACTACCGCACGTTATCATGATACCATCCCAACAAAAGTGCAATTAAAAGACAATCATTTTTTCTTTTAATTTTTGTCAAATTATAGTAGCCTTTTACGTTTAATTCTACCAAACAATGCCATTCCAATTACAATGACCAATAACCGAGTGAATTCATAAAATAAAAGGCTGGAACGATTGAAAAGAGTTTCATTAAATAAAATCGTAAATAATTTATAATTATAACTATATAAATATTATTTGCTTCCTAATGGCGATCATTATACGATATGTTACTATGACAAACGTAATGTTACGTAAAAAAATGATTTATTGGTCCTGATATAGATAACAATAAAAACTTTCTCTACAGCCGATCAATTATCGATTGCTCAAAATGCATTTACTTGTAGGACTTGAAGACGTTAGTGAATGTGTACCGAATAATTCCTAGAACGAGTAAAGAAAGTCGACTAAAAATATCAATGACTTATTCGAGCCTGTTTATGGTTGAATTTTTGATTTCATTTAATCGGTTTCAATAAATCTTTCCCAATAGAAGAATCATATATTTTCTCTCCGGTATTTTCCATATAAAGTAAAAATGAAAATATTTTTTTACATCTTTGTGTTGAAGCTGTAAATCCTAAAGAGCTTATGGACTATAGTTTTGGACTCGTTTTAAAAAAATATAATAAACACGCAAAAATGGCAATTCTTGTCGTTCCTTTATCATTTTTTTTCGTTGTGTGTACCAAAATATCATATAAATGTAATTATATCAAATTTCTTACAAATTCTGTTATAATATGAAGGATTTTTTTGTACATACTTCAAATGGATCAAATTTCGCTAAACAAAAACTACGAATTTATTGTATTAGAATTTTTATTCAAGTAATTACTACAAAACTATGTTTATATTGTTCATATTATTTCGGATGAGTATATAAACTGTCGTTAACCTTTCACGCAAGTGTTAAATTTAAAGCAAAGAAACATCTAAGTGTGACTACGTTGCATGATGACATCACGAATAACTCTTGAACAAAACTTTCTGCTGCATAGTGAAAGTCTTAGGAATATGGCAGCTAAATATTGTCACTCGCCGTCGTTGTGATATCCAAAATAATAAAGCAAAACAAACGTAATGTGAATTATAAAGTCATTACCATTCATCCAACGTACATCCGGCCGTATATAATTTGACAATGTAAATTGAAAATCAAGTTCAATTTGTATAAATGCCCAGTAAATTATTTTTGCTCTTGTCACATAAAAAATAGCTCGCATCACGCTAAATTATAATGACATAATAAGTGGATTTGTATCGTTTTCTGTGTAGTAACTATTTTTAATGAATGTTGGTATTCTGCAATCATTTTTGCTACCAAATTGTATCAATATTTCGACATAAAAAATTACTGCTGTAATTTAAAACGGGAAATGGTATAATACAAATAGATATTATTGTCTTCATCCATGTTCAATGTAAATATAAATCCGAACATATTATTCATTTAGTTCACGCTGATGATCACATTTTAAGACTTGTAAATAATATGACACGTATATATTTGCAAAGAATTATTGTATCGTTAAGTTATCTGATCATACAATGAGTAAAAAATTCATGATACGGTACCAAGAATGTCGAATGTGTTTCGTTTCCGTCCAACGACTTATATTTATAACATTTATATTGAAAATAATACGCAAATATATACTTTCAAATGAACTAAAAAAATTAACAAAGCATTTTTCAAAAAAAATATTTTCAAAGATTATCAATAAAAAGTTATATTGTATAATGTATTGTCTTAGCTCATTCCGTTGTTTTTAATTTTTAATTAGTCAAGATGCCAATAAAACATATTTGCACTTTATTCTCACATTTTTTGTTACGCTTTTCTTATACATCAATAAATAATTTTAAGAATTTTAAGTCTTCATACAGGATACCTTGCCTTACTTAAAAAAATGAAGAAAAGGTTTTTACAGCTATTATAACACAATTACGTGATATGCTTCGAAAATAACATAACATCAAAAATATTCTAATATAAATTTCATTTATTTGTAATCACATGTAAATTATTTTAAGATTATGTGTATGTTATGCGAGATATTGTTACTATGATCATTTGCCGCGCATTCATTTTTGTCATTTAGATGTCAATGGTGGTACTATTTCTCGTATATGAAGAATTCATTTTTCAAATTTCATTTCAGAAATCCTTTCAGAATGGCAAGTCCCGGGTCAATCTCTCGACGAAGCTGCAGACGAGATGCACGACGTAGAAATACTTCGTGCAGTCGTCACGTCCATGGAAGAATGGGGCAAAAAACATAATAGGACGAGGTATTTCATTTCATCACTCTTTCACTTAATTCATATTTTAAATTTATAAAATAAATCATGGTGGCAATTATATTGGGAAACTAAACCTGGTTTAGTTTATAAAAAATGCTATGTGCAACGTGCATTGTATCATTTACAATATTATCATGCAACCCGCAATTCGAGGAAAATATAGAGAATTTCAAATCAAGGCTTCGTCGATCTAGCTTATTGGTAACGGAACACTATATTTTAATGCATAAAATTGTTAAATATGTTTATTGTAATTGTGCTTTTATTTATTGTGCTCATACTACATACTGTATTTCTAAATACTTAGTTAATCTACTTATTTGAATAGAAAGGTGGTATTTCAATCCATTAGCTATAGTTTTATTTTATCTCTCTATTATTTTCAATTATCTGAGAAACGCAATTTCAAACATTCCACTACCTCTTTACGTATATTATTTTAAAAGCGATAGCAATATTTGTAAAAGCATACGTACATATTATAATACAATATATGAGTAAATTGTAGTATGATAATAAACTATCAAATACAGTACGGATATATTAATTTCGTTGGATTATTAAAAACATTTAATGTGTACAACGCGATAATCTTGAAAACACAATATTGTCAGAATTAAAAATAAAGATGCGAGAATGACATAACCGCCATTGTTCTATCGGAAAATTTTCTTCGGCGCAATTGTGTCGGATTAATCGAAGAATACGGGTCGCACAGATTTCTTTGTCGTTCCATTTCACACTATGCATTTGTCAATTTAGTGTACTTGTTGCTCCGAGAAAATTCAAAGAAAAAAATCGTCATTCAATCCAATAATTTTAATTGGAAGTAAAATCTATATCACCTACCCATGCATTGCTTTGTTAGCATCCATACATTTTATGAATACATTATTATTGAAAGGAGCTGAGTTTTAATTTTCAAAGTGTTATTATCATTCGTCGCGGTGTGCATTTTCGAATTGGTCAATCAATTATTACGCCACCTGTAGAAATTCAGCACGATCGCCCTTGCATTTGAAATATAATTTCCGCAGATTCCTTGTTACCTTTAATTCCACAGATTTCCTTTGTTACCCCATTCATTTTACTATTTTCAGTCATTTTCTGTTATTCAAAAAAAAAAAAACGAGAAACCTCATAAAAACATGTATTGAAAATTAACGGAAGATCTTTACGGTATCTTAAAAAACAATATAGGGTCATTATGGCGAATTATTAAGAACACAGTATGAAATCTAATACTTTATTGCGATTAAAGTTAATTATTTAGGAAAGTTTTCTTCGATGACTCGCTTTCAGAAGTTTTTACTTACGATCTTTCAATCTAATCACTCCATGCCCAAACCAATGTATGCATGAAATCTCGTGGAAATTTTGTGTCATGGATATTCCACATTGAGATTTCTGTCGCCTGACATTTATAGATCCAATCGTTCAAGCTGGCCATGAATTTGAAAAACTATTGTGGAGTTGCGAAACCTTATATGACGAAATGCCGAAACCTAAAACGAGCGTTTAATTGCTTAGTTGAAATTGGTTATTAATCGTGTTTTGCTATATATAACAGCATGTTATTTGAAAATAATATGATCATATTGAAAAGACAATCGAGTAATTTAAATTATAACATAACAAGCAACACATTGCTCCGGCCGGAAGGAGACTGGAGCAACGCGATTGAAATGGAATGGAGTGATAGTTAATAACCCACCAATGTTTTGCATCAATCCAATTTCTCCGCTCAAGTAACACTCCACTTTATTTGGAACGATCGTGAATATTTAGTTTTGTTTTTAACAAATCGTGTTCAGAAATAATGAATGTCAAAACAGATGATATTTTCAATATTAAACACAAAAAATATATGTTTTTATCAATCAAAAATTATGAGCATTCCATTACGAGTATAAAATGTGTATAGAAATAAAGATGCACATTTAAATTTTGTAAGTGCTTCGTGTGACTCTTAATATAACAAATGATTGATCTTATCGGGAAGTAAAAGAAAGTGAACTACGAGACGTTGCATCACAATAACCAATCTTGTGAATACGGAAATAACAGACACTCATTTTCATATTGAAGAAAGCGGTTCGACCACACATTAGGTAGGTACACACAACGACAAGTTTAATGCTACCTGATTTGACATACGCATCTATTTCTCTTAGTGATATCCATAAAAAACCACACAGCATTACTTTGAATTCCACATTATAAATTCTATATAATTACATGTTTGGAAATTAAATTTCATCATCGTCTGGTAATATAATTAATTTCCGTCACAAATATGTCCAACAGACAGAGTAGAAATCAGGAAAAGAAATGTTGAAAAAATTCCAAACTATTTTCTACTATACAATATTAATTTCGGTATTATATGTTAGTTTGGGCAACACAAAATCTTAATATATTTAAAACATTCATGTTTTATTATTTAAGCAACCTTTGCGATAGTAAGTCTGAAGATGCCTCTGAAAGAAGCGAACTAGTAACATAATTCGTGGAACAATCAAGTTATTTTAAATTTTGTATTAACACAAAATCATATTACAAACATAAAATGGATCAATACCACTTGGTTGTCAGAAATTAAAAGAAATAAATATTGATCCCTTTCAACCTATACAGTTAAAAAGATGGTGTTTTCCTAGACATATTTACATTCTTTCGTGTTTCGAAAAAATAAGAAGGAAGCCAACCAAAAATCTATCGTATAAGTATCGTATTGTTAGTCAAAATTACGGTTCAATAAGAGTTGCTTAAAAAATAAAGTGATCCCTGAGTTAAAATTTGTTTTAGCTGCCATTAAGTGCTTGCCTTGGGTAAGTGTTTTCCTGTAATTAATACCTTTGGAACATAGTCAATGCTAACTGTTTATTGTACGTCAGTTCTGTTGCATCCGTGTGACAGAATGTCTGAAGATGCCGAAAAGTGAAACCCGGGTCGTTAGTGACAAAACATGTGGAATCGTACAAAGTTGTAACAATTCAAATTTAATTTTGAAATTCCATCAAGCACTTTCAGTGGATAACATAAATTATATTAATTTTCGTTTTGGCAGTCTAAAAAAATATATAGTGAGAAACATTTCTCCTCGAGTTTCAAAATATTAAAAGCGAGCATGCTTGATAGAAAGTTAGTTGGATAATGCCATGGGTAGTCTCCATATGCCCTCAAGTAAAGAACCCTCAAAAATTTCTTCTGACCCTTTTCAAGGACATATTTAAAATTCCTTGGGACCAAACAATATACCCACTCTCAAGCCTGTACTAATACATTTATATCAAATATTTGGTGGTATAGAGCAGTGGTCGGCAAACTTATTAGCCAAAGAGCCAAATATGAACATAACAACAATTAAAAAAAAAATTGGAGCCAAATCTGCTTATTAAGTAAACTTTTATTACATTAAATAAGTAGTACACTAAATAAAACTAAATTTCATACTTAATAAATATTTATTAATGCGAACAATGTGCTTGCATCTCCTTGGAAAGTTTGAGTAAGTCAGGTTTTTTAAATGAAAATATTATTGCGGCTTCCTTGGACATATGTGCCAGAGCCGCACTTAAGGAGTCAAAGAGCCACATGCGGCTCTGGAGCCGCACTTTGCCGACCTCTGGTATAGAGGATAAAGTCCAACATTTTCTATACTTTGTTGCAGGTTATCTCAACGTTAGTCACATCACATCAGTCTTGTTTTCTTCTAAGGCCAACTATTATTGATTTATTAATGTTTTATATTACAATGTTAACACATGTTTTTTTTGTTTTCATAATGTACATTATCGATGATTATGTTTAATAATTATGAAATTTAATAGCACTCGTTGAAACTCGCAGAGTTTCATTAGCCAATGTAAATAATATCATTACTATATTACATTTTGAATACAAACAATATACACCAACAATTGTATGGTGAATTCGGGTGATAAATTTTTTCTGATTGAGCTTTTGCAAACTTGAATGTATTTTGTTTGAGTTATGGCTTCTTGGCATGGCGCTTTGTGCAAGTTGTGAATAAGAAAGCCATGAAATATGCCATTCTTAAAATGTACAGTTCCGTAAAATGAATACAAAGTATTAATTTAGATAATATATCGGTATTTTTAAATTGATGAAAAGAAATATACCAAAATTTTATAATACCCATTAAAAAATATTTATATTCTATAGTCAATCTGTCATCTTACTTGATTTGCTTATATATATTTATTTCCGCCTTTACCTCGATAATAAAATAAATGATACATTTTTTCCAGAATCAAAAGAGCACAGAGCAGCAGTGTTTGTTATGATCACTTGGGATGTTTTGAAGATTCGGGGCCATTCGGATATCTGGAAATGTTACCCAGTCCACCGAAAGAGATAAATACAAGATTTTTATTGTATTCAACAAGAAGCAGGTAGGTGGAGGACTACGGCATAACTAAGTTCGCAATTAATATGTACCCATTATAAGTATGATGTACATATGTTTTACTTTCAAGGTATTCACTGTCACTTTTTGATTGAAAGGCATGATATTCAAATAAAAACACATTTTTTCGTTTCTGATTTTGCTCATTGCGAGCTCTAAAGAGAATTAAGGTACTCAGTTTATGTTAATGATTAGGTGAGAATCTATCTGTATACTGAAAGTTTCAAAAAGAAAACCGAAAATTGTTTGAATATTTTAAAATAGTTATTGATGAATTTTCAACATTAAGGATCCATAGTTTACAACAAAGAGATCAGAGAGAAAGCAGAGATATACTATCGTAATATTTATAGTTAATTGTGAAAAGAAGCAGATTCAGCAGCGTTCCTGATTGAATTGTATATGGTTGTCTATTAATAAAATGATAATTGAAAATCGGCAATTACAGTTAGAAAATTAAGATAACACACCACTACTAGCATATAGCAATGTTAAATGTTTACAGCGGGGCATAGTAGTCTTCAGACTTTCTGCGAGCGTAAAAGATTTACGGTTTTTGTGTGTTATGTGTCATATGTTAGTTTCTTACTTGTGGAACTACAAAAAGTATTTATGGAAAAAAAAACTTCACAAATTCCTTCGGCATTAATAGTCAACTGTGGTATATAGTGCTTAGCCTGTAAACAGGCTAACTCCACTTGGCTAAATATTTCAGAGCATCAAATGTGCAGACAGTTCGTGTGTTTCTCTTTGGAAAAAAATACTAGATATTTTATTCTTTATTTCAAGACAAAATTAAGAAATAACAAATACTTACATTCCATAAAAATTATAATTTGATTACTTTGTAGTTACACACATAATATATGAAACTCCTCGGCAACAGTGCCACAAACCAAAAATATACAGTTTTTAATTGTGGACTATCTTGGTCAGTATTTATGATAATGTAAAATGGCCATACTTCTTATTAGTACTTTTTGTAAATAATACAGATTATTGCTTTGTTGTAATTACTTTAAATATGTTCTATTATCCTTAAAATAACAAATTGACTGTTTTACAAATCATTGTATGCAAAAAACAAAATGTTATGTTTCCGCTATGCAGATGGATTGGTTCAGTTGAGTTTGTATTATTATCAAGACAAAGAAATAGGGAATGTTGAAAACACATTGGATTTATCATTTTAAAGGGGTGACATTCCACTGCTTGATGTGCCATTTGGAAATATGTCAACAGCATGGAGCTGGGCTGACCGAGCCTTCAACTCATCGATTCCCACTAAAGTGATTGTTCACGGTTTTGGCTCCAATTGTGATCATGTTTGGGTTTACGAAATGAGATCAGCATTGATGGCAGTTGTAAGTAAAATAGGAACTATATAATTGATTAACTTCTAGCAAATAAATAAAGGTTAATATGAATTTATCATAATAAATTTACCGTTTATTTATAATTTTGTGTACTGTACAGTTTCTTATGTAAATTCCTACAAGTTTTTCAAGTTTTTTTATAAATTTTTGAGTGACTTTATTGTATACAAGATAATTTCATATATTTTTTACTTTTACCCATAAATTCAAAGAGAGACATCATTATCATAAAAACTATTTTTAATATTGTCAAATTATGAGTGAACAAACAATGAGAAGATAAGTTGTAGCTGATATTCTATTGCTCTCATAATATTTGGTCATCATATAAATGTATATCATTTTGTTTACAGGAAGAATGTAACGTAATTTGCGTGGATTGGGAAGCGGGAGCCATAATTCCAAATTATGTCCGAGCAGCCGCAAATACACGATTGGTTGGAAAGCAACTTGCGATGCTATTGGAAGGTATAGAAATTTATTAATTTAAGCATATTGATGTAAATATCCATACTTAAATATATTTTAGGCCGTGAAATGGTTTATGTACTATCTACTAGATTAGTGACCAATGTATGGGACACAGCTTGACTGATGAGACGGAGAATAGCAACATTTCCGCTGATTTTATCACATTGCTGTAGTATTTTGATAATTCCTATAGATGTTGTATGGTTCTAATAAATGAAAAAACTGGTGTTTGGGACACGCCCTACAAATATTCTTTGAAGGCATGATAGGCAGATTATCTACTTTTGTTTCAATTTTGTTCTGGAAAACTTATGGTGTGTATGGTATTCAAGGCCTATATATACATGTATAAGTATTTTGTGTGTTACTAAATTTAATATCTCTCGTGCTTGATAAGGTATTGAAAAAAGATTTTGCTATCATTGTAGGTCTGGCAAGTCACATCAATTTAAAATTTGACAAAGTTCATCTTATCGGGTTCAGTCTTGGAGCACATGTTGCCGGATTCGCTGGATCACAGTTACAAAATATTTCCAGAATCACAGGTAAAAATTAAATTACTAAATAACTGTTGTGAGTGAATTGAAAAAAGTATAAAATATACGTATTTAGTGCTATGTACAACAGGCGAAAATGCTACTTATTGAAATTTGTTCAGTAATCTTACTCTCTGTTATCTCATAACAATATAAATTAATGATTGATACAGGAGTTTCAGTGGTTCCTTTAAATCAGCCATACTCAAACTTTTTTTCCTACGGGCCGCATTCCAATTTTTGCTTTTCTAGGTGGGCCGCAACATATTAATAGTAAACTGTAAATGTAACACATACTATACTGCATACATATGTATGTATTATGATGTCAAAAAAACTGTTTTTTTTTTTGTGAATATTTATTTGTTTATTAAATAAGACTTACCAGCATAAAATAAGCATAAAATATTTTGGTAATAAAAGGAAATTTTGTCTACCAAAAGCAGGTTCCTAGATACAACTTTAAAACTTTAAATTAAAGATGAAAGGAGAAAAATAAAATAAAAATTAATGTGAATTATCATATTGAGTCAAGCTTTGAACTATCTTCGTTACTTCGCTACTCTTAATATATCATCAAGGTAAGAATCAGTAAGCCGATTTCTATACACGCTCTTCACATATTTCATTTTAGAATATGACGATTCACAGAGATACGTAGATGAGATATTGAAACTATGTCTAAAAAATACCAACAAAATATTTGGTGACTATTATCATTTTGGGCCGAACATAAGAGCTATTTGGGCCGAACATAAGAGCTATTCGGGCCGCATGCGGCCCGTGGGCCGCAGTTTGAGTATCGCTGCCTTAAATGTTAACTATTGTACAATTTATATAAGTTTTCAAAGTAAACACTAAAACAATAACATGTGAGTCTGTTACAAAAAAGGTCTAGACCCTGCAGGCCCCCTCTTTGAAGCGCAAGACCCCCGTGCTCGACTTGACAGTTCCGATGCAATGTTTGTGGACGTTATTCATTCAAACGGAGAGAACCTGATTCTCGGCGGCCTCGGTTCATGGCAACCGATGGGTCATGTTGATTTTTATCCTAACGGTGGCAGGATGCAAACGGGATGCTCTAACTTGTTTGTCGGAGCGGTGACTGATATAATTTGGTCTTCTGCAGTCGAAGGAAGATCACTTTGCAATCACAGGAGGGCTTATAAATTCTTCACAGACTCAGTTTCTCCGAAATGTCATTTTCCATCATTCCCATGCGAGACGTATGATGACTTTTTAGCTGTGAGTATAAAAATTGGGTACTGGAATGGATCAAATTTTATGTCAAATTGATTGATATTTAAGGTGTTAAAATAATTGCAATATGTTAGGGTCGGTGCTTTGGGTGTAATGGAGATAAGAGATGTGGAAATATGGGATATTACGCCGATCGGTCCACAGGCCGTGGGCAGTTATATTTATTGACAAGGGATGAAGAGCCTTTCTGTGGTAAGTCGTTTTATGAATAAATTATCATTTATACAAACCGAGAATCACTATGTATATTGGATAATTAATTATTAGTAAATTCAAAATCTTACAGCTCATCAATACCATGTCAAAGTGGAAAGTTCGAGGGGAAATCAATCTGCTGTCAGCTATGGAAGAATACTATTAGCCCTGGTCGGTGACTCTGGACTCAATGAAACATTTCCAATGACTCGGTAACTATTTCATTTTCATTCTTACATTTCATTATCCTCAAATCATATTGTATTTGTCAATATTTATTTTATTAATAAAAACAAACTCAGCAAACTGTTTTGTTTTGGTAATGCAAGAAATGTCATTTTTCAATTTTCGCAGATGTCTTCAGATACCAAAACAAATGGTAAACTCAAATTTCAACTGGATGATAATTTAATTTTGAATTCTTGCAACTTTGTATGATTCCACATGTTTTGTCACTAATGACCTGGGTTTTGTCTTTCGGTAACTTCAGGCATTCTATCACACGGATGCAACAGAACTGACGAATAAAGTTTAAACCTCATACAATGTTGTAAAAATTTTAATTTGATATTGAAAATCCATCAAGCACCTTCAGTTGATATGATAAAAAAATAATAATATGTAATTAATAAAATGATTATGTCGGATAGTTAAATATATGAGTAATATTATAAATTAAACACATTTTCTTCAAATTATAGTAAGGATGATGCAGAGCTAACTGTGGGTGGAATATTATCCCGAATGTTGGTTCCCCATCCAGCTCTAGGGGTCCCTGTAAAGGTGCAACTTATATATCAAGCTTATTCAGGATGGATAAGTTCAGGCCTCAACAGATGGACTATTGACAAAGTGCTGCTCAGCGACAGTTTTGGTAAAACGTATGTTAGCTCATAATATAATAATAAATTTAATGAAACAAAAAATACATAACACGGTGAAAAAATAGCAATGTATTTTGTAGAACTAAAATACATTGCTATTTTTTCACCGTGTTATAATGGAGTTCTACCAAGTGAATGCCAATTCAATCAATAAAAAATACATACTTATGTTTTTTCTGTATTAATTGAGTAAATTTTTTTTCCAGCTCATCAATATGCAAAAAGGGATTGGTCTTGAATTCCGGTTCCCCAGTTGTATTGCCACTTTATCCAGGAAATTGCAATCATCCAGTTGAGGTAAATTATATTTATAAGAGAGCCAAAATACTATTAACATTTTTTTTAATTATAATAAAAATTCTATAAACATTTATGGCTTAAAATCCTGATGATGTAGCTCATATACTTTCAAAATAATGTGTTTTTCTCTTAATAGATTATTAATAATATACAAACATTCAAAGCTAGTATAGCAATGTACAGAAAATAGTATAGAAGTGAATTAACAGAATCAACAAAACTAGATCTTTCATTTGACACAACAGTCATTGAAAATAAATTTCTCTTTTTTTTCAGATAATTGATGACACCAAAAAATTATCATCTGACACAAATGACACAGAGAACAAAATTTCAGAAGACAATGTTACTTCCCATAAGCCATCATTTATACCTACACAAGTGGTCCAAATAGGGGACGAAATAATAGGAAAAAATAAGTCTGATTATCAGATAGATAACATTGCTAGTCCATCAATTAAGAGAGAAGACGTCTTTGTTACAGCATCTAATGAAAAAAAAGTGATCCATAAAGATGCTTATGTTAAATCTAATCACAAATTGAAATCCTTTCATATATCAGAGACTATCAAAGATAGCCCGTCGCCAAAGCCAAACGTGATACCAATGGGCAAGCACTTTCGCATAGATGCAGAAAATAACACATCCGATCCATTACTTTCCATATTTGATGCAACTGATATACTTAACTTACCATGGCAGCCACTTCTAGCCAATTCTCTTGATAATACTCCGAACGAAAGAGAGAGTGGAAGAGCATTTGGAAGTATTAACACAAAGTTCACAGCATTTCCATTTTTCGATAACAGTTTTACTCAAAATATTAACGCCACATCTGAAATTGTTGAGCCAATATTGAAAGCAACATCTGGTAAGAATGCTAGATCGCATGATATCAATAAAATCAAAGGTGAAATCACCGAACCCATTCTCGGATCTACAACAGTCAAAACCGAAACTAATATATTGAAAATTTCAAAACCCGCACAGGTGAGAACAAACAGGGCACCAAAATATTTTGAAAACACTTCAGCACCTTCTGTATCTGAAACAGTAACCAATCAATCGCATTGGGTACCATCATACAATTTATTACCACCCCAGTCAGAGGCGAAAAATATATGGGATCAAATAAACAACAGAACTACCAACAATAGAACAAGTAAATCTAACCATTTCAACGATTCTGATGCCAGCTCCTCAAATGACGAGACTTTTAGTCTATTTCAATGGCAGGGTAGAGATAAAAAGGATATTATCGAAGAAAAAAACAATTCTGGCAACAGTTTTACAATTCAATTTCTGCCAAGTCGATTAGTCTCATTTTTAGAAAAGGCAGAACGGTATGCAAGAAATACACTTTTGCCTCTTGTCTCTGCCTACACTCCAAAGTTTTTGATGTTTGGACAAGATATGAGCACTTCTGAGCCTTCTAAAAAAGTCAAACATAAATTTGTCCCCCTCGAAGACGTGCCATCCGATTCAAAAAATATTTTGATACCTGAGCAGACACAAGAAGAAAAGATAAATTTGGTAAGGAATATAAAACCCCCCAATACAAATGAAAGTGTGTCAGAGAAAATAGTAGAAAGAATAAGTATGACAACTGTTAAATCTAAGGATAAACAAACAAGTACAGTTTCAAGTTCTATAGAAGAAAATCAAAATTCAGAGAATGATGTAATCAAAATTGTGAAAGCTCCTGATATGACAACGACCACACTTGCGCCAATAACAATGCAGTCACCTCTCAATTCGTCTGAGAAGATCATTATAGTGTATCCAAGCAACACCCGAGATGATAGAAAAATTCAATCCCATACGTATTCAGAAATAATGCAGTTTGAGTCATTGTATCAACAATCTCTTCAAAATTCACGATCTAGCGCGACGACAAAAGATGGACCAGACTTGCAATCAGGCAGACAATATGACAGCACTAATATTAATCCTGGCATTCATATTGACCTTCCAACATATGAACCTCCCCTCAGTACTAGTCCGTACCCTTATGTGCGATCATTTTCCACTATGCCCCAATTTATTCCGGTATCATACTCGACTGAATCACAGACTATTTCAAATACTGAGCATTCACAAGAGACATCAAACTGAAGAAATGTTTGTCATCTCATATTTGAATTACGATAAGTAACTATTGCCACATTTAATTAATAATAATTAACCCTTTAGCATCATATGTCATATGTAATAAATATGGTAAATGGGCAATGTAACGCAATAAATAGTATTGGAAACTGCAATTCCCTCATTGATATGGAGCAGACATTACAATTAGTGATGTGAATGGGTTGATTTGACAACCAGTGAGATTTCGTTTTGTTTTAAAGCACAGACTTGGAACTTTTGGTCAAGTGAGTTTCACTTTTGTTTTTACTGTGGGAAAAAAATCTCCCAACATTAGGGTTACTTCAATTGTGATTGAATGCTGATCGTGTTGTTTATTATATCTGTTTTGTCATGTAACAGTTTTGAAAATCGAATTTGTTTAATCAACCTGGATTGGGTTTTAAGTCATCAGTTTGTGAATTAGAAACCTTGTAATGTTACTTTTATTGCAAAGTTTCTTGGTGCATTTATGAATATACCATTATCATGTTATAACAGTGTAATACAATACTGTATAATGGCAGTCTGTTAAGACTCCTTTCCCAAGGTTTCAAATGGTTGTCGATCATGGATTTATAAATCATTGCTTTTCTGTAATTTTAAGAAATATTTAATGAGGGAAAAAAAATCTGTATGATTAATTTTCTATAGATATTTAATTGCAGAAAATTAATATTTCACCGCTATGCTATGACTTGAACCTCGTACCCATGAAATATATTTTAATATTTCTCAGCTAACTCTTTTCTACACTAAATCAATTTCTAATGACGATCTATGATTTCAGTATCGAAGCCTACAAAAAAATATATTTTTAGACACTATCAACAGTATACTTGCCTCTTGAAAAACTTTATTTTAATGATATGTCATTACAGCAAGATTTGTTATATATTCATCCAATTTCAATGGCTATAAGAAGAAGGGTGCTTATTGTTACAAAATTAGGTCTAGATATTAAGTGATGTTTCTAAGGGCAAATTTAAGTACAAGACCATTAGTCTTCTCCTTTATTTATTACTATAAACAAGTCATAATTCAACAATTTTCAGCTCTTCATAATTATGAACTGTTTAAAAGGTAATTACAGAAGAGCTTTGCAGTCATACGAAATGTTCTTGTGACAATTGTTTTCACTATGGATATACACATGAGTGCTTAGAATTATAGCTCACATTTTCAAGAAAAAAATCTTCATGAACTACCATAAATATTAATATCAACCAGAATTGGAAAATAGATTCTTCATAGATTATAAGAAAAACTGACCATAGTTTGATTCTTTTTAATTTACGCACATCATTTTCTGACATATTGAGTGCGGACCCCAAAATTCATCATTCATCATGATTTTAATACAATTTAAAATAACCTCCATACCTAACTATATTTCTTAACATAGATAAATGCATTTAGAACACAATACATATTTAACTCAAAAATTACAAAAATACAAAATGTGAGTATTGATTCCAGGTGACTCATATGATGAAAGTGGAATTAACAACACTAATATTAATGATTCATTGTCTTTTTATGTACAATTTGTATCGGAATCACTTATTTGATCTAAGATTTTAAAATGTTCTACTATTTAAACACGAAAGCTGCTTGGGAACCTAAATTCCTCTTCACCAATTGTTTCTGCACGTGAAAAAATAACAGATAGTACATATTTACTAAGAAGCAGGTGCCAAAGTGTTGGCTGAAAATTCACCAACTAAAATAAAACGAAAAATAATTAAAATTGGTGAAGAGTAAATATGTGCCAAAATAAAACCGGTATATTTGATTTCACTCGCTAGAACTGACATTCTAATTTACCGTCTGGATTGTGGAAAACTGCATTTTACATAGGGTGGTTACAGATTCGTAGGCTATTATTAAAGGGGTCACAGCGTACAGGTTATGCTCTAGCATGTGTATAAAACCAATTCTTGTCCATAATAGTATATCCAAAATATTGCTTATGCGAAGCAATTTTGAAATCTGTTGAATTTTAAACAAGAAATTCAAGGTAGCATTTTCAATTCGATTGTAGTAATTTCTACGGAGTGAACTGAAAGTATTGTTTTTTAAGTATAGTTATTTAAATAATTTAAGATTTCAAAGTCATTGTAAATAATAGGTCAAAAATGCCGTTTGACTTAATGAAACTACATGAAGAAAATGTGTTTAATTCTAAAAAATTATATTTATTTTTTACATTTACCATAAATTTTGATAAATGTACCTTTCCTCCGATTTAAAACTATTCACAAATAGGTTTAAAAATATTGATTTAAGTTTTGTTATATTGTTTTACATATTTGTTTTTATTATTAAAGATAATTTATATTTTTTTTTCATATTTTATATTTGTGTTAAATATATGATAAAAAATATAACTTGTTTTCAATTTGTACCCAACTGATGAAATAAAACAATCTTGAAATTATTTGTTTTCACATTTAATATCATTGAAATTTAAATCAGAATACAATGCATACCGAGCGATAAACAATTCAAATGGGAATACAAATATATAGATTACATCATAAACTTATCTTTCTGCTGTGTAAGAATTTTAGCAGAAGACTTGGCATCTAGGAAAAGTTGCGCCGCTTCTCTGACATCTGAGGCTTGCACTATCGACTTGCCTTGAACACGGGCAGTGAGGGAAGCAGGTGTTAAGAGCTGGGCGGCATATCGTAAAGTAGTTCTCGATCCGACTTCACTTAATGCACTCAATGCCCCATCGTCGACTGCTACACCTTCTGTAGTGGCACGCAGTTTTAAGATCTAAAATCACAATGCAAGTAAAATTAAAATCAAAAATACCAAATGGGGGTATACAGTGTGATAACTATGTAACGATTGCCTGTTTTTTTTAATATTTCACAACAGATAATCAACAAAAGTTACGCAAGACTTCAAAAAGAATTATCCTTACTTGGTGGAGCTCACTTTTATTGTATGGCAGTGTACGTATTATAAGTAATCGATCTAGTAAATCCAATGGAATGCCGTGAGGAGATATAATATCTTCAGTGCCTCTGAAATAGTAATAAATCAGATTAAGAGCATCAATCAATATTTATGACTAACATAAAAAAATCACCCTGCTCCCTACTTTGAAAAATCAATGGAGGTTAAACATTTGACATCAATAAGTTTGTCTACTAAACATTTGCATTTTTTAAAAAAAGATAACCTTCAACCCTCAGGCACATATGTCTGAAATAAATTTTTAGTCCAAGAGATAGGGCAATTTTTTTACAGAGGTAGGCGTTAGAATTGATATATTATTAGATAGACAAGATTTTTAATCAATAACACTTTGAGAATCACAGGAATATTCTTGACTTTTTTTTGAAAAACATGTCTGGGCAAATGCTTCAATAAAAATGGTTAATTGTCTGTTTCTGATTTAAAATTATAGCTTAGATGTTTTATGAAGCTATTTGACTGAAATCTGTACACTTTTCCTTTTCTGAATGCACAAAAAAAGGAGCATTGTTTTCAAATATGGCTGTCGTGGGATTGGTTTTGATCTACATACTGAGCTCATCATACAGGTATGAAGGGTTAAATAGCAACATTTTTATTATAAAAAATATTCAACATCTCACCTTATATGACATCGACCTCTGTTTGTTGCAAATATGACAATAGGTGCAATTGCAGATTCAAGAGCTCTATGTAAATAGGTAAAGGTTTCAATATCTAGCATGTGTACCTGAAAAAAGTTCAAATGTGATTTTAAATTAAAACAGGTATATATTATAGCACTTGACAGAAAGAAAAACAGAGTAGTAAATAACTGCTACATGTTATGTTTGAATCGCAAAAAAAATTACATAGACATTGACTGACCTCATCAATAAACAGAACACCTGGAACTAATTCAGCGATACCTTGGTCGATATACCGATTTACTACTTTATTGATTTCTTTTCGTAATTTATCTGAAATCAAAAAAAGGACAATGAAATCACCATTTCTACATATTTCAAAGGACACTGATGAACAAAGAAAAAATTAAGGAACTGTGAAATGTGAGGAAGCTTCAAATGATATATTTTTTTAATAACTACACGAAATTCCTTTTTTAAAAAAATCCTTAATATTCAAATTTGAATAGTTGAAACTTTGTTTCCATAAGTTTTGTCACTAACGATAGATCAACGATAGGGTCAAGAAAATCAATAAATTGGGAAATGATAAATACAGAATTATTTAAAATTGTTTTTACAAGTACATGGCCGGGACTGTATAAAATAAACTAACATGCGATTCCACTGTAATTGTAAAAGGAAGTGATCATTCAACTTTAATTGACAGTAATATTCAGGTACAATAAAAAGCGAATAATATTTTATATAGATCACTTTTAAGGTGTTAACTGTCACTTCTTGATGGAAAGGCATTATATTTTAAATAATAAAAACACATTTTTTTAGTACTTATTTCCACAATATAATTATAATTATATAATTATAATAATATTTCCACAATATATTGTGGAAATAATTATAATAATATTTCCACAATATATTGTGGAAAGAAGTACTAAAAAAATGTGTTTTTGTTATTTAAAATTTTATATAGAGTTATTTTGATAATCATAGATGTCAATAGAGTTAGCAAAAAAACACTTCTGATTACCAGTAATTTCTGTCTTTTTTGGTTTCATGAGTTGTCCCATCATAGACATGATATCTTGACCACCTTGGGGTCGTGCATTAGCACAGTCCAAATCGTGTAAAGTAACATCTTGAACCACTTCTTTTTTTTTGTGAACATCGCCTTTTGGTAAAGGCACATATTCTTCAGCCTACAAAAATGGAATTGAAAAACAAGGTAAATAAATAAGTCTGTATATATTGTTTAAAATGCTTTCAAGAATAAAGCATTAGCAAGTAATTCAATAACATAATTTACAATTTAACAACAAAAGATTACTAACTTCTAAATCAAACTCTGTAGCATAGGTATCACATCTTCCTTGGCGTTTAATAGCACCAGAATTTGCCTCAATGTAGATTACATCTCCGATTTCCACTTTTTCTTTTTGTAATGATTCATAGATGGTGGGATCAAGCTTGAGTTGTTTTGTGCCCTTGGCGGTTTTCAAACCGATAATGACATGAGATATAACTTTCCCGTAACCTAAAACATACAGCATTACACAGTTTATGAATATACAACTATAAGTGCTACATTTTTTGTTCTTCATATTATAATACTTTTGAAGTTTTTCAGTGAATTTATAATTATATTTCAATATTTAAGTAATTCGATACACAAATGAAAAATAAATTATAAAATAAAAAAATAAGAATCTTCTAAAATTATATTTGAGAATTGTTTTTGACAAAGCAATATTATTTACAATCCATTATTCCAAGTCATTCGCAAAAAGTCAAATATTTTACGTTACTCACTCCCACAAAATCTATTTTTCAAAAAGTAGGTGGAAAAGTTAGGACTTGAGCAGAAATATTTGCAAGCTAATTACTTTTCTTATATTCCATTAGAGGATCAAGTGGGTTGTAGGAAATTTGGACATTAGACATGACTGCCTTGGTATACAAATTCAAAAATTAATTTCAGTTCCAGTCTGTGCGAACTGACCTAACCGAAATTAACACTTTGGTTACAAACCAAATTTCATAAAACTTTCAAAAAAGACGGGAATGATTTTTTTAAATTAAGTCAATGAAATAAGATCAAAAGCAGTATATAAGCTCAGGAATCAAATAAAAAAATTTAAAAAAAAAAAATTTAAGATAAAATATAAGTTAACATTTTTTTTTTACATAAATAGCAATTTTGATTATTGAATAAATTCAAGAATGATTTGCAATGCAAAGTATATAAATATCAATTAAAAAAAATATTACTAAATCCAAAATAAGCCAAATGTTTGTTTTTCTTTTTTTATATAAAAATATTCATACAGATAAATGTGTATTAGTGCATTCAAAAAAGATGGACCAATATCGTCCCGTGCGCAAAGGTACGGTACGTTAAATTGGAGCCAAAATCAGCAGCAATATATAGCTGCAACATCTTTTTTGTAAGGAAAATGAGTAGAGCTTTATTGCTGCTCCATAACCAAACGGTCAATATAATTTGATGCCAACTAGATTTATTTAATCACAATTAACTAAATAAATAATTTGAATAGCCTACCACCATCAGTTGCAGTTTCAGTTTCAACTGGTGTTAGTTCTGTGACTTCACCTTCGTAAACTTCTTTTGTTTCTCTGATCCTAAGCCCGATGGCCCGTCGAAAGTTTTCCATTAGAACCTCTGTTTTCTTTATCTCTGAACTATAGACCTCGCTGCCTACCATTGGACAGAATGGAACTTTGTTTCCTAGATCTTGAGCAATAGCTAAAGCGATCGCAGTTTTCCCGGTGCCTGGAGGTCCAGCCAATAATAAGGCTCTACCAGCCATTTTTTTACTGCGAATCATATCAACTACAACTCCAGCTGCCTGGCAAAAAAAAGAAATATTGGGAGGATAAGCATGAAAAGAAAAAAAAATGTTTATTCACAGCAGTTATGTGGTTAGAGAATACAAGAGATCATTCGGGTTATCCTTTAAATGCAAATGGATTTTAAATACAATAACCAGCATGTACTGAAGAATCATCATAACTGATCTTGATACACAAAACATATCTATGACCCTAACGAATGAAAAGTTTATCAAAGATCAAATTTTAAGAAATCTGTAAAATGAATGCTTTGGTAAACATATTTAAGGTTAGATGTCAAAAATGAGTCGCAAAATTACTGACTATTATGGAATAAAAACAATTATTCACATCGAGTACTTACTTCACGTGCCATTTCTTGGCCCACAAGTCCGGCAGCCATCTGAATTGCTGTCCCATTTTCATCAAGACCCAAACCTTTGATATGACTATGAGCCGATATTCTTTGGGTTTTAGCGGTACTCTTAACTTCTTCAATCTTCATCGTAATTTATATCGGATAGAATAACCAGTCGATGTAGTAAGTTAGAGAGATTATAATATATATGTGAACCACAATTATGATATTATTTGGTCAATATAAATCACTATAGAAACAAACGACAAGCGCGGTAAGCTTGAAGTTGTATATTGTCTACCGCGCTAAAATTTACTAGTATACTTATGGCATGTATTAAACATAGACTAGATCAGGGCTCTTATTTTTCTACACATACGGATCGATAAAAAAAGGGATAAAAAATCGCGGACCACTAATCTGCAATAAAAATGGTTTTTTTAAACAAAATTTTTATAATCTTTTATTGTGACAGATTGTCATAAACATAACAATAACTCACAAATATATTATGTATACTGTGAAATCTCGATTCCACGTTTTCCAGGAGACCCTAAAAAACGAAAAATGCGGGAAAAATGTATGTGAGAAACCTTAAAAAAATAATAAAAATGAATTCTTAAGAAAAAAAATATCAAGTCTCTCACTTTATTTTCCAAATATAGGGTTTTAAAAAATTTGATAAAAATGAGAGAGTTTTGTAAAAGTTATATAATTTTTATTTTATTTATTGAAATAATCGAACAATGTTTTAAACTTCTTCTCGTCAAATTCTTTATTAAAAAGAAATTCAAGACATTTAAGCGAATTATATATTTCATCGTTAATTTCTTTATAAGATTTAATTTGCTCAAATTCAAACATTGTACTAGAGAGAAATATTTACCTACCAAAACCAGTCAATCGGGATAATATTATCAAACTTTATTCCAAAAATATATTTTTTCATCTAGATAAGTCATAAAATATACATTTAGTGACTTCTATCGAAAATTGAAATCAATTTTCAATTTAGCTTGGTTAGAAACAATAAATTCTGAGAAATGTTTATCAGTTCGGGAATACATTTATATAGTCATGCATGTCAAAATATCATGTAGTGGATGAAAATTGAAAAAATCTTGTCTTCGCCTATTTCTCAATAGAGGGCTTTTCAATTCTATCAGCTTATTCGATTACTGCAATCTGGTACATGATGCAACTTGATCTGAGTAAAAAAAGATCCATAAAATTGAATCAATCAATCTATATTCAATAGACGCCAATACCTAACCTATTTTATACATTTGTATCTAAACACATACTCTTGAAATATGAATTACGGCAAACCTTCACAAATACCATTAATATAAAACACTAGACAACTAAGTTGGTGTACAAAGTTGAACGTTGAAGATACTGATAACAATATATAATGAATATATAATACCGACAATCCTCGTATACAAAAATATATGAGTGTACTTCGATAGGATTATAATGTATAATTTGTGAAAAGAATAAATGATGTTTATTATTCAAAACCAATATCAATAATAACTGAGCACCTCAAAATGTGTAATATATCAAGAGCACATTAATTGTGATATATTACATTATTTATAAAAATACATAGACCATCTATATAATATGGCAGCTGAATAATAAAAAATATGAAGACTTCATATACCATTATATTTGTATTTAGCTCAAACTTATTAATTGCAAAATGAAGTTATAAAAAAATCTCTTTAAAATATATTAAATTCAATATAAACATATACATATATAAAAATCTACACCAGTGACAAATCGATCTCTATACATTTTCTAAGCAATTGTCCTTAGATGACATAAGCTTTTGTACGATTCCTATGACTACTTGTAAATTGAATAGCGTTGCCAAGACCATGATTTTTATAATGACTGCTATGTAACTCCACACGATGTCAAATAGTTATTTTAAAAGAGGTCATTTAAACATTTGCCGTATTTTGATTATTAGCAAAACAAACAGCTTTTACGGTCATATAATTTTTAGCAAATGAAATGAAATGAAAAAAGAGTAATTTATATATATATGTTAGAGAAAGATTAAGAAGATTATTCTGTAAGGAAATAATCATTTTTGTTCACTCGAACTGTATTAAACATTAAAAAACTGGTAGCATTGGGTCAATCCTTGCATAGACAATATTAAATTTCGTTTCACTTCTTTCCGGTCGAAACGTCGTGTCTCGTGGCTCTTTGGTGAAGTGTAGTTTCAAACTAAAGCAATAATATGGCATTTTCTGATATAACCACCCCCCAGGGAGTCAAAGAGTTGAATGACTTTTTAGAAAACAATAGCTACATTTCTGGGTAAGTTATTAAAACGGTGATTTTTCAGCTATGTAAAAAATAATAACCCTACTGAAACCTTTCCTTTTCTTAAACCGACAAATTGGAAGGTGATAGAAACGAAAATACGATTAGCCGTATTGCCTTTTTTTGTTCAACAGTAATCATTTTTCCAGTAAACCTTCACTCTTTCATGAGGCGATTTTGTTTTACATTTTTGACTATTTAGTCATATGCTGAATTTTAACAGTAGTCATTTTGACCTGTCAGTTGCAACAAGTGTGTAAGAATGTATTTATGGAAACAAGTTGATAATCATTAACTTGTTTGTATATTTCTTCAAATTATACTTTTCGAGATGTCTGATTATGTTGAATTGCTGCCAGTATATTTACCATTAAGATAGCGAATCCTACCTCTGGTAGCTTACTGTATTGTTTCCTTTTTACAGGTATCAACCATCAAAAGCAGATCTTTCTGTATTTGAAGCTTTAGGCAAAGCCCCAGCAGCCACTCTCAAACATGCCCTGAGATGGTACAATCACATCGCCTCTTACAATGCCGCGGAGCGATCTGCTTGGGGTGGACAGGCCTGTCCCCTCAAAGCTGGGGCTAAAACTACCACTGCACCGAAAGCTGACGAAGATGACGATGTTGACCTCTTTGCATCAGATGATGAAGAAGAGGTAAATATAGTAACCCTTGTTCATATATACTTCATTGACAAGATGTACCTGTATTTTCTGTGAATAGTTTTGTTCTGCTGGAAACTTTCTGGAGCCTCTTTACATCGTTATATTATCACGTACTTAACATTTGTGTTACCTTATCATGCCGCACTGTATGCAGATGTTTTATAACTAAAGAAACAGTGTTGGTGTTTTTTTTTCATCTCAAATATTATCCCGCCACTCAATAAGCCTTACGTTATTATTGCAATGTTAGCAATTTTAGATTTGTATATTAGATATTAAAAAACGATTTTGAAGAATTATGACAGATCTTTTCTGGAATCGAGTGTTTTATCCTACAGCAAAATTTTAATAACAACTTGTCTTCTTTAGAGTGCCGAGGCAGCAGCTATTCGTGAAAAACGTCTGAAGGACTATGCTGAAAAGAAATCCACAAAACCAGTGCTGATTGCAAAATCCTCTATCGTCATGGATGTTAAACCTTGGGATGATGAAACAGATATGAAAATGATGGAAACCAAAGTTAGATCTATTACTATGGAAGGTCTGGTTTGGGGAGCCTCTAAACTTGTACCAGTTGGCTATGGAATCCACAAATTGCAAATCATGTGCATTGTTGAGGATGACAAAGTATCTATTGATCTGCTCACAGAAACTATCCAAGAGTTCGAAGATTTTGTTCAGTCTGTTGATATTGCAGCATTCAACAAGATTTAAGTTCTACAGCTACCCAATTTTGTCATGTTTTTTGCATTTTATTAAAAATTAATTTTCACACATGAAGTCTTTTATTTATTGTAAATAACTTAAAACTGTAAACCTTGTTTTTACGCTTTGTTTTTTTTCTAAAAGATTATGTGAAATCTTTTTTTTTTAATTACATATAAAACACTTAGCATCAAGAGTTGATGCTTATTCACCAAACATTTGGAAAATAATAGCCAAGAAAGCAGATATAAATTGAAGAGAAAATCTGAACCTGGCATCGCCTTGCTGAAACTGTTTATGTTTGGATCCTGGCCATATTAGCAACCGTGTTATTCTTTTTGTATATAACCGATCCAGGACTATTTTGTCGGTTTTATTGTATCCATGTGATATAATTCCTAGAGGTGCCGAAAGATGAAACTCTAGTTGTGATTGGCAAAAACTGAGGAATTGTAGTGTCGGTATTTGGTTGAACCAGAGCTCAAGTTGTTAAAAAAAAACGTGTGACTAAACCTTATTTTTGTCAGGTTTTTTCCTAACTTTCCTATTCATGAACATTAAACCACAGATTAACCAACCAATCCGGCAATTGTTTATTGAGATATTCTTCAAAATTGTCTTAATCGAAAAAGTAGTCATAGTCGCTCGTTTTTCATGATTCCAACGAACCCTGATCTAAAAAAATGACTCCACAGCCCTAGTTTGAACTCCAATATCACTACAGCTCTGTGGTACTTTCTTGTAGCACAATATAGACATCAATTCCTTTACCCTGAACCGGTCATCACATTCTGGTATATTCAAATCTAGCAATACGGAAGCAGACTTGCGTTTTGTAAGTGCACTTTACCACAAACAATTAAAAATGTAAAAATCAATCAACAATCATTTAACATTTGATTGCACAATTTTCCATTAACGGTGGGTAAAAAATCAAACTTGTCATTAATAAATAGTCATTGAATACATTTGTGTCGTTTTTATATAGTATGCAAGATTTTCAGCTTTATCGAACACTCCATTGCCCAGCATATTGGTCCATTATGTCTCACCCTTTGGGGGTAAACTTTGTATGATTTCACAGGCTTTGTTACTAACAACCCCGGTTTCGGCATTCTATCAGACGGACGCTACTAAACTGACATTCAATATTGAAATTCCATCAAGTACCTTCAGTCAATATTCTAAATTGGATCAATTTTTGTTGAAATAATTCATATTGCTTTTAATTCTGGCCTAGATATTTTTTATATTCAGTATGCTTGTGATTTTCTACTGAAGCTGATTCCAGAAAGAGTGACCAAAGAGAAATGGAATTTTATTGTCAAGAAACAACCAGATTCTAAGAATTAAATCATTTATGACACTTTAAAAATGTATTGATAGACAATCCAATTTTTTATGATTAAAGGCTTGTATTTTTTATTCAGTTATATATGCTTACAATGAAAAATGATATAGAAAAATGATCTTATTGAATCATTTGCTCTTCCATAACAGTAGCTATCCACTCAGGTTCTTTTGATGTTATCTTATCAATAATACTATTAACTTGATAGCACAAGCTTTGAATTTGCCGATCCCATTGAGGTAATACTTCTCGAGCTGCAACAGAAAATAGTCTGCAATAAGTTATTGATCAATAGTGAGCAAAGATGTAATTTTTGAATAAAAACTTTTTTCCTATTTGCAATAATGATAATATTTCAATGATTGGTGCATTTCTTTTTTAAATTTGAACATATTTTACATAGGAAAAAGAATTCTTAACTATTCACGGAGGGTCGAAGATGGTAACCTTAAAATTGATAATACTAGGTGTTGATGGTGGAAAACAGTTATTCTCATTTTAGTTTGCGGTTCTTTGTGTATGTGCTGGTAAATTAAAAATATCTGAGGATGTCATTGCAAAGCCCCACTTCCTTTATTGAGAATTTGAATTCATTGTTCTGAGATTATGTCACATGTTCTAGCGCACTGCCTGCATTGCAATTCATTCAATCTTTTAGTACAAAAATTACTGTGGTCCCAATGTAAAGTGTATTTGAGTTGTAGAAAGTACCATGATGACATAGAAGACTGTTCAAATCAGTCGATAGTAATCTTTTTAAGTAAGATAATTGTTATTATTATACCATGTAAAAGTAAACAAACAGTTTTTGTGAAGTGTAAAAAAGAAAAGTAGTTACTTTCGAAATGAACAAAGGAATCAATCTGGTCAATATATCCATTCATACGTCCTTCAGTAATCATTTGGCTTGCGATTCGTTCTGCTTTGGCTGGAGGAATTTCCAGGAGAGCTCCCAATTCCTCGAATTTTATATTATTATAAAGCTTACTGGCGGAGAGTAAATTGTGTTCAAATACAGCACGGTCCAAAATTGAAGATCCATCTACAGTGCTAGCCTGAAAAATGTTGGAATTGGATAAGTGGGCAACATTTGATACATTTTAGTCACAGATATTTACAAATTAAATTAGTCATGAATTTAATCAACAGATAATATCAACAAACTAAACAAGTAGTTCTTCTCAAAATATCGTTGAGCGACAGAACCAAGAGTAGCTTTTTGTGATTTGCTTAATCTCTTCCACTCTACCGCCCCAACGTATGGGACGGCAATGTGCAAGGCCTGTACGCGAGCGCCCCAGACGTTGGGATGCGAACATTCAAACATCGATAACTCAGGCAATCTTTTGCATATAGGACTGATTTTGGTTTTAAAATATCGCCCAATTCATCTTGATACTACCACCTCCATAAACTTGTCAAATGTATTAAGTTTAAATGTTTGAAACATCGTTTTTTTCAAACCCTTCAAATTTATTCCGACCCCGCCAAAGTAACAAAACAATTTGAAACTGAGTGCTAGACTCGCGTCTAACTTTGCATCAATCTCGCGACATTGCAATGTGACACTCCATGATATGTGACAGTAATGGCGCTTGTTCGATTGAGTTTGATTGGTGGCTTCGTTACGTCACGGTGATTTACGAGTGAGTTATTTGTTAGGGATATATTTGTTAAGGTGATTGTGACAACATAGGACATTTCTTTGTGTTTTTTAATGTTGTGAAACATTCCTATTGCATCTAGCTTCCATAAAAGCCAACCCAATTATTTTTTTATTGCTCTATTTATAGCTCTATGTGGAAAAATAGCAACGCGGACAGATTTAACACGGTGAAAAAATAGCAATGTATTTTAGTTCTACAAAGTTTCTATGAAAAACTTTCATGTTGATCAGATTAACAGAGAATCTATAGATTCCACATTGGGGACAATCGTAATTTCAAAGATACCACATTCTATCACGGACGCAACCGGTTCTATCGCATTCATGTGATGAATAAATCCTTGACTGACAAAATATATGATACATTCTAAGCAATTGTGTAACTCTACCTTTAGGCAATAAAAAAACAATACAATCTTTTTAATCCTGTAGATGTGTTTGAATGATGTCATAATGTGAAACGAATTTCAGTAAAATAATGACAACACTTGAGGTGTGGTTTGAACCCAAAAAAAATAGCACACAAGAATATTATGCTAGGCATGTCATTAGCAGAGAATGGGTTAAATTGTAGGGGGATAAAATTTGTGGAAAAAAATATTTGATTATTTATATGATGTAACTTTCAGACCATAAGATACATTCTAATTTTAAGTTGCCTTTTCTGTATATAAGGTGTGTCTAACTATGAAAAAAAAACAGGAATTAGAAATTGTTGTTGGCATCCAAGAGGTCCCAGCGAGAAACAGGATACTGATCACTAGTATAGTTAGGTCTTTCAATTTTATCCACTGCTGCAGTGTGTTTATTTTACGGTGTAATTTATGAACAAATCATTCACTAGTAAAGGAGATGTCCTATATTTAATCCTTTCCACGCTACCGTCTCAAGGTCTGTAATGGCAAGGTGTGGGACCAACACGCGAGCATCACAGACCTTGAGATGCGAACTTTCAATCGTCAGTAAAGCAGACAATCTTTTGCATACAGGACTGATTTTGGTTTTAAGATATCACCTGGTTTGTCCTGCTACTGCCACCTCCATACACTTGTCAAAAGTATTAGGTTTAAATTTTTAAAACATCAATTTTTCGAGCCTTTAAATTTATTCCGATTTCCGCCAGTCACAAATCAATTTTAAACTTCGCACCGAACTTCACACTGAACTTCGCAATATGAAACTCCATGACACGTGACAGTATTGGCACCTGTTCATTTGAGTTTGATTGGTGGCTTTGATTCGTCACGGTAATGGCGATTACGAGTGAGTTATTTGTTAGGGATATATTTATTAAAGTGATTGTGACAACATGGGAACATTTATTTGTGTTTTTTAATGTTGCGAAACATTCCAAATGCATCTGGCTTCCATAAAAGCCAACTAATTTTTTTTTTATTGCTCTATTTATAACTCTACATGGAAAGAAAACATTCTGAAAAATAGCAACGTCAACGGATTAAATTTGTATGAAAAAGAGCCATATGGATTGGGTTAATATTGAAAAGTGAACTATATTTTAAGTGGGTATATTTAAAGTACCTTTTGATGTGGTTGCATGAGTGCTTCAAACTCCTGTAATTCAGATCGTCTTATAATTCTATCCAAATACATTTTCTCAAGTATAGAGTACGCCGGCAACAGTTGACATCTTTCGTCTTTAAATAGTGTGGCAAGCATGCGGGATCTCTGTTGGCCTGTAACATGAATACCGAATAGTCATTTGTTTTATAAATTGGGGAAATTCTATGCCTTTCCCAAAGATTTTAACAATCATTCACATATAGCTGCAATTTTATTGTATCAAAATTATTTATCAAGCTATGCCGAGAAACAGTTGGATATGTATTTGTGTTGGAAAAGCAAATAGCATCAATTTAGGTTTCATCACTAACTTTCAAGTAAGATACAATCAGTGCACTATGTTCACATAGGAACTCGTCACTGAGATAAAAAATGCTGAATCAAATCTTTACTAGTTTTGCTCATTGCAAGCATTGAGTGGATGATTGTCAGTTGATAATGCTCGCGATGAGCAAAACCAGTCCTGATATAAAATATATTGTGGGTATAAGTACTAGAATATGTGTTTTATTATTTGAAATTGTATTCCTTTCTACCAAAAAGTGACAGTTAACACCTTAAAAGTGATTTTGGCACTAACCAGCTGAAGCAAGAACTGTGCAAATGAGAGCATTACGTAGACAAGTCATACGTTCATCTTCATGTATAATTGTACGGTATGACAACTCATTGTATCGCTGGGCAGCTTCAATAAATTTTCTGCAATAATTGAAATAAACATACAAAATCTTGAAAAGAGAATAGAGATCTTAATAAAAATAATGTGGATAATGACTGATGATATATATTTCGAATCAAAAGTAATTATAGCATATTAGTGCCAACACATCAATTTTTTTAAACCAATATGGAATAAACTCGATGAAAATTTAGTTGCGCAACCTGACAAGAAAAGGAATGGCAGATAACCATGTTCAATACCTATATTATTTAAATTAAGATTAGTAATAATAATAGAAATAGATTTAATAATTTTGAACCTAGAACCATTTGACTATTGGAGTATTCCGCAAATGACTGTCATTTTTTCATTAAAAAAAACTAGCATACAACATTTTTATGACATTGAACATGTTATAAGTTTAATTGTGAGTAAAGAATAAAGGCAGCATGCTGTTGCAAGCATATTTCAATATTGAAGAAAATTTACCTTCTATAATCTAAGACACGAGCATAGCACACTTTGTAATATATTTGTAATTGCTCATTAGTCGTTTCCGCCTGAAGTAACGATGCTCTGTTAACAAATGATTCTGCTTGAACTGGATCATCATCTTCCAAATATAAACGGGCAATTTTCAGGTAAGTTTCTAATTTATAATTCACAGAATATTGCCTGTAAAAATAATTTAGAAAAAAAATACTGAAATATAATATATGGAAAAAACATATCTGCAGTAATAGCATAATTAAAATTATGGCTTGCTTTGGTTGGCATATATAATAATAAAAATAAACTGAAGAAAAAAATGCACTAGTTGTATCAGATTATATCTTATTATTTTCGACTCTTTCTGCAGATAAACAGAGATTTTAACAATATATACAGACACAATAAATAGTGCAAATGCATTGGCAAAAATTGAATATTTTTTATCAAATGTAAATTTTCAAGTGGTGGATTCCATCAATGAACTGTGCAATAAGTAAAAATCTCAAACAAACAAACAAACAATGCAACAAAATATGAGATCAAAGACTGATATCATTTTAATATTAAACATTTTTTCTGATGTTTTATAAAACCACTTAATAAGTTTGTAGGATGACATATAAACCGCACCACTACTTATTCATACTATTTTTAGGTAGTACCAACCTTCAAATAATATATGTTGAAATTTCACATTTTGACCAGTAGTTACAAGTTTCAATGTTTTTAGGAGTGTTACTTTTTTAATTTTCAAAATTATGGAAAAATATGAATTTCATGAATTGATAAAGCATTGCTTTTTAATGGGAAAAAATACCATTCAAGCAAAGCAATGGCTTGAAGAGTGTTCCAGAGTCAGATGGATAGTCAGCTAATCATACAGCAATTGGTGAAAGCTGTTCAAAGCGACCAAAAATGCAAAAAGTCAACTGGGAAGGTTTTGGTGTCAGTATTTTGGGATGCTCATGGAATAATATTCGTCACTATCTTGAAAAGGGAAAAAGGATCAGTAGCAAATATTAAAAAGCATTATTAATTGAAAGAGAAAATTTCGTTGCTCCAAATGAAGTTGAAAAGAGTGCTCTTGCACTAAGACAATGCACCATATCATGTCAAAATGCAATTATACCAATGGTAAAATTGCATGAATTGCACTCGAATTACTTCCACATCTACCGTATTATCTAAATTTAGCTCTGAGCCGAAACTAAAACATTTTTTAAAGAGCTGAATGTATCATTCTATAAAAAAGGCATAGAAATGTTAGAGAAGCGTTGGAATAAATGCATTTCTCATGAAGAAGTATTTTGATGAATGAAGTTGAATTTCATGTAAAAATCAATATTCAACTACTCCGTTATAAACTTTATTTTTATTTCTAGGTTGAAAAGAACTAGGTAACAAACTTTTGCCCTGTTTCCAATGGTATTCCTACTAAAACATTAGCGGCATCTTTCCAGTTTTGATTTTTCTCATAGATATCAGCTAGATGCTGTCGAATGCTTGCAACTTGTTCTTCAAATGAGATCACACGGGGCTGAACTTTATCTAAAGTGTAGTGAGATACTTCTTTTGACACATTGTCCGGAAGCAATGTGAGATGAGTGCTCACATCGGTAAGCAATTGCCGGGATATAACCAGGCTTACATTTTCATTGACAACTGAAACAGAAAAAAATATTTTAAATAATAAAAACACATTTTTTTAGTACTTATTTCCAGAATATATTTTTTGATCAGGACCGGTTTTGCTCATCGCGAGCATTATCAAGTGATCAGTTGATTATCAAATATCAGTTGATAATGCTCGCGATGAGCGAAACCGGTCCTGATCAAAAAATATATTGTGGAAATAAGTACTAAAAAAATGTGTTTTTATTATTTAAAATATCATGCCTTTCCATTAAGAAGTGACAGTTAACACCTTAAAAGAGAAAAAAATGTATTGAAGAACAAAAAACGTAAAAATTTCAGGTTTGATTTCATAACAGTATAATCTTGGGACAACACTATAGTTGATAAATGGAGTATATATAACTACTAGCGTGTACCCTGCATGCGTTGCAATGCCACTCAAAAAAAAGAAACCGCGATTTTATGGAATCACCTCGTCGGGAGCCTCTCGCCTTCCGATTGAATAAGTCGGACTTGAGGCGAGGCCGGAGCCAATTAGAAACGATAAGCTTAGGTTATATTTTTCTAACTGAAATTTGACAGTGGCGGCCGTATGTGTTTTTATTTATTGGTGTGCTTTTGGATACACAATGTTTTTTTGTTTTTCTATCTGGTGCATACACAAATAAATCAAAAGGTTTTCCAACACGTGAGCAGGCCACATACAGTTGTCCATGTGAGAAGCATGGATTTTCTAAATTTATTCCACACACTTGTAACGATTGTCCTTGTGCCTTATTGATGGTCATTGTAAAGGCGACTCGCACTGGAAACTACCGACGTTTAAATTCAAATGGCATATCTGTCGGAATCATTGGGATGCGTGGCAACAGTGCATCTTCTCCTTTGAATTTTCCGTTTAAAATTGTAGCTTCAATAATTCATCATTTTTCTTACCGAAAGCCTGGTACCGTTGCAAAGTCGTGTATTGAGTGAGAATTTATGTTTCGGAGAAGAATGATAGGGATGCCAATTTTCAATGTTAAAACATGCGGCGGCATGCCTGGCAAATCAATTGAATTCAAGAATTCTGTTAGATAATTGGCGATTTCGTCTTGATTCGGTATAGTATCGATTGACTTAAACATTGTCGCTTCTCTTGGTATTTCATTTAGTATGCCGAAATTTATTGCATTGACATCCTTGTTTTTGGCTGTTAATATAGCACGTGCACTGAGCCATTGATGACTTTTATATTTGTGTGCAATATTTGGAAAAACTTTGTGAATCAATTCGTCTATGGTTGCGGTTATTTTACAGAAATTCGCTGGCAATGTGATACATTGTGTGGATTCCTCTATTGCCATTTTCCCATTTCCTATATCCAACAAATGTTTTGCGAAACGTTCAGCGGATGCATCATGTTGTAGTTGTACACGCATATTGGTTTTCAAAGTGAATCTATGTACGTATCTTCATAAAACAGATGATTTGTGACATGCATTAAGTTCATCGGCCACTGTTGAATGTGATTTAACAGGTAGAGTTTGTCGAAAATCACCAGACAATAAAATGAGTGCACCACCGAAAAGTTGCTCATTTTGTCTCAAATCTTTTAGTGTGCAATGAAGTGCTTCCGATGATTTTTTGTGTGCCATAATACATTCATCGCATACAATGATTTTACATGATGTGAGTAGTTTGCCCGTTTAAGAATTTTTGTTGATATTGCATGTTGGTGTCTCAATTATTTGCATATTCAATGGCAGTTGCAGTGCTGAATGCGCTGTTCGGCCACCATCCAAAAGAGTTGCTGCAATTCCAGATGATGCGATTGCTAGTGCAATGTTTTTTTGTGATCGTGTGACTGCCAAAATGAGTGAAATGAGGAAGGTTTTACCTGTGCCTCCGGGTGCATCTATGAAATAAAATCTACCACTTTGACTTGTAATTGCATCCATAATTGTGTCATACACTATACGTTGATCTGAAACCAATTTCGGAAGATTCGTTTGAACAAATTTACCCAATTCATCCACATCAAAGCGTGTTTCTCGTTGGAAATCACGATCACGTCAGTCGTTTTCATATCGATTCAGTGCAGACATTCCCAATTGTACCAATGATTTGTTAGCGATTACTAAACATATGTCCTCAATCAATAGCAATGCCTCATTATACACGTTTGGTGTGAATTGAACGTGTGGATTTTGAATTGTTTCACGCAAACTATGTAAAATATCTTCACTCATGTAGCCTTTGTTTTTTTCCAAAGATCTTTTGGATAGGATGGAAAGCAAATTGTTAATATTACTGCAAATAACGTATGTATTTGTTGTGGGTCAGCAGTATTCGATGAATCAGAGAGTGAAGAGTCCCAATGTGCATCGTTTTCTAGAAGATTTAATTTGAGGCAAGCTTCACGATAATTGAAACATATTCGACCGTTTACTGTTCTCAATTCTTGGAAGGATGTCGGTCCACGTATGTTGATTAACAGTAATCGCAAGTAAACGCATTCTGCATTATTTGGTTGAACAGCGTACGGACGGCCTAATGCGTCGGTTGAATATACATTGTTATGTCCTTCAACTGCTTTACCTTGTTTGCAACGTTAAATTTTTTTCTGATGCATTCCATCTGTAGAATGTTGGCACTTCAGAGTAAGGTAGCGTCTTTGCAAGCATATCAACCCTACACAATACGAAAAATGCAGTTAACGTTGGTGGCTGTGGTGATAATGCTCTTACACGTGCATTTTCTGTTGTGAAGTACACTCGCTGTCCATTTTCAAGGTGAACTGCCAAATAAGTAACTGGCGGATGCCGTTCATGAATTGGAAATGATAAAATGCGCCATATTTCTTCATTGGTACTAATGTAGCGTCCCAGTTGATATTGGCTGATTTCATTGATAGATGCAGTTGAATTTCCCACTCTAAAAACAGCCATATCGCTTCCTTTGTTGACATATTTACAAATGTATTTGATGGATTTCACTAAATTACAATACTCGACGTTGATGTGTGCTTTGTACGTTTTCGAGAAAAGCTGTGAATACGGTACAATCCAAAGATTATCAACTTCAACCTCATTGTTTCGCTCTTTTCTTTCGTGCTTGAGTTGTACTCTGACCTATTCCGTTTCGTTTGGGTGGCATAATTGATTTCACAGTGAATGTTACGTTTTGAAATTCACTTTTGAAAAATAAAAAAAAATTAAATAATTGATATATTGAATAAATTCTTTCTATATCACACACGATTTATACTTAATGTTTATTTCAATTCGTTCTGTCATGCAACATAAAACCAAAACAAAAAAATCAATAAAAAAATAGAACATTGAAATACTTTTTTCGAAAATCGAACTTTGTTTCAAAATATTCAGTACCTTACGTAAGTACCTACAGGTGAGTGAAAGTGACAGATTTGCGTCGTTCTTGTTTTCGGCGTTGCTATGTATACAATGTGTCATAAATGGCCATTCTGTATTACAATAGTCTTGTATGAAAACATGTTTTTCGTAAATATTCAATAATTTTTGTAATCAAATCAAGTTCTGAGTATCCTATCTTTTGCCCGGTAGTCTAAGCAATAATTCGACAAAGTTTTATCGCAATTGGATTACTGGTGTAGGAGTTTATAAAGGACAGACAGACAGACATTCATTTTTATATATATATAGATGATATTGAAAAATCATTTCAAGTTGAAGTCAGCAACTATTTAAAAATAAATATACTTCATTATTCATACATTCATATCAGTACAGTGTGATCAACTTTTTTGATAAATTCTAACATCATAAAGCAAAAGGACCTGAAATAAAGGAGTACAAATCTTGTTGAGTCATTGGAATACAGTCTTTGAATAGTAAAATGAACAGATATACTACGAGTTAAATGTCATAATATACCAGGGGTGGGCATACATGAGTTTGATGAGAGCCGCACTCTATATTTTGTCACACATTTGTGTGGTATATAATACATAAATTCGAATTTAATTATATTTTTGCATAGTATAACAAATGAGAAAGAAAACAAAAGTTTATTTTTCATTTTAAGCCAAATATTCCAAATTTGTCACAGCCGTTTGCAGCAAATTGATTAAACAGTGTTCATATAGGAGTATAGGGATTCACAACTACATGTTTAACCGAAAACAATCAGGGAAAGAAAACTACTATATTATCATGGGAGCCACACTTAACTCAACAAAGAACTGCAGGCAATTTACGGAGCCACATTCGCCCAGGTCTGTAATATATCTTCAAACAAATGAAAAAATTGATGTTTTGACCGATATGACATAACTAATAACTACACATATATTAGTTTTATTTATTTAAGTTAAACTGTTTAATGTGAAGTTTTCTGTTAATCATAGAATATCCTTTTCATCATTTGTATGCTGGATTTGGGACAATATTACGCGCCGTACGAACCTATAGTAGACAGCGGTAAAATATAATAGGCAGGATTACAATAATTGTTACTACTCACTAGCTTCAATAAAAACTTTTAAAGGCTCAGGTAATTCATCATGTGGGTTCCCAAGAAGATCAATCAGTATGTTGCGATATCTAAAAATAACGAAACAATAGTTTGATTCTGTAGAGTACCAAAATAATACTAATCACATGCATTTTAATTATGCATTCAATCTCCGGTCTAAGTTTCTGTGATAACAATTTATACAGGTGCAGATTAACATGGCTATTAAAAGTTGACTTCTTTGTCACATAAGGCAAGATGATAAGTCAAGAACATTAAAAATATCTTATTAAGACACTCGAATCTTTGATGCAAAATTTTGTGACACCAAACATACTTTTCTGCTTGATCTTTATGCGAGCTGCATGACGTGCCGAGCTCATTAAGGCTCTGACGAACGTTAGCAAGGGACATAGGCATGTTCAATTTAATTAGAACTCTTAAATCGGTTCTTTCAGATTGTTTATCCACAGAGTTGAATATTTTTCACGGCGAAAGTGATTAAAGTCACCGACTGGTCACTGGCCGTCTATTACTACACTAGTTTATGGTCTATCATCATAGACAAGAGTATTTTCTATTACCATATGACCAGCATTTACTGATAAATATTTTTTTCGATAACTGATATTGATATACACCCAGTCCTTTTTTTACGCGATACATTGGTTCCAGAAAAAGGCGCGTAAAAAAATGATTTCACGCAATTGCATTATATTTCTTTACACACCTTAAAACATAAATTCGCATAAAATCCGATACACTTGTCAACATTTGGCAATTGTATGTGTATTTAAAAAAATGGAATGCCTTACAAAATTAAGTTTTAAAAATACACATATTTTTTTATTTAAAAAAATAATGTAACATACATGCCTAGTATCATATATGAATGTCTTCTTTAAAACAAATTTGGGGAAAAATTGCGTAAAAACGAGTGAAGCGCGTAAAAAAATGTGGCGGTGCCGTCCAAAAAAATCGCGTATAATCGAATTCGCGTAAAAAAAAAGGACTGGGTGTATATATACCTAGGCCTCGTATAGCACGGTTTTACATAAAACAGTTGTGTAAATTTTTATACAACACACTTTTTATAACACGGCTTAATGGAACAATTTAATGAAAATGAAATGTTGAATGAATCCACCACACTTAATAACTCGGAAAGCAGTTGCAGTGAAGTAGTTAAATGTCTCATATCAAAAACAATAAATGAAGGTTTGGAAGTGGCTATTTGTTTTTTTTATTATTGTTAATGATCCTATAATGGAAAGGAGTTCAAAATTCAAGAGAAAATTACAAAATATTTTGGAACCTCTTAAGAAAATGCGTAAAGATTATACGCTAAAAGCAGACAACCGCTTATTCACGATTTTTTTAAATTGAGAGTCCTCCCATGATAAAACTCACAACCAATCTTGAAAAAAGTTATTAATGTTTCTTTCAATTAATATGTAAGTGTATATTTGTTTATTTAAAAAAATACAGAATATATTTATATAGACTATATTAGATTTTTCTTTTTTTTTGGAACACAAACCTTAATTTTGTATGAACTTCAAACCTTGTATAACACGAGGTTTTTGTAGATAACCATATTATACGAGGCCCATGTGTGGTATATAATTTTTGATATATATAGACATGGATACTATATTACTAAATTGTCTATTTGGTCTAAAGTATCAGTCTATCCTTGGTCTATGCCTACGGTCTAAATCAGTGCTCCTGAGTGTTCCGAACCGGTGTGCCTTGAGCCGGATACAGATGTGCCGCAGTCAAATACGATGTATATTACAATTTTTCTCTGATTTTCGAATTCCGAATATGAATCCCAATTGTATAGTTTATAATGCAGGTATCACAGTATTTGGATATTTTTTAAAAATAATTATTAAGATTAAAATTTTATTTTTTTATACAATTTATTATCAATATATTTTAGCTTTTGGTGTGCCACAAAATTTTTAAAATAATTTTGGTGTGGCGTAGATGAAAAAAGGTTGCAGAGCACTGGTCTGTATCTTCACCCGTGGCTCTCATAAACGGCCACCTAAAGCATCTTACTAAATATCGATATTTCAAAATATATTTTTTTTCAAATTATTTTTTACTGAAATAACGCCAAGAATTATTTCCATTGGACAGTAGGTTTTTATAATGCGTCTACAGTAAAATTAATTTTAAGCGATAACCATTAGTCTACACCATTATCATAATATTTACGATATATAGGGAAAAAAATAATTATCATATATGTACATATGATTTTAAACTGCTTTGTCTTTATACAAATGCATCTGTGTTTTTTATTGTCTATGCCAATGTTTTGTGCTGGCAACAAATATAACATAGTCAAACATTATGATGTTGGTGTTATTGAAAGTATAAAATTGAAATAAGCGCCTTGAAAATTTTATGGTATTTAGAGCAATACTTCAAATGATTTTGCTTATTCGAGTAGAGGATGTATTTTTGACCATTGTAAAGTCAGTGTTAATCTATTTCCTGTATTTATCCTTTACCATACCTAAATTAAACTTGTTTTATTCTGTCATCTTCACTCGAGAAATCTTGTTTGTCAGTGGCGTATTCTAGTACATTGGTTTATGTGTTTTGTATTTGTCAATTTCAGATAAAATGGCGGCCAATTTCAAATACTGTAATCAGTCTCATTTTTAAACATGTGGTGCACTAATAAAAATAAATGATTCTGTTATCAACAATTTCTCTACTTACTAAAATGACCCGCTTGTTCATTATTGTTTAAAATGGATCAGCAGCTTGATATATCTTTTGGCCTGGGTGACAGTGCTATCGACGTAAGACATCAAGTTTCTATTATGTTTATGAATACTTCTTCAATATTTGACTTTATCTTATTTATTTATCTTGTTTTATTCAGTTTGACAGTGAACAAGAAATAGTAGCTACATCTGATGTTAGCTTGGATGATAATAATCTTGAGCAATTAGAAAATTCCCAAATGGATGTAAACATGGAGATGGTGCATGAAAATATGATGGAGACAGATCGTGAAATAGGTAAATTTTATTACTGTTAAAATTGCCTGAATCGACAGTAAATTCCACACGAAAGAAGAAAATAAACAACGAATACTCCTGCTCTTTCCTTATGTTTTGCAGCTGTTTATAAAACTTATGTTGAACTATTAATCACTATGGGGTAATTTCTGTCTTAAATTAAAAAAAGCTAATGCAAAATTACATTGAAAAGATCTTGTCACAATCACATGTTGAATTCTTTATAAATAAATATTTTTTTGTTTACCATATTTCCATATTTCTGACATCAAAATATTGTATTATCTTCAAATGATTTTGTTTTAGATGATAACTAACAACCAGCCACAGCAGCTGCATTTTTTTTTATCCTGACACATTTATCTGTTAAAGTGTTGAAATAGTAAATATTGCCTCAGTATATTTTATTTCTACTAGAGATCTGTGTAACACAAAGCTCAACCTCTTTTCTTAGAAGAGATTAAGGATAGAAAAGACTGGGCTAGTAGAGGACTAGTGAAACACTTAACTGCACATGTTTTGTTTCTCTTTGGACCTTAAGCTTTAGAATGCAAGTTTTTGCACCAATTTATCTTCAGTCAAAATTATTGAGTTAAAAATTTTACCTATTACTAAAAATATTAGGTAGTTAAAGTCTTTGGTAATTTTGTCATATTTAATTCATCCTCATTTATACCCAAATCGGAGTATGTGGCCACCACAATTTCTTACATAATGTAATTTTTGAGGGTAAAACAATTATTGTACAAATATATAATAGAAAAAAGCACTGAAAACAATCCGTTGAAATAGTATCCATTGTATATAGAGTTCGCCCATCACTTATTAAAAAAAAACAAATGCATAAAGAGTTTAATTAAAAAGGAAATCAAAATAAAATCGATGCGCTCGTTTCAGTGTACCAATAATGTTTATTTTAGATAGCCTCATGAACTCATTGTATAGGCTCGTCTGTTCAATGGTATACGTTTCAAACGATTGAACTAAAGATTTTTATTGATTGAATTGGCATTTACTTGGTAGAACTCCATTATAACACTGAAAAAATATCAACGTATTCTACAAAATTTATTAGATGTATAGTTGATAGCCATTTTGGCTTACGCCTTCATCAAGTTCTGAAATAGAAAAATGAATGTAAATTGTTTTATCTATTAACCTTGTATAAGATCTTGGTTTGATTCTAGATCTCAACATTTCTTGACATGTAAAATTAGAATTTGTTACAATGAGCATCAAATGTGTTTTGTGCTATCATATCTGTGATTTTATATTTAGTTCCCTCTATCTTTATTTTTAATTTGACAATCCAGCCATTATATCTTAAAAAAATCAATAATTTATTTTAGGAAATATTGAGTACTCTCAAGACATTTGCTCCGGAAATGATATGCCAATACTCGGAGGAGAGGAAGAAGTATTGTCTGAACATCATCAGGTAATTAATTGTCTAATAAATTGCATTTAAATTTTACTTATTTTGCAAAATAGCTTACCTGTGATAAAATTTTGCAGGTACTTGAAAAAGTTCAGGTTGACTACTCAGATATTGTGATACAAGGAGTTGAAGATGAAACCCATGAAATTATCATACCTGATGTTTCCAATAAATCTATCAATATTTCCGTTGCACAGACCGTGCAGCAGAATATTCATGTGCCCGGTCTTCAGGTTTGATACAATTTTCTTGATACCATTAAAGGGCACTGTTCTTTTATAAAAGGTGAAAGACAGCCATTCTTAAAACTAGGTCAATCAAAAATGTGGTTATAGGGAATAGGTTACTAACATGTTAACAGCTTGAAATAAATAAATTGGTGCTCATTGGTGCATAAACAATCTATTCTGTGAGTCGATCCCTTTTCCCATTCATTACCACATATCTGCCTAGATTTTTTTTTTATATCTTATAGAGGCATAAAATTGAGGTATTGGTCTGTGACGATATTTTTCATTTATTATAAATGTGAATATCAAGATAAAAATATTAATTACATTGGCTTACAAAAATAGCAATAACTGAATGTTAAATATATATTTCTGCAATCTACCAAAGTAAGATTACAATATTGATTGAAATGTGGTAAAATCATACCTTGTATTCATATAGAGCCATCTGTAAGAAAATAGTGAAATTCAAGTGTCTGAAACATTTTTTCTTTATTTGACGAAATAGGTGTCTTCTTTTTGTGCCGAAAGGTGTTAGGAGTTAATAAAGTGTTAATAATGCCGTTTTAAATGTAAAATATGTACAGCAATTTTAATTTCTTCATGAAAATATGTATCTGAAATCATGTTTATATAGATAAAAGGAAGACTTTCATAAATAATTACTGGTGGTAGTAATTGATTGTTTTGTGACCTTACTGCAATCTATACTAGCTGAAAGGAAGATGGGATATTGTGTGAGATATAATTTAATATTGACATTGAATGCTTAGTGATTTTTTATTGATTGTATTTTTATTTCCAGACTTACCGGCTTGCGAGTAGTTCACTACAAAAACCTGTTTCAATTGCACCTAAGCCAGCCGGTCTGATGTCCAACAAAAATTATACCAATGTTGTCAAAAAGATTTCTTTGGGGAACTTACAACCCAGAAGTGGTGGAATTCTAAGTAAAAAAATTGATTTCTGATATACATATAGCTACAATTGTCTAGGGTATCACTTTTCATATTACGATTGGCTTAAATTAATAGGTGCAGACATGTCAGGCAGACAAGTTGTTGTGCTGCCTGGAGGCAGTGGCCGTTTGAAACTTGTCAGTGCTGGCGGGGCCAATATGGGAACTGTTCAAAATACAGCTCAGCTCTTGAGGACTCCAGCAACTCAACTCGTCAGAATAAGACAGTCAATGGCTCCCCCTCTCACTAAGTTGTCACTTAAACAAGGTAATGTAATTTTGTTAATGTTTTTAAAACATTCATTATCATGAAAATAAAAAAAATTACAATCTTCAAACGTTTGAAACATAACTTATGTTTATGGTTTATATTTTCTTCATAACATAATTTATTTCATTTTCTCATACTATTTTGTATTTTGTGAACATCTATGTCTGAACAGTGGAATCCTGTTTCACTGTTTCTTGAGGGTGAGTTGATGGTGCTAGTCTCAGACATTTTGTCAACGCCATTTTCTTCTGGATTTTTTTAAATTTTTTTCACTCAGCTCGGTCCTAAATTTCTTATGAGATGCATTTTGGAGATACTTGCGGGTTAAATTAATTTTCAATGTGAGGATGCAGATAGTCTGCAGAGTGTTCAGCGAGTTTCCGTGGAAACATATAAACAGATTAGTTATATATTTAGGTGGGATCTCGCATGATTGACTAATCGTGGAAAGAAATGGTTGATTAAATTATAAACAGAATGATTGTTATAAGAATGATAAGATTTGGGATTTTTTAACACTGTACTTATTGGTATTTTACCAGGAAAAGAATGAATGGGAGAGCTATTTAATTATAATTATTTTAATCATTTGTACGGCACGCACAGATACTGTTGGAACAACTAACATGGCGACAAAAAATACTCACCCACGGTACTTAAGTATTCAAGAGGCTCAAAAAATGGGGCTGGTCACCAGTGGTAAAATTCATCAGGTAAAGTAAACATATCTATCAAAATTCAATCAATATAACACCTTAACCTTTAAACCTTTAAACAATAAAAATTAATATTAGTTCTAATTAATCTCATTTCAAATTAAATATTAATGAAAAAAATACACAATAAGTAAACAATGTGATTAACAAGAATATTCCTACTTGTTGACTTATTGTCAACAACTAAGTTTTACGTAGATTGCTTTGGCTGAGTGATAATACACTATGCTCTTGTTCTGCAACCCAGTGAACTCTTGATAGGTGTTCAGATAAAATGTTTAGAATTTACGACATATTGTATCATCACTTTTAAGGTGTTAACTGTCACTTCTTGATGGAAAGGCATTATATTTTAAATAATAAAAACACATTTTTTTAGTACTTATTTCCACAATATATTTTTTGATCAGGACTGGTTTCGCTCATCGCGAGCATTGATCAGTTGATAATGCTCGCGATGAGCGAAACCGGTCCTGATCAAAAAATATATTCTGGAAATAAGTACTAAAAAAATGTGTTTTTATTATTTAAAATATATTGTATCATATTGGTTCTTCCTTTTCTGCCTACTCCTGGAGTCGGATCAAGCTGGCAAATAGTCCTATCTTAAGTGTATTTTAACCCTTTCCACTCGTATTTCCCCTCTGGGGAACCAAAACTTTAAACTTGAATATTTTCTATGTACCACATTTTATTGATTTTTATTGCTGTTTATCATATTATATATATTGTGCAGATAATACTTTCTCTATAATATTAATAAAATTCATATGATAGAGAAAATCGCAATCTTCTTGCATCGACATAAAAAAATCGCTAGAATTTTTATCATTTTCAGCTGAAAATTTCTCTTTTTTTATTGAAAATCATTTAAATATAATTGGTTTTAAAGCATAACTATGTTAACGGTGATAACACACTAATCAATAAATTTTCAAAAACTCTTTATAATGTTTTTAAAGCTTTTAAAAATATCATGTTTAAAATTCATATCACTTTTAAGGTGTTAACTGTCACTTCTTGATCGAAAGGCATGATATTTTAAATAATAAAAACACATTTTTTTAGTACTTATTTCCACAATATATTTTTTGATCAGGACCGGTTTCGCTCATCGCGAGCATTATCAACTGATGGAATACAATTTACAAACAAGTCTATTTATACAAAACAAAAAATTAATTTGAGTTAAAGGTAGCAGGTGTACAAAACCATGGGTTCAAGAACTAAGAAACAATTTACATAAAATCGTACAATATTGATACAAATAAAGTAAATTAGTATAAAAATTAAATGTTCACAATCACTTATTAAGAATTACAAATTACAATTATGGTAAATCAATAATCCATTAGGAGCTCTGAACAATCAGACTATTATAATATAATATAATATGACAGTCTTATGTACGCTGTGTAATTTTTTTGTTGAACAAAAATCCGTTGAATATACGATTTATTTTCATTTTAAGTTTTGATTATGAATCCTGGAAAATGCGTAAAATTAATTACGAGTTGGGGCTACCCTCACCCAAAAAAAATTACGAGTGCAAAGGGTTAATTTTATGACTCTTTAGGGTCTTCATTCTCCACATTGATTATTAATATTTTTTAAAATGATAATACTTCTACAAGATGACAAAAAAACATAACCAATATAAAAAAAAATGACAGAACTCGATAAATATTGAAAAACTCAATTGGCATTCTAGTATTTTTATTTCTTTAAAAAGGTTGCGATATCAATTTGAAACATTTTCCTCCTATTTGCTTAATTTATTTCAATGAAACCTTATTTAAAATAATTGTAAAATCTGCACAAAAATTTCATGTTTGGCATAAATGAGGAGAATCTTTTTGATTATAGTGTTTATTGAAACATACATAACATGAGGAATATCACTAAATTTATGTATTTTATTTTTAGTTATCGGTATCACCTGGGAAAATAGGTGTGGCAAGTTCTACACCCACACCTGCGTCGATATCAAACATAAGGCCTATTCGGCCAGTGCAAACTCTTTTAGCACTAAAATCTCCAACTAAAATATTGCCAGCACCGCCTCAAGGTATGAAACTTTGAATCACTGAATGATATCATCAATCCACCATATTAATAACAGATACATAATTCATTAGTTTCAATTCAATGTGAAATTATAAAAAGATATATTTCAAATGATATTTATTGGTTCATTTCACTGTCATTTTTAAAGTTTAGTTTGAATTTGTCGAAATATTAATTTGTACTATTTTTTTAAAATATTTGTGCTACGGTGGGGAACATTTTAGACACTTGCAAATTCATTAAAAAAACGACACTTAATTCCGGTCACCCTTATAGATAGAACTGTCATGAAAACCTCTCAATATTCACTTATATGATTTCCCCTCCTGCCTATCCATATATTAATATCTTTATATTTGGTTTGATGACGGACAACTCAAAAAACTTGGAAAAAATATTGGGGGCAATGAGAAATTATACTGAATGTTATTGTACAATAATATGTAATACAATATAAAAATTACAACAGATTATTCCTTTTCAGGTACAGGGAGTGTTGGTAAAGTTATTTTGACATCAGCTTCAAATCCGCAGAGTGTTGTGATAAGACCAAACAAATCTGCTCAGGTAACATTTTCTCAGTTTCATAACTCGATTCATTATTCCATTAGTTGTTGATGTGATCGGTGCATGAGTGCAGTTTTTAAATGACAATACATATAGTTATGAAGTACACAACACATTTCTGATAATCCTCATCTCTATACTTGCTGCCAAAAAACATGGGAAAAATTTTCATTTAGAAGTAGCTAATTAATAACTGATGTTCTAATATATCTAAAACTATTTTTAAAAAGCATTGCTCATGAAAAAATATCATGTTAAATATCTCAATGGTACCAAATCACACTTTTTGTTTATTTGAAGATCATGAAAGCTGACGGACCTCTAACTGCCGGAAGTACAATCTTGGCAAACATGGCAGTTGGTCAAAAATTTAACTCTCAACAAATTCACCAAATCAACATTCCAGGAAAAGGGGTAAGTAAATGTTCATTTTTGTTAATGAAAAATAAGCAATAATTATCTTGGTCAAGGTTGAGGAACCTTTTCATTTCTGCATGCCGCATTCATTTATCAGATATCAATAAGGCTGCAGTTGAGAAAACATTGACGACCCTCTAAAATGAATATTTTTAATTCACAATGAGAGTTAGTCAAGAAGCAATTTAATTTTTTTTATAACTGACACCAAAATCTTAAAATTTTGACTAATGTAATGGATTTTTTGTTATCAGTCAAAAGGTCGCACCAAAGTAGCCGAGTAGCAGCAGGTTCTTTACTCTGATCTTGGTTCGTTAATAGATTCTTCTATAAATATCTGAAAGCTCTCAATGTTCAATTGTCTCTGATGCACTTCCCAGAAAGTATTTATAGAGACAAGACAATTTTAAAAATGGTTTAGTTATTGATGGATTATTCTATTAAACTAGACAATCAGAAGCATTTTGGTCACATTTTAATAATATTTTTTTTCAGGTACAATATGTGCGCTTGGTGACAGCGTCAAGTATCGGTCAACAACAGCCAACTGTGGCACAACAATCTCCTATGAGAATAACACCGATCGCTTTAGCACCGGCTCCGCCTGCCGCTTCCTCTGCTCACAATACTTCTCAAGCTAATTCTGTTCCATCTCTCACTTCAAAAATGGTCTCTGCAAAGCCTGCTCAGATACTTCCTAAGAGAATTCTCATAGCGGACTACCAAAGTTAGTAGAACTTTCCATATCAATACAGTTGTGGATACATGAAATGTTATGCCATTCTATTGTACTTTAAAGAAATAATTTTTATTTCACATCTTTATTATAACACTTCTTTCTTTTGCCAGGTAATCTTATACATGTTGGTCCAAATAAACCACCGGCACTTGTTACAACTTCATCAATGAAAAAAGGTATTACAATTAGCAATCTTTCCAATTTCCTCTTGTTGACGTCTGATGAGTCTATGATTTTAATTGTACGTATATTTTTATATCAGTTGCAGGAAAACCTCAAACAAAATTACTGCCTGTTTCCTTTACTCCAACTCTCCAGAAAATAAGCCAAGCATTACCACCGGTCAGTGTAAGAATGACACTTCATTTTGCTTTCATACATGAAAATTATAAATTTAGTTTTTTGAAAAAAAATCATTTACCTGTAAATACAATAGATTTTAGCGGTTTCAGTGCCTGCATCGTAAAAATATTTCTCTTACAACAGACTGTGTGTTTTTAAAGCATTGAGAATGCCATAAATCCATATCAAACGCAGTTTTAAAACAAGGGTTGCCACATCACTTTTTTAACAATTGTTCTTGTTAACTATTTGAACATCTTGTTACACAATAATTTGCACATTATTTTCAAAATCATGGTAATATATTATATTTATAAAATTAATTACACTACGATATTACGTTTCCTTGATATTATATTGGAATAAATTGGATGTGGTACAATTCATCTGTTAATCAATGTTCCTAAATTACATTAGGAGAATTTCTTGCTAATAACATGCTAAGTTTGTTGTGATCCAAGTTCACTGTTCAATAAGGTAGGTGTGTTGAGTTTAAAAAAAAAAATGAATTGGTGATTCGTTTCCGTAAAAATCGTAGAATGATATCAATATCAACTTATTTTTGTTGTTAATAAAGTATTTTTTTTTTTGTACAGTTTTCTATATCAACACCAGCTTCTCTCCAACAAGTCCAGAATACTAATGTTACACAAGAGTTGGGAGAATTGCGGCCTGAAATTATCGATTCTAATAGCCGTAAACTGGAAACAGTCAAGCATGAGGTTAGTTTTTAGTATTGATCTAGATTCTAATTGATACTTTTTTTCTAATTATATCTAAGATATAATAATTTGCAATGATTTTCTGCGATATGCATCAATAAAAAATGAATAAGTAGTTGGTGCTCATTTACAAATGACATAAATTTCATACTTTAGTTTTATCTGAATGACTGCCTCCTGTCTATTCTCCTTTTTGAAAAAATATTTCAGTATGAATTCATCATTGAAAATAGCGGAGGGAAAAATATAACATCTATTTTTCTGGCAACCAAATACATTGGATGAATAGAAAATATCTGTGTTAACAATTTATTGAATTAGTCTTTTTCTATTTAGATGGAAGACTCTGATGAAAGAGGTGATGGAGAAGTTTTGGAGGACGATCAGCCGTGTCAAAGTGATGAGCAAGATCATGAGCGTTCATCACCAGAATTAAATGAAAACATTCAATCGGATACCAAACATATAGTTATGGTGCCCGCTTCTTACATTCAGCAGATGCAGCAACACAATGAGCAAAATGTAATATTTAAGTCTTTTAATATGCCTTTTGGTTTGGAATTTTTTCAGGAAAATTATGTCCTTAGCCATTCTTTTTACACAATTTTTAATAATATTTAGCTATCTTTCTCATCAAATGAGTTTATTTTTCTATATCTATATCTTGTTGAGAGAAATCTTTGAAAATTTTGAAAACAGTAGAATGTGTTTTATATCAGTGATTGTCGATCTTTTGAACTTCATGGAACGAGAAATCTTTAAAATTGATTAAATATGATTTTTCTTTGAAAATCGCAAACCTGTATGACTCTTACTGCTTTGAAGGCCAGACATTCTAGCACAAGTGATACTCATAGTCAGAGGGTTGAACACAGGGCAGATAAAAGTTTGCTCATCGATTTCATGAGTTCACAGTTATGTCAAAATATTATTGATGCTAAATTTATTTTATTTGAATCCATTTAAAGCAAATGTTTTCATAGAAGTATGTCAAAAATTCGTTAATCATGGTCATATGAATGATCAAATACAATGACAAAAATTTAAAAAAACTTTCTAATAATTGATTTTTAAAAATAAGCACTTTTAACTTTTTCACGAAACTCATCAGTTTGAATAGTAATAGACAGGCAAATTGCTTAGAAAAATGTTTATTATTCATCACTGCTTGGCCTAGTATATTATTTAATAAAATGTTTTACTCTAAATGTATTATAATTAAATAATAAAAACACACTTATTACTTATTTTCACAATATATTTTATGATCAGGATCGGTTTCGCTCATTGCGAGCATTATCAACTGATGATGAAATTGGTTTTTTATCATAAAATATATTGTAGAAATAAATACTAAAAAGTGTGCATTATTATTTAAAATATCATGCCTTTCCATTAAGAAGTGACAGTTGACGCCTTGGGTGATATTGTAATTAATGTCTTATTAATGATTTTTTGTGACAGGAAATATTTCTGTTGTTTTTATCAACATCATAATTTCACAAATCAACCTTATTTTGAATACAGTTTTTATGTCAATATATTTCTAACAAATGAGCTTTTTTTCAGTCTGGTGGTAAATCTTTATCAATTGCAGCAAATGTCGAGATCAAGCAGGAAATTACTGAGTACCCTTCGAAAAACCTTGATAATTGTAAATATATTTTAAATTTATGTTCATTGTTAGAATGCAATTATGTTTCGGTAAAATTATGACATTGCGATCTTTTAATTTACAAAAGCTTTTATAAACCCGTTTTCGAACAATAAGCAAAATGAAATAATTCCAAATTTTTAGATCAGTAATAAATCTAAATTTGATTTCCAGCTATAGAATTAGGATTACGTCCTCGTAAGCCATGTAATTGTACAAAGTCTCAGTGCTTGAAATTGTACTGTGATTGCTTTGCCAATGGAGAATTTTGCAACCAATGCAATTGTAACAATTGCAATAACAACTTGGAAAATGAAGAGTATCGGCAGAAGGCCATACGAAGCTGCTTAGATAGAAATCCGAATGCTTTCAGGTGAATAACCATCTTCCACACTTATTTATTTGACAAAAAAAATGAAGGATTTGAAGTTTCTGTTATGTGTTAAGTGTATTTATTGGTGTTTATGGTTTGAAATACAGTGGAACCCTGAATTATCGTTTATTTTGTATAGGCATTATATTGTTTGGCAAATTGTCCATTAAAAAGATATTAAATATTGTTTTTTCAATTTATCGGTTAAATATTATGGTCGAGTTCATCAATCATTTGTTAGATTTCAGCCGCTATTGTTAAAAAGACATGCTGTGAATCTGCAAGTGTTGTCATGTTGTTATGATGTCAGTTCACGTTTGTTAATGACACACCTGCTGAACACCTATCTACTGACTGTTTAGTTCAGTCATTAAGTGTCCAATTATTGCTTAGTATTTCTAATTGTGAATCACTCCAATTGATAATTAGAAATATTAAGCAAAACTAAAATGCTCCTTAAAGAGAATGACCAAATAAAGTATAACAGAGTTAACATTATAAAAAAATAATTTAATAAGTTTAAGTATTTACAGAATTGATAGTGTCATGTATATTGAGTTTTTTTGTACGAATTATTAAAAAAACTGCTTAGCCTAAAAAGGTTAAATGAGACTCAAAATTACTTCATTTTTTGTCCCTTAAAAAATTAAAAATTGGCGATCCACTGTACACATACAACATTTTGAAATGGGAATTAAGTGTTTTATTGTTGAAAATGTTTCTCATATTTTGAATTACCATTAAACATTGACATTTACTTATTCTATCATTACAGACCAAAAATAGGAAAAGCCAAAAATATTCAGGGACCAGAATCAATCAGACGTCACAATAAAGGTTGCAACTGCAAACGTTCAGGCTGCCTGAAGAATTATTGTGAATGTTATGAGGTGATTATTTTATTCAATGTTTATTTGATTTGACCATTCATATATTTTGGAATCACTGATTTGTATCAGTTTCCGCAACATTTAATGTTAAAGATATCCAAATGTACATTCTTACTTATCAATTCCATAAATTCTGATATAAAATTTGTAATATGGTGTATTTCCTCTCTATGACATAGGTATTGAAGACTGAGCTTTATATAAATGATTGTTAAAAATTTATATTTTTCAATTAATCTGTATTTCTAAAAACTTTATTCTATATTCTATTAATTATCTAATTAATCTATATTCATAAAGCTCGTTGAATGACATTTACTTTCAGGGTAAAATAGCTTGCTCAGCAAATTGCAAGTGTATCGGATGTCGCAATATTGAAGACTGTCTAGATAAAAAATCTTTGAGGCGAGCCAGAACAGAAAGCGTCATAGGCATCGGCGGAAGTCCTGCCATTGAAAATTTCAACAATACTGTTGCTAGAACTGCATCGTTAGTGCAAAATCAATCCGCTTACAGAATTCCTCCTGCATCAATTCCGACCAACAATAACAAGTAAGTTTTGTAAACACATTGAATATAGGTATATATTTATTTGCAAGTTTGCCCAAAACTTGTGTCAGTGAGTTTTGATGCTTCCTTTAGTAGGCTTGCAGCTTATTATGTCAAGGAAAAGAATTGATTAGAGGAAAGTAAATTATACAACTAACACTGTTGCACTGTTGCAAAATTTAGAATACTTTTGTCATTCTGAAAGAACCTCTAAGCTAACTATATTAAATTTTCAATTGTAGTGTATCTTTTTAAACATTTCACACATTTATTGCTATACTTCTCAATATTAATTATATTCATGTATCAAAAAGTAATTACATATTATTGATATATAATGAGTACCTTTAACTATTTCTACGCTAACGTCGCAGGGTCTACGACGGCAAGGTGCGGGGTCAGTGTGCGAGTGTCGCAGATCCTGCGATGAGAACTTTCAATCATCGGTAATGCAGACAACCTTGCATATAGGACTGATTTTGGTTTCAAAATATCGCCTAATTTGTTCTGCTACTATCACCTCCATATACTTGTCAAAAGTATAAGGTTTAAATGTTTCAAACATCGATTTTTGGAACCATTTAAATTTATCGCAATGTCCGCCAGAGTCACAAATCAGTTTCAAACTCCATGACATGTGACAGTAATGGTACTTGTTCATTCATGATTGATTCGTGGCTTCGATTCATCACGGCAATAGCGATTGCATATTTGTCAGGGATATATTTATTAGTGATTGCGACAACATAGGACATTTCTTTGTATTTTTTATTGTTGTGAAACATTCCTAATACATCTGGCTTCCATAAAAGCAAACCCAATTATTTTTATTGATCTATTTATAATTCTACACGGAAAGAAAACATTTCGAAAAATAGCAATGTGGACAGATTTAATTTGTATGAAAAATAGCCATGTCGATCGGGTTTAAAAACTAAATTGAATTCAGAGGTGCTTACTTAATTTGATGGATGACCCTTTTCCTTACTCTACCACAAAATAGCTGATATTAAAATGTCACTCACTCATCAAATTCCCTTGGAAATGCTCCGGGATGCTCGAGAAATTTCAGTCTAGTGCAAAAAAATTCGTTTAGACAGCCAAGTTACTATAGGCCAGGGAGCGGATTGCTCAGCGTGCACTCAAAATATTCTGTACAAAAGTATGTACGATGTCAGAAATAATGCTTTACCAATACTAAATTTTAGCTGCCTGGGGAGTATAATTTTTTTTTCTGTTGCTTTACAGACTGACTGTCAGGCATGATATTGTATTGTATCTATCAGTGGGATATATGTTTATTTATCTTTCTTGGAGAAACTTGGTTATTATGCTTGGATATTGCTTATTAACACATTGAGTCCCGGAGCGTGTTTAAGCTTGAAAGTGTTTTGTATTGCAATATGTTTATGAATGGTGCGGATATATCAGACCAATTTTCATCTCATTATAATATCCATAGGACTATCAAATGGTCCAAGAAAATCTTATGAGTGCTCTATATAATTCATTTGTTATATTCAATAAAAATAAAGTTAGCTCTGAGGAAATGTTTGGATTATTTTTATTAAATTATGTCAGTTCTTTAATTTCAGATACCGACAATCCCACTTCTGGAGATGACATTACAGTGGTACCGAGTCCACTTCGAGCTAGAGTTTTGCAAAATCTGTATGATATGTCCGGGTATATGGCAAAACATGTTTTTCCCTATACTGGCAACAGAAAAAAATTAATTCTGTAGGACTTGCAGTGTGTGCAAAGCACAAAAAAAAGATGCGAGACTCGGTACATGTGTAAACATTTCTGTGTGTCTCTTCACGTGGGGAATGTTGGGAATTCTATTACACTAGGGTTAATTACCAAATTGTTTTTATCCGTCTCAGAAAGTTTCTTTTGATTTTATCCAATATTTACACAATTGTAACACTGCATAAAAATATCATTTATTCAAAAATGGGCGGGGCACAGGACTTGATTTGCCAAATTTTGCCCGTAACTGATAGTGTTAATGGAGTATGTACAAGGGACTCACGGAAGTGCAATGTATTCTTTGCCCCTTAACTTATGTGTGCACTGATTTCTCACAGAATTTCTACAGTAGTGTATTTATATCACTATTAATAGAATTGAAAAGAAAATGAATTTATAAAAAATAGTGGTTACTAGGTTATTAAATTGAGCAGCCATATTGTCACTGACATAAATTATCTGCTTTTAGTTATAATAAATTTATATTTATTGCAAAGTTTTTACTTCAATTTATATTAAATATCTTTGTCTTTTATCACTATTTAATGTTTATTGTTTACCATAAATGTTTTTCATTAAAAATAAACATTCATTGCAACATTATTTTTCTTTCTAGTAGGCCTCCACCCAATATATTCACCAATGAAGTGATAGTAGCGGTATGCCAATGTCTGTTGGCTCAAGCGTCTACTACTGAAACCACAGAAGGTATCGACAGTCCAAACATTGCTAAGTTAGTGCTGGAAGAATTTTCTCATTGCTTGCAAGAGATTATTGCGACTTCACAGCAGGTGCAACACAAACACTCTACTAGTGATAATCTGACTGAATAATAAATAATAATAATGGTAATTTTTTTTCTCAGAAATATATTTTTTTGGTTTAGAGCATTTAAGTTACATCTATTTCACTATTTAAATATAATAACTTGCAATATTGCTTCTACATAATATAATTTGATTTTAAAAAATATTTGTCGAAGAAATTGCTATGTTTGTATTAACCAATCATCTTTTTTATTTTCAGTGCAATGGACAAACTAATTATATGACAATAACCAGTTAGAATTACTAAGGGAGAAGTGACATATTTTTTATTTTATTTATAAGTATTGTTTTTGTCAGACATCTAAATATTACATATTGTTTATTCTGCTAGACCTACTGTGTGTAAAATTTGCATAGAAAAAACTTTAATATTAATTATTTCCTTTGTTGAAAATAAATGATAATTTGAAAATAAATATTGCAGATTTTTTGATGACATTGCATTGTATTTACATTGGGCCTCGTTACATGATTTTTGTTATTGCATCGCAGGTAATGTCAAATCACATCACTTAATAGAATTCCCCATACATTTTATGTTCCCGTGTTCAAAGTAGATCGCAGATACATATATTTTGTGGAGAAATTTTATGTTTCCATACATATTCTGTTGTCTTATTTGGTCAAAATATATTTGTCGACGTCTTCAAAAATTTATTTTCTTGCATATTTTTTGAGTGACATTTATTTTCAAAATTTTAATTGCAATAATGTACTCTAAATGTCTCAATTATTATTTTCACAATAAATAGTTGCTTGAATTTGTTAGTAATTACATAATAGTCAAATCTTTTAATAATTTGGCATATATTTGTTTGTATGATTGTGTATAGTGACAATTTATCAGCAAAAGCACACTTGCCTTTCTATGTACAGTTTTAACCTATGAAAATAATTTAAAAAAATTCTGTTATATATTTACCAAACATAATTTTCACATATTTTCTATAATTTATTTGGCATTTTCTTAAATAAAAAATCGCAATGCTGGTGCCCTAAAGATCAGGCCCTTTAAATATTAGCGTACATATCTATCCTATAATATGTTTTCGATGGTCATGTAATAAATGCATTAGTTATTCTTAATTAATTTCATTGTCTTGTACTCTGAAATATTCTGTTACAAAACTGAATGCTATCATGCAAATCCAGGTTTACTTACTTTCATATAATAATCTGCATTGGTTTGAATATCATAAAATTACCTCAATGTTTTAATTTCTTTTAGGCGGCAGATAGTATGTGAAAAGTGCTATTCATTCGAATTTCTTGCATAAACTAATTCAATGACAAAATCTTTTAACTTAATGATATGTATAATACAATTCTTACTTCATATTTTTTCAAAGATAATTAATCCTTTTCAAATTGTATTTCCATAATAATTCCTTTTATTTATTCTCGTAACTAATATGATAAATATTTATAAAAGTGGCTTGTTTATTCTTCAAAGTGAATTTCTTTGTTTGAATTTATTATTGTACTTGTACTTGTATCAGGTCAGTGCTATATTTGTATTTGAAATACCTACTGAATACATTGAAATTATGCTAAGATTATTGTAAATATATGTAAGTTAAAGATAGTGAATTTTATACATTAGTACAAACGTATTGTAAATTAAAAAAAAAAAAATACTTAATTTTGTTGAAAATCTACCGTGTCCTATGTTGTGCTCATCAGACAGATATGAAAACATCATCTCATAAAATCCTTATATTTTATTCAAATGACCAAAATTGTCACAACTATTTCATATAATTTTCAATTTTAAATTCACATTATAAAACAAGAAAAATCATCAGGTTATTCAGTTGTTCGAGAGTGAGAAAGAACCGTCCGGACAAGCAATGAAATCTTGGAAAATCGTACTTTGTATTTTAAAGTAACCAATATGGTTTAATTAATGATGTGAAAAGAAAAAAAAATATTTCGAAGTATATAATTTTGATTTGGAGTCCTTTCATCTTCTTTTAATGTTACATTCACTTCATTAGTAATTCTGTAATTACATTGCATATCAAAACAGTCTGTAAAATTATTCTTATCAATTATTTCACTTCAGGATGAAAATGAATTGGAACTAAACAAAACAATCAAGATTTTTTACTTATAATAATGCAGGCATAATATGGTACTTGCCAAGTAACCAACTCTAGTTTTATATTAAATACTAATCACCATTATAAAAATAAGTATAATCTTTATTATAAAAACCCAAATGAGTAATATCAACTAACACCATATTTTCAGTTGAGGCTAATCTCAAAAATCTCTAGAATCTGGCTCGTGGAATAAGATGCAATAATGGATTTACCGTTGCATTCTCAACTAAAAATTAGTGCGGAAAAAATATTATTGTTAGCATGAACATACATAACTTGCAATTTACATTAACAGATATCAATAATCCGGAAACAATCGTGATTACCTGAAGACCTAGTCTTGTTTTCATTTTTGGTCCTAAATATGCACTAGAACTTATTTCCGGAGGATGTGTCATTTTTTATCTAAAATAAACAATATTTGTATGTAACAATCAACATTTATTTATATCATTTTCTGCAACATCGCCACACATGATATCACCTACGTTGGCCCGAATTTCTTGTATCCCTATTCCTTGTAGTATCATTAATTTTTATCTCAAGTCTAGCAATTGAGCTCTCCTTTAACAGATATTTCGTGTCGTAATAGTCTGCTCATACTGAATTGAAAAAACAATTTTCCCTGACTCTCATATAAATTCTTCAACCACTTGATGATTTTTCTTTATTCTATTTTGGAGATATTCATTGATTTACACATGCAAATGTACCTCGAATGGTTCGGTACTTTCGTTGATTGACAATGCAACAGGTAAATCATTGCTTGAAATGCTTGGTCAATAAACACTGCGATTTCATCTATAGTAATCGTGTTGCAGTGTTGGTGTTTTGTAAAGGGATGGAATCAATAAATGATTTGAATACAAGCATATGTCTAGTACCTTTATAAACTTTTGACTTGCTTAAGAAAGCTATCCAACTAGTTTTGTGATGCTTTGAATTCATCTCTGGATATATCTAACTGTTAATTGTTGAATATAACCATTGCATCAATTTTTTTTCTCTTGACTAGAGCTTATTTTCAGGGAACACTGCATTACTCTCATGAAATGAAATGAAAATATTTATTAATGAGAAAAATATATAATTTACAGATTCACTTGTAATAAACTCACAGTAGTGTTTTATAATTATAATTGCTTACAAACATGGGTTTTATTTGATTTTTTGTCTCTGTGTCTTTAGTAGGTGATTTTTATCACAGTTTGTTTCATAATAAAGATACCTATGTAAAGAGCATCGTAAAAATGAGTATGAGCGTTGTTAATTATGATAATATAGTTTAAATATATTGTTTGTATTATATTGTTATGTACCCATTATCATTCATTTAAAATTTGGAATAGATAGATCTATCTATCCTAGTCAATGGTACCAAGTACTAATATTGTACATTGGGTTACATAAATTTGATGAATTGTGTAATATTTTTTATTTGGCATAACTTTATGGCGAGAGCACATTGGTTGTATTTTTATTCTGGCACTCTGTATAAGATTATACTGAATACTATTTTGGCTATTCTATTGGAAAAAAATGCACAAATGATTTCATAGAAAATTGTTTTTGGGTATTGATTCAACTCAAAAACTAGCCATCAAGGATTCCTGAGTTAGTCAGTAAATTTTGTTTTCTTTAAAACTTTTTGTAAACATCCCTAAATTTCACGTTAAAGAGGTAATTTCCTAATTTTTAAGCTTCATTTATTTTGTAGCAACAAGCATTTCTGTTTTTTGACTAGACTTTTTGATTAAGCTAGCCCATGATTTAACTTGAAGCAAAATCAATTTGAAAAGTTTTGCTATATCCCATTTATGAAAGAAAAAAAGATTCACATTAAAGTGATAACTTTTTTCTCTATATTCAATTATTATCAATGGGCAGAAAATTTATATTAACTGTATTTTTAGAATAATCTTCCGATTGCATAAAATATATTATTATTATTATACTTAAATTTTTTTAATGACTTGGTGTGAAAAAATTTAAAACACGAGAATGTATGAATCGAAAAGATTTTTTCTCCATACATTGAGTGTAGGAGACTTGTTAAAATCAATCACTACATACAGTCTCATGAACGAAGTGTCAAGAATATTTGTTTTTTTTTGTGCTATATGTTTGAAATTTTTTGAGTAAATTGTGTATATTCAATGATTATTGATTTTCTTCAAAATTTATGTAATTATTTATATTTTACAATAAATCTAGAAATTGAACAGAATTTTGGTAAACTTTTTGCACAATGTTATTTTTTCACATTTATAATAATTGAGCAAACAAAAATAGTTCCTTGTTTCATGATTATATTAATTTATTCTATTTTTATGTTCCAATTGTATTAATTTTTGATATTCTTGGCAGCTTGCTGTATGACTTCAATAATTATTAATGTTTTATAATATCAATGATTTTGTGTTATTTGACAATATTATACTATTGCCCATGGCAGTGTAACATATTTGTATAATAGTGTTTTATATTGAAAAAAGAAACATTGTATTATTACAATGACCTGAAATAAAATTATCTAAAATTGACCATTTTGACCTACAATTTCTTTAATTTTTACTTTGCCTGATCCCAGTGTACATATGTACTCCTTTCAACAAAAGTTTTCATACTAGATCTACTTTTTCAGAGAGTAGGAATAGACAGATAGATGAGGTTAGGAGAAGATTAGTGTATAGTTATTTGCCTTTCTTATACCCTATTTTCTAAGAACATTCAAAGGTGACAGGGAATTTTAGACATAGCATACATCCATGATTTCGAACAGATATCAATAAATCTTTCCGTACTGGGTTTCCGACCTGTAATCACCAAAAGTGAAACTAACAACTTTGACCACTCAACCCATTACATAGGAAAAAGATGTTTGAATCCGGTTATATAATATACAACCATGAACGACTTATTTTTCCCATTTTCGACTTATTTCTTTTTGATTCCATTGTTCCTATATAATGTATATACACCCAGTTCTTTTTTTACGCGAATTCGGTTATACGCGATTTTTTTGGACGGCACCGCTACATTTTTTTACACGCTTCACTCGTTTTTACACAATTTTTCCCCAAATTTGTTTTAAAGAAGACATTTATATATGATACTAGGCATGTACGTTATGTGTATTTTTAAAACTTAATTTTGTAAAGCACTCCATTTTTTTAAATACACATACAATTGCCAAATGTTGACAAGTGTATCGGATTTTATGCGAATTTATGTTTTAGGGTGTGTAAAGAAATATAATGCAATTCCGTGAAATCATTTTTTTTACGCACCTTTTTCTGGAACCAATGTATTGCGTAAAAAAAGGACTGGGTGTACACTACCCAATATTAACTGAGATTGCATAAATCAATCGCTAAATTCTTTCATGTTTGTGACTTGATGACTTTACACCGTTCTGTAGGGGTCAACAGAGAATTAAATTTCAAGCATTAAAATCAAAGCAAGACTTAAATTGCACAAAATGAAACCACATCAGTTATAAACATGGAGAGACAATATCAAATTTGAAGCTGTAAATGAGTATAATTCCCATTTCTCCCCTCTCCACTCACAACTTGGTTTCCGCCACGGGTTCGACATCTTCAGTTATTTTATCACATGGATGCGATATAACCGATAGACAGTAGTTTAGATCGCTTATATGCCAGAGTCTATGGCAAACGAGACAATTTAGCATGGCATGCAAATGTTGTATTATGAAGAGAAAAAAATAAAAGTGATTTTTTTTCTCGTCTTAATAAATAGCAATGAGCATATTAACATTTTTTCCTTATTCCTGTGAATAATTATTTTCTACAATGAAATTTATAAATTAGACATAAGAAGTATTTAGACCAAAAGCTGAATGTATTACTTCTTGCATTCTATTAAAAGCTACCTAATATGAAACCAATATAAAGCATTTGGAATCTAGCATCCAACAACAAAATTCTCACTACTAATGATGCTTTAAGCGTTCTACATATTTTATAATTTAGTCTGTTTATTAATTATTTCTTTTATTTTGCCATTAATAAGTAAATACTTAATTAAAATTTTCGATGTATTAATGCTCTGCTTACATAAAAAATCTGAAGTTACTAAAACATTTAATGTATTATTGATTCATTTAATGTGATATTGAAAAAAAAAATTGTTTTTTGTCACTCAGGCTCAAAAAGGTTCGCCACCTATGGAGATAAATATATACAGTGAAACTTCGATTTCACGTTTTTCAAGAGACCTTGAAAAACAGCGAAAAATGCGGGAAATGAGTAACACGCGAAATCTTAAAACAATAATAAAATAGTAAAATCTTAAAAAGTCTCCCCCTTTAATTTTCAAAGAACGGGATTTTACAAAAATTGGTAAGCATACTTCTCATAAGAAGGTTTTTTAAAAGTTATATTAATTAAATCTTGTTTATTGAAATAATCGAATGGCGATTTAACTTTTTTCTTGTGAAATTCCTTATTAAAGAAAATCTCAATTTTTTTTTTTTTTAATAATAAAAACACATTTTTTAGTACTTATTTCCACAATATATTTTTTATCAGGACCGGCTTCGATCAACTGAGCGAAACCGGTCCTGATCAAAAATATATTGTGGAAATAAGTACTAAAAAATGTGTTTTTATTATTAAAAAAATCATGCCTTTCCATCAAGAAGTGACAGTTAACACCTGAAAAGGGAAATCTCAAGATGTTTCAGCGAACTATTGTATATATTTCATCATTAATTTCTTTGATTAATATAAGACTTAATTTGCTCAAACTCTCAAATTTTAAAGGATGGAAAAAATTATCTGCCAAAACTTTTTTGAGATTAGGAGATGGGAACAAAAATTGGGATAATATTTAGACGATAGATCGAGGAAATCAATAATTCCGAGAACGGTTAATGCGGGATTATTTAACATTGTTCTTATGGGTGTTTGACTGGACTAAAAAAATTAACGATCCATTCGGGAATACGAATTATGCGAGAAAAGTTGATCAGGGTTCCACTGTATCTGAATTTTTTTTAATAACGACTGGTTTGATTTTAATGACATTCAAATTTGGAAAGGATAATATTGGAACCAATGCTGCTTAATTTAATAAACTTTGTGGTGGTAGGTTTTCACAATAATCAACTACCATTTAAATGTGAATGAGTAAATTAATACTCATTTAAAATATGTAGGTGCCCTATACGTATGAAAATAATGATGAAGAATTATGTTTCATAAAGCTGACGTAATTATTCACGGTGGAATTTGTGGGTATTTGAATAGTTTATCAAAAGCGGAGCGCGATCGATTTCCTGAATTGGTTATTTCTGTGGTATAAGATGGATTCTCAGAACGAGAAAAAAGTGAAGCGATCACGAGTCTCGAAAAAGACTTTAGAATAATAGAGAAGCGCTGAAATCTTTTTCGGAAGGCCACTTCGTTAAGAGATCAGTTTCTCATGGGCGAGAAGACTAATCCTTTTTTGCCAACTAGCTTGATGTGATTATAATGTCTTTTTAGCAATTTATAGCACAAATCTTTCTCGAGTTTTAAGCGCATGATAATTGGGGTCAATTTTTTCAGACAACTTATGTATTCCTGATGAATTTCTCAAGGTTCTTCGTCTTGTGGAGGATCTCATCGCAAAGAAGAAGCCGTGGTGGTTCTTCATTGTGTCAGATGTATTCTCATTTCTCTTCGTTTTTACCCATTTTTAGGTTCTTAAGAATAATGATGATAAGGGAAGTTATATCTGTGGTCATTCACGGTAATGGTGGTCGTGAATGTTTTGAAGCCATTGCGTGTTATGGTTAGTGGGCCAAACGGGAGCGCGTAGAAAAAAGTTTAAATTTATGTTTACTCTTTGTGGTAACTAAGTATAAAGTTTAAAATTAAGTGGATAGAACGAATAAAAAGCTTTATGATTTAATGTTTTATCCGGTCGGCGTGTTTGTGGTGGCGGCGAGCAAAATTACGCGTTACATGGCTACAATTTAAAAAATGAATGGTGGGCTGGTAAACCGTTCAGCCCTTTTACATTCACACTTCTGATTTAGTCGATGTAAGTCGGTAAATAAATGGCAAGAAAAGCAGGGGAACTAATACTTGAGTACTGGGAGAAGTTTGAAATGGACTTGGATGTATTCTGCAGGCAAACGATGTGTTGATTGGTCGAGTGTTGGTTTGTGGACGTTTATTTCCCAGGTTTCTTTAATTTTCCAAAACTTGGAAACGTGTTCCGGAAGATTCTTAGCCAGTTGTACTGGTCTTTATTGTTATCTCCCGAGCTCGTCAAAATACTGAATTTAACGCTTTGAAATATATTTACTGCGACGATTTAAATTATTTCAGCTTCAAGTTCTAACACATTCATTGCGGGATAAAAAAAGATGCCCATATATCTGTTGTAGACAGGCGACAGAACGAGGCGTGTTGGATTATCGAATAAATTAACACTGTTAAATACTATAGTTAGTTTATTTTTTTGCATACTTTTCGGCAATGCCCGCTCACAGAAATCCCCTCGACCCAACATATAAGGAGTTTGATTATTATAAGATGACGTAAAAGTTAAACTTCTTGTTAGACGTTCACCTTTTAGCGTATACATGAAATTCAATGACCAAACAGGATTAACTTAAATAACAAAAACCTCTGGAAGCTTCATGGCATTTGAAATACGCGCGTTTACTTGAAAATTTTGCGGTGCAACTTCCTCAGAATTAGAAATCCTATTTTTAAACTGAACTCGCAAGTTCAGCTGCATGTTGATTCCAGTTGATTTGTATCAGAAATAGCTTCTGCGTTCGTTCGTTTTACAAAATATCTGTGACATTTATCATTTTCTTCATCATGGAAATTAATAATTATTTAAATAACTTTCCTGTTGAATTGCACAGTAATGAAGTTTACGGAAGGTAAAAAGATATCTGAGCTAAAATCGCCATGTTTCCCTTCGCATATTTAATGTATTCCTAATACTAAGAAAGTTTTGTTTTAGATTTCTAGTGGCCTCGAAAGATTTGAAAGCCGGTGAAATTATTATGAAAGACGTTCCTGTCCTAGTTGGCCCTACGGCTTATTCGGACTTGATGTGCCTTGGTTGTTATATGCCACTGTCAAAAAAGCTTCATATCTGCTCAAAATGTGCACTAGCTCCTTTATGTGGATCTCGGTGTGAAGATTACAGTGGTACGATTTTGGTTCTAGTTAAATGGTTTTTATGGATAATATCTTAATGGAACTTATTTTAGAATTTATGCAAAAACCTATTTATGAAGCGTTGATTTATTTTTTTCCCATTTATAATATTGATCATATATGAAATCTCATTTTTAAGAATACGTTGAAATGGGATGCATTTTTACTACATATGTTAGGCTTTAGAGACAAACCCGCACACAAGTGGACATATCTCGTGTTATTAGAGTTTTAAGTAAAGTGATGAATTTTTATCTTTTAACATTAGGAACCGATTTGTATAATATAGTCCACTATTATTAGAAGTAAATTTAATTTGTCTCTCATAAAGAGGGGAAGGCTTAATATTTAAAGTCCACAGACTTTGAACACTGAAGAGTGATATATGTTTTAATATAATATTTTCATTTAAGAGCAGGTCATTAATATTTTTATTGCATTACATTAGTTTTTTTACCAGTAAATTTTTTTAATCTTCGTGAAACTTTCCTGCTAATTTATTTTCTAGAGGCTCTCCAAATTCTGTTAATGTCAGATATTTATAACTGCAGGTAACTTAACTTCATTTAATAATTATTTAAAAAAAATGCTAAATATATTTAATATTTGCCTGTATTGGACTTGAAAATATCATACATTTAATTGAGGAAACTCGAAAAACTTTTATTATTGTGCAGTGCAACAATAACAATGTTAAAAATAAGGAAAATAGCATGAAAATAGTATGGTTTAAATTGCCCTTGAATTTAACAGAATAAAATTGAGTAGGCCTGTGCGTTTTACATGATTGTGGTCTAATTTAATATTTTGTTTGTAGGAGGGCATTCAGCTACAGAATGTGTGTTTTTCAGAAGCATCAAAAATAAAATGTCATTTCCCACATTGGTTGAATCATTTCACATTATAACAATATTACGTGCAATTGCATTACGTATGAACCACACTGACAAAAGCTGGAACAGTTTCATAAATTTGGAAAGTCATATGGAAAAAAGAAGAGGTTTGAGCATATGGAATCTGCATGAAAACACTTCAAAGGTAAGAGAAAAAAAAAAAAACAAAAAGTATGTTGTATACTATCAAATGGTATGCTCTCCGGTATATCTACTTTTTGTGAACAATATTGATTTAATAGATCTTAAAATATTTCAGAGTATGTAAAAATATATTCAAGAAAGATGTTTTTTCACTCAATGTTCCTCTTTCGAAATGGTGAAGATAGAAATATCATGGTTTTTGCTATATTGAAAATACCTCTTTGAAGATATCTCCATTGCCGAGTTTTTGTTACTGTGGGATTTATATAAATAAATATAGTAAAATCCATATTCATCTATTCACAGATGCTACAAAATCTGCAGATTATATGCCAAGAAGACGTTGATGATGAATTGATTCAAAAAATAGCTGGGGTGATTGACGTAAATAGTTTTGAATTAAGGACGGCTCATAGTCAGGCAAATCAGTCAAAGAATAATACAATATGTGGGATATATCCAATGGCAGCATTCATGACACACAATTGTGTTGGTAATACCCATGTGGGAATCGATAAATCTTTCAATATGATTATCCGAGCAAGTGTTCCTATAAGTAAAAATTCACCAATATTTTTCAACTATACCAACGCATTACAAGTATGTATATAGAATTCCCTACAACTTCCATTAATATACATCCTATATTTTGGTAACCTTCAATCCATCAATTATTTCTTACCATACATAAAACAAGTAAATGGTGTACAGTAAAAAAATTGAGAGTATATGAGTGGGTGACTAAATGAAAATAACAAGTTCATTGTAATGTAATGCCCTATAATGACATCAATATTCACTTTATTGTGATGAATTTATTTTTTAAACCTACTGTATATAATATTTGATTGATTAATTACCTACATTTTCAAAAATTGGTCATATTTCAAAAAATTTTTAGGGAACCATTCAAAGGAAAGAGCACTTGCGGGAAGGAAAATATTTTGAATGCGCTTGTCAACGCTGTAGTGATGGTAGTGAGCTTGGTTTACATATGAGCTCCATAAAGTGCTTTAATTGCAATGATGGATTAATTGTTATGCAAAATCCTTTGAGAAAATCTCAATTTTCCCCAAAAGATATGTGGTGTTGTCAGAAGTGTAATGATGTATTTCCAGGGAAACAAATAAAAGAATGCTTGGATGGATTACACAGATCTATTGAGAATATTGACATTGGTAATATTATTTATTTTTGTATTAATAAATACAGTCAGAAACAGTTTACACGATATTGAGAGGTCACAAACATTTCACAAATGGCCACATCAAACAATTCATACAAAAAAAATTGCTTTTGATTAATATTTAGTTAACTCGATTTTCTATTAAAAAGTTCTGGATATATTTTGTTCCATTGAGACTCAAAATCTTTTTGTGTTAAGTGAAATTTCGTTTCAGATTAATTTTCATTATATATATATATATAAATATATATAAGTGCACTATTATTTCATGTTGACTGATATTAGTTGTCAAAATAAGTCACCATGTAAATATAAAATATGATTCATTCTGTGAGAACTCAAAACTTAAGCTTTTAATCAATCACTCAGCAAGCAATGTAACCCGTCTTTAAAATTAATTATTGAACATACAGTTGAAAGCATTTTCCCATTAAACAATTTTGCCTATATGTCCAATAATTGATATTTAGGACAGGTTATGTTGCTTGTAAAGTGATTGATTATTCATGAACAGTTCATTTTTTTTCTATATACTCATTATAACTGTATTTTTACTTTTAAAACAAATTGTAGGTGCTAACAATATAAAGAAGATTGAAGACTTTCTTGTGGCTGCATTGGAGCGTCTTCCAAAATACCATCATATTTTAATCGATGCTAAGCATTTACTTGCTGGCTTGCTAAGAGAAATAACAGATAGATTGATAAATGTTCCAAAAAATACAATCAAAAGAAAGCTTGAATTGTGTGAAGAGTTTATACCCTTGCTAGATATATTAGAGCCAGGTATTTCCAGACTGAAAGGTAATATTTCCTTGCCTACTTAAATATATTTTTATATATACATTTAAATATGTTTATTTCAACCTTTAAATAAAATAATCAAACTGCAAATTAAAGGCTTAAAATCTATGGGCTTATTGTTCTTATATATGTATCTCCAATGCTTTCTCTGGACAAGTGATTGTAAAGAAGTTCTTCAATAGGATGTGACATATTGATTTATCTGCATGAGGAAAAAGGCTCATGTTTTAATTTCATGATGTATATCATTTTTAACGCTTATCTATTTCTCCAAAAAAGTGAAAAATGTGTAAGTATTAGTGTAAAATTAACCCAAAGGAATAAATAAACGACAATTTGTAAACATATTCTCCAAAAACACAATCAACAGTGTAGGTTTTTGGAATTCTTATTTGTTGAATAAATCAATAATTAAATTTAAAAGAAAAGCAAATTTGGATAATGATTTTTCCACATAGTATTCCACTATGTATTCCACTTTCGAATCATCGAATCCACAATCAAATAGTCTTACGCAGAATGATGCATGAAATATCATCTGAGATCAATTTATAAAAATCTTATTTTCCAGCTATAACTTTATATGAAATTCATTCTGCCATGGTCCAGATTGCAAACAAGGAGCATGAAGCCAAGGAAATATCATTTAACGAGTTATTGGTATCTAAAAAATGTCCAGTTTACTAAGCATTTTTTCCATTTAGATTTATAGATCCGACCATGTGATTAACTACTTATAAGATGTTATTTTATACACGACTAATAATAATATGCCATAATAAATATTACATACTATTGTGATACTTTCATTTATAAATGAACATAGTATTCAAATTTCAGTTAGACATTTTTGCACTAAATGCAGTCCATGTGTCCATTTATGAGTTGATTTTAATACTTTTGATCCCAGAATTTTCAGGAAGATCACCAAAGGCCACCAAATATGGTCTGTTTTTATGCATGTGTTTTCAAAGTTTAAGTTCCATAGTATTGTTTTTAATATTAGCGTAGGTAGAATAAGTGTTATGTTAATAAGAATCATTTGAACCATTCCAATAGACTGGCACAAGTTTACAAAACAATAACTGTGCTTTATAAAGAACAACTAAATAAAAAAAAAGAATAATAATGTCATTACTTAACAAATCCGCAAGACTATTTACTTCTTTACCATAGGTGACACATATTCTTCACACTCTGACATTGTGAAAGACATACCCATTTTAATCCATTGAAAGATCCATCATCAGAGCAGTTGTCAACATTATTGATGTCCACCAGACCATGCATCAAGCTACACTTTACATGTTTGTTTTCTTAGAAGTGTATGTACACTCTTAATTTGTTGCTAACAATTTATATTTTTATTCATCAATCTACAAAGTGGTGTATCTATAATGTATCCTCCTAAAAATATTAATGTGAAAAAATTCCCTTTCAAATATTCAAAAAATTAAATATATCCTTTTTTTTATATGCTCTAACTGAAGTCTTAAAAAATCAATCTGATAAAATTTACAGCCAATTCAAGATTTTTTCAAATACTTTTAATAAAATATTTTTAGAGTCTTCATATTTATTATACTACTAAACTTACCCGTTCTATAGAATATATAATGCAGGACTATTTAAAAAAATTCTATCCCTTTTTTTACATACCATAATGTAGTAGCTTTCATACTAAAATCAGAAAAGATTCTAAATTGAGTTTATTTTTTAAATATTCTACTGATTAAGTACTTGTGAGAAAAAAATCAAATGAAAAATTATTTTATTGCAAGATTCATAGTCCTTTTCAGTGGAACCCCAATCTATCACTCATCTATTCATTGTGTTCCCTTATGTAGCCTTTTTTGTATAATTATGGTGAAATACCCATAAGCATTCATCATTCCACATCCGTCATTTGCCTCAAATCATTGGTAAAATATATTGTTATTGTTAAATATCAACTATAATACATTGAAAAGTATGCAAAACTCTATTCAATTGCTTTTCCAGAAATGACCAAAACTCTATCATATTTTTTTTTTCAAACATTTGTCCTTCCACACATAGTAACGTACAACCTTATTCAACCATTGCCATAAAAACGATCGAGGCTGTCAGAATTGTTCTCTTGTTGTTAAGATGCTGCCTTATAATTGTAATGACTCACATATGTACAGCTTGTTTAGTTGTCTCACTGAGTTAGTCAGTACTCATCTTGGCAATGCATTTTGCATCATGACTTATTCTGACTTGCAACTAAATTGTCCAGTATGAAGATAGCTAGAATCTAATATGAGAGCTTAAAATAATATTTTAAAGTCATAGAATTTTTTTTCTTTTTTATGGGTCACTTGAAAATTTATGAATGGGGGTTCCACTGTATTGACAAATTAACTCTTAATAACTAATTTTCTACATTAGTTATATGTTAATATAATTTATAAAGTTGTACCAGAGACCATTAAATATAATGTGTTTTAGTTAGTTTCATTTTCTTTGGAAATATTATGTTAAAACTGTTTACCTGGTCAGCATGACACATCATGTCCATTTTTACAAAGAAATCTTGAGTACAGAAATAATGATTTCTCAAGAATCTTTCATTACAAATTAGAATATAAATTATCATAAACCATTGAACAATCATTTATATTGTGTATAAGTATATTCTTCTATTTTAGATCAAACTTGAAAAGGCAGAGAAATTTTTGAGAGATTCAATAAGGTTTCTACTATTTGAACCAAAATCTTCACCTGAGGGAGTACTTTGCCGTCGAGCAATGGAAGATTTGAGGGTATTAATAAATACTAAAAAAAGTATAAGAAATTTAAATGTTGTAGAGGTAAACACAGTAAAGATTTGAAGATTTATTTTTAGTAGTATGAACATTTTATTTATATTTTGCTCCAAATATTATGATAAAATACCAATTGTAAAATATACAAGGCTTTGATTATTTAACCAGCTCCCTACTAATGCATATGTGGGATAATTCAACCACAATTATTTCGACAATTAATTTTTCAGTGTTGGTGTTAACCAAGCTTGTTAAGATTATCAAGACAAACGAGGCTGTAATTCAATACAAAAAATAGCTCTTACACAAAAGATTTCACACTGTTAACCCTATTTTATTTTAGAATGTTGTCTGTCAACACTCTTTTATCAACCGTTGTAGTTGAGACGCTGGCAATCAGAGGAATAAGGCCATATGGTCAATAACTACTATTGTTACAAATAAAATTGTAATATGGATAAGAAATCTGTATGAAACATGGACAAGTTATCCTTTTTTCCTTTGTTGAAGTCTGAATTGTTTTCAATAGTGAATTTATATAATTTTAAAGCAACTGATTGCTTTTATTACAGGAAAAATAGTTCATAATCTTCACCAGCATTGCCTTTATAAGTCAAAACTTTTGTTTCAGGAGAACTAATGAAAATATCCATCTTCAAATTTTGAAAATCATTGCCTTTGCCAGTTATGGTTGGCTAAAATAAGAAGGACGATTTACAAAAATTCCAAGCATCAATGCCCAAGTAGATATAAATGTATGAAAAATAGTCATTCCTAATACATTTGGGAAAAAGACTTCTAATTCTTCTCACAGTGGAAGTAGTTTACAATATCGACTGAGTGTGCTTGATGGAATTTTAATATCAAATTTGAATTGTTGACACCGTGTACAATTCCCAAAGATGTGTTACTCACAGCCCGAGTTTCGCCTTTTGGAATCGTCATGCATTTTATCTCATGGATGCTATTGAACTAGATAACTGAATTTATTTTTTCGTTTTTTTTTAAATTCAAATCGAAAGTTCATGAAAATAATATCAGAAAGTACTTGGTATAACTTAGTTTTCGATTATTAGTTACAGTGTCCATATTATCAATTTAAATAAGTTCATGTTTACTATTATATAGACTCATGAAAACAATTATTTTTTTTTGTTACTTCCTATGCGATTGTATCTAAGCTCACTGCTATCAATATGGTTATTCTGTATAATCTACATTGAATCGATATAGTATGATTAAAATATTATTCTTTAAAATTATTATCAGTCAGAGTAAAAATAATTACTTACCTACTATATGATTGATAATGCTTGTCCAAATAAAATGACTCAGTCAAGTATATAGAACAGACCAAGGCACCAAACATTATTCAACACAAAATCAAACGCATTGTAAGTAAGTATAATACTTACTTACTTTGTATATTTTGAAATTTATTGAGTATATTAAGTACCATGAAAATAAAGCCTCAGATATAGTGTTGGGAATTAATAAAAAAACTTCAACGTTACCGATCGCCAATGTTAAATATTAGAACTGGCGATCGGTTGCGTTGAAGCCTTGATTTTCGAGGGCTAAGTTTTACAATCGTACATTGTTGCTGAGTTTTTTGAATGACTAAGCATATCTTTTAACAACAATAAGGAATTAAAATGACAGTTTTTCCACGATTTAGATTCCACGATTAGGTGTGCTAATATTTTTTGAATGTGTATCATCAGAGTAATTACCACGTAGTCATCATTGCATTTTCTAATAATGTATAGCAGATGGTAGCAGATAAACCAAAGAATATTGGGTAAATTGTTTTATGATAATGGTAATACATGATTGCATTTGACGTAAGTACCCACAAGCAATAATTTTGCCGGCCTATGTAATTCTTGTAAATACGGAATCGCTTAGTGAGCTGTCATGATGCGACGATTTGCGTTTGATTAGATTATTCTTAGAAGGTATATATATATATATTATTACAAATACCGTTAGATGATGTTTTAATTTGAATGTTTTGTTGATATACATTTCTTCCAAAAATCGCTTTTATCATGATAATGCGTATTTTTATTTATCATTGAATACTATTACTCTTTCAGATTATTTATAAGAAGCATCATTATGGTTGACCAATATGCTGTTTTGGCAGCGTTTTTACTGACAAGTGGTCTTATTTTCAATATTTCCCTTCATAAGCTAGAAGAAGGACATGTTGGAGTTTATTTCAGGGTAATATATATATTTTTATCACATGCACTTTGGCATTTATTATGGGTATCCAAAGATTTTAGTAGTATTTAGAGCTTATCGGTTTTTGAAAATCGCGATTGAAAACCTGCTTCTTTAGCTCAATTTACGTCAGTCGAATGTCAGTTTTTTCATCATGGTACTTTGGTTTCAAAGAATAAGGTTATGACATTTTTTTTTTACACAAAAGTTGGATTTGTAACAGTATTATCATACGAAATCAGAAAAAAATCAGATAGATTAACTCTTATGTATCGTAGTTTCGAAAAGTGAAATGTTTAAATGAAACGAAAACATATCCAAAATATATCCAAATTTCTGTATACAAATAGAGTCCAGCGATAAATGGGCCAAAAAAGTTAATCCGAGGTTTACTCTTAAAAGGACTATGAAGGAATCTATAATTGAATTTTGTGACAACATTTAACTAAAATATTTTGAAGGCTGAATTTTCATATACAAGTCAACACGAAGTACGAGTACAACGAAAAGTAAAAGCTCTCACTCAATTAAAACACCATGCTACATCATGATCCTGCAAATGAGTATTAATTTACCATTTCAAGATTTTTTGTCAAATATAGTTCATCACTTATCACTGTTGCTATCCAAAATGATTTTCCTTTATGGGGACAGATTTTGTTATTTTAATTTTTGTAACAGTGATTATTATGTAGAAAATTTAGACTAGATTAAGAAAAAAACCCCAGTAGCATTCTGATTATAATCTTAAGAAAAAACATGATGACCAGGGTGATTTATTCTCACGGCTCCAATTAATTTTAATGTGTTAAACTATTCTACTTAACTTGTTGAGTTACTAAGTTTGATACATGTCTCGTCTCTTTAATAAGCACTTAATGAATCTTTGGATGTTACACAAAATGATGAAGCAGGTTTCACTTCTAATAAATGAAATATTTTTTAAAAATCTAAATTCAAAATTTTTGTTACTATCTTATTAATTTTTTTTTTTTTTAAATAATAAAAACACATTTTTTAGTACTTATTTCCACAATATATTTTTTGATCAGGACCGGTTTCGCTCATCGCGAGCATTATCAACGTATAGAATACAATTTACAAACAAGTCTATTTATACAAAACAAGAAATTAATTTGACACGGTGAAAAAATAGCAATGTATTTTAGTTCTACAAAATTATTTTTAACAAATATAGTTGATAGCTATTTCGGCTCACGCCATCGTCAGAACTATCCGAAGTCCGTCAGAACTATATAGAAAGATAGTTCTGACGATGGCGTGAGCCGAAATAGCTATCAACTATATTTGTTAAAAATAATTTTGTAGAACTAAAATACATTGCCATTTTTTCACCGTGTTATAATGGAGTTCTACCAAGTGAATGCCAATTCAATCAATAAATTAATTTGAGTTAAAGGTAGCAGGTGTACAATTCTATCTTATTAATGCTAAACTATGTGTCAAGCAGCAACAGCTTCCTTGATTTTAATTTTGAATGTTAGTGTGTTATAATTATTAAAAATAATATATTAGGGAGGTGCTCTGCTTCCTGTGACGAGTCAGCCAGGATTTCACATGATGTTTCCTCTTTTGACAACCTATAAATCAATTCAGGTAATAATTCAATTTCAATAACATGAATAATACTATTAAAATTTGAATTACAAAATCAATAAAAAATATCTCTATTTAGGTTACCTTACAAACTGATGAAGTTGTCAATGTTCCATGTGGTACAAGTGGTGGAGTTATGATTTATTTTGACCGAATAGAAGTTGTCAACAAATTGGAACCAAAAAGTGGTGAGCTTAATTTAAAATCGGTTGACTATATTTCCCTTTCAGACACAACCCCATACTTCCTGATACGAGTTTATGATGATATAAGTTTTTGAAAGTTCTCAATGTGGGGATTTAAAGGTGAAAGTGTCACATGTTTAAAAATAGACATGAATATTTTTTCTGCCATTTTAATGGTTTTGGCAAACAGTATGTATGAATCATATTTAATTAAAACAATTTTAATTTACATTACTACTCAACCCTTTTTTTACTCAGTTCACACTCATGTGTTTGTCAGAGGACCCTTACATGGTTAATTGTACCATAATATTTTTTTATATATCATCCACTCGATCCATAAATCAAATCGTTATTTGTATGAATGAAACAATATTACCATACTGGTTTTTCTTAACCTCTTTACTACAATACAATAGTTTTTTTTTTTACTGAGTACTGGATGTCATGCATGATATAACTCAATCATGGAACAAAATAAAGCTATTAAGTTTTACTTTGTTAATATTGATTTCTTTTGGCACTATTGGAGTATATCAAATATATATCGATTAATAGCTATTATATATATATATAAAATACAGAATTGGTTTTTGAAAATCACTGAAAAATTCCTTTAACAAAACAAAAATCATAGATTTTCTTTATAAATAATAAATATTAAACATAAATAATAATGGACTGCTTTGAAAATAGTATTTTCAAACAAAAGAAAAATTATTTTTTTGTCTTATTTAAGCGGATTCGCTTCATCCGGAGCCTACTTCACACATATATTTAAGTAAACATATCCACTTCCTTCTCGACAGACTTTTTTTATACAAGAGCTGCTGGTTTCACGGTGTTTCTACCTCTTTTTCTAAGTGGCATTTTTTTTGACAGTGATATAAATTTTTTTCATTTCTTTATTTCTTGATGGATTAATTGATTTGTTTTCTTTTAACTGGTCTAAAGCTAACGACCCTCCAGTGTGTCGCTTTCCTACTCTTTTACTCATTTTTAGCTGTTAGAGGGTTAAACAATTAGTCGATTCTCATACATAGTATTTGAATATAACTAGCATATCAGTGATTTAATTAAAGTATGAAAGATAATAATTGCATTAGGTTGAAATCATTATCTTTTACACTGAGTCAGTATAATTTTTAAATCAGAAATATTCTAAGAAATATGTCCCTATGAAATAACTTTGTAGTACATAATTAAATTAAATTCTTGAAATAATTTATGATATCGACTGAAGGTGTTTGATGGAATTTTAATATCAAATTTAAATTGTTGAAACTTAGTATGATTCCAAATGTTATGACACTAACGATCCGTCAGTTTTCTGCATTTGTGTGATAGAATGCCTTAAGATGCTGAAAGACAAGACCCGGGTCATAAGTGAAAAAAAATGTGAAATCATACAAAGTTTCAACAATTCAAATTTCAATTCTTGAATTTTCTAATAACTTGAATTCTTATTTATGGTATTCTAATCCTATGAAAAAGTCCCTTTTAAGGTATTAACTGTCACTTCTTGATCGAAAGGCATGATATTTTAAATAATAAAAACACATTTTTTTAGTACTTATTTCCACAATATATTTTTTGATCAGGACCGGTTTCGCTCATCGCGAGCATTATCAACTGATAGAATACAATTTACAAACAAGTCTATTTATACAAAACAAAAAATTAATTTGAGTTAAAGGTAGCAGGTGTACAAAACCATGGGTTCAAGAACTAGGAAACAATTTACATAAAATCATACAATATTGATACAAATAAAGTAAATTAGTGTAAAAATTAAATGTTCACAATCACTTATTAAGAATTACAATTACAATTCTGGTAAATCAATAATCCATTAGGAGCTCTGAACAATCAATAAGGAAGTAAGGAGTGGGAAAATTTAATGACGAAAATAACCCACACTTACTACTTAATGGAACAAAATAAATTAATGCAAGAGAATTTTAATGATAGTCAATTAAAGATGAATCAATGAGATGGGAAGATATGGGAAGATAAAAAAAAAACTGAAAAAGTATGTAAATTGTTATTTTAGTGTTGGATATTGTCAGGAATTACACAGCTGATTATGATAGAGCTTTAATATTCAATAAAGTTCACCACGAGCTCAATCAATTCTGCAGTGTGCATACTCTTCATGAAGTATATATAGACCTCTTTGACCAAATCGATGAAAATCTCAAAAAGGTAAGTATTTCTACGCTTAATTTTGATTATTTGATATGATTTCTGCCCATATATTGAATCCATTTAGTGCACAGGATTTATGAATCATTTATATAAATATATGTGCAATTTATCTGAAAGCTCGAATTATATCTTTACTCACCATTCCTCATCTGCTGTAAATGCTTAATTTTCTGGTATCTTTAATTTTTGCAGCTCTTGATGTATACGTACTGGTATAATTATTTGAATATGTAAAAACATATTGATATTTGTTGTAGGCATTACAGGTTGATCTGAATGATATGGCTCCGGGTCTTCAAATTCAAGCTGTGAGAGTTACTAAACCTAAGATACCCGAAGTCATAAGAAAGAATTACGAGTTAATGGAGAGTGAAAAGTCAAAACTGCTTATTGCTGCGCAACACCAGAAGGTTTGCTCGCATATTATTTTAATTTAATAGTCTATATGCAAAAAATTGTATTATAATGTAATCATTCTAAAGTAGAATAAATATATAGCTTGTGTATTCATCGTTCATGAAATAGGTTTCAAATAGCAGAATATAATTACTAATTTTCAATTTTCTTTGTTGTACATTTGTCGCTTAATACTCTTATTTATGGTGTTATACTAGATTAACTCAATAACTTGCTCCTAATAAAATTTATAGAAAAATATTTAATATGCATTACTGAATTTCAGGTTGTTGAGAAAGAGGCTGAGACTGCTCGTAGAAAAGCGTTAATTGAAGCCGAAAAAGTAGCTCAGGTAGCCAAGATAATGAATGATCAAAAAATTATGGAAAAAGAATCACAACAAAAAATGGAGATCATAGAAGATTCAATCCACATTGCCAAAGAACGAAACAAAGCAGATTCAGCATTTTATCACTCTTTGAAACAGGCTGAAGCAAATGCTGCTCTTTTAACTCCTCAATATCTTGAAATGAAAAAATACGAAGCAATTTCCAATAATAGCAAAATATATTTTGGCACCGATATTCCCAAAATGTTTTTTCATGCTGGAGTAAGTGAAGTTCTCCCACAGAGCGATTCCAATAATAAATAATTTGCTATTATAAAATTGAAATCTTTTAATGAAATCCTCTCCCTAAATTTAAGATGCTTTATTTTTTGCCAGTTTTCAGATGTATGCTTGTCAGAGGTGAAAAAGGTGACACACCAAGTTTTATAATCAAAGAAACAATATTATCAATTTAATATGTTTTATTTATCAGTTTTTAATCTAAAAACAGGAAATTTGACTGACCATTAATACCTCTCTATTTCACCTATTCAGAATATGTTAAAAGGCTTTGGTAAAGGGTTATTAAATACTGATTGTTTACTGAACCACAAGTAAAGAATAGAAACCTATGTTGATAGATGCTAAAATGCGACACAAGGTCATGAGTTAGAAACATGGAATTGCATACAATTTCAATTTTTATCAAAGAATTACCATTTCAAACTAAAATGCTGGATATGTTAAAGCAGAATGCTGATTCAATAGAATATTAGGGACCTACTGTTTCATATTAGTGAGTTTGTCGCTGAACCTTCCTTTACAGAAAATATCAGGTTTTAAAAATACTATAGAAGAATATTAAAAGGCATATTTTCGATAGATTCAATCGTAACTTGGTGGAAGTTCATTTTTAATATATTTTAAAATTGATAGCTTTGTAATCCCACTTGGTGATACTAGATGTGAAACATTTTTGGCTTCTTCGATAAGCATGTTCAGGTCGATCTTACTGTATAAATAACCAACAGTTATTAATTAGTAAGGTGCTTCAGTGAATCTAATTCTCTAATATTAATAATATAAATGAGATAATTCACTCATGTTTTCAAATAATTAACTAGACACTTAGCCTTCAATATTTTTCCCATTTTTTTATTAATCCAATAAATTTTATAACTTTCAATGACTTTTTTTCGTTGCAGCAAAGAATTCCAATTTAATACAAAACAAATTAAGCTTTTATATATTTTTCCATAGAAGACTTTCAGGCCCTGAACTAATTTTAGTCAGCAGAGGCTTGCCTTTGGAAAATATAGCAAAAAAACAGGCTAATTTATTTTAAACAGCTTACAATATATATTAAATATGGTTTAGTTTTGTTATACAACAAATCTACCTTTCTCCAAATGAGACGATTCCTTGGTCAAGGTAGTGCTTTGTTTTAGCCGTTCTCAATTATACTTTGCTGTAACTGCTTGCATTTCAGAGCTATGAAAAAATATATTCACATTCCAGTAATCAGTGTATTTCCATTTTTGTGGAAATAAAGTGGAAGTAGTATTAAGAAGCCAAGGACTTTATTGTAGAATTACTTGATATGTAACATTTCCTGTACTTTTGTTTGTTATTTATGCAACAAATGTAGTAACAGTTTTCATAGCACGAATTTATTCTTCATCAATGAAAAGTCTTAAAGGTAAGCAGTTGTTTTTTGATATTTTGATTGCAGAAAAAGAGTTGAACTTAAATGGTTGCTTATGCTCAACACTAATCACCATAATTTATGAGAACACATCATACATTGTGGGAAATGTACACCTGACCACCACTCGAAAAGAGAACAGTAAAAAAACACATCCAGTTTTATTTATAACTTTATTAAATTAGTGTTTTATAAACATACCAGCTGAGTTTTTGGTTTGCAATAATATTTAACACCCGAGGGATTATATGGTAAGGTCAGATTTACTTTACCGGTATAGTAATAATACACATGACATATTTACTCATCTTAAATATATCTTATTCAATCAGCTACCTGAGACTAAGTCACTATTCTACTGCTTTGGCCATACGATCGCATAACATAAAATGGCAATGTTGTTCAAATATCAAAACAATAGTTATATAAAGCTGTGATATATGATAAAAAGTAGAATGTGCAGCATTTATTTTGCCAAGAAGTATAGTTTCAAAGGACGATACATTGATAACATAACTCTTAAAAATACAAGATAATGGTGGATTACTATCTTTTGTACATGAATGGAAAGGAAAGTATGTCAACAATATTACACAAGTATCTACAGAATGTGGTAATCTGATACTTCGGTACCGTCTTAGGCCTCGAGTTCAAGGGACAGCCCAAGTTTGTGGCCACCTCCGTTGAAGTTTTGACCATCAATAAGCGTGGATAGCGTCAAAGTGATACCATCACGAAGCTTTTGTTGATATCCTAAACCGATTTGGCTAGAGTTGTTCAGTTTGCAGCGCACACTAGCATCACTGTCAAGGTCATATTTGCAACCGACGCCAAACACAGTATTGTTGGAACCGGCAGCCCAATTGAGGGAAATTCCACAATCCAGGTTTGGTGAAACTTTTTGGTAGATGGAGCCGCCGAACTTCTGGCCGTCATCCACGTTGGTGTGCAAAACAAAATCGCTTGAAGAGAATCCGACAGAGATGTTATTCTTAGTGATGCTGCGCTTTTGTGAATCAAACTGCAGTTGGTAACCTGCCAGCCATGACTTGTATTTGAAAACGGCCGAAGCATTCACCATTGGCCTGGCACGGTCAATGTCCACATCACAGTTGACAGCACAACAATCGTTGATGTAAGCAGACTTCAACTTGCCAGCTTTGCTTCTGTAAATTTACAATAAAAGGTATACTATTTAGATAGGTGAAAGAGAAGTTGGTACAATAGTAGGTTTCAAGACAGTTAAGATTATTTTAATAAAGGGTCTGATTATCTGACATTGTGAAAAAGTAACTGGCATTCAGCAAATAACAAATGTTGAAATAAGATGCATTTGGCAGTTAGCCCACACAATCATAAGAATGTATATTGACTCATTTAGAATATCTTATATGTTGAAATAATACTTGCTGTAAAAATTTGCATCCAACTTTTATGAAACTAGATGTTAATCAAGATATAATTTTTATCAATAATGGTGTTATTTCTGTTATTGAAATTTTCTAAGTACTAACAATCCATATTTTGATCAGAAATTAAATGTCAAAATATGCAATAATATTTTCTGTATGGATATAAAGTAATTATTTACCCGGTCTGGGGTGCGAAAGATCCATCGAGGGTAAGTTTCAGACCCTTGGCGAGTTGATCCTGAACTGTGACGTCAGAAACAAAAACATTGTCAGTATTCCATTTTTCTGTAAAAGTGAGACCATATTCCTTGACTTTGTATTTTGTTTCTAAGCTTCCAAATACCTGAAATAATAAGGAATGGCACATGTACTTCTATAAGACTGACAGGTGTTTTTTAAATGTAATTTGACAAAAATCTTATTGATGAAACTATGATAAGTATAGTAAAATATTTCTTACATTTTAGTGCAATAATAAAGCGATTTGTATGCTTCACAGATGTATCGATCTTTAAGCATTACAATGAGCGAGCAATACAATCATATGCTATGAATTTGATTCAATAGAATTGATTTTATTGTTACCTTTCCAGATTCTTGGTTTGAGTTGATCCCGCTGTTGAATTCCACACCGGAGTTGCTTTTGGTCTTAAGGTCCAATTTCAAGAATCCAAAATGATATCCCTTGCCAAACACATCGCGGGAGTGCTTTCCAAGATCACCATATGCTGGGGGAGCCATTGTCTGTAAAGAAAAAAAACCCATTCATGTTTAAGAAAATATCTACATCATCTTAGTAAATTCGAAAAATTACACGAAATGTTGAAAGAAGATCCTGCAAATGTACACCAATAAAAAAATGCCAATATCCCCAATAATATATACATATTAACCATTTAAAGTAGAAATAATAGCTAAATATAGAATATATGCTTTACAATATTCTTCTCTTTTTCTACCTTCAATTCTGTTATGAAATTTAATAGTGGATCAACAAAATTGTAAACATCAGAGTACTTTTTGGTAGATAACCACAAGACTTCAGATGTGTCTCCATAGCTGGTTTTGAATAAAACCATTTGACACTATTAACAGCTTTTTCATACTGATATTACAATTGTATTTTTCATTTATTTATGATTTCCTTGATCCTCAACCGTGGTAATTTGGCATTTTCCTGTTGGTGTTAAAATTTTCTACATATTTTTTTCAGCAATATCAAGTAATCTTTCAAGCAAAAAAAGAGTGGCATGTTATATAGCATTCTTATCCAAATACTTATTTGCTATGTCGAATTTTGATGATCTAAGAAAAAAATATTATCTTAATCATGATAAATTTTTACACCACACTATACTGTAGATAAGATAATATAGTGCATAAACGTACTAAAATGAAAGCTATTTATCTATTTCTGTAGATGGAATTATTGTATAAAGTTAGAATTGAAAGTGAAATTTATTAATATCAATGAGAATGATATTTCCTATTGAAAATATATCATATATTATCATATTTTCAGCTTAGAAGAGGTATAGTTAATGACTGTTGCACAAAATTAAAGACTTACGCAAATGAATGGCAAAGAACTTGAAAATGAGAATCTAGGTTACCTACACGGATTGACAATCAACTGACACATAGTCATATGAAAGAAAGCTTAAATTTTCACGCCACAAACCGTCGAAATCGAGTATTACGTAACATTTGCTTAGATGAGTAAAAGAAAACGACACTAAAACAGGAGAGACTCGAATGAATGATTATGAAGGCATTGTCATTTTATTTGTCTGTGGGCGATTTGGTTACATTTTCAGTAGGTCACCGTGTAAATCGCGTGATTTGTAATTCCACAAAAAATTGACGGACTATTGAAACAATCAATAACATTCTAGGCAGAATACCCACCGAACGCTTTCAATCAACTGATCGCTTTGATAGAACATAAATATAACTTTTAATCGTAAATTCAATGGATATCCACGCAAGAACCTTACAATTTCTTCAAAGAAAGGCACGACCGGTATTTTTTTAAGTCGATAGCGTTGTACATAACCTCACTTTTAAGCAACGACAAAAGGAAAGATATTTGCAGATTTACTGTGAAGAAGAGTTATATTTTTATTATACTCACAGTTTTTATTTAGGTAATGATAAGAATTAGAGAATTTTCCAAATTTCTTCTCACACGGAAACCCCGGATCTACCAGCAGACCAAGAACTGAACTGAAGTTATCTCCGAAAAGAGCCGCAATACACGAAACGTATTGGAAACATTTTAAGGTTTTGAGACTATTACAATTCTTCAAAAAAAATATTTTATTTGAAATACCAGTCTTGAATATCGTCAAACTAACAATCTACTTCAATTGGCTGGTCGAAATAACTAATTCTTCAAAAAAATAATAAAAAATAGTTGTGTTAAGCCTCAAACCCTTACAGTTGACCTTAAAATATCAACAGGACTTCTTTATTAATATAAATCATCAAAAAAAGAAAAAAACATAAATATTGACAAATAAGTTATAATCAAAATTCTTTTTATTAATTTCTATCTATAATGAAACAAACAAAAAATCATGATTAGAGTATGTAGTGCTTATTTTAAAAGCGCGCTTATTTTGAAAATAGCAAAATTATTATTCTAATGATATTATATCTACAATAAATATTAATCAGTTTTAATTATAATCAGTATTTTCGACTACATATCAAATATGATTTAATGCTTTCTTTAAATTATAAAACAATTGTCGCTGTAATACGTTATATCCTTTATATCTTCAAATATTAATCGCTTTAAATAATTATTCATGTTTATTGATGAAATGTTACAAAAATATCATCACAGGTAATACTGGTATAATGATGAATTTTATGAGTATATTAGACACTACTCACTATAGGGTCTAGACTTGTACACATAATGATGAAAAAATATTTGGTTGTACATATTATTTTTACATTAATAGTAAGTAATATTTCCGAAACATGTCTGAAAGGTACAACATTTCAAGAAGTTGCTAAATAGCATAAACCAAAGTTACCAATACACAAATATAACAAGATAATTTTTTGTCATTATTGCATCAAGGGGGGATGACCGTTTCACTTTTTCTGTGCACCGAGTATGTACATTGCTCATTATGGGACCATCAACGAAAATGTTGTTTTCTTATTGTGTTCTTGTGTCACCTAAAACGTATTTGGTAGTCTCGATTCACAGCTATATGTTGTTTGCTTTTCCGAAATTATAAAATTTTTGGTGTTAAAATTCACGAATATAGGTTTCTTAAGGCATTCACCAAAACAAATCCAACAAAGCAATTTAAAAACAAAACATAAATGTACGTCAACAAAATTTAAAAATGATTTGTGTATTGCTTCACAGGTGGCGATGCTTGCATCAAAGCAAGAATTTTTTAAGAGTAAAAAATTAATGCATGATGTACTGGTGCAAATATCTGCTTTAATATACCCACTAGTTCAGAGATGATAAACCTGTGCACGCGACTGTTTTATTATTAAAAGAAAAAAACGAAAGTGAATATACCAAAAAATGAAAATGTTTTAAAAATATACACACACACATATACATATATATATATATATACTAATTTATAATATTCAAAAACAATTTTGAAAAGAGCTACAAAGACATTTTATTTGTTCAATAATCAATTCGCAAACGGCGGAAACAAAGGAAATGATGACATTTATACATTATTAGATTGCATTGCTTAAAAAATTGCAAGTAAATACTTTTAACGAATAAGCATTACGTTTAATGTAAATATAAAACTGTTCACGTCATTGGTCCTTAGGCTTTATGTATCAAATATACTACATGGGTGTGATGGCAGAAGATTATAAGTCAAAAATTGTTTTTTTAAGTGATGAATGCATATCGATACATTTTAGCACGCTCTATCGAAAAAAATTAGTCCTTTTCTATTTATTTTTCAAAAATTTTTAAAGTCGAAAAGTGTTCAAAATTAATTCTATTCAAAGAGATCTAAAATTTTTGTAGGTTCACACAAGCAACAAGGAACTTATTGTTTTTTGGCGTCTTGACTATTGACGGCTCGCTAGTCATTTTTTTGACATCAACTTATTGTCTATGAGCCACATAACATCGAAGGTTTGACATTTTAGTGACAGTAAAATCTCTTGATATTTTGCCATTAATAAGTATTTGATTTATTTTTTCGATGTATACATGCTTTGTTTAAATTATAAAGCTGAAGTTACACAAACATATGATGCTGTTTTTTATTTCCGTGGCATGTGGCACCCGATATATAATTAAACATTTTTTTGGAACTCATTTTTGGGGGAAAGGTTTGCCACCTATGCATTAGTGAACTAGTCGAATGATTATGAATAAGATTTATTCCATTTATTACAACAATAGTACTTAATATTATTTATAGTTTTAAACTTATAATTTGACCATAGACAGGGCAATCACTCAGGGTTATTGGATTTAAAGGATGAAAAATGTTGACAATATAATTATAAATTAAATTATATTTATACATTCTGATACCTCACGTAGTTTAGTCCAGTAGTAACAACAAGCAACGACGGATAATATGTTGGTGTATATAATTGAGGGTTAATATTAAAATAAAAAATACGTGCGTACAGCGACATCTAGAAATAAAATAAGTATAATAATATTTTCACAAACATTTGCAATTCACCAAATCTTGCCATTACAATTTTCAGTATGTTCTCAGACATTTTTTATGATACCATTTACTGTATACGAGTGGCGTACTGAAACAAACTATTTTTTTTTAAATAAATTTATTTAGCTCAAAGTGCCTTTAGGGATTATTTCTTTACGATTTAAAATTTTTCTAGCGGTAGACTTCATAAATCAAATTCAAAAATCATTGCACCTCAGCAATTCGAGAAACATACGCAAAAGAAATATATATAAAGGCTTTATTTTAATTAATCTTAAGTCTATTTTTCATTACATTTGTACTGTATCACCTTTCCAAATAATGGACAATAAATAATAATACGACAACATAATGTTATCGGGGATATTTGCTTTTATTAAGATTTATTTTTTATTTTGTATGTAATCTAGTAAATATTTTGTAATATATATGTATAGAATGTATAGCGAGAGGGATTAGTTGACAATGTATTATATTTTGACAACTTCACCCGTGTTTGACAGGGCTTGAGCTACTACTTTCAAGCAATTCTGGTTAAACACGCTGTGTGGCTTAGATTAGTATAAAAATAAACATGGGGTAGAAATTTTATTCTGAACTTGAAGATTGCAAAGGTGTTTCTTAACGAATATTAAAAAAACCACGTGTTTTAAAATATTGTACAATTTTTCCTTATTTCTTAATATTATACATTTTATTTGAACGTTATGTGCCTTCAATTTTAGCCGCAAAGAAATAATTACACATACGAAAAAATTAGCAAACGCAAATAAAGCAATATCGAGACCAAAATTATTACATCATCAGTCATCATCCCATCAGTATTACAATATTTCGTTGGACAGGATCCAAATTTTAGTTCAGCGAATTGAAGTGCTGAATTAGGAACTATCGGAACTGAATAAGTCAAAATTTTTTTAATGTAACATTTACATTAAATTTCATAGGTGGGAAACGGAAGATTTTTGTCATATTTTAAACTATTTTCTAGCTTACAATTTCATGTGATATTTTGCAATTCAGTTTTGGTACGGGCTGGTGTCACGTGCTACAAGTGCTTTTGGAGAGGCTCAGCCCCAGGGACATAATTAGAGCTTTATATTTTTTTCCTCGGGGAAAAGTTTTTTTTTGCTCACATGGGTAAGCAAGTACAAATACAGAAAAATGAGCGTTTTTCCAAATTCAAGGAGGAGCAAACGCATCCCTCTGAACCCCTAAATTCAGCTTATCTGCAATAAATTCAGCATCTATCTAATTATTCAAATAAATATTTGTCGAATTTATACATGGTGGTCGACGTGACACAGAGATACAATGATGCTGCTATAGATATATATATGCAGCGTATTGAGTTTCCTTTATTCATATTAATGAGGTAAATTGCTTTTTTTTTTAAATATTTTTATTTGGTTTGCTGCGTAACAAATCGTCTTCACCAGTGTGCTGTGAAGTAAAAACATGTTCAAACCGTATTCTAGGTGATCGACGGGAACATATTTATGTATGTTGTAGTCAATGGATCTAATAATGGTTGGCGATGGTATGTACTCAGGGGTAGTATTTTGTAAGTTAAATAGGCATTGCTAGGAAACTCTATTTTTAATATTAACATTATTTAAATAGTTATTTGAGTAAGAATGTAAATAGCAATTGCTAAAATTAGTTATCTAAAATGTTGAAAAAATGTTTCTATTGTAGTTGTATTTCTTTTCGTTTAGATTGATTAAATTAAAAAAATAATTGTCATCTTTATATTATTTGCGATTTGTGCAATTAGTGGTTGGTGTAATACTGTTGTATAAATAAAACCATAATTAATTCATATGGATTTTTGATGATTATCTGAGAAATTATTTCGTATTTCTTGACTTTTGTTTTATAATATATATCTTAACACTCAATATAATATAAACAGCTAATCATTTGATAATAAGCGCGATGAGTGAGTCTGTAACTGATATTTATATTTAATGTAAAAAATGGAAGTAGCCTAAACAAATCGTATTTATTTACTTAAGTCCTGCTATGATATTTTCAAAATTTCAGCAAGTTAGATTTTATTAATCAAACGATCGTTTCAAAAAATCAATCAACACTTTGATCTCACAGCAATCGGCGATTTATAGTGTTTAAAAATTGAGCTCACGATCACTGATCCAGTTAGATACTAATAAAAGAAAACAAGATTTTCGGCACGACCAATCACAATACAAATTGTAAGCTTCAGGAATTGCTTTGTCTTATCTATCAGTCTATAACAACGTGAGGTCAAGACCAAAAATACGGCTACTGTACGATATTCTGTCGGTCAATCGTACGATGTCTTCAGTTATCAGAAAACATCTTACGAGGCATGATTTGTGTATTATAAATTGAAGTCTCGATAAACATAGAGACAGTTCATATAGAGGAGATATCCGGTAGCGAAAGGTTATTTTGTCAATTGTTCGAAAATGCCTGAATACCAGCTCTTCAGGGTAATGAGAGATGATAAGCTGGGAAGGTATCTTGTGGCAAACCAGCATTTAAAAAAAGGAACGCGAATCTTCAGTGATGTTCCTTTTGCACTCGGACCGAAAGCAGGTACAATGTATTGAATATTTTAGCATTTACGAGCAATATCTATTATATTAATTTTGTTATATTTTAGTTTCTAGTGAACAGCTTAAACTCATATTTTTTCTATTGATTTAGTTACTAATTTTGAGATAGAAACAACAATTCCATTTCCTTTACCACCATTTCTAAGAAGAACCTTAACTTATGAGACATTTTATTGTAATGGTTGTTTATTAAAATTAAATTAGTTGAATTAAACCTAGACACTACATTATTATTTTAAAAGGATAATGATAAAATAAAAATATAAATAAACTTAAATGCTTTTATGTGTGAATGCAATATTTTTTAGATCGATTAATTTGCTCTTGTATTTTTTTAGTATATATATATTTTGTATACAATATTTTGAAAAACTAGAACAAGTTATCGTATGTGTTGGACGACGTTTAACCTTAAGTGAAAATTAATGCAATAAATAACATGGTGAAGTAAGTAATTATTATCATTTAATTAATTAAAAAAAGTAGGCCATTAGCAGAAAATCGATGGTTTTCATTTTAAGTACGATAAAATTATTACAGATTTGTGGAATTTTCGTTCGGAACAATGCTAAAATGTAACCAGTAGCGTAACTAAAATTTGGAGGCACTGTATTAGCTTTCTGGTGATATATATATATATATATATTATGGACAGCTTTGTTGGTTTGAATTTTTTGCGAATCCCTGTGGCTAGTCGTCAGACTGCACAGTGCTATATTAATCGATTAGTTAGACAAAACTATAATTCATAGAAAATAGTGTATTGCCTACGTTTCCGAATATTTACACTGAGCTGTGAGCGTGTTTGGAAGAATAAATGGGGTTTGTTACGCTACTGGTTATATTCTTGAAAATTGGTGTCAAATCATATTAAAAAAAAAAACGCCGATTAGATAATAATTTTCCAGAAATGTTTTTTTTCTGGTAATATTTGTTTGGGTCTGGTTGCTTGTGATAAGGTGTTTATTACAGTACTGCAATTAAAGGTTGTGTACTTGATATAGTTATTTTGTTTGGTTAAACTTTGCAGTCCATTGTAAGCTCGTATTTTCCGCCTCGGCTATAAATATTTTGATTGATTTTTGTCTGTAAATTCCGTTTGGTTTTAAACAACAGGAGTCCCTTACCCGTCGGAAATAATTTACAAACGAATGACTTAACTTTGGGAAGATAAAATATACTCTAATATATATATAATAATATATAAATTTAACACAACTATTAGTTAACTCACTGGCTATATAGGTAGTAAAAATTTGAACTTTGACATGAATAATACTCGATTTGATACCAATTGTTACATATATAATTCACATTTTGCTAGCTTCAAATACCCGGGAAATCGAGCTACATTAAGGGTCATGTATTTATTATTAGATTGTAAATTATTGTTTCAGAAAATATCTCGTATCCTTCATACACGTTTGTGAACATTTTGATTATGTATTCTATTTTACTTATTATTATTTGTGAGGGTCGTTTCAAAATAAAATTTACGCGCGTCTTTAATTCCAATGCCAAGTTTCTATTAGTTGTCCATGTCTATAACTATACGGAAAAGCGTTAGTTACTGAAAACTGGCGTATAAGTTTGTTTGAACATATAATTGTAGATATAAAACACAGTATTAATAATACACACTATGTTTATAAGGCGCGAATCTTCTAATACAAATACTCGCTATGATCTAGCCCAGTGGTCGGCAAACTTATTGGCCAAAGAGCCAAATATGAACATTACAACAATTAAAAAAAAAATTGGGAGCCAAATCTGCTAGCTTAGTAAACTTTTATTACACTGCGTTGTTTATAACTACCAAAAAAAAAAAAAAACGTTTTGACTTATGAAAATGATTTTCTTTACGTTTTCTTTGACAATCGAATTGCGATGTTACATACAGATATATTTTTTTATAAATTTGCATTATGAATAAACTTTTTTTCCAATTCATTTCAAAGGCAAATTAATGATTGGAAAATGTATTAAAATTTTTATTCAAATTAATTATATGAGATAAACTTAATCAGTTTGTAAGTAGTACACTAAATAAAACTGAATTCAATATTTAATAAATATTTATTAATGCGAACAATGTGTTTGCATCTCCTTGGAAAGTTTGAGTAAGTCAGGTTTGTAAGTTGTTGTTTTTAATTTTAGGCATGACTCCAAGTTCTCCTCAATAAGACGACTTCTCAGTTTACTCTTGATGATGTTCATGCTTGAAAAAGATTGTTCGCATGTATATGTAGAACCGAAAAGGGAAAGAACAGCAATCGCGAGCTTTTTCAGCTGATCGTAAGAGTCAGGAATACTATTCCAAGCGTTGAAAATGATCATGTCTTCCTTCTCCAGGTCATTCAAAGCAGACCACTTGTGTTGTGAACTAAGATCACATTTTTTCTTCTCCAATATTTCCAATCCAACACAAAGACGTTCGAATTTAGAGCGCCACATCTCCTTATTTTTTAAATCCAGCAATTGCATTTCAAAATTACCAATGTCAATTTCAAAAGGAGAAAATTTCAACTCGGTTATCGTAGCATTAAGAGGATTTTTGAAAAATGCTAAAGTTGCTCTGATTTTTTTAAATTCCTGAAACCTACTGAGAAATGCTTCCCTCATATTTAAAATTATTGTTTTAAAATGGTTTTTATCAATAGAGGAATTATTTTCTTGTCGAAGCTTCAGCAGCCCCGGAAAGTGAAACAATGTTTCCCTTTCAAAATCCTGAGCAAAAATGGATAATTTGTTTTCGAATCTTATTACTTCTTCTAACATTGAAAAAATTCCCAAAAAAGTTTCCTTTCCCTTGTAGTTTACGATTAAGCTGATTTAGATGAGACGTAACGTCTACCACGAAATAAAAGTTTTGGATCCACCGATCGTCTGTTAGTTCTGGATATTGAACGCCCATCTCAAGGAGAAATGCTTTAATTTCCGGAAAAAGGGAGGCGAAACGTTTTAAAACGTTCCCTCTTGATAACCAACGTACCTTGTTCTGAAGCAGAAGATCAGCGTACTTACTTTCCATTTCAAATAAAAAATCTTTGAATTGGCGATGATTAAGAGCTTTAGCTAAAATGAAGTTGATAATGGTAATCACTAATTCCATAACCTTACGAATTTCATCCGGAAATGTTTGTGCACAAAGCGCTTTTGGTGAATGATACAATGGTAAACAAGTATCTCGTGATTAATTTTTTCTTTCAAAATAGCAACAAACCCTTTTCTTACGCCAGTCATTCTTTTGGCCCCATCTGTTGAAATCGACACAATTTTATGGAGGGGAATATGATATTTAACCATACACTCAATTACGGCATTTGCGATATCTTCTCCACGCGTCTGACCTTTGAGTGGTAACTAAAAGTTCTTCTTTGGGGCCTGAATGAGACATAAATCTTACAAAAAGTGACACTTGCGCTGTATCATTTATGTCACAAGACTCGTAAACTGCTATTGACAAAGCGGAAACCAATTTCAGATCTTCGATATGCTGGGTGGTTATATTCGAACACATTTTAATTGTTCTATATTTCATGGTTTTGGCAGACAATGGTAACTCAGTGATTTAGAATTTTGAAAATTTAGTGTCATTGTGTTAAAGTAACAAGCTAGGCCGTTGGAACAGGAGAGAGGATGTGTTGTGTGCCTTTTATGCACAGCTATATATAGATGAGCGAGTGTTGGTTTAGGCATGGTTCTGACGATGGCGTGAGCCGAAATAGCTATCAACTATATTTGTTAAAAATAATTTTGTAGAACTAAAATACATTGCTATTTTTTCACCGTGTTAAAACTTGCCATATTAATATTGCTGGAAGATTGCATCCAGTTATTAATCACAGAAGTTGACGACTCTTAACTCTTCTGAAGTTCCTCAACTGCTTTCTTCCTTGCATCACCGGTAGGATATTTAGTGCTAAATGACGCGTGCTTTCTTGTAAAGTGTCTCTCTAAATTTGTCCAATGTTTGTGTTTACATTTACGAAAAGTAATAAAATGAAACTCGATGTTCGTTACGTATTTTTTCAACAATATACAATTTTAATTACCTATCTATCCTTTAACTTAAAGAAAAAATTATACATGTTCTCGATTTATAGAAGAATTTTAGTTTATCAAAATAAGATATAGCCTTTTTTTTTTAATGAAAATATTATTGCGCCTTCCGTGGATATTTGTGCCAGAGCCACACTTAAGGGGCCAAAGAGCCACATGCGGCTCCGGAGCCGCACTTTACCGACCACTGATCTACTCGTATGGGTAATAGATCAAACAAGTGTTATTTATTATTTCTCCCTCTTCTAGACAGATGAGCGCAAGTGACATACTCTATGTTGCCAAAAATTGGATGAAGATTAAAAAAAAAAACCATTTCATTGCGGAGGTTTTTATTAAGATCCTTACATAGCCAACATTCTATGTGATTAGACTCGCCTTGAAAGTGCTAAATGTAAAAATGGCGTCACTTCGGATAATTGAATAAAAATGATAAGACAAAAAATGGATTGCATAGTTATATGTCAAGCAATAATGAAGCGTAGATTTTTTTATTTTTGTAAGCATTGCTGCCTCCTCCAATGCATTGCAGCCATTTTAGACGTGCATCTCTGAGTTCTGTAGTGAAGCAAATTCATAAAAAAATTATAAATCATTCTCTTGTCCCGTACTATACCAATTACAACACAAAATATTCAATAACATAATTAAGTAGTATCAAAAATTAGTTATAAAAGTAAGGAACGGAGATTTTCAAGAAAAATCAGACTATGTTTTATTGCAGTACAAAAATTAGTTTGCATACGAAAGTTTTATATATTTTTAAGTGTCAACAATCAACAAACCAAAAACTGTTCTCGGTGGTTGAGGTATTAGCAGTTAAAGGGTTAAAACATTTACCTTGAGAAAAATTATATGTGTTGTGAAAGTATCCACACATCAATATAAAGAATTTTTTGTATATTATAGTATTGATGATTATTTTTTCGTTTAAAAGATTCATCGCCAACTTGCCTAGGGTGTCACAGAATTTGGAATGGAAGTTATCTGTGTAGCGTTTGTAAATGGCCATGCTGTGATGAAAAATGCGAAAAATTGTCCAGGCATAAGGATTATGAGTGTGAAGTATTTTCTGAAGCTTCTGCCAGATTCCAACCGGTGGAAGACTTATCAAAGCCATGTCTTCAGTTTGACTGCATTACTCCTTTAAGGTAAAAATGTGGTTAGATGTTATTAATACATTTTATCTACATAGATACATTCAAAAAGTATAATTTACTTGATAAGATGTATAAAGAAAATTTTAAGATAAATAAAAGAATTATATTTATAGATTATTATTATCGAAAGAGAAGGATCCTGAGCGATGGGAGAATGAAATAACGGATATGGAGGATCACGAAGCAGACCGTAGAATCCGGTTAACATGGGAAGTGGACCAAGTGAATATAATTGGATATCTAAGGGGACCCTGTAAACTAGACAGATTTCCTGTAGAGCTTATACAGAGAGCTTGTGGAATATTAGAGGTATAAATCATTATATTATTTATTTATGATTAAATTATTTACAATAAGCGTATAAACTCATATTGTAAATAATTACAATATATCACATATTTGTCTTGATTTATTTACATTATTTATTTTAGAGCCGAAGGTGTGCAAAGCACGAAATAGTAAAAAATTTTAGTGTATCTGAGAATCGAGTGCATTGAAGTGAATGAATGCTGGCATTAACTACCACACAGATGTTTCTATATTTAGCTATTAAATAGAAAAAAATAGTTCTTAAAATAACCTTAATTCAATTATTTCTATTTAACCACAGGTAAATGGAGTAGAGGTACCATCTCACCATGGACCCAACAATTGGGCAATTTACCCCAGAATTGCTATCATGTCTCATAACTGTGTACCTTCCGTTGCTCATGTAATTGTATCTGGTGGTAAAGATAACATTCCTGAAAACTTGTAAGACAATTTTTACACATCGATTAAAACATTTAGAGAAATATTTTCTAAAGTATACACTATTAAGAAACCGGTTTTATAACTTTCAGTGCTGAAATATACGCTGCTACCGATATAGAAGAGGGTGGTAAATTGGAGATGTGTTATACACAAGGGCTTCAGTCTACGATTCAAAGAAGATCACATTTGAAATTGTCGAAATTCTTTGATTGTGACTGTGCCAGATGCGCGGATCCAACTGAATTAGGAACTCATCTCAGTACTTTAAAATGCAGTCAGTGTGATTCTGGATTGCTGTTACCGGCTGATCCAACAGGTGAAAATAATATTTTATTCAATTGAATAAATCCTTTATCAAAAAACCCACATGTGCACACATATAAATACACGTTATGGATTTGTTCACAGATAGGGAATCAATATGGAATTGTTCTCAATGTAATTTTACTACTACCAGCAGCAATGTCTATGGAATCCTGAGTCTTATTGACCATGAAATCAATTTAATAGAGATGAATGGAACTTGTTCAATGGAAATCGAACAAAAAGAGCAAGCTGCACAATGGGTTAGAAAGTCTTTTTCTTTTATTTGTCTTATTTATTTAAAAAAAAATGTATAAGAGCACAAAGTTAGTGATGGCTTTTTTTTTCAAACTACTTTTTACAAATTGAATATTTTGAATGTAAGTGCACAATATGTCTGCAAAACACAGATGGAAACGTGTAGCTGTCTTATGCTTATATATTTTTTTTTAGTACAAGAATGTGCTGCACGAAAAGCACGCAACATTGATTGGTTTGAAGCTAAGTCTTTCCCAGCTTTATGGACGTGTGCCAAATTATATGCTAGAAGACTTATCAGTAACTCTCTTGAAAAGGAAAATTAAAATGTGCCGCCAGGTTCTGGAAGTTCTAGATGTTATTTCTCCAGGACAAACCAGATTAAGAGGTAAATCTATTTAGAAAAGATTGACAGAACATGTTATAAATGTAATACAGTAAAACTTTTAACATTTATTTGTGGTCATGATTCAGCCCCATTTCTTCATCATATAAAATATAGAAAGTTGTTCATAGTTACAGTATATTTCTTGAATTATGCAATATAACATTTTTATAACCGATTTATGAAAGTAAATTTTTGTGAATAATTTTGCTAATGCAACTTAGCATTGACACTTTTAAAATTTGGTGTTCAGATTCTGAAGTAAAATTTTGGTTATGTATCCAAGTGAAATATAGGCTTATATTACATGCAAGATAAGATGAATGTCAACAGTATCATTTATTGTGATCTGGATATTATTAATAATTGCCAATATATAAACAATTTATAGCTGACAGTAGATTTATCCAAGAATATATTTCACTCTCAAATCATCTGATTGAAAAGCCACTATTCGTTATTTATACTTTCATTAGCGTATAATTTTTCTGCACACTTATTTATTAACGAATTTTGAAGGAATCACTTTATATGAACTTCATGCTCCAATGATATTGCTGGCAAGAATTGAATACAAAGATGGCACTATTACCAGCAAGCATTTGAAAGAAAGAGTAGCCTTGGCAGCTGAGATGCTTCACGAGTGTGGAGAAATATTATCAAGAGAAGACGAAAATAGTGAAAAAGGAATGTTAGGAAGAGCTGCTATGAAGTCATACAGAGATTTACTAGCTACAATATAACACAATCAATTTTAAGATTTTATTGTAATACTTACTAGATTAATAAAACCATTCCCATTTTTCAGTAATCTATTATTTATATAATGAAAGAATACCAATAAAATTATAAAAAATTGTCTACATATACCAAAATGAATCGACTAAGAATGTTTGATGTATTCATTGAATATATTTTTATAAAGACTAATATTTGATCGGTAGCAATCGGTAGAGAAATGTTATTTCACGAATAAGGATGGCATTAACGGATCATTCCTTAATTAAATGACATATACAAGAGAGATTTGCATTTTTATTAAACCTTTCTACTCCATTAATAAATTACTTGCATTTTGGGATGAACAAGAGTAAATATATTTTAATCAACTGAAGTAAATATGTAGAATAAAACACAGCGATCATGTGACGACTGATGTTTCATATAATTATTAATGCAGTAAGAAGTGATGAAAATTGTAATAACCTAGTTTATTGCTTGGCAAATTATTTTTAGAAAACAAGAACTGTATAATTTTTTCATTGATAAGTAAAAATTCAATTTCACAAGCAGAAAAGAGATTTAAACTGTTGAGTGGCAAACACTTTTCAACAGATTTGTGTATAGAGGGTGAGTTTTTTTAGTTAACAAATAAATAATTAAAAAAAAAAATATAATAAAACATTTATTTATTCAATAATTATTTTGAGTATATATAAAAAAGATATAATTATTTTTTTCTTAAAATTTGACATGTTTAGTCAAGGGCTTTTTCATAACAGGAGCAGCAGCAACTTCAGTTTCCATAGCTTCCACATTATTAGCTTCTAAAGTCTCCAATCTAACACTGTCATCCTCCCTCATCTGCACAATCTGAAAGGAGTTAAAAATGATTTTATAAACATTGTAAAATAATTTAAATGTGATGAAATATTCCATATATGTAACACATTTTAGATGAAATACCATTAAAAGTAACTGCACAATTACCAAGTTTACTTCATGATGTTATCAATACCATATTAGAAAAGGTGATTAAAATATGTTTTCTGTTATAAATACCTTAGGACAATCTTTTTTAAGATGTGTCACGTCTCCACATTCTCTGCAGCCTCCTCCTTTAGGATAGAGACCTCTCGGATTGTCAGGGCACTGCCTTGATATATGGCCCTATTAAATGAGGAATATTATTTTTTTATGAAAATTCAAGGATATCAAATATTTACAATTACGAGTTAACAATTTCAAGCGAATATTTGTACAGTAGATATTTCATAAGGCTACTTACTATACATCAATGGATCAATGTGATAGGTTAAGGATAAGATAAAAAGAGGACTATTTGTTGTGCATTTACTCTATGCTTCATTTTCAAAGAGGAAATGGTAAGGGTAGGTAAAACTGATAATATTATATACACTCATATTCTCAGTGCTTTGCAACAGAAATTCATGATTTAAATAAAAATTGATATTTTTATACTGAGGCAGGTTTAAACAATGGAATGGGGCGCATGCAATTTTTTTTTAAGCAAATTAACATCTTTAAATGAAACTTTTTAGTTTCTTTACAAATAAAAACAAAAAGACATAAGAATAAATTTTATAAATTACATACCTGTTCCTTGCAAATAAAACATTGGGCAAATTTGAATTCTTGAGCCTTTACTACTCTACAAGCAAAATGTGTATGTTCTGTAGAACCACATTTAAAGCAAATGCCCGATGATGGCATTCCATTTTCACCATCTTTATTTAACTCCGGACATTCTGATAGATTGTGTCCACCTTTCCGGCAATGGAAACAAAGTTTCTTCTTCATTCTTGCCAGATTCTTTTCTGCTCTTCTCCTCTCCAGTTTAATGGTCCTATCGACTTCACTTTTCGGAATGCCCTTGGAAATAAGACTTTTACGTAGATTTTGGATTCTCTCTGCATCTTTCAGCAGTATTGGAAAGCCATCATAATTTGTTACTTCTAGTTTTTCACCGTTTACTATTAAAATTGTGGTTTCAAGAGCTAAAGGTTTACGTCTGGCGTGTTCTTGATTCTTTTTTGATTGATTATTTGTGTTTGGGGTTGGAGTGGTGCTAGCTGATGTATCATTAGATTTTTTGCTATTATTTCTTTTCTTTTTAGCAGGGGGCTCATTTAATGAAGTAGAATTAGTTTGTTCTTCAGTTTTTTCAGTATTTTGAATTTTTTTCTTTGCCTTTTTGGATTTTTTTGTTTGATTTTCTGTTAAAGCTTGATTGGAGAGTTTCGTTGGCTCATCTTGACTTTCATCTTTACAAGGCTCACTTAATAATGGAGTTGCATCAGCAGATTCATCATTTTTTAATTTCCGTCTGCGATCTTTCTTTTTGTTTTTCTTATTACTGTTTATATCGGCTGCATTAACTTCCTGCTCTTCTTTATCACATATTTTATCTAATTTTGCTGTGAGAGCCTCATATTGATCTTGTGTTTCTTTGTCGAATGGTTCATCACACCACTTTAAAAATTCAGGATCGTTTTCATTCAAAGTGCTTTCATTGTCAGAATCCTTAGCTTTTTCAGCCTTTGGTGATTTGCTTGGTTTAGATTTTTTTTTAGTTACAGGGTTATCATTTGCCTGGTCAGAAGTTGATATGGCACTTTTTCTTTTCAATTTCTTTAGTTGGTTTTTACTCAATTTAGTTGGAGTAACTTCATCAGGTTTTTTGCCACTTACTGTTGATTGAATTTTTTTCTTGGGTTCGGATTCATCTTCAAATTGACACCAACTTTGAGTAATACTCTTTGCTTTCTCTTCTTTAAGAAACATTTCATAATTTTCTTTCCTCATAGCCTCAAACTAAAAAAGAAAATTGTATGCAATACACAAAAAAATTAACAAATGCTAGTTTATATGAGAGAATTGAGAAAAATGTAAAATTACATTTATTGCATAGTACAGTTAGAAAGAAGGACATATTAATATACATTTTTTTATACTGTTGGTTGCCAGTCAGACATGTACATTCACTGGTTTATTTGTCAACATGAAATACTAAGCCACTACTATTTTGCTAGAGGCTTAAAGTATAAAGCAAAAAAAAAAACAGTTGTATTGTGCAGTTTCCATTGGTAGCTTGGTTTGAATGTTTCACCTATTGGACTATTTTTTTTATACTGCCTGTGCTGTTTGTTATCCGTTTTGTATTTTTAGATAATTATTGACCAAAATAAGCATTTTGGGTAGATTGACTTACGGTTAAGGGTTTCTTTTGAATCGCTTGCCATACTTGTAAGTGATCTCTTTTTTTTACAAGTTGGTAATATTGATAGTGTATTTACTATTTTTCAAAAAAGGAGGCGCACATGATTGAAGTGATTATATTGCAAATTTTCAAAGTGGAGAAATTGATAGAATAACTATTTTATGTTTTATTAGCAATCAACCAAATTAAGAATTCAAAGAAACATGGTATATTCCATTAGCATATCCAACATTTACGAATATATCTAAGATTCACAAAAATATGCTCTCCTATATAGTTGTGCGAATCAAGGTGGAGATGTAATATGTTGAATATTGCAGTTTTCTAATTTAAATTTGGGTACTAACATTGCAGTTCTATGTAAATTTTTATTAAAAATTGGAAAACGCTTAATCTTTGGAGAAGCGATTCAAAGAAACAGTTAATTTAAGCGGAATAGGATTGTAATCAATATAAAGACGTCTTCATATTTCAAGCTGTCGTTCTTCGAACAAAGCGAAGAAATCTCAGCAAGGTGGTCAACTACCGAGGATAACACTTCACTATTTGCGTGAATTAATTGTGTCTTAATTCCAATGTTTGATATTTCTTAAATATAAATTCAGCATATTTATCACTACCGATTTTACAACAAATTCAATTATATCATTTACCTCAGCTCTTTTAACAGAATCTTTGCTGTTCTTCATTTTATCTTTGAGTTGTTCTTGCATGACATTCCATGGCGTTGGAGGCTCGGGGATTCTTTCATTGGAAGATTTTGATCCCTTAGACCGAGCAAATCGAGTCATATTGAATAATTTTAGAGTTTAAGTTCGTAAAATTAGTTCAGATAGCGCGTATCAATTATTTACGACTAAATATAACCTCACACTACAAATGTCAATTGACACACAGTTAAACATCCCACATGTTGTTTAAAAGTTACCATGCGCAATGTCAAAAGATCCCAATATGTGTTAATAATTATTTTTTCAATAGTAGTCAGGTAGTGGACCTAGTAAAGGAATTGAAAATTATTTAAAGGTTCAAAAAAATATATCAAAAATTTAAATAAAATAACATAATGTATGCAGATTTTTTGGCTTTGTTAATATTATTTGTTAGTTATATTATAAAACTGTTGCTGTTTGTAATATAATATTTTTGAGCTGGACTAATGATTAAAGAATACAAAAACATGTTATTTTAAATAATAAAAACACTTTTGCAGAAATTATTTCCATAATATATTTTATGATTCAGGGTCGGTTTCGTTGACCAAATATTGAAATGCTAGCTTCCAAAATTGAACCCCAAGAAATTCATTAATATTTAAATATTGTAATTTAATATAATGTTTTTATATAACGTGTGTTATTGTAATCAAATTAAAATGTCTTAATATACAATATATATTTATTATTTTTATTTTAGTGGTAAATGTCCAGTACTTTTAATTACCTGTTTTGTTGCTCAGCAGTGAATTTGTGCTGGCTATTGCTGCTTTATATGATTGTGAACGCTTAATTTTCTCTGGAAATCATGTTGTAGTGCGAAAAAAGTATGTATCTTAAAGTATATATTTAAATTAATTTTATATACAATATAATTTACTTAGCTAATTCTAATTGGTACAGTCATATTTAAGTGATATATTTATAAATTATCATTGAGATGATGATATATATAAGTATTGATTAAGTTATATTCTGTAGGTAATTGAGATTATATATACAGAATAGGATTTCTTATGTCATAAATAGTGTAAAATTTTTAAAGTTTTAAAAAGTATATATTAATTAGTGGTATGCAGTAAGGAACATATTTGGTCTTTCAAATTCAAATTTGTCGGAACAGCTTTCCTCATATTTAATTACCACATCATTAAACTTGTTTTCCCACTTTCATTTTTCATCGTTGAGGATAGCTTTTTTGATCTTATTAACAGTCGAGTGCTTTACATGCATTAGCATGGGTGAGGCACTAGTAAAACTTCATTTGAACAAGAATTAAATATGTGTTGAATAAAATTGTTTATTAATGTGATATGAAATATCAAAAATAAATATTATAAAACTGTTTAAAAAAAGTACGAAATATTTTAGATAGGAAAAATGCATTTGAATACAGTAAAAGTATCCCAGTGATCATCAAATTCATATATTTGTTTGAATATTGATATCAATTCCCCTCTATTGTTCGGAAGCCATATTCATTATTTTTTTATAATTAAATTCTCTTTTATTACCATTTTGAGGGGCAACAATCAAACAGAATTTTATTGAAAATTCAAATTGGAAAACTATCCATAAAATATTATACAAAACCATATGTGTAAAAAAAAACTTGTCTCAGCATGAATGCAAAAGTTGCAACGGGAATTATGAATCAACACATTTCAGCAAATGCATGTTTAGCGTTCACTTTTGAAAAATATGAAAAAACATGAAAACATGTCAGTAAAGACCATAAATAGTGCATGCGGCCTCTACCTGAATTAAGTGTTTACATGTAAAACTTTGATGCTTGCTTGTTGCGTTATTATGAGAAATTATAATTTCACCAGCAATAAATTTTGTTTTAAATAATTTAAAATCCTTCATATAATATTGGTTTAGATAATTTTTATTGGAATTAATTCAAAATCATCGTTTTGTGATACTGAATACCTTGTATCCAGCATTGCACATAGACTATGTTATCAAAAGGTTGAATAAACTTACAGGACAAAGGTTTTGATTATTTTAATTCCAAGCATTTGGATGCATTTGGATTTGCATTTTCCAAGATGGAGTTAGAACAATGAAACTAATATGCTGGTAAAATCCCTTAAAAGCCAATAGAGATAAGAATTCATAAAAAGTTTGCAATATTTTTTACAAAAAAAGAAAAAAAAAATTGTCCTAAAAACGAACTTGATTGCATTTTTTCTCATATAAACAACTGCACTTCAATATACTTTTCAATAATACGAAAAAATAAATTGCAAGTAGAAAAATAGCTTTGGCTAAAGGTAATGGTTTTATTTCTTATATAATTTCATTGCACACAATTCATTTCGATAATAATAATATCAGATTCAGGTTAGTAAAAATCCTTCATATAAACAGTTATGTCCCCTAATTCGTAATTTGACAAATAACAAAATCATTTCTACCTCAACAAAATTAAATGGTCCCTTCTAAAAATAGATATCAAAAAACTTTTAGTACCGATGAATCATGAACATTTGATGTATAAATATATTTTAATGTACTCTGTACAGTTTAATTTATTTACATTATCATTAATCACATTATAAAATGTAGAAAACATGGTAAAATACATTATCTCTAAATTTATCTGTAATTATTATGAAATTAAATATATTAATGTAAAATAATTTAGTTTTTATTAGAATCATAGCCAACTAGGCCCTAGGCAGGTTTCCACCACAGTTGCGGCGTCATTTCGATTCATATTTCTTAAAATAGTCACCAAATCAGCAACAGCGCTTGTGTTTCTATGACGGCATTCCCAAAGGTCTAATATACATTCGGTCGGTGATTTTTTAGTGGCAAAAAAATGTATATATCTGTCAACATTAAAATGTTGCGCTAAAAGTCTCCAATCGTTTCCTCTAGAATTAGGCGGATCTAATAGTGAACCGAGTTGCTTTTTCACTGGTTTCGTTAATCGGAATGGAGTGATATTATCAATTATACACGTATTAATTCCTTTGTCACTGACAGTTAAGTTTTTATGTTTTATATCATTTTCGCTATTGTCTTCTAGAATTGATGGCGGTCTTTCAAGGAATGCAAGTTCATCTTTTAAATTTTCCACCATTATAACATTATAATCATCACAGATATTTTTTTTCCCTGTATAAGGAGAGTTAATTTTCATTTTGTCACTGGAGGAGAGTGTCAGTGTTTGTTTATGAGAGGGATTATTATTTTGGCACACTGTTATTTTACAATTAAGATGATGAATACTGTCAGTTTGTTCTAGTGAAAAACTACAATGCAGGGAATTTGACATTGAATTCCAAACATGATGAAAAGGAATCTCTTGATAGCTAGAGCCAGGTTTCGAATTCCATCCTGGGCCGATATCTTCCAAAGCTAAGCATAAGTTGGAACCTCCATCTTGAAATAAAAATGGCTTGGGTTTGTCCATCATCACTCCTCCGAGGCGCTTTTCCTGTTCAGTACAATAGTGCAAAGCGCATGGTGTGTCTTCAAATACATATACTCTAATGGAGTAGTCATTACTTGTAAGACATGAAAATAATGGTGCAAACACTGCAAGTCTTAAATTTTTCACAGCATATCCATTAAAGCTTTCTCCTGCTAGTACAAAGCTAGTTAAAAACTCTGTTATGATAAAAACTTTGTCAGAATCCAATTGTGTAAAAAGCGGAGTGTTGATAGTTTCTTGTCCAAGATCAACAATTTTCTTCCATTCTGGTGCAGTGTCTTTGTGATGGCTTGGTCCAAGCACAAAAACTGATAAATTCCAAAAGCCATGCTTGAGATTGGCACAATGAGGAATTTGTATGACAATTGCTTTGTTTAATTTGATTGATATTGGACCTGTTTTGATAACTGGAGACAACTGGGTCATTCCTGAAATAAGTGATAACAACTTAATTTAATTAGTTTCACTTCGTGATTTATTTGAACCAAAGACAATAAAATCTGGAGGATCTATCCATAATATAATAAATAAAAAATATGCAAAAATGTAATGTAAAATATTCAATTTAAAAGAAGTTACATTATGATAAATGAAATATAAAGAAATCTATTGATTAGTAATTCTAAATAAGAACATCATAAAATAACAATGTATTATGGAGAAGAAGAAAAGTTTAATGATTGATGTTAATTATTTTCATTTGGGCTAAATACATTAATTATTGGGTTATTACTATAATTAACCACATGCCTATCACCACCAGCAACATCCGTACGTCTGGTATTAGCAGTCGTTTCCTAGTGTAACATGTTAAGCGTTACATTATTTAAGTGCTGAGATTATCTTGGGAGCAATCGCCCAAGACTCAAAGGCTTGCACAAGTGTGCAGACTGTATTTAATTTAAATTTATTTAAAAAATCTACTATCATCATTGCCACCTCCAATCATCAAAGTTATACCAATGATTGTTACATCCTGAATGCAAACATTTTTTTTCTAAACATTAGAAGCGGATCTAGCCATTTCTATCTATATAAGAAAACATGTAAATTTTTTACATTAGATAAAATGCAATGTTCCGTTTGGTCTATTTTGTCTATGTTGGTTTCTGAAACTACTTAAGATTGGATGTAAAAGCTTATTGAAAGGTTCACAGGTTGATATTTATAACCATTAAACCACATTTACCAACTATTGTTTATTCCCAACCCAACACTCGAGAAAAGTGAAGTTTATTTTTATGATTAAATAAAATGTAGGTAAACTAAATTACGACCTATAGCTTCCTATAAGTTATTAAAAAAAAAAAAAAAACAATAATTTTTGATTAAAATTTACCAAAAATTGAAAGTCTTCAATAGCTAAAATTAGGTGGCATATTAGAATAGGATTTTTTAAAAATAGCACAATTATTTACCTTCTGGTAATTTTGGTCTGAATCGGTCTTCTTTCATTACATATATGTAGAATGTTTCGGGTTTTATTTTAGATATGCTGCCCTCCGGAATAGACATTGCAACTCCAGCAGATTCAAGATTAAGCCAACCTCCACTAGATGATAATACTTGGGAAATGCTAGTAGGAGAGTTACTTAAAATTTCAGCAAAGATATTATGTGAAAGAGATGGAAATTTTACTTTCTCTGCAGCTGCATCATATGTTGAATCCGCTGAAAAATAAAATGGAAATGAAAAAGAATAAAAGCAATTTATTTATTACCATTTCTCTTAAACTTGAAAGAGTAATTAGAAAAAAAATTGGGTATGTATTAACAGTTAATATTTTTTTTTAAATACCTATCTTTCTATTCGTGTCCTATCTGAGAAAGAAAGCTGGCAAGCTTTAAATGCACCTGATCATGGGAATCCCATTTCAGACCAAATAAATAATAGTTAAAAATAAAATTCTCTATATTGTAACGTTAATCTCTACTACATATAAGCAGATGATACGAATCAATATGTGTAAACATTGTAGTGTAGTAGCATCAATAAAGATTTATTTAAGCCATAAAATATTTCTTAAGATAAAGAAACTTTTATTCATCAATGATCCTTAGTTGATGAACGTTGCCTTGATAAACCACCAATAAGCAAAATAATGTAAAAAATAACTTCAAAAGTTTCATTTAAAATCAGGCCAAGAAGAGAAAATACTGATAGGAAAATAGAAATTATAAAATTTTAAATTACAGAAATATATTAGTGAAGAAAATATCACAAAATTTTCTCAAAAATAAACAAATGGACTAGTTAAAGAATAAAAAATTTTCCTATGATAATTTTGTATACATACAGCTAGTGAAACAACTGGTGGTAGAATGTTCAGAATCACTGTAAGGTTTCTTATCATAGTTATCACTTTCACTCGAAGAGTTAGGCACTTGTTGGTCTAATGGAGATGCATAGCTGAAAATGGGAAGAAAATAATTGTTAAAAGAAATGTAAATAATTCACGTTCTTGGTTGGTTGCTGAAGAATTAGCTATTTTATGTAATTGTTGAAGGAATGTAAAAAAAATGTTTAAAGTGTTATGTGTGTTTCACGAACCACATTCTTTTCATACGGATAAATTGGATGGTTTACACTATAGAGTAAACGGGTGATTATCTGGGATGATGATAATGGTTTAATTCGAACTCTCAATATTTATCAAGTTAGCCAGTATAGTTTTATTTACTTGTTACTGTAACAATTGGTTAGTTACACATTACATCAAATAATGACAATTTGAAATAATTCATCGCAATCTATAGACATAAACAATACAAGGATAATCCACACACAGATGGTCGTGAGTTTCTGTGTATATTATTTATGGAGGAATGTATATATTATGTATATTCCGCAGAATCTTCATGATTTGGATATTAGAATAAAAAATTCGATTTTTTGGTCGTTGGGTATCGAAAAAAGCGACTTATTATTTGTCGATGATAAATTTGGGGTTTATAATAATAATCACGAGAGGTGATGGAGGCTTAACAGCGGAAAAAATACTCGGGTATACTGCCACTAATATCCACTGGGTTAACTTGAATGTTATTTCGTCACACACCTGTTGCTAAGATGCGGAACATCATAATGATGTTCACTAATACTTCTGGAAAGGGGTGGATTCGTGTGTTTCGAAAGAAATGGAGGGTATTCGTAACAAGCCTGGCCCATTCCGTGTTGAGTCAAATCAGGTTGCAGTGATAAGGATTTTTTATCGGAGTCTGGATAAAATTCTGGTTGAAAATCTGAAAAACAACCAAACAAAATATAAGAAAAATTTTATTTGTAAAATCTGTAGGTTGTGTGGAATATATTTTTATAAACAAAATTCGATACACAATCTTAAAATATTCCTGTACACATTTAATCAGTAAGTATTATATTTAGCAATGTGCTTGTCTTTTTCTACGTTTTAAGTGTTGGTATCTACAAGAGCCACAAATTGTTTTCATGTAAATTTGGCGCAATAATTCAAACGACTCTCTTTCGAAACGGGTTGTTATAAGAATGACGATTTGACATATATTATGAGAACTTTTTCATATTGATTATTATATTTTTACTACCCATAAATTATCGGGTGACCTATTCCTCATCTATGATAATTTGGCGGGTTTGCCAGGGTTTTCAGGAGTTCACATGTGTTACTTATGATTATGATGAATGAAGTTTGGGTTCAATAGTTTTGAATATCTTGGATATTATTTATCATCTCAAAACATTGAAGTTGAATATTGTTTCTAAAACCTTAACGCTTGTGTATGATTTATTTAAAGTTTTTGGTTATTATCATTGACATTGATTGAAATATACATTCAGCGTTGAGCTAGCTGATACTAACGAGTTATGATTCTTAATGTTACATCTAATCGAAAATAGATTATGAAAGGACCACGAAGTTTTTCTTACCATGTATGATATATTTTAAATTTTTAATTAATCACAAGGATCTCATTGTCAATTTTAAAGACGTTTTACTGCATAGCCTTGAGTTTATAGGGCAGTTCACAACAGTTAACCCATACTGAATGGCAGAAACCTTATTCTTACTCATCTGGTACTCTTTTGGGTGTCAGATGAATTGAACAAAATTTTAAGGAGAAAAGTCATTTGCTTTAACACCGATTTGAATTTTGAGATTTTTACATTTTATGTGTACACAAAGATATTTTTAATAAATAAGACTTCATTCGTGTAGGTATTGTCATTTCATAAAAGTTACACGAAGTTTAAGAGTTATTGACATTTAAAATTTTTCAACATTATTTAAAATTACCTGATCTTGCTTTGTTATAAAAAGAATGATCTCTGTCCTTTCTTTTTAAAAAATGGTAAATGAAGCCAGCCACTAACATGAAGACCAATATTGCAACTGCCAGTCCAATATAAAGCGGTGTATTATTCGATGAGATTGATACTGGAACAAAAAAGATACACATAAAAGTGAGGCTCGTATATAATTGCATTGAGATTATTATAGGAATTTCTAGTCTGCTTTGATTTAATCGCCAAACTTTTATTAAATATCTATATAATATTTACTATAGTATAAGGTGTATATGCGATTTTTAAACATGTTCTTAATACTTACACAGTACGTATATTAAAAAAAAATCGATGGAATGTCAGATACTCGAGTTCTAGTTATATTTATTAAGATTTGAGTACAATATAAACCTTTTATAAATTACAAATAACAATAACATGGTATCTCAAATTTATTCTTTGGCAATAAAAATAAAACGAAAATTATTACTATAACAAAGGAAATAAGAGAGTATCTTAGCTAAATTATTTATGCATAAATTTTCTTCGAAAGCACCAAGATCTTTTTTTTACAAATTGGAAGATGCGCTCTTCAATTTTCTAAAATTTATTGAAATGATTTCTATTGAAAAAAAAAACGTTATTTAATCATCTTCTATTGAATTGATATATTTTGTATTGAAAAAAGTGTTAAATAATATATATCTAAAAGTATAACCTCTACTAAAACTCGCTGAAAAAATGATAATGTTTTTTTTAATAAAATGGTTTGGATTTTCATAACTGAAAGTATTAAAATATCAAGGCGAGCCGAAATCCCCAGAAGATTGACGTTAAAAGTATGCGTGTAATATGAAATCCACAGGTAGGTGCCATTCTGCTGTCTTCTTCGTCATGATATTGTCATTACGTTCTCTTCGTAACTACAATTTGCATAAAATCACCGTTTTCTTTCACTCTCAGGCACATAAAAGCTCTAAAGAAGGTGCCTTCTTCTTCAACAGTCTTATGAAAAAAGATGCTACCGAACAAGGCGACAAGAATGGGTACGAAATTTTCAATTCAGTTTCGCGAGTCTTTGCCCGAAGGGTGCATACAAAAGGCTTATTGTTGTAGAAGCTAGAATATTTTGAGGTAACTGGAGGCAAAGGCGAATAGCAAAATTCTTCATATTGTCGTTATTACGTGTAGAATTTCGGTGTCATTTTGAAAAGAGTACTTTGGTATTAAGGTTAGATGAATGAAACATTTGCGCCATTATATTTTCAAAAAAATTAAATCCGATGGAAAGCTTCCGAATCAATCAACGAGATTTCAGGTGTTGCAAAAAACGTGGGTTAAAGTCGTCTGTTATTGATTTAGTTTTTACGACTACAGAGAATTTAAATGGGGCCAGATTTGTGTTTTTTTTTTGTTTCGAAAAATTAAATCAATCGATTATTGTGTACAATTAAAAACTGAGAACTAATGTCGGAATTTTTCTTAATTTTAGTAAAAACAACAATAAATGAAATATTAAAAAAAATCATTGATAAAGACATTGATAATATCAAATTCATTACAAAAAATAGTTAAACTATTTTCAAAATATATGTCACAAGAACCTGGCGTAGTTTACAATAGAAGTACTACCGAACGATTTAGTTTATTGTAAAAAATAAATATCGACGTTGGTTATTACTGAACTATTTTGTATAATGGGGCGAAATTCGTAGGCTACACGAGCTGTATAATCAAGAATTTCAACAGTGGTCGAAGCTTTTGGTGTCAGATACACTGATATACTTATAGGATTTTACAATAATTTAATTCATTTGGAATCTGTATTTAATATTTCGTTGGGACGGTAACGTTTGAATTGTTAAACTTTCAATGATTTCTTCAAAAACTCGACTTTCTGAGATAGGTCAATTTATGTTTTATGATTTATTTGTTATTTTGATGACAGGCTTATGCAAAAACGCTTTTTCATGACTAAAAACAGAATATTTATATCACATGTATCATTTCTGCATAAAATATCCGTTAAAAAAATTCTCCACCAGTTTGCCTAGCCGCAGTAAACGCGTTATAAAAGGCTGAGGACTCCTTTGTTGCAGTAGAATAAAATACAAATGACCACCGCGTAGTATCAAAAAGATAATTACTTTTGTACCATTGATTTTTCATTGTTATATTTCATTACTGAAACAATGATCGGCGAAGAAAAAAAAAACCATTTTTTCGACCAGTTTTTAGCGCCTTCATACTTAAATTAAAATTGTGAACATAAGGTGGTCACCTAGTACAAAAACTTGTAGCTTCAGGAAAAGGTTGGCAGTGTCTACAGTAGCTTGGTGAAAAGGGCGATGGGAGGCGAAGACCTCCCCAGTGCGTGATAAATAGGTGGGATTCTTTCCACTCTGCATAGAAATATTTTGTCATTGTACCGCGGAAATATGTCGTCCCACTGAAACGAGATCAAAGGATTTTGTTCGGATTTTCATACACGCAGCACCTAGCTGCGCGCGCATTTCAAAATATTTTTGGCTGACGATTTCATTCGCTCCCAGAATAATTGTGACCACATCACGTGAGATTATTGTAATATTTTAATCGCCTACATATATTATGTAGGATAGAAGCAAACTATGTGACCAGGGAGAACAATACCGGATTTAATAAAAACAATGGAATCGTGATACCGGACAAGTAAATGAATATTGGTTTTCTAATAAGTGCCGTAATCAAAAAATATTTGTATGATAATTTAAACAGTAAATTTTCATATATTAGTAAAATTCATTTTGACGTTGAATTAAAATGAAATTTCATCAATTCATAAACTGCTTAATAATATTGACATTAACCTATCAATTCAAATTCAAAATTCATTTCAATAATTCATTCAAAATATAATATTTTATTGCATCGTGTTTTTTTTTCAAATTTTATGAATTCATAGAAACACACTTAATACTGGAATCTCGTATTTGCTAATACTGAAATTACAATCCTTAATCTATAGTGTAATTAAAACTCGTCTCTTTTTAATGTAAGAAGAAGGTATTGCAGTTTAAAACACGCGAACGTGTAGGAAAAACAGACGATCGAACACTGATTTATATTATTATATTTGTTTCATCTATCATGAATAATTAATAACAAATCGTTTTGTATCAGTCGTATTTTTCGAGCGCTGGGTTTGTTGTAATATAAAGACAAGGACTTATGAAGGAGTTGAAGGATTTGAAGATCTAAAATTACATCACTCTTTCCTTTATCCTTTTGGAAGAAGGATGTTAAACGATTGACTTACATTCGGTTACCGTTAAACACCCTCTGCAAAGATAATCAATTAGGAGCCCATTTTACCCCAAATAAGAGTTAAAAATATCAAAAGTTCATTAAAAATGTAGCTTTTACCAAAGAAGCCTATATTTTATAGATTTATTTAGTAAACTTTTAATAGAAAAAAACTCATTAATAGAATGCAAAAGCATAAATTATAATATTCACCGAACAAAGAACGCTTGAAATTGATTCGTTAATACGCAATTCTTTAATGTTTATACTTTATACTGACCTCTTTTCATTTCATTCTTTTATAACATATAAAAGGCACAGAGGAAGAACGAGGAATTTCAGTTTTGTCCAAAAGTTTAGGAGGCAAAATTTTATCTAGCAAAACTCTATAATGACTTCTATTCCACTAGTCTGTTATTTCATGTATTGGCATAGGTTCATTTATCTGTGATATTAGCATATAATAAAGCTTAAGCCATGAAAATATTTTACCTTTGAAGAGATAAAAAAAGCGAACAAAGGAAAACAGGTTGACGTTGTTATTGAAATCACACATTTTCCTCTGTATTTTTCAAGTATTAGAAGCAAGTTGAATATGATTTATTTACATAAAATATATTCGGCAAGAGATTTCATGCGTAACAAAAGCCTGCATTGAAAATTAAAAAAAAGCTCGTATACATTTAAAAAAAGAACGTTCACATAAAAGTAAAATTGCAACCCTTAACAAAAGCAACACAAGTCATGTGACTATCAAACAGGCCTTGCACTGACATCTTGAGATGTACACAAAAGCGATTTTTCAAACACTAACTATTTAGTAGCGAAGAATGAAGACACATGGATATGCCAGGTCGTGGTTACTGGTAGAAGGAGTTTTATTTTATTCTTCCTATTCAAAAGAAACGTAAAGAAATGTTCTAATGAAAATATATACCGCCATGCAAAAATTTGAGCTGGTACTATGTTGTGCCACCCATTGTTCTATTCAGTTATATATTTACGTGTGGTTGTATTTACCGTTTGATCATTTAGAGCCCTTACCAGTTGGTTATAAGGTCAACAATCGATTTTTTTTATTTATAGTCAATCTACGCCCATGATATTTACATGTAGTCTCACTTTTATGTTCTAACATATGTCAGAGATATTGTTATATATTATAATTTATATTTATATATCATTATGATTGTTTTTTTCTCAAAACTGTATGTTAGATTCGTGAAAAAGGATTAGTTTCTCGTGCAAACGATTCGATTCTTTTAACGTGAACTCGCAGGACGCAATATTTTCACGGTTCAAGAATGAGAAAGCTTAGGATTCAGGGAGTGAATACTAAATCATTATGATTGTTTTTTTCTCAAAACTGTATGTTAGATTCGTGAAAAAGGATTAGTTTCTCGTGCAAACGATTCGATTCTTTTAACGTGAACTCGCAGGACGCAATATTTTCACGGTTCAAGAATGAGAAAGCTTAGGATTCAGGGAGTGAATACTAAAAGCCTATCATCCGCTCAGCCGGCGGAAATCTTCAACAAGAATGTGCACTTTTATTCGATAACTCCTAGCATCCCATATGTGAAGGTTCACCTCTTAAAACCATGCATTTACGCTATTGCTAAGACAAATAATTTTATTAAATTGATAAATATAATATTCAATTCAAATTGAGTTGAGGCATCGAAAAAAATATTATTGTCATTTGTATCATTATTTTTAGAATATCAAGTCAAACTCACGATAAAATTTTTCAACAAATATTTGTAAATTAGCTGATTTTTTAAATATATTAATAAAATATTATATTTTTTTTAACTTTGAAAGAAATTGTGTTTGGATAATGATGACATATATTATCAATTAGAAGACATTAGTTGTCACTTATTGGTAGAAAGGTTTGATATTTAAAAATGATAAAAACACATTACTAGTACTATTTTCGCTATATATTCAGTTGACAATGCTCGCGATGGGTGAAATTGTTTCTGACCACCAAATATATTGTGGATATTGTACTAAAAAATAGTAGTTATTATTTAAAATAAGACAAATGATGACATGACTGTCTTTTTATCACGTTTGAATGTTAATTGGGTATAAACGTGTCCTTTATTTCATTTAAAATAAAGCAACAACTGCAATATCGAATGGTCGAACCATTCTAAATTGCAACTTAAAACTATCTCTTTTGAGGTGTCAACTCTCACTTATAGATGGAAAGGCATGATATATATGTATATAATAAAAATCAAATTTTTAGTACTATTTCCACAATATATTTTAAGTGATAATACTCTCATTAAGCGCTAACAGTCCTGCGGATAAAATTTATTGTAGAAATACTACTAATGATGTGTTTTTAATATTTTAAATATTAAACAATCTATTTATCATCATACAATCACAAATTAACAGGTAATATTATTTTTTGAGTTTTATTTGTTACTCTTTTTTTAAGAATTGAAGAATAAATTGTTATTCTTACAGTGTTGTAAATACAGTATGTTATAATATACGGGAAACTTATTTATCTGTGAAAATTTAAATACCGTTCAATTCTCTTTGTATCGGTAATCCCAAGACATTTTCTACAAATTTCTCCAGGTAATCCCAAGACATTTTCTACAAATTTCTCCAGCGACGTCTATTGTATATTGGATATATCGCAGGAAACTCAAGTAAATGGAATGACTCTTCTTATTGGTAGCAAGAAATTCTCTTCTCGTTCCACAAGCTTGCGTATTGCTATATTATCAGTAATAAATACAAAATCTATACAAATTCTTTTTTCCATTGAAAAATATTACACGCGGAATCTTGGTAAAAATGCAAAATATTTGTTAAACAGAAATCTCATATTTTCTTTATGTATTATAATTTTGAGAGAAAATACAGATTATATTGTACAATAGATTTCCTAATCGGAAGGGTGGTACTTTATGCACACATTTTGAATTTATTACTGCAACTTTTATCTTGCCGTAGTAAGTGTTTATGAATTGTAGCCAAAGTGCAAACGGTGAAGTGTTAAATATTATGACGTGTGTGATGTATACTTGTTTTGTTTAATAATTTTAGAGCTAGTTGTAATGCTTTGACCCCATCGTTAAAAAATCAATTTGTTAATTAATACTTGTTAAGTTTTAAAATATAATGATCACGTAATTTATTTTTCGAGAAATTTACGTACTAATTATTCTGCATAAATTAACTAAAATAAGCATTGCTTAGTTTTGTGTAATGGTTTTTGATACGAAGAAAATAGTCAAGTGAACTACCTTTCACGCCTTTAACAAAAGGAGCCACAAGGTAATTTTAATGCACGGTGCAATCTCTTAGGTGTGGGTATCGAGTACGTGAAGTAGTAGGTACAAAAGCATACGTATGTTGAGAATTCACAAGTGCTCGTGGGTAAAGATTCCCTAGTCGGACAGGATTTATGTAATGTCTGGAAGAGACAGTAAGTGTTGAGCTTCGCAGAACACGGCGGGATGAGTAGGTGGAATGGCCGGCTGGAATTTTAGCCAAATATAGGGACTACCAGATATAAATATGGGACAATAGATTTCATATAAATCAACATATGCATATAATACAAGCTTAGGGTAGCAGATTATGTTTTGGTTTACACACATTATATTTAGCTTACTCTACTGTACTGTATGTATCTTAAAATAATAGTAATAATACTGCCACACCAGTGAGGTAAAATTTTGTGAAACAGGAATGAGAATTAATGAAAACAGAAAATTATTATATTTTAGTTTTCGAGACAACAGGATATGACAATGAAAAATCACTAATACTGAGTAGCGTTGAAATTTAGGACTAGAAATAAGGTTACAGTAAAGTATAAAATAGTAATTAAAAAATTAAAAAAAGGGTTTATTATTTTTTTGGTCCATTTATAATATAGTGTAGTTGTAAGTTTTATTTATTGCTGAATATAAAAACATTTGTATTCAATTTAAGAACCATAAATATATTTATGTAATACAGTTGTGGAAGTAAAAAGTTTCGTCAGGCAAGTTTCCGTTTGCGGCGAAATAATCAGTTTATCTGATATGTAAACTTTGTTCAAGTCGCTAGGAAAGTGGAGGCAGTAGCCCTGTTTCGGATCTAGCAGACTAAGAGGGTGGGGCAGTGCATGGGGAACTGCTTTGGCTGTTTGCAATATCAGAGAGCTTGGTGTAATGTCTAATATATGCTAATACCTACCACTCGGTGAGAACCGGTGAGGAGGGACCTTCGCATTATTGAAAACGGCAAGAAAATCATATGCTTCCTATAAATAACACGGCTAAACCGAAAATCTTTCTCTGAATATAACAGCCGTCATAAAATGGCCGAATAATGGTGTCGGGATTTCGACTGGAATATTTTATCGTGGGTATAATATGCGAAAAGGAGAAAATGCAATTAAAAGTTATATGCAATTAGTATTCAGAAAATGTTGAACCACCACGGGTTGGCAAAAATCGCATATATATAAAGTGCTGCAATCGAGACATATATACTAGTCAAAGATTTTGCGTTTTCGTTGTTAGTTTATAAGTTGATTATCTAATTTTCGTATCTAATTGAACTTAACGAAATAAAGAAAGATAGATTAAAAATTGAAGGCTGTTATTAATAACTACAGATATATGAATATAGCATTTTTTTATCAAGCGAAGCACGTTCTCGTAGCAAACATTAAATCTCTCAATTATCCCAAGGTTTTCAAATTTAAATATGAAAAATGTTATTGAAAAGCATTTATGTAGAAACATATAAAGAAATATATTGTAAGTTAGTTAAAAATCTACGTGATACAAGTGTTGAAATCTGCAAGGGAGGTAAGTTCCGCAGAAAGTTATAGCGTATTATGGCTGTTGCAAAGTTTAATCTCCGATTAACTCGCGGAGTTGAGTTATGGCTTCACTTTGAAGCAGAAGCGAGTGCGCCTCGTGTCGTACTTTATGGTCTTTCGATAGGAATGCTGCCGCTCATCTTCAGAGCAGGCATCCGTGAACGGAGATAAACTGCCAAAGCTTCGGATGAAATGGAAAAATGTTGCTTTACATACTGTACACGTTCGACGTCTTGGATATAAATCAGATACCACCAAATACCTAACAACGATATGAGGTCTGGATATGTATCGAACTACTTATCAATGAAATTTGCTTACATTTTTCAGCTACTAAATAATCAATTTAGTCCAAGAAAGAAATTAAACGAGAAGCTGAAGTTCAAAGAAATTATTATTTATAACCATAGCTATAAAACAATGTATGTTTTCTTACAAATGATGTTCATAATATGATTGTCGAAACAATACAAAATAATCCATCACGAAAATTATTTACATTTGAAATTAATGGCCCTAGTAGGATCTTCATATTCGCTCGTCACAATGAGCTATGAAAACGTAGATATAAGCTGGTGTGATAATGAAAATTTAAGAATTTTACATTCATGTCAGCCTTCGATTTACGATCAAGCGCTGCACTCACTAAAAATATAGTCTCAAGTGACAGTTCGAGAAATTGATAGCATAGATCCCATAGACGACGATGATACTCTAGAATCTAGAATACTGCATAAAATGTATTATTACGTATTTGTTCATTTGTTGTATATGCAGATGATGTAAGTGACATATTATATTGTATATCTAACGTAAGCATTGCTATAAAGCATTTTAATACAACTTGTTTGAAGGGCTATTTTTTGCATACAAGTCGCTTAACATTTCTCTTGGAAAAAGAAAACAAGAAATGATTAGCGAAATAAAAAATATGTGTGTAATTGAGCTGCATTAAAATTCTATTTATGAGATATTATTTGCCACTTTTATGATTAAATTGGCATTTACTTGGTAGACTCGGTGAAAAATAGTAATGTTTTTTTATAGCAAACTATAAAACGTATAGCATTTATTAATGTTTGTGAAATAATGTGATAACTAATTTTCAAAAAAAACAATTAAAGCTCTCTAGAAAACTCATCTCCATAACGCAAATACAAGAAAAACGTTTCTTTAAATCGATCAATTACTTGGGAGGATTAGCGAAAAAATTCACCGCGAAATTCAAAGCTCAGTAAATGTTGTATTTACAGTCACACACTTTAAAAATAGTAAAGACAAGCGTAATAAACTTGACAGAAGTGCGGTATTACTAAATTTCCTGCGGCTCATACGAATCGATATACAATACATCGGACAGACAGGCAGGAGTATATTGACTAAGGCTTAAAAATGTATAAGATAATTAGATTATAAAAAAAAAAACAGATTCGCAATTTGCAAACCATCTCACAAAGGACTCTCATAACATAAATTTAAACTTAGTTCCCACTTGTTCCCACTTTAATAAATATCCTAAGTGAAATATATTAGAGCAATTAGAAATTAATAGATATCAGCAATCCAATTAAATTCTTAATGAACACAAAAATGTAACTCCATTACCGCTTCATAAAAAATTATAGAAGATTAATGAAATTTTTAAATAAATCAACGTTTATTTCCATTAAATAAAAAACAGATTAACTCTCACTTCAGGAAATACATAAGATCAATTTGCAACAGTTAAGGATTCATGACAATATAAAACTTAGATGTAAAAATAGAAGAGGAGATGAATTGTGTAACTTTTCTACACATCTATGATAGAAAATACTATCAATCACTAGGCTACCGGTCAATAAAAAAAACTGACAAACTAACTAGAGTTTATACACTATGAAGATATTCATATAGCTTACCAAAGAAACAGCTGGTCAATTGGATGACTCAATAGTTACTTTACAGATATGTATTGTTTGAAAACGAAAGCTTTATCCAGCAAAGTTTAATGCGCCATGTCACGATTTGTTTTCAATGGAATAAGTCTTCCTTATTGAAGAGAGAAGATAAATGATTTAAAGAGCCACTTATAATGTAATTTACATACGAATGTCTTAAATTTTCTACGCATGTCGGAAATGCGCATTGCAGGACAAAAAAAAACATAAAGAATATTTAAAATTGTCCATTAAAACATCCATAGTTGGATGGTAACAAGTATTTATTGTATCCTCTTTGACAGTACAAAGAACATATACGTGGATATTGAAAACGTTTTGTAATACTTTGCTGTGATTTATTTTAATTTGAAACGAAGTAATTATTTACTTTTCTCCCCATCGTGAGCTGTGGTTAAAATTGATTGACACTTAAATCCTTTCTGCTGTATAAATAACAAAAAAAAAAACATTATGATTTGGTATGCTATTTTAGAAAATTTAAAAATATTTAAACGTTCACGAATAAACGAAATATTTGTTTAATAATTTGAAGTGGATACCATTTGAAATCGTAATTAAAAAAGATGTTTCGAATTGCGTACGAAAGAATTTTCGCCCAATGAAATGTTAAAAAATAAAAAAAGAGTTGTAAGTTAACAAAGGATTTTACTGTAAAGTTATTATTCGTTTTTATATTACAATTATTTTTAAGCTAACGGTCATTAAAAAATTTAAACAATTTTCATTTTATTTTATTCCAAAATAATGATTCCTATAAAATATGAAATTTCAATCAATTTTGATAACCATGATGTTAACATAACATAACATGATGATAACCATGGGTTAAGCTATTGTATATGTATTAGTATATTGTTCACGGATTTTATAAATAATTATGATTTAAACTAAATATGCTTTAAATAAAACACAGAGGTTGTGTTAAAACATTTGGTAGGTTTCTTATAATGTAAGATAGCTTAAAATTAAGAACCGATTGCATATGATACATGGTAGCATATATAGACAGTTTTATACATACAAAAGCAATTAAAATAGCAAAAATGTTGCATACTGAGTTTGGTTTTAATTTACGTGGCTTGAAAGGTTTTGATTTTACCTATGAAGGTGAGTGAAATTGTGTGATTGCGTATATAAAACCAGTGCTGTGGAGTCGGAATCGGATTCGGAGTAGTGAAAAATGAGCGACTACGACAAACTTTTCGGTTAAACGATTTTGGAAAATATCTCAATGAATAATTTACCGCATTGGTTAGATAATTTTTAATTTATTGCACATGCATAAGAAAAATAGACAAAATTAAGCTTATTTTATTCGGAGTTGTGCGTTTGGTCAACGTCGGTGCTGGAGACGGAGATGTGTTTTTTAACGATACCACACCACTGCCCTGATATATATACTGTATTGATTCATAGCAAATAGGGCGGACGTTCTTTTCTTGAATCAAAATATAAATAATTGAAACATCCAATTAAAAAATGTATCCTTTGTTTGAGAAACATGCAGCCAATTTCCGAGCAAGTCATGAAATATGCTTCCCCCTGGTATTAGGTTAAATTGCAATCACTCATTTCATTTCATCGTTTGAGATGTGTTTTTCTTGAGTCTGAGATTTTCCAACGAAATCACGTTCCTCAGATCAAATTCTCATTTGTTTGTTTCCTCGTTCTGTTGGCGTTCACCTTTTCTTTCTTTCGTCACGTTTTCATCTTCGTCTGTTTTGCCTCCTAATGCCTTCTTCTTATTGTCACTGACAATTGTTAAGAGAATTTTTTCTCTCTTTAGTTAAAATAGCGAAACCCAAAAATGAAACAATATTATTCTTTAGACACTTAACACTTTGTGAATAAGAATAAATATTGTTTCGCAATTGGAAATACATTATTTATAAATGGAAGAGAGAGAATTGTTTAGCATTAAGATATATCGATTTAATGACACCATTTTTGATAAAATAAGACAATGATTGTAGTAACCAAAGTATCTTCTTGATCGAAATCTAAGTGTGTATAATAACACTGAAATAAACTAAAATATTATATAATACCTAAATTAATGATATAATAAATAAAGACATATATTTCACCAACTATTTTTTAATAATTGAAAGTAATCAAACTAAATATGTACGTATAATTCAATTAAAACAAATGAAACATATAAATAGATTAATATTTTATACGCCAAGTGACAAAAGAAATGAACATGTAACTGTAAATGATTAAGCTTATTTGTTGGATTAAATACACAAATATGTGCTCAAAATTATCAAAGCCAAACACATATCAGGCAAGAAATATTTATACGACAAGTTTGAACATTTCATTCGACTGAATCTATATTACATAAGTATTGGTATTCCAAAATTATTATCTCAAAGGAAATAATTACAGCGTAAATGTGAATCCGGAAATGTTTATAACGTGTAAATAAACTAGAGCGAAAGTTTTCCTTATCATTATTTTGAAACTTTGACCATTTAACGATGTGACACGAGAGTTAGGGATTTCCTTTCAGTATGACTGATAAATGCCAAATGAGACTTTAGGGAATGAAGTATGTACATGAATGCCTTAGAAATTATATATTTCAAATATCGGGAAAACGTGGCTTTAAATACTTGAGTTATGTAAGTTATATATTAGCTATATAAAAAAGATTTTCACTACACGGCGTGTAAAAATACTAAAATTATGGGTCTTGATTTGGCTTAGTAAAAATACTTAATCCGTACATACAATGATCAAAAAAGTCATAAATAAACAAAAAAATCAGTAGCGATATGTTATAACCTTGAAATAATTTTTAAAACACCTAATTATAAATATATCCAGAAATTAAATGAATAACGTATAGTAAATTTGTCAATCACCCTTGATTCTGACGTAAAGTTTATGACGTCCAATTAGAAATTAGAATGTGTCATAGCCATTGGAATTCTGATGATGAAAGGCTGTTGGTGATATAATTTTTGTACCGTTTAGAAATTGGGTAGGTTAGTCAAAGGTCTAAAAGATTCCGGTATCAAAGCACTGAAAAATTAATGAAATCAAACGAGGTTAATTAACAGATCAAATTCAATATGAAAAAAATTTAAAAATCGAGCACGGCGAAAACCAACTGATTTCAAATATAAACTCTGACCACACGTTTGCGTCATTTTTAATAGTGAACATTATTTAATATCCGGCGTTTCATTCCAAACGAATTTAAGTGATAAATTTATCTTATTTCCATAGTAAATGCGTTATTAACCTTTCAAATGTAGCTCTAGTAACAGATTTAAATTTACGAGATCATTTCTGGTTATTAAAAGGTACAAAAGCGTATAAAAAGCATATAGCTTAACGTGGAGTAAGGAGAAAATGTCAAAATTATGTAACTTTCCACAGAGTAGAATCTAGGCAATAAATAAACCATAAAATAAATTTAAAATTTTGAATAGCGTGCACAATGAGATTGGAAGCGAACTCGTTTGAAGCAATCAAAATTGTTAGGAAAACCCAATTATTACTGCTCAAAAGTATATGAAATTAAAGCCATTATTTTATCAATGATGAATAGAAAGTATTATACGTATATTTTTCGAAAAGTAAAATTTTTTTGGCTCCATATATCGTAGTGTTAAGGGAGCGCAAAAATGTCATCTGTGTGGGAAATGATTGATTTCATTAAAGCAGTGCAGAAATAGAATATTGATATTCCACAGTCAAATGGTCAACTTTATTGACCTCTATTAAGTTAACAGTTTCATCATTTCATTTTTCAATTGATTCATGTATTTTCGTTTGAAGGTACTGATGCCTGAAATGTGTGAAATTTTCTCCCACACTTTCGATCCTAAATACGAGGCGTATTGAGAACGCTTACTACTAGTGCTTTCTTACCTATATTTTGCTGTTTTTACACATTTCGTAGTAGCGAGACGACGTTAGTAAAAAATGATTCCCGTACAAACTATCTATTGAGACAAACTTTGTTAGAAGCCCATATACGCTATACTGGAAGCGGAGATGTTTATTAGTTATATTTTACAGAAACTTATTTTATGTGTTAATAAAATGATATCGTATTTATTTTAAATATGTGTATATTTTGGGACCGCAAAAATATGAAAGAAAAATTATTTTATAACAGAACTTCATTTATTTAAGGTATAGCATATCAAACATATTACATATGAAATGAAATATCACTTTTGCAATTTAGGCTGCAATAAGCTTTTAAATTTCAGCAAGATAATTTTTTATACCAAATACGATTTGTTCGAATTGATTAAGATGTTCTGGTATAAAAGAAGGTAAAAGTCGTGATGGAAAAATAGCTTTCATTTTGTGCAGAAGTAATATGAATCAGGGATCTACTTTATAGCTAAACATTTGTATCGATTCAGATGTGGTTGATTTTTTACAGAATTATTTTAATATTTTAATATAAGTAATTTTTACACCATGGCTTGAAATTACATTAAAAAACACGTTTTTATCGATAGTTTCATATTATTAACGACGTGTTTGATTTTGTTTGGTTATGAGTTTTGTGACATAGGTTGAATAATATGTAGACACCGCAATTAAAATTTCAGCAAAAAATAAATATGGGATTCAGTTAGAATATCTGCAATATGTCTCACGACACGAAATTGCTATGTATTTTTTCCTTACAAAATGTGCTCTTGGCTGTAGTCAGGACCTGTCTTTTGGCGGGCAGTTATTGCCTAAAGTTCTCCAGGCTTCGACCGTACTTAGTATTAACGATGACAGCGCTGGGAAATCTGTCGGCCGCTTGCTGTACCATAGGTAAATGTTTTCGTTACGCTGACATTAAGACCACGTGTTATTCTGTGCTTAGATGGAAACTGTCATGTCGGAAATAATTTGAAATAATTACATTAACAATAAAGATTGCATTAAACGTTTGTGTGGAAAGTGTGATTTATATATATGCATGGAATCGGATACAATTTTAAAGCGTTGGATCGTCACAGGTGCACCATACTAAAATAACATATATTTGAATTTAAAATGGTGCAATATAAAACAAAATTGTCATGGCACGTTTCTCGAATTTTGTGAAAGTTGTTGAATTTTATTTTCTTAAAAACGTTTCTATTAGTTTTGAAAGTAATTTTAAGACCATAATGTACAAGGTTTGAATATCATATTGACATGTACATGTGGAAAGTTCATATTTTATAAAGTAACAAAATTGTTTCCACTTCACGATTTAGCCAACGTCGATTCTTGCGAATATTGTAGTCAACTTACACTTCGTCAAAAAAAAGTAATTAATAGGCGCAGGAGAATAGAAATTAATCACCCTGTTTTTTTATAATATCAAATTGTATCATTTGTAAATAGATTCATATAATTGAAAAAATTAATATATATTTTCAGTGGTTTCCAAAACCATTTTTTTTTTTGAAGAATTATATTTTCACTTAAACAAAAATATTTCGAATCGCAACACCCGTTTTCACTTTATTAACTTAAACTGTAGGAAGCGCTAATTAATTTTGACATATTGTGCTAAATCATCTACTCATATTTTATTTTAATAAGATAACTGTAAAAATCGTTTTGTTCAAAGTTAAAATTACAAAATGTAATTGTGTTTACGAGCCTGTCTCAAATATTTATTATCCAACTAAGTCACAGTGCTCGTTTAAGACAACGCATGTTAAGGCGAAAGGGAGTGTCTTCAACTCATGTGTATTGTACAGACAAACGTAGTTATTGTCGTAACAAGTAGAGTTAGAACCGGAAATACGATAAGTTGCGTTTATTTATTAATATAGAAAGAGTTATGCGTTTAAAGAACATCAGAAAATATTCCTTCATAATAAATTTTTTGACGGGGAAAACTGTCAATTATTAACGAAAATCATTATTTAGTAGTATGTAAGTAGTAGTAATTATATCACTTAGCATTGTCAACAATTCGTTTATAAGCTTAGTGAAATAAGCACGGTTTTTATTCTTTATGAATACGATGATCATACTGTTCTAATGTCATCCATAAATAATTTTATTATTAAACCAAAACATGGAAATAAAATGAAACATTATATTATGTTGATTCTTATACACTCTTATATCAATCAACGAAATAAAATAAAGATATGTATTTTAATGATATAATGCATGTTAATCAATTACATATAAGTTTTCTCATTTACGGAAATACTTGTTTTCGGCATTTGTATGCATTTTATTTTTATTTAAACCAATCCGATATCTTCTACAATTTGTATTAAAATATAAAAAACTCATTAACACAAATATTCCTTCTTCCACACTTTCCTCCATGTATGTTATACATCGGTATAATATATGCGTAAATATATGTAGAGCATGGGGATTCGGAGTTCTTAGTACTGAAAATCTGACTGTTTAATTAGATGTCATATGTTTTCTATGCGAGGAATATCACAAGAACTTCTGTTCAAATTTATACCATACCACTTATGTTATTGTATAATACAACAATACTTTATCATTCCCTCACAAATACCAAGTGGCTTTTGTGATATAGAACGCAGATAAAAGTACTTACCGTAGAGATCTTTGCTAGAGGAACAATACTTCTTAAGCTTAACACATCTTATGTTAAATAATTCATTCAGCTTTAAATGTGTAAAATATTTTAATAATATAATGATAAATTACGTTTTAAGGTATGTTATCATAATAACGAAAAATTAAATGAGATATTTAAAAAAACATTCTCTGAGAAATATGACACTTTTTTAACCTTATTGACGCAGCACACAAAGCGACCAATTGAAGTGCAATAAGTTAATGATCTTTATATTTAAAGGAATTTCCAAAGAAGTGGACTAAAAAAAATATTTTACACGCCGTGTACAAGTTTATATTGGTCATGAAAGTCACTTAAACTAAAGGTAGGTAATAAATGTACTATAGATACGATTGAAAGTTGAATTAATGATTTAGAGACGCGAAGAATAGTACATCTAAGATGATATGATGCACCAGTGTTCGAATTGGCCGCGTCAAGTCTGCAATTATCGTTATTCCGACCGCAAGTTTGGGGATCTACACGACGTCTCCACTTGGGTGGCAATGTCCCCGGCGCGGAATGCATATTGTCATGCTAATTATGCGTTGAACGCGGCGATTATGCAGCAAGCGTGCTGCCTGCACTAACCGTTATGGCGCATCTCGTCGAGAGCCTCGGCTTCTGGAACCGGCCTCGTAATATAATATAATATATATACAAGCAGGGCCGGCCGTGCTACGACGACGCCCTAAGAACGCTTCTTTGTAAAAAAGTCGCTATTTGGAATGCCAAACAAATTAGAAAAAATCGAAAACTATCATATTTTATTTATGTTTGAAAGCTCTCAAAAAATAAGGCTGTAAATAAAGTATTGATATCTTGATGGTAGAGCGAAAGAGCGTAAAAAGAACACAGTGAAAATGTATATGTGTTAAGATATTTTTTTACAATTATCTCCGCTTTTAATGTAAGGCAGGTGGATTCATACTTAATATTAGTTCGATAGATGTTCCACAGGGATTGCTTGACCGAGTAAATGGTTAGTCAAACGATTTTTTAAGACATCACATCAAAATAATAAAAAAAAATCAATCTATGAAAAAGTAAAATATGAATTGCTACAACTTTGTACGATTCCACATGTTTTTTCACTAACGATCGGGGTTTCACCTTTCGACATCTTCAGGCATTATAGATGTGACAAAACATGTGGAATCGTAAAGTTGTAAAATTTCAAATTTGATATTGAAATTCTATCAAGCACCTTCAGTCGATTTCATAAATTCTATGAATAAGTAATAAAATTTGATCCCGTAAACACCATCATCAAATTCAATAGCATTGACTAGTTAGGCCACAGATACAGGCCACGAGTCATTTTATAGCGTATTGTTGAGTGATTCAAAAGTATAATATCAGTCAGATCGTGGCCCACAAAACAATATCGAGATGTTGGACATTAAAAGAATATGTTATTACTACATAATTGATACGCGCTCTGACCCAATGCCGAGTAATGAGCCCTTGATTATAATGGGGTGTGCAAGCAATTCAAGTATGATTTTATGTTCTCCATTATACGGACTAATGCCACGTCTATATACATGTTCAATAATAACATTTAATCAAAACCGAAATCAATCATTAATGATAGTATTTTGGTGTCAGATTACACATTAATATTTGCGTTCAAAATCATGTGACAATAAATTCGTGAGGCTTTCGATATATGAGACGGTAGAAAAATGATACGTTTTGAAAAATGAATTCAAAAGAAAATTATTTACTTTTTTACTTCAACTTTTTTTTGTATTTCAAACCGACGATAAATAAGCTGAAAAATACAATCAAGTATTTTTTAGACAATTGCTCTAGGAATTTCTGACATTTCTCTTGTGTTTTTGTTGCATTAGATTGTCTCACGATGAAACGGAAATGCTTAAAGTTTTTTTTTTATTTTGCGCATTCAAATAGTAAAAAAATGGATATTTTTGAATATGGATATTAAAAATTTTGTATTCGGTAAACTGTGAATTGTGCAAATTCTATACATTTTCAAATGTTTTGTCTCCCACAGCCTTTCGGCTTCTTTATGTAGTTTGGTACACAAAGCTGACTTGATTATTCAATTGTTACAATTTCGAATAGGATTTATTTAATCCTGCTAACAAAATCCTTTAAAACTCAAGACGAGGAAGAATAAGTGCGGTGAAAAAATAACAACGTATTGTAGTTCGACTAAGTAAATGTCAACTCAATCAATTAGACTAAGTAAATACTAGACCTTTTTTATTGAGCAACTTAACCACAACAAGTTCCCATCAAAACTCATGCATTGAAACAAGGTCAAATGATATGTTTTCTAATCAAATAGCATGGAATTTTTATCATTGCAGATATTTTTTGAGAATGTTTTTATGTCTATAAATAATTTTCATTAATTATATAATCATTTAGTTACGCAAAAGATGTACAACAAAACGATTTTGCTTATTTGTGAAACTGTTAACAAAACGAAAGTAGTACTCTATTGTTGTGAGATTTCAAAGTTAATTCTCTCAAGTGCGTATTGTATGGTCTTGTGAACGTATATTCGGGGTATAAGGTTACCAATTTATTCAAACGTTTACATGAAAATCGTTTATGGCATGAGAAGGTATTTTTCCTTGTACCTAATTGCATCATTAAATTTGAACCGAAGACGTTATTAAATTCTTGTGCCTTTGAATGCCTGCTTATAACTTTGAATATTTGAAGTAACTTGAGATCGTGCCTGTTCGCATTTATGATTCGAAAAATAGTTTTTATTTGTATTCTTCAAAAGAAAAGCTACGCAGCGATATTATAATTTTCCTTCGCAATAAACGAGAAAAAAGTTTACATGAAACAATATTTGGTTTTTGATCTCTGGACAAACAAGCATTTTTTTGAGAAAATGCAACTACGCACTTTTTCGAATTGAAAACATTTCGAATATTTTTTAGTTATGTTAAATTGTGTTTGTGATAATTATATTTTATTTATTTATTACTATCAGCTTTATTAGGCTATGTATTTTTGCTTTTCCGTTTCATTTAAGTGTTAAGTTAAAAAAATCTAGACAATTATTTTTGTATAAAATGATTAACAATATTGATTTCAAATGAAATTCCATTTTTCAATATAATTTACAATATCAAGTGCTGCTTGAGCCTGGGGAATGATGGTTTGATTAAGAAGTTTTATAAACTCCAAAAAAGCTCTTGTTACTACGAGCTATTGCCGAAGCTCTACACCATATCAAAATAGCTTCAAGATAAAGTGGAAATATTATAACACCTATTCTATATGGGCGCTTTTTATGAAAAAATGTTGGTAAGTTGAAACTTATTAAATTACTGCAATAAACACCAAGCTTTTGTAGATTTTTTGGAAAGCTCTAAGTCAAAACAATGAGAGAGCTATTGTTTTACAAGAAGATTCTAAATCCCTACTACAGAGCATCATGATATTCGGATGGTGTGTTTTTGAGAAGCTGAAAACTTTAAGATCATTGCAAAACGGCACCAAGAAATAAAACAAAATGACATTGCACTATAGTTTATTTATAGCATTGTATGAGATTTTTGAGCTTTAGATATTACAGAGAGCTTTTGGTGCAGAGAGCTTTTTGTGAACTGAAAGCCCTTAAACTACTACACTACTACTCAGATATAAGCTTTGATGTTTCTTTTTCAACTAAAGAGCTTTAAGGGAGGTTTTGCGCAACAAGCTTTTCAAGAGCTCAAAAGTATATGCTGTTTGAGAGCTTTTTAAATTCTTAAGCATTTGAAGAGCTAAAAATTTATTTAGTTATTACACAAAATATTTTAGGGCAAAACTTTAGATGTAGTATTATTGTTACTGTATGTGTTTCTTAGTATTGAAATTTTTGTGAATATCGCAAAGGAAAAAAGAATAATTACTTATAAAAAGGTTATAAAAGTTCTTGATTCTTTAATGCTTGCATTTGTGTACAAAAATAAGTTTTGTTATTTAATTAATATATATCAACAGAACAATAATTTTTTTCATTTATTTTATATAAAATGATGACAATGATCTTGAAAAAATACTAACATAAAAAAAATATTTAAATTTAAAGATTGTATGGTTTTATCAGTAAGTAAAAAAGTTGATATACTCAAAGTTGAAAATGTGAAAGAATTCAAAAACAATTTGCTTAGTTAATAAATCTACGAGACAATAATCATACCACGCTACATAGTATGAGCTATTGAATTTTCATTTATAGTTATTTCAGTAATTCTGTTTGACATTAAGCAACTCAATAAAAAAGATTAATTACAGCATGGGGTCGGTTTCGGTCAATATCTAAAGATATTGAACTTTTTGAACCGAAGAAAATTTATAATGGCTATTTAAAATTTATACGTAAATTAAATCTTATGTAAACTTTTCAAAAATGAACGTTTTACTCATAGTGTATTTTATTTAATGATGATCAGTAAACAATAAATATTTTAAATACAAATATATGAAGGAGGTGAAGCTATGTATATATTAATTATTAAAGTACATCTGTTTATTCGCAGCCAATTTCGTAGTGATTAAAGATACTTATACTAATTGGCCATACTGAGATTACGTTATGTGATTTGTTGTAAGAAATTATAACTTCATTGGTGGCAAATTACCAACTAAATTATTTAATTTTTGTAAAGTATTTACGCTAATTTTTGTTTCATAGTATATTAAATATATTTTTATTAAGATATTGTTGGGAATTTTGCATTAAATGACTGATTAAAACACAATAGTATCGAAGAATAGTTTGTTCTATCTATATTCGAGGCAATCACATGGCACGCCAAAGTTATTATTAATTAAATTGAAGCTCTGCACAATGTGTGATCAGGTTTCGAATCGAACGCAACGGATTATTTCCCTTTGCCAATTGAAAACTTTGGAATCAAATCACCCGATTTCACATAGTAAAGTAAGCCCCAAGTATGCACCCAAAGGTAAGGCAGGTGGAATCCATCATCCCTTTATGAACATTTCCACCAACCTCTCAAATTCCTTAAATAACAAAGATATTTGCATACCTCTGAGGGTGTTCGATAGACATATTATTAGATTCTATCGAAAAAAATTGCCTGTCGAAAGAAGTATTCCGATATAAAATGACTTACAAAAGTTTTGTTCTGAATTTGACTTTTGAGATATCATTAGCGGCTTAATTTACTAAGCATTTTGAGTATATATAAGCAAATAATTTCATTTATAAACAAAATTTATTATTATATACAGTTAAAATATATATTGAAATAATTTACGTCATAGAATAAGTTTGAAATCATTTTCACAAAGGTGTAATAAAAACTTTCAATGTTCAAGTTGGTAAATTTTATTTTTAAAGATGAGTAAAATGTGAAATAATTGAGTGGCTTAAACCACTTCAACGAAATAATTAATTGAAATTCGTGACAAAAATTTGAAAAAGTAATAATATTTTTAATTGCATTAAAAAGCTTTTACAACTCATTATTTCGTACAAGTGTTGGTTTAACTTTGACAGGTCCTATGTTTGATAGTGTTAAAATATAGTGCAGTTTTTGTTGAAATTATTAAAACAAAAACTATAAAAAAATCATATCTGATATATAAGTCTACATTGTGATCAATATATTCAATAAATCAACACTTGGTGGCGTTGTGCGATGGAAACATATTCATTTGTTTTTGTTATAATGGAGGAAAATATGGACCATTTAGCGTGTGACAATAGTAAATTAAATTTGCTTATTATTATTAACAAAGGATAGATTTGAATGATAGATATAAGCTTACCGGTTATACTATCGTGGTGAATATGGTTTGAAAAATGATTAGAAAACCTTGCTCTCAGTGTCAATAAATTAAGTATGGCTGAAAAATCATACTGAAATTTTTGTTTAAAAATTAACACATATAAAATAACACTTAATACAAAAACATCGTTTTTAGTTAAACACAGTAATTATGTACCTTCAATTATGAATATTTATGTATTATTCAACGAAATTATTATTCAATTTTAAGGTGTTAACTGTCACTTCTTGATGGAAAGGCATGATATTTTAAATAATAAAAACACATTTTTTAGCACTTATTTTCACCATATATTATTTGAAATTATTATTTTGAATTTTATGTAAAATTTAGAGAGCAATGCATTTTTGAATTAAAATTTTTAGCAACACATCTTTGCTAATTGTAGATTAAACATTTATCTGTAAATTTTCGTCACTGCGAGGGCTTAAAATTCATGAGATATGGATGTTAAAAATAATTATCAAATACTCATATAACATGATTTATCACACTCATTTTTGATAAAATTTTGCGGTTGTGTAAAATATTTTGACAGTACCTAAAATTATCGGTAATGATTCATTGTACTAGAAAGTATGGCGGTAGTCATATACATTTAAAAAATCAGAAGTAAAAAGCTTACTTTATCAAGTCATGTCCAACATAATCGCGGGTAAATTTTCAAAACGAATTATGCATATCGCAAAACCAAGCATTTTAATGATCCAAAATGTGTATATTTCGCATTGAAATTCATATCGAAATGAAGAATATATCCGGTGCTGAGTGAAGAATCGTGTTCTGTTGGGAGACGGAGGATGGATCTTTCGAGCACTTGGTACACCCACATTTAAGTGGCGTCCCACGTTAAAATGGCCGATTTATATACAACAATTTTACAGCAATAAAACCGTTGCTCCAGAGAAGAATCTTTCTAGAAAACTGAATGGGAAGAATTTGATTAGTAGAATTATTAATACCACAACTCTTTTATTATTATATTTTATTTCATTTATTTGAATATAATACCATTCAAGTAAAAGGTATGAATAAAATAAACTTGACTATCTGCGATGTTTTCATATCACCACAACACATTTTCTTTATTCGCACGTTTTATTTCCATTTCTTCATTCATTACTTGCTTTGTTCGAAATTGGTTAATTAAAAGAAATGGACAGTTTTTTCAAAATAGCATTCGGTCAAGATGCGCTATAAGAAGTCCATGTGCTGTATGTACGAAAGAAATCTGAGCCTCTAGCCACTTTAATTTAAAGTGAAATTACATAATAATTAATAATTATTTAAATAATAGATAGGAAAAGATTTTCATTTTCATTATAAATGTAGATAAAAAAAATTTTGGACCTTTCGAAAAATAATGTAAGTTGAGTATATTTAAAATAAAGAGAAACAATACAATATTTAGTATGCTTTTGGATATATTCGATCACTTAAAAAAAATAGAAGATGGTGCATAAACATTAAACACGTATGTATACTCACTTCAATTAAAAATTCATGTTCACATGAAATTCGTATGAATTGAAGTTTTTGCATTGGTGAGTGCAACTACGCCACTGATCATGGTAAGCAAATTTGACCATTACGCACTACTTAATATGCACCGCTGAGAATCCTAAAGAGATACCGACACTCGGAGGGATAGAGGGGAAGATATTTTGCATAAATAATGGACCAAATAAAAGATAAATGATAGGGATCCGCACGGCCTCTCGCGATCCTTCCGACCAGCGATTATTTGCATTCGGAGGAGGACGGCCCGAAGAATCACTCACGACGTCAAATGCAGAAAACTCTCCACGAAATATATGATTACTGCTTGATTTGCGTAATCTCATTTTGGCATTTGTCATATCTCTGTTGCATCAATTATTTTAGCTAGTTTATAGAAATGACTTAGTTGATAATCCTCGCGATGATAGAAATTGCTCGTTATCATCATATTATAAATAAATAAAAATAGTGCTAAATACTGTCTTTTTTTTTTTAAAGAAATATTCTATCTTTTCCGTTAAAACATGACAGTGAGCACCTTAAAAGTATCGGAACATCATGTATTTTTGCATACTATTGTAGATACTGAATTCCTATATATTTCAATATCAACTAACACAAGAATGCGAGTGAGGTTGATATAAGCTTAGTTTTAATGTCATCATCGAGCCAATGGTCTCCTTTTTATTAATCCTTTTTCTTTCCAATTGAATATAATGGAAATAACCGCATACATTGCAGAGCTTGTTATTAAACGCAGAATAACTGTTAGAGTTAGAGATTTTGGATCTTCATAGTGATATTATTTTTAAAATCCTTAATATAGGACTTCTGGAATACAGTAGACAAAAAAAAGGTTCAATAAAAAAAGCGACATATAAAATTTTTTGGTTCCATATACTTTTGTGAATCATTCACAAAAGTGAATCATCATTTTCAACCATGAATTTTATAAAATCAAAATATAGATTTCGAATAACCGATGAACATCTTTACGATTGCTTGTTAACAGGAACGTCACCATATTCCCCTAATTATGAGACACGACCAATAAAATACGATGCCACAGATCACGCTGATTTATACTTGCTTTATATAAAAAAAATATTAACAACAATTTAAAAAAATGGGTATTATTTATTATCAAAGTCCAACCATCCATTTGCAATAAAAAAATATGTAGCACCCACCGTCTTGTACAAAAAGGTTGGTAGCCTATGATGTAGGTTAATATTTTTCTTAAATAGTTATGTTTTAGATTTAAATTGTTGCAACTTTGTATGATTCCATATGTCTTATCACAAACGACCCGGGTTTCGCCCTTCGGCATCTTCAGGTATTCCATCGTACGGATGCAATATTAAATTTAATATTGAAGTTCCATAAAGCACCTTCAGTCGATATCATAAGTTATGTTTTAGTTGTAAAGTGAAGACTTCTAAGTCTAAGATGATTTAAATGTTATTATCTACTATAGTTCCATGTGATAAATGTTAAAAAATATTTAATCATGATTTTTTTGGGATTGAGACAAGACTACCAAGTGGGTTTTTGTGTAAATTTATCTCTCTGTCTGTGAATTAGAAATTGTTGAAACGGTAAATCGAAGTTGATAATACATAGTTTATGATATGCAAATTTGATTTCGCATAAAATTACACTGCTGTGCGTTTGATCTCGCCACATCTCCCCCTCGTACAATGTATGTACTAACTTACTTACGTGTTTGTTTGTTTCACACTTGTGCGTACATATTTATTTATAGAAGAGTGCATTACTTCTCTCGAAATAATATTATATACCAACCCTGTTGTCAACAGCATGAGATTACAGCGAAATGTACCAAAGAGGGAATGGAATATAACATGAGACAATTAGAAAGTATTCATTGATGAAACATTTCATGAGTCAGAACTATGACCACAGTATATGTAGTCTACAATTAATACAAATAATGATAATATAATTGAAGTAAATTAAAACAAAATCAAGACGTGAATTGAATTCCGTTTTATTTAACGGTGTTAATTATATGTTCAGCATCATTTCAAAGATATTATATTACATAGAACATGTATAGAATGTTACTAATGGGAAATATTATAAATGAAACACACATGGTAAATTTTTATCCCATCAAAAGATTGCTTGCCTGAATAAGTCGTCATGGTACAGTACATAATTGCACAAGTAAATTATTTCTGCTATAAGCATAATATCTTAATTCAATAGCTCAACTAAGATTTTAAAGACGTATCTCTAGGTTTTGTAATAAAAAAAAACTGGTAACGATTTCCGGCGAAGTTATAAAACATATTCGGGACTTTTAAGGTGTTAACTGTCACTTCTTGATGGAAAGGCATAATATTTTAAATAAAAAAAAAAACATTTTAAATACTATTTCCACATTATTTTTTATGATCAGAACCGTTTTGGCTCATCAAGAATATATTAACTGAATAATGATAAAAAAGTACTAATATCCGTGTATGATAATAATATAAAATAAAAAATTTTTTTTGGATAAAAACTTTTTGGTTTCCACATTACTTAAGATTTGGATAAAAATTCAGATTTTTACATTTAAATATTATGTTTAGTTACTTTTCGATTGTATCATGCTTAAAATTTTTTAAATTATATTTTAAAATTATGCTCGATATTCATATTTAATATGAACTCATATAATACGTATATCGAGCAATTGGCACTGTACGAAATATGTAATGGTTTCCATCGTCTATTCAAGTAAGCTACTAATTATACTGAGTAAATTAAGTACACCACAGAGGGGGAGGTCCAGAAGGTGTCAGAACTGCAATGGAATAGATGAGAAGCGTTACTAATTGATGGGAGGTATACGATGTTATAGAGAAGTAAATCACTATTATTATGTGAAATTACCATTGAGAAATTAAAACAATCTTAAAAATAGACTTTTTATTTATCGAAAATTGTCGCTGTTCCGAATTATTCGTCTGAGAGTCACTAGAACAGTCAGTTTTCAAGTGTGTATCAACTGTATTCAAGATTCAAATTGTTGCAAGAATGCTTATGGTTTTCAAGACTAATTTGATGATTTTGTGGAGATACGTAATGGTATAAATTTAAAGTTGATGTCCAATCACTCTCTTTTTTTAAGCCGTTAGCCTTTTGCTCTTGCATAATAGCTATCAAATATGTTGATTTATTTTATCGTTTTTGAATTGGTATTCAAAAAAACTACTTGACACTTTTCAACACGTAAACATGACACGAGCTTTTGTAATAAGCAAATTATTGTCGGCAATCTTATTATTAGGAAACAGAAATTGAACGTCAGAATTCATTTTCACGAATCAAGAGACTAATGTTTCATATCATGTTTTTGGAAAAAAAGTCATGAATATAGGTAAACAAGAATGAAAATAATTTTAAAGTATTACTAAGAGAGACATTCGTTTTTGAAATTATTTTTGTTTATTATACAGTTTTTGTTAATTTTTCAGATAATATGAAACAAACAGTAGACTTTTTGTAGCTGTCAGTAGTAAATAATTGTGACGGTTTAAATTGTGACACTCGCACGTTTCGTATTAATTGAAATGTAAACTTATTGACAATAATTTTCATTCAGTGTCAAAGGACGACATTTGAAATCGTCGTGGGGTATTTTGAGACAGAATTGTCTCAAAAGATTTACGTTTCGCGAAGCGGCTGGTACACGCGCGCCACACAATATTTACTGTCGTACCAATTAAGCGAAAACATTTCCCTCTCTGACATGCAAAGATACATGTAGTCCGTAGGTGGTATTAACAGACTGCCCGCAAATAAGCTCGATTCGTTACATATATTTTTTTTTTTTTTTATGATTGCTTTTTTATGAATGACTCCCGAAAAAAATTGATTTTATAATTTTGGGATCTATGATAATAAATATATATATATATATTTCATATTGTGTAACATTTACAATTTAACCCAAATACTTTACACTCACCTATTTTTAGTAAGTTAGAACCGTAATAGTTTACCAAATATTTAACAATATCTATATATAAATAACTTAATATTGTATATAAACAAAAACAACAAAAAAAAAAAAACTCAAATGAAAAAGAAAAGGATCCTTTGATTTTATACATGTAACAAATAATAATTTTTATTATTAAAATTTTTATATATTGCCTATTAGTTACGATAATTAAAAAATGGCTAAGTATTGTAAATAAAGAAAAGAATTGTATGTTGTTTTATCAAAGGCGATATTTCGGATCTATCCATCTCTTTCAAAGCATCTAAATATTCAATTAAGAAATGAAAATTAATTTCACCATTTTATCGTCATGTGGTCTAATTATAATTAATATGCATGCCTTTCTATTATTCTTTATATATAAAAAAGCATCTTTTTGTTAACACCCATTTCGTTTTGTCACGAATGTTTTAATGTTTTTATTAACTTTATATTGTAAAAATGCAACCATAGATTTTCATAATAAATTGGGTACATATTTTCACAAAAAAAAAAAAAATTTTGTAAATTGAGTTGGTGCGGCAATAACGACATTAGTAAATGAAAATAAAATAGCGTAAGTAGAGCAGTTCTCAAAAAACACTTATAAGAGAGTACTCAAGGAGTGAAGCCCGCCTTCATTCTTCCGCCCACTTTAATTAGCCTTGACAGTCTGAGCGAGAACAGCCGCCCTAGACCTTCAACTTCTATCCCGCCCATCCAGCTAACATTCTTCCCAATCAAGCCCCGTGCTCTATCACCGAGTTTTTTCTTTCGTTTGTTTTTTTTTACTTTGAGCAACGAAATACAATGAATAAGAGAGTTGGTTTTGTTGGCTTCCAATCGGCACGTTCTCGCGACAACTTCTAAGGGGTAGATTGAAAACAATAAAAGGATAACTCGCAGAAAAGAAAAATACACAGTATTTTTATTTATAAATTTACTTCACGTATGTTTTTAAGATAGGGTGAGTTGTTATACGCGTTCTAATATTAAATTATTATAACCTTCGTTTATTCATCCGAGATATGAAAAGAATTTTAGACATATTTTCATAATTTTTGTAGGAAAAAAATATTTCTTCTTCATGGGAGACTCGCACAACGACATAGTCCAGACAATCTTAACTATTTTATCAAGTTAATAAATTTCTAGCGATTTATTTATTTCTATTTAGTGAAGTTTCAGCGTATATTTTTGCTATTCATTAATGTATTTGCGTTACTTTACTTGTTATATATTAAGTTATCGAATCAATCAGTCAATCAATGTTTTATAAGCATACATGGTTTTAAAATATAGAATCGTATTGGTTTTGTTCCTTTCGTTTGATGTTATCAAATGTATGGTGTACATTTTACTGAAAAAAAACGAAATATATTATATTTTGAAATGCTTTGAAAAACGCCAAGATTGAATAAAGGTGAATAATTCATTGGATTAATTATGATATTGTCTTAAATATTTATTTGAGTGAAATTGTAAGAATTGTGTTGAAACATAAAATAATAAATCTCACGATAAAAAGATGTCACTTACTTTGCAAATCACCTTATACGTGGCCATATTAAACTCATTTAACATATATGAATAAAGATTGCATGCCTTATCATTTAGAGATAATCGATTAAGATTGAAATGCACATCGTGCCCAACATGCACAGCCCGACTGTGAGATCAATGGTAATGAGATCTGACTGATCAGGGGTGGATTAAAAACGGAACCCGTAGGTGTATTCAGATATCGGGATCGGTAATTAACTTGAATAATAAATGAATCTCGAACGGCGACAGTGGTGTTGCCAGAGGGCTACTTTTATATGTTTAGCATTTTTATGAAATAATTGACGTACCGGGTAATATTTATTTTAATTTAGAGATAGGTTTCGGTCGAGTATAAGAATGAATTGTATTAAATATTTTCTTTTCTGGGTTGATTACGTAACATATAGAAAAAAGTTTTTTTTTTTACGTTAAATGGTCTTCATTACATTACCTCGGTATCAACTGCAATAACATTTATTGTTCTTTTTCATGTTACGATAAAGGATTTATTAGAATAATTTAAAACCATATCAGAATAGGCATATTTTTTGGCTACTGATTGGTTACAGATCATCGGGTATACGTCTTTATATAAGTTCACACATTAATGATATAGACTGAGAACGAAAAAAACGGTAGAGTGAAATTTTAATTACGAAAATATTTTGAAATTATAATAGAACATGATAACAGAACCAATTGCTTGAATATATAATATAAAAGTCCGGAAGCCAATTGTTGTTACGGTGGTACATTATAAATATTTTTTCCAAAGTGTAAGTGTAGTCAACAGTCATAAAATGGCGAGATATTCGTCGTTTAGTTGATTTTAATGAACTTATTCGAGCAATTCAAGCAACGGCTGGTACACAATTAATAACATATTCGCCCAATCAATAATGTTCTACAGTTCGATTATCGCTTTGTAGCCTTGTATAGGAGCTGTGCTTGGGCGGAACATTTATTTTACTTGCGTTGATTAATTGATTTGTTGTGTAGATAAAATTTAATCTCAATGCCTCTGTTAAGCAATGCAGGCGATGTTCAGTGTAAACGTGCAAAGCGAGCACCAGAGAATACATGAACCATTATGTACACATTAATGATAATGGTAACGGGCTCGAATTTGTGACACTATTGAATATTAGTGTAAGAGTCTTTTTTTTTTTTTTTGAGAGAGTTATATTATTCCATCATATATACGCATTTTATACGCCGCCGAAATATTCGCAGTGTAGCAGATGATAGCTATTTAATAACATCATATGTATATCAAAAATTAAAGACATAAAAATTTACTTTTTACGTAATTGAATTGGTTCTAAAGTACGATAGTCTTGACTCAATTACATATTTACGAATTGAAAAAAAATGAAAGATAAGTTCCCAATCATATTGAACACGGGATCGTTAAATTATGTTGTCGAAAAAGCAACTCGTCAACTGTCATAGTAAAACCCTTTGAAAATTGCCTTCAGAATATATGGAAAATAAAATCATTGTAGCTTATGAGGATGTGTTTATATCTAGAAAGCATCCAGCAAAATCTAGCAAGATTGTTTTTTATTGAATATTTTTATTTACAGATCAATCAAAAAATATGTGCATAAATATAGCCAGGTTTTACATCCCTATCCTACAATATGCAATATCTAAATTTGCAAGATATTATAACTAAAGATGGCGGAGCTAGTTGCCGTTATACATAGTGGTGGCATTGACATTTAATCGGTAAAATTCCTTAAAAATTATTAAACAGTATACGAATAATGAGATAAAGTCGATGGTAACTTAAGTTAGCTAAGCAGAAATATTTCTCTACATTGGTTTGCAATTGAATCGTGAATTTCGAAAACGATACAAGTCATAGTTTTTTTAATTGTTCAGAAGAATGAATATTTTTTTTATTTTTTTATACTGATTATTTCCATCTTATGCATGTTTTATGGTAGATATAACTATTAGTATTTCAATAAAAGCCCGATTTTTTAAAGGTTGTATATTTTGATTAAAATCATCTTTTTTTACTTAGACCGGTAAAGTCTTCGTAACACATGGACCTTTTCAATGCTCTATAATGCTTTAATAACATACATATATGAAAGATTTTTGTATTAAATTTGTGTATTAAGGAATTTTGAAGGTGCATTTTTACACATTTTTGGGAAAAAATGTGTTTCGCAAAGATTTAGAAATACACAGTTCAATTAAGGATAATACTTTTGAATGTATACTGTACTCATATATGAGTACAGTATGCATTCAATATTAAGAAGATATAGCTGGAAAAATAACCGTTATGATAGGAAAATATTAAAGACAACTACTTATGTTCAAATGTTATAACATCTTATATCTATCACAGCAAGCTAACAATATTCTAAGCATGATAATCAAATTCCTCTGGTACTCGAATTTGAAACATAACCCAAACAATAAATATAAAAAATGTATTTCATAGAATTAGACGGACGTGCATCTGTCAGAACAAAAAAAGTATATCAAAGCATAAAAAAATATAACTAAAAAAAAAATTATATTTATTGAATATGGAATGATAAAAGATAGGATAGGTGACTTGAAATAATTATCTAACAAAAATTACAAGCGTTTTAATGAGAAATTTGAAGTTTCAATTATATTAATAAATATCTAACCAATTTGATACATAATAATTTGTAACTATGTTGATTACTTATCTGTGGGAAGGGAAATCTGATACGTATTCAATATAAATAAAAGATTGTTTTGATGACGTTTGATTAAAATTCGTATTCGTTAATGTCCTGTCATCGGTAGCATCGATCGTATTGATATATGAACTAGTATCACAGGCATAGGATTTGGCAGAACAAAACAATGTCACATGATGCGGACTTGTCTCCACCCACCCTCGCCACCGGCAGTCACTGCGAGCCTGCCCCATCATGACTCGCAACTGACGAGCTTCCGAGGGTTGACACATCAAAAGGCTCTTTTGGAAACGGTGCCCCAGTAATGGTGTCATCCACATTGTATAATTGAAAAATGCGTTTCGAAGTGCATACACTCTATGAAAAAATCACAGTAAAAATATTTCTCACTGTTAGAAATTTCTATAATTCAGGAATCAAAGCTTCAACCAATAAGTAAATTATGTGCGTTCCATTATATTTTATGAAATATACACAGAATTGAAATATTTTATAATATTTTTATCATGCATGAGAATATAGTATTTTACAGCCAAATATTTTGCTAAACGATTCTAAATTTTATTTAACTTGATAATAAATGGCAATAATGTTAAATTGTAATAACCCATTTCAAAGCTTAGCAACCAGATATGACACCAAGAAAATATTATAATTAAATATTTTTTAGTTACGTTTATTGACCATTTCAAGCTTGAACCTTCGAAATATTGAGCAGGAAAATAATTTCCTGATTCAAAGAGGTTGGAGAAGGATTAGCATAGTTAAGTTAAATTTTCATAAACGATGTGTGAAAAAATTAGGAAATGCCTGGAAATATGTTGCATTCAACTTATTTAATTTTATGAAAAATTGAAGAGCATTAGAATTTAACGCCCTCTATTAACCACTGTTTTCGAATTTCTTTTTTATTAGATAGTATTTAAAAGGTATTCAAATAAAGTACAGGTTTTTGGTGATTTTCGACGTACATAAGTTCATTACAGTATATTTCTTTTTTTATAAGATGTTATTTATTTGAATTATTCATTAGTCAATACTGTAAATTACAATTTATGATATTGACTGAAGGTGCTTGATGGAATTTTAATATCAAATTTGAATTGTTGGTCAGTTCTGTTGCATCCGTGTGATAGAATGCCTAAAGATGCCGAAAGGCGAAGCCCCAGGTCGTCAATGACAAAACATGTGGAATCATACAAAGTTGTAACAATTTAAATTCTTTAATTATACATTAAGATTTTTCATTTGAGACATAATCAATATGTTACAATAGCGCTAAAGAATGAAAAATTGTCGAAGCAGCTCGATTAAAATCTATAAGAACGTAACTATTACTGATATTTATTTTATTCCACTGCACAATGTTAGAAAAGCTTTAACTTTTTTGGGGAAATTCAACGTTTCCGTTTTAATTTCCACCTATCAAACACGAGTACAAATATAGGATACTTTTATCTAAAAGTTGTCAAATGAAAGTAGATAACGTAAACACACTCCATAGACGGGTGCATCCCTCTCTTGCTGTCACTCTGTGCGACCCTCCTCTGTCACGCACCCCCGTGACACCAGTCGCCTCCCTGAGCCCCTCACCCATCTCGACACTTGGGAGGGTGTTGATGGCTGTCACGCCTCCATTATACGCCGAACTAAACATTTGTGATTTTTTTATCTCCACCAGAATCCGACAAATTTATTCAAGTATCGAAGCTTTTGAATTTTGTGACGGCGCGAATCCACGCGATTTGGCAACGTTTTATTGAATTCAAGGATCCTTGAGGATACTTCATAATAAATATCACACCGTATCCCTTTCAAAATAAAATTTATAACGGACGGATATGCTTTCATATAGCATATTTTATTAAACTGAATGTTACATGTATGTGTGAGGTAAGCAAGAAAATTACCATAGTGACAAAATATGAAATAGTTAATGCGATAATAAACTGCGAGTTATCGTATAATACAAAAAGTAGTGTTAAATTAAGCATTATTAAGATTAATAAATATTGAACAACGACTTGGGTTGTTTATTATTGAAAAATGAGTAATATACGTATTATTTCAACAGTCATCCATACAAAATAAATGAAAGTTATAGACTTAAGTCACGCTGATTACAAACATATTTTGTTGGCTAAAGGAGGCATTTATTTAAAATATTAAATGGATAAATATTTGTATTTTTATCAATTTATTGAAAGTATATACGATATTAGGTTATGAAGAGATTTTTATAGTGTTTTTACGTCGTTGTGTATTTTATTAGGTATGCGGGTCGTCACATATTATAAATTTAAATTAAGTACATTCTGTCATTTTCATTTATTTTACAAAAGTTTAATAACAGGATAAACTTATTCTCGTCGAAAATATTATATTTTCTTTACAGTCCTTGCAAAGATCTTGGAACTGCTTTCTACTTAGAAACTTATTATGGCCCTCCCTCCTGAGTGGCAGTAATCGATAGAAATTAGTGTACTTCTCGAAATAAGCATTCGAAAGAGGGAAGTTTAAAGGCGGAATTCCTCCAAAGTACGGGAAATGTACAGCGGCCGTGACCTCCACAACAATTACAGGTGATTATTTCGCATCGTGGAGCGCAAAAGTAGTCATTATCAATGGAAATCTTCCTGTCTTTTATTCGTCAAGTCATGCACGACTTCCGTTTTATTCCTAAACATCCAGCTGAATTTTAAGTGGAGTACAGATTTCAAAGGTACAACACAAGAAGCCTCGCAGACTGTTGATTGTTTGACTTGAACTACACAGAAATAATAAATATGTAATATGACTATAAAATTAAATGTACGTTTAAATAGTATATTCAATTTTATAGTCGTTTGAAAATGATCTTTATCACCTTAAGCTTTTACCTTTATCTACGCAGTAGACTACGGTATTGATTTTGTATAATTTTCAATTCTTGATGTGATAAAATTGAGTAGAGAGATAATTAAATAAAATATCTAAAGCGACCAAATAATTTTCGTAAAAAACCTTTTTTAACATTCAACAAGAGGTTGCAAAAATTATAAAACAGTTAATATGTATGTTTATTTCTGTATATTGTTATAATAATTCTATCCTAATAGATGTATAGAAAATGGTAGTTTTTTATTATCAACACTAATTTAGTGAAAACAGATAAATTTAAAAAAAAATGTATAATTGTATTCAAGTTTTTTAATGACATGGTGAAATAAAAATAGAAGATATTTCAAAAATATTCACTTGAAAAGGTAATATAAAATTTTAATTGTTGAAACTTTGTACGTTTCCAAATGTTTTATCACTGATAACCTGGGCTTCACCTTTAACAGAATTGACGAAAGACGAAATCCGGTTCGTTAGAAACAGAACAAGTGGGACCGTACAAAGTTTCAACAGTTTAAATTTGTATAAGAGAGCTTTATAGTTATGAGCGCATAAACATTTTTTTTTTTTTTGATTCAATAACGAAATTATGATTTCATAATTCATTTGTCAAAAAGAGAGGTGTAGGCTCCCCAAATCTCTCTTATATATGGCTCGAGTTTAAAAGATTAACAATTGTAAATGGTAAATACAACATAAATATATTTCAATAGTATTCGTCTTGGAAATAATATTGTGAATGATCCATTGCAAAATATTGAAGTATATAGCATCATTATTATCCTCATTGAGAAGATGAAAGACACAAGTACGTAAGACTAGTTATTAACAAAGCATTTTGCATCGCAGAAAGTATCGGCGACGCATTATTTTGACCATTGCCATGAGCCTCACAATGTGCTCGCTCCAGCGTGAAGAGAAACGGAGGAGCATCCTTTCACTAGTGAGGGATATCCTTCACCCTCCTTCCGGTTTCATGGGCCTATATCCATTATACTTATATACCTATCTTTGCAGTATTTCAGAACCGTTAGTCATATGACGATGGTTCACTGCTACTTTGAGGGATGCTAAAATAATAATTGGACTTACCTATTTATTTCAAAGATGTTTTAATAATTTGAAGGATAGTATGTCAAACGAAATGTATCTGTATATGCATTTCCAGCAATTAAAGAAACTTTATAGTAAATACTAATCGAACTGCCAATTGAATTGCATCCGTGTAATAAGATGCTGAATGGTGAAATCCAGGTCGTGAATGAAAAAGCTGTGAAAATGTATACAGTTTGAAGGATTTAAACTTCTTATATAATATATTTAATGTGGCTTCATTTTTGATCACTGATTAGTAGATATTTGTCGGGAAGACGAAATCAACATTATATTTTCACACACTTATTTTCATTTAAATATATTTTATTTCATCGTTAACTCTGTAAATATTTTTTTGTCATGTCACATCATGGTTCTTGAATTATTTGCTTAAAGTACCTGGTTGATTCTCAGTTTACAAAAGTGGTCTAGTCATAATCAATATTTTATCAGTAGACAATTCTTGTGATGTGATAAACTTTTTGATCGTTTTATAATTGTAGTAGGTAATACGAAAAACTGTTTTTATTTAAATATATTGAATAAAACAAATTCTGCTGTCTAAAAATTCGTATTATAAAAAAAAATCTCATATTATAGACTAATTATGTTACGCGGATTCGTAAAGTCACTATAATAACTTATGATCTGCAATTTTTATGTATATTCAATTCAATTTCAGTTATTTTGTTTGTAGTTTAGTACAGTGGCGGCTCGTGGGTGTGAGATTTGGGGGTGCTGTGGATAAATTAAAATTCAGTAAAAGACCATATTACTTAGATTTTATTTGAAATATCAAAAATAATAACAATTAAAAAAAAGCTATTTTAAAATAAATTCCATTCGTCTATTTTTGCTATTAACAAATTTTTCTATGACTTTTTCGTTAAAGTTTGGTATTTTCGTAATCATATCTTTCTCTATTGAAAGCATTGACAAAGCCGTTAGCCTTTCTTGACTAGTTGTGTTCCTGAGATAAGTTTTAATTCTTTTTAATGTAGAAAAACATCGCTCAGGTTCTGCAGTTGTCATTGGAGTAGTAATTAAAATTTTTAAGAGCTTCGTCAATTCTCCAAGAACATCGCTCAAATTATTAGCATGAATATTTTTCAATAATGATATTAAATTATCAAAGTTGTGCATTTCCACTCTTTCGTAAAATACGTGAAATTCTGTAAGAAGCTTTTCCTTCTCAAGCATTGGATACGATTCGATAGTTTGATTGACTTCTTCAATTGGCATTTTCTGGAGATATTTTTTAAAGTTTACTCTGTCAAACAATTTAGCAGCCAATAATTGATTATTGAAAGAGTACCTTTGTTCCATGTCTGAACTTAATACGTCGCACATATCTCTAGCTTCCTGAAACTGTGACGAAGACAATTCGGTATATGAATTTCGTATTTTCGATATGGCATTCTTAAAGCTTTTTATATTTTTTTGTATTGAAAATATGTCGATTTCTCTAGATTGCATTTGGTTATAAAGGATTTCAACATGCGGCATTAACTTGTGAAATAGTTTTAACCAGAATAAAAAATTTTCGTCATTTAATGTAAGCAATAATGCCGATGAATCCGTAATCGTTTTATCAGTAGCTTGCGGTGAAGATTGGAGTTCTTGAAAACATTTTTTAAGAATTTCTTGATTTTCATATACTTTATTTACAGTGCGTATATTGAAATTCCATCTCGTTGCCGATGGCCTTGGCAAATGAACATTCATTTGTTTATTTAAAATTTTTAACCTATATGGAGAATAGGAAAAAAATACAGGAATTTTCAATAAATTAGTAAAAAATAATCTACAGGTACTCGAAGTGGTTGCAGCATGTTTCATTATTAAATTCAATTGATGTGCATAACAATGTATAAAATGAGCATTCTTGTATCTCTGCTTTATTTTAAATTGAACTCCACCCTTTTCCCCTCTCATTACATTGGCACCATCAAAAGTTTGAGCAATTAATTTCGACGGGTTTTCTTTTAAAAGTACATCAATTTGTTCTAGAATGCATTTTGATAATCCATCAGCTTTTTGATTTTCGGGATTAAAATATCCCCAAAATCGTTCGTATACCTCACCATTTAGTTCATATCTAAAAACAATAACCATTTGTGTGTGCTCTGAAACATCAGTTGTATCGTCAGCCATTAATGATACATAAGACGTCTCATTAATTTCTGTCGTTATTTTTTCACGGCATATTTGTAGCATACAATCCAGGAGTTCATTTTGAATAGTTTTTGAAGTTCCTTTAAATGCTGAACTGTTACTTAAATGAAGCTTTAATTCTGAATCTAAATTTTTTGCAAAATTAACAAGACCTCTAAACACGCCTGGATTAAGTGAATCGTCTTTTTCATCGTGACCTCGAAGAGGAAGTTCAAAATTTCCGCAAAATTTAATACAGTCTATTATTTTTGACAATATGTTTTTATTTTTAATGACATTTTCATTATGTCTAATGATTGTTTGTTTATATGATTCACTTAGACATTCTATAACATTGACACTACCCAATAATGACAAACATACGACATTATCTATGTGTTTTCGGGAAATTTCATGTTTAGTCGTTTTTTCTTTAATTCTGCTTATATTATTGAAGCCATTTTCTGTCCATACTGAATCACCACCCATTAATAAACAAGGAAAGCAAAAGAGAGTATTTCGTATTTCACACCCACAAAGCCATTTCTTTTTTTCATACCATTCAGAATTAAAAGCTCGAACATATTTTTTGTTATGGCTAGTTCCTGATTGGGCTATTAAAATATTTGGGGTTGGACGACCTCGCTGTTTGATCTTTACTTTTTCTTCGAGAGATAGAGTAGAAAATTTTATAACCTTCATTTCAGTTACAGTTGGTGGCTTGGTTAGGTCCATAATTTTTATCCTGTAATAGGGGCAAATGTTATATTTAAAAAAGAAGAAGCTTGGCATGCACACTAAGGGCGTAAAACACTTACCAACAGGTGTTAAGAGTATGTAAAAATGCAAAGAGATGACGACCGCGTGGCCGCAAATACGTTAAATCAGCCAATTCACCCAACTGCACTGCTCCGACGCTGCTCCGAGCTGCAGCGTGACACTGACCATACGGCGAGACCCCCCTCCACTCTACGCACTTCTCGTCATACAGTGAGTGACACCGTGGACACAAAAAATTCTAGGAGCAACGTCGCTACGCAGCGCTCGCCTCATATTACTGTACACTCTATCGGCACAATACGTGTACAATTATGCATCTGAAGAGCGATCGGCGCGCGCTCAGCAAACACATGCCACACTTTAAAATAGTTAATATTATAGATATAATAAAAATAAATAAAATTCATTTCTATCAAATTTTCTTGGGGGTGCTGCAGCTCCGCAGTGTATATGAACGAGCCGCCACTGGTTTAGTAATCGAAAAAATATGCACATAGTGTTAAAATTCTGTATAAAATAATTAAACTTCTGCGTATACGATTTCAACAACCCTATTATTTTAAATTTGCTTTCCCTGTAAAGAGCACAGCAAAATATGAATTTATTCTAGCATCTCGTACGACTCGCGTTTCAACAAAATTGTTAGTCAGAAATAAAGCCCCAGCATACATTTCAGAAAATTGGATTTTAGAAATTATTAAAATGAAAATAACGCTTCAAATAATATAGATTTTAAAAAAGCTGGGAGAACCGTTCAGCCAACATTAAATGTATAATATAATAATACACAGTGGGTGATCGGTTAACGAACATAATTAGTTTCAAGACTAGGTTTGCTATCCGAATTGCTTGTTTAGCTATCATTATTATATTACAGATAGAACAAGTGAATTAGAAAATTTTTTTTAGTTCGTTATATGAATACGTGTTCGTTGTCCGATTTGTTCGCAATTCGAACTGTTCGTTAATTGATCACACACTGTAGATTATATACGAAATTTCAAGGCAGAGTACTTATTGACCACTTGGTGTTGTTAGATAAGATGAAATTTTAGAGATCTAATTTTTGATGAAGTGTTTTTAATTTTTGAGATTTAATATAATGTTTATATTTTATTATTTTAATGTCTTTAATCTACATCATCTGGATTTTTGGGTAAAACAATATTCATTATCTTCTTCTATGAGGGTTAAGTTCGAGAAGAACCTTGGCCGCCTCAATCAATCTCTTATTATCCATTTGGCCTGCCGCTTTCTTCAGCCGATTACTTAGTATATATAATGATTAATATTGTGGAAATCCATTCATATACAATATCATTTCCAAAAAATATAATTTGTAACACTATTTTATTAAACATCTGCAAATGGGTAACAAAAAAAAATGAATATAAATAAAATATATTTCTCTGATTCAAATAATAAAAACATTTACGTCTGTAATTTAGTAACATTTCAATAACAATCATTGAAGTGTGACAATCACACGCCAACTTAAATCACATTTTCTTATTCCACACCAAATAGAAACAATTTCTTAATGTAAGGGGCATTTATTACGTTACTCGTAATGAAATTAGGCACGACGATTCATCGTTGTCATTATACATCCACTAAAATTTTCGCATCAATGAACAGACAACGACGAAGGGAAAAACAAAGATATAAAATCACAAAGCGAGAGCGGATACATACGCAAAACACATAAAATTCTTACAACCGAAAAGCAACTTATTGCATATAGATGCATCTATATAGACAAGTATATACAGAGTTTATAGACGCAATATCTTGCGAGAAACGATTATGATGTCATCTTTAAGCCCCATTCGTAGGGAATAAAACTGCACATTACTATTTGATCCTAGTGTTCTTTGTTCAAGACGCGCGAGACGTAGACGAAATATTGAATCTAAAATTCATAGAACACATTTTAATTATTATGTTACCGACAGCAATTTTTGTAAGCTATTGATTTTGTGGAAACAAACAATTGTAATAGTATTTTTTGATAACGACAAGCGATATAAGTGTAATAATAAATTTAAAATATAATAATCACGTTAATGGTGAACTAATTTTGATTTGGTTTAAAGATATATATAATTGTAAAAATATTTGATTAAAAACTAGCTAAAATTACAATCCAATTATCAAAATCTAGAAAAGAAATTGTTTTGGTAAAAATGTTTGTCAATCTGTATTTATTATATAATCATCGTCACCTGATTAAAGTAAAATTTGAGTATGGTAGTAACCATCGAAGCTCTATATGTCATATTTTTTTAATCCTATATCACATGTAAAAAAAAACCTGTGACATTTTAATGTGCCGAAGACAATTGTCTGATATTATAAAAATATAATGTGAAGTAATGTTAATTCAAATGAAAAATAATTTTTGAATTATTGATCATACAATAATTGAATACAGTAAATGTAACCTCATACAGTGCAGTAAAAATCTCAAAATTAAACACAAAACAAACGTATTTGCGGGTACTAAAATTTCTCATAAACAAAAGAAAAATCAATCCCTTATCAATTTGCGTAGTTATTCCCAAGGGATGAGTCAACTTGTGGGGAAGAGCTTGGACATCAAGAGACAGTAATCACCTCATTTAGCTTTGCCTATTATGGCCATTGGACTTTTCTCCGAAACGAATGTCGTTTTTTTTCAGGAGGAGGGGATACTGTTCCGCACAAAGACATGGTTTATGTTAACTGATACTCCCTGACACTGTTATTCGAGGGTGGAAATTTCAACAGATATAACTATTAAGTGACGGGGGATGATTTCAGTGGATGTGATTGCGAAAGTTTTCCTCGCAGGACACATCGCGGGGGACGCATTTCCGCCATAAAAAACTTGCAATAAAATTTTGCGTAAGTAATGGCGAACTTTTTTATTACAAATGCTGGAAAATTCAATTCGGCCTAAGAAATGAATCTCATGCCAAGAAAATACCATAAGACGTACAAAATATAGTAATTCTTTATATTTTAATATTTGTTTTTTTATATTAACGATCAATTAAAAATTAAAAATTTGTTAAAAGGAAGTGTTTTTGAAATAAAGATTTTTTCTTGTGTTCGCTAGCGATATTTTCTTTGTTTCAATTCATCTTATAAATGTCATACATCTACCTCTAAGGTAATATTTTTATTGCCTTTTTATAAAGTTGATATTGCGTATTGAGTATGTTAATTTTTTGGATTTTCGACCTAGCCACTTGTACCATAAAATTCTCTTCAAAAGTAGTAATTACATGGGATATTTTTGTGGACAGTACTCGAATGTTCAATTCTAATTCAGTATAAAATTTTTCAAAATTCGTCATTTTCTGCAGTCTTCAAGACAATTTTTTAAAAGCTAAGGGAAATTAAGCAACGCTAAGCCAATAAAAATAAAATAACTCACAAATAAACTGATTTTCCTCAACTACTGTTTTTTTGGAGATATTTTACTGCACAGAATATTTTTGAAAATTTTATGGATTAGAATGTCTTTCTCTAATTCCTGAAATCATAAACCATTAAATGTTGTTTTTGTATCCACGATTTATAATGATAGTTTTATTAATCCTGTAAATTTATTGAATTAAAAAAGGAGAAATATGACATTGACTAATTTATTTGAAGAATTGGTTTTTTTGCAATTCATAGATAAAAAAGAATATATGACGTTCAAGGCTAAGGAAAAATTATTTTACAGTTGAAAGAAAAAAAAAGTCGTATGGGGGAAGAATGAAATTGTGGATTTGATCACTAATGGGTTCAAACGGGAGTCAGGCGTTCCCAACACGAATCTGGGGACGCCTCACTTGACAGTGAAGTTGACGGTCGGTTGGTTGGCCAGTAATGCATGCTGCAAGTGAAAGTACTAAAGCTTTTAGTAATACGCACCAATACATACTGAGGAGAGGGAAACACAGTGGCAATGCATAAATATTTTCGCATTTCAATAAGACATTTATTACTTGAACAGCGTAAAACGTAAACTTTCTATCTGAAAATAGAACACTGAAAAAAACACAATATATCATCAAATGCTTATTAAGCATCTTTTTAATATGACCATTGCCAAATATACTAGACGAATCAGTATTTTCAATGAAACAAATTATGTCGATTTCTGTCGAAATACACGCTGTGCTAAAACGTTTCTGATAGTATTAAAAAATGGGTACCTGCTTAGAGTGTCACCCGGTGTTTTATTGTTATTGGAAATTTCATTTTTTTTATTTCAGCCATTGATGGAATAGTGTGATAGTGAAAACCCCATTTTGAGTGGTCGTAGATATTTGTATACATTTAATTACATCCATATTTAACATTTGTAAAAATAAAGCATCAATAGAATCGAATAAATATTTATATATAATACATCATTTGGTTTCTGGTCTAAATAAGCGCGATTTTTTGGTATTATTTGGATTTAGATTTGTTGAGAGACGTTAGACAACTTGTAACATTGAACGGTTTTATATTTGGTTAATTGCGCGATCTAGGTTCAGATTCCCGAATGAAATATTTAACCACGTATAAAATAACGTATATCATAATATAGAATATTTTTTTGTAGATTTATGAATTCATGTATGTGATGTTTTCATCTCTTAACACTTATCACTTGAGATTTTGAAAGCGGATGTTATTTTTTATGTACAAAGTTTTTCTTCATAAGATATTAATTGATTTACTTAAAACCAGACTTTATTAAGCACCACTCATTAAATTTTTCCAATATAAATTTACTTTTATCGGGTGATTTGGTGGAAATCAAAATGAAATTAACGAAACAAACTAAATTTATTCATGAAAATGGAATTCATGGCCCTGCACTGGACATAACTTTGTACAAAGTGCGATTTGTCTTAGTGGACGTTGATCTGACGGACCCCAATTGGGAAAGTGATACATCAAAAGTTTGTTAGTTTTCTTTTATCCGAATCAATCTTAATGAGGTAACCATGAGTGCGACTCTTATTTTAACATAGCATACAGTAAAATTATTAAAATGAAAACAATTGTTTCAAAAAACTGAAAGGCCAAACTTGAATGGTTTGCAATTAATATATTATATATATTTTGTGTTATTGAAACGGGCTATCATTTCAATAATTTGTTTAACAGTTAAAGATACTTGTGATAAACGATTCCGATCATATGGACATAAAATAATGGAAATACTACAATACAATGTTAAAAATATTATATATATATGTAATTAATAAAGAAAGTCTTTCTCACTAATATTGTTTTCTGAAGTCTACTTAAATAGCATAAGTATAAATAAATAACATTCAAATTCAACTTATCCGGAATCATTTTTAGTATTCACAGCTAGAATATTTGAAAAATATTGCTAGCTGATTTTGCTTTTGTAAAAATCATATTCGTAATGATTAAATTAAATTACAAAACTATTTTTCCTTCCAGTGTTGCTTATTATTCTAGTAATCGATGGATGTTCTTTTATTATTTGATTTAAATAAATAAAGGTATTCACAAAAAAAAAGATTGAATTTTACACCCTATTTGAGCGATGTTTCGTTGACTAATATAATATAAAGAAGAAAATATGCACAGTAAAAATTAAGAGCAAATAAATGCTATTCACGCGCAAGAAATTCTTACACAAACTAAAAGTGAGATAATAAAAAAATAACGTTATTCTCTGAAAACAAATAAAAAACATGACTTCTTATAAGAAAATTACACTAGAAATAAAAGATAAACTTATACTGTTAAGTATACACGAGCTTCGATAGAAAGTCTAACTGCTTAATAAAAGTTTTCATAAAAATAAACATTGATTCTTTGACGAGAGTCTGTCTCGGTCGAGATGTATTTTTTCCCCGTCTGGGTTTCCTATTGCCGCTTGTATTTGAATTTCAAATTACTTCTCACACCACAATATAGTACCGCGGAATGTTTTTATTACGCTTTTGATTTTTTTTTATTTATATTCACCAGACGTACAGCTATCCAATATTTATTTTCTAACGAGAAACTACTCGTCTTTAAAAGCATTAACATTTGATGGAATTATATATGAAAATGTGCAGTATTTGGATATCGACTTTCATATGTGAGAAAACGATAACTTAAATTCTTTCATAATGCCAGTATAAACGTTGACAGTAACACCAATGCTGTTAAAGAGTTAAAAGCTAAATTGTATCGACAAATAGGCCGTGAAAAAAACAATAATTGTGCAGCAATTTAGTCTGAAAAAGAAGAAGAAAATATAGTGAACTGTCAACACCTTCACGTTTTATAATAATAAATACACCAGACCATCTTTTGCGAGGAATGTTTTAGGGCAACATCTAGTTTGCTTAGCCGACAAACTAAACTTTCGGTTTTTTATTTTGAATGAATGTTTTATAAACTGTTTTTTACGAAACATAACCTATGTGACAAAACGTGTTTGAGTTTATTATAGATATCATGATTGAAAAAAAATACATATTTAGAAATTTTACGTTTTCTAAATGATTATATTTTTAATTTGAACGTTAATTTACTTTAAAAAGTTGCAAGAATGTTATATTACAATACAAGAGCAATGACTTAAGACTGAAAATACTATTCATTAATTAAAATTACACAATTTTAATATAAAAAATTGAAAAATATCATTCGTATGATTTGTTAAAAATTATCATGATAAGCGAAACCAGTCCTGATTTTTGCATGAAATTCTAGGATTGGGAGGATGTTTTTTTGTATAAATGAGGTACTTTCCAACGAATGATTGTTGGTTAGCACCATACGAGTAGAGAAAACATTGGTTTGAATACTACATAAATAAATTAGAATAATTTGTACTGTTTTATCATTGATCTTATTTTATGGCTGCAGATTGAAATAAATATTATATCAAGTGATAGATTTTCAAAAGTCCAATGGCAGTTAAATAATTTGAGTGTTACTATGTGTAATATAAAAAATAATGTTTACACTGAAAAGACCGGAATCGCAGTGAATTAAGCTAAACTGAAAAATTTAAAAAAACATTGCTGCCATTTGCTTATCAGAAACCATACATTTGTAGAGTCTATTTTTTGAGGAGGATTGTGCACGGTGCTATGGACGCGAGCATTGTAAATATTTCAGATTCACATGCAAATTTGCTAGCGTATCATAATGAACCGGTAGCTGGCATATTGGGGATTCAATTGAAATGCTCTTGGTAGACACTGAATATGCAGATATTACGGGAATGGCCGCGGATTATACTTACGTATTGGGTTTTATGAAAGAATATTCAAAAAATAATACTATAATTATTCAGATTACAATGCAAAAAATCTTGATTTATAATATACCCAGTTAGAGTGGCATAACATTACCGTAAAATCATATCCAAAATAAAAAAAGATCTACTGAATATTTTTCGGAGAGCTTTTGTTTTAATATGAATGTCAACTATTTTTCATTTAGAGCTTTAGGGAATAAGTATTGATCTTTATAAGTTTAATCAATAAATAGCTGCGAGAAAGTGTGCGCAAGAATTATAAATCGTTGTACTGTGTTGTATACACATGTTTTTATTATGCTTGTTTTCGTCAGTTCTACTAATTCAAGTGACATTTCTATTAAGGTAATTAGTTGATATTGTGTCGATCATCAAGCTTGATTCTTTTTCTCCAAATAAGATATATGTACGTAAACAAATATCGTTATATTTTTATATGCGGCTTAAAAGTCGGGGTGAGTTTTGACTCATAGTTTTAATGAACAGATAGAAAAATTAAGATGCATACTATGTTGGAGAGATAAATTCTTTTGAAGATGTTTTGCAATTAGTAGCACATTTAGGGCCGCAACAAATCATGTTTACCGTGGAGAAAAATCGTAGCTAATTACTTATTGCGAAGCGAAATTGTCACACAGCGTTTCAGGAATTCGGCGTTAATACATTCCTTTCGATGGCTGGATCATTAGCTAAACGTGATTTATGGTACTTATTCCGAGAGTGTGAAATCTTTACTGACGCTGAAAAATGATTGTGGAAATAAAAATGGAAATAAATTCAACGCTTTGAAATCTCATATGTTTTGTCATATTTATAAATACGCTCAAATGACGTGCTTTTCATTTACTTGGAGTATAATAAATTGAAAGTCAACGAGTTTGAAAAAAACTAACGCATTTACCCCAATAACTTATTGCTATGGTTACAAATATTATTTTATCGAATGTTTAGGTTATATAAACTAAATTAGATTATAATTTAACATGTTCTCATATCAATTCAATCACAAACTGATTGTAATATGCAATAGTAACCGTATTAACGATGGGATGTAGTTTTGTTTACAGATAAAACATATTGCGAGGCTACTTATATAACGGCAACTAACTCCTCTTGTTCTCACGTCTGATGGAATTATAGTGTGGGACTATGTTTTACAGTCACTTGTTTGGATATTATCAGACCTTATTATAAAACATATCTTCATCCATGTTAAGAAGTGTAATAAAGTGATTAGCTCGAAAATTAGTTTTAGCTCGAATCATAATTAGCTTCTTATCGACACTGATAAAGGAATGTTCAGTGATTGACTGAATATATGACTTCGTTTATTAGTTAATGTTAAAAATTAGCTGGCAATTGATTTATTAGCAGAAGTTTGCAGAATTGTCCAAAACTATAGCAAAAACTGACGAAGGAACATCCACACCAAACACCAGATCTCAGAAAAATTGTGTTTTATACTGTAAAATGGCATTCTGAAGATATTTGAATTGTTCCCAAAGTATTAATTGTGAAAATGTGTATCAACTATCTGTTGAAGTATGCATATTATATATTCATTTTTCACAGACATGTTATTTCATAATTCTAGACTTAACATTGATATGAATTATTATTGTAGTATGCCATAAGCAGACCATCTACCAAAATAAATAAATTTTTATGTTTCGTTGTTGTTTATGAAATGGAAGTTATTATTTTTAATAAGTGGTATTCCTGTAAAAGTTTATAAACAAATAATAATTATTATTAATAAATTCAATTTATTTAGAACAAAATTTTATTTTAAAAAAATGCATAAAATAATAGATATATATTATAGTATTGTTAACTTATTTTGAATAGAAAGAAAAATAAAAAGAAAGCTATATTTAAACTTCACCTTACAAAAAATAATAATGATTTTAAATTGTTACAATAAATAGTTTATCAAAAGCAGTAGAGATTTTGACTTAAATACAACAAAATATTTACGATACATTCGAGCAAAAGCTTTTCCATGTAAAACTTTTTATGTCACACAAGTACTGTGTACCATATAAATTCTCAAAATGTGTCATCGGAAGCTCTTAAACAAGAACTATATATTTATCAACCAAAAAAGGTTATATAATATAAATATTTAAATAATTATCATTCTTTTGATAGCATATATTTACCGGTTTCAAAAAACCACTAAATAGTTTTTCTTGACTAAATGGTTGACAAAATAAACGAATTTGGATTTATTTAGTATCGAAAATGTCGGTTCACTCAGTATAATTTTTTTAATTTGAAATTAAACTATATTTTGGATTTTTTTGTTGAAATTTATAGTAACGATATTAAATTTGTTGATTGAATTGGTATATAGTTGGTAGAGCTTCATTATAACACGATGAAAAATGCATTACTATTTTTTCACCGTTCTTAAATAAATTTGAACTAAAACCGAAAATTAAAATATATTAGAACAATAATATATTAAGGGTAAGGAAACCTTAGGATGAAAAAATGAATCAGATGTTTATTTGTTAACTTATGTCTCGATCAATACGATATTTTTTGAATGAACATTCTTTTTTTTATAGTCAAATCGCTGCATTAGAAAACTAATCTATTATCAAAATATGTTTTGTGGGGTCTCATTTATTAAAAACAAAAATATTATGAAATCATACTCATAAAACTCATAAAAGTTACAGTTTTTGGTAAAATTTTCGATTTTTTTACTGCTTACACTAATTATTACAGCGATTTATGAACAAATTGTTAGATAAGTATTAGTGAAGTCAACTAATGAAAAAAAGAGTGAAATGTGTAAAAAACATGTAACCGAAAGGTGAACTTAGTGTGAAATTCATTCCGTAATAAAAAAAAAAAAACAATGATAATTTTCATAATATGTTGAGAACAGTTTGGTAAACCATATAGAAGAGTTACTTAAGCGGGGTAAGTTGATAAAATCCTGCTTCGCGAGATGGCGTTAGATGCTCTATGCGCAGTGATTGCAGCCGGGCGCCGACATAAATTATTCTTTTATTTCAGGAGACGGTGATTCGTCGGAGAGTAGACGCCATCACTCTTCGAATAGGAGTCGTGGAGTTTCCATTCCCCGCACTAAACCGACGATGAAAGATGTATGCCAAAAATGCGACGGTATAGCGGCGCGAGAGCACGATGTCTTTTACGTGGAATAATTTATACGCACGTGGAGCGTTTTTGAGAAACTGCGATGTTTATTTTTTGGTTTACGGTGTTTGTGTTTTAGCCTAGTTTCGTGTGTTTTTTCTGACATGGATGTGATCTACATATTATTATTCCTTCAGCAAAAATACACAAAAAATGAGTATTTTTATCTGTTGGACTTTATATACAAAGATATATGCCACGCCTCAGTTCACTCCTGAATAAAAATACGGGAAATATGATATCTCTTACGATATGAATATATAGTCACATTTGGCATCATTTAATATTTCACTAATACATAAAATGATGAATATAAGAATTTTGCCATTAATTGCCATTGTTTGAAATTTATCGATTAAATATATGAAAATGTCTAGGTTTAGGTTTGAATTTACTCGAGGAATCAAGACGATATGAAAATTTTATATAATTATAAAACTCTCGGCTGTTAGCCTTTCAACTATTACGTGTTAAAAAAAGAATCATTCCTTTTTGGTTGATATATTAAAACGTTTAATTTATCTCAAATCTTAAGGGAGATCGTTATACCTACTACCACACAAAATCGAGTTATTTGTATCGATTTTGCCTGCAAGCTGTAAGTAGAATAAATTAGATAGTAATGATATGGCGAGCCGATTTGATTTCAAATGACATCAGTTGAATATTCAATAACTTCATTATATATTATACTATTGCAAGCAAATCATTATGAAAATCGATCAATTCGTTTTTGCATGCTCCTATGATACTCATTCGATGGTATATGGCAAAATAACTTTAAAAATTATTTTTTTTAATAAATATGGGCCTCACTATCTTTACCAGTTATCCATGTAAGAGTTTGGAACTGAATAAGAAATTGAAATTGAGTGAAGCATTATTTGATTCGATTGGTAAAGTCCGGACGACTCGAAAGTCAGTTTGATTAAACGTATAATTAATCCATAAAAACTCCCATTATAAGATTTTTACCAATAAATTACCCCTCGTTTCGTCTCCGTCCATGTAAAATTGGCCGACGTCCTGAGGATGACAATATAATGACAGCAATAAAGATTCTCGCTGTTTCTTAGTTTTCGTACAAGAAACTCGAATGTCCGGTAATACATCTAGTCGAATAAAAACACTTTTGGTGTCACAAAAAGATTTGTAAACCCTATTACTGAAATCATTTCAACATACTTCTATTTTATGCGATAAATAAAACGAATTTTGTCATAAATGTAGATATTTTTTATATTAAAAGGAATTTAATATATATTAGTTTAATTATTTTAAAAAAGAGATGTGACATAATAATTTTGGATTGAATACCACCAACGATGAGAGTTTAAATAATGCGAAGATTTTCAACACAGAAGATTTGTCGACAATAATCTATTAAGAAACTAAATAAATATTACCTCTTTACATGAGAAAGAAAATATTTGAATTGCAATAAATATACTCAATGTAATGTATTTACCATAATAAATATTTTTGAGTGACTGATAGTGCTTCATTGCAACGTATGAAAAGTTCAGATTTTTCATTAAATTATTAAGTATACCTTTTCCAAAAACTTATGTTTTGGCTGCAACTGTGTGACTTTGCAAGTGTTATAAATACGGGAATAAATTTTATACCACATCAATGATGAAATTTTGGACGAAAATTTTAAATGTATTTTTTAGGTAGAGAAAAATCTAATTTGAACTTTATGAAAACTCACCATAGCTCAAATAGCTACTTAAATTTTTGTTGAAACGCAAACAAAAAAGAAAACTTGTAAGCAGATTTCTCGTATTTATTCAAGCAAATTAGGTTGTTCGCTGAGCTAATAATTCTGGTAGGTATCTCTTGTAGACGTTTATTCCCATAAGATTCGTAATAAAGTTGACGAGAAACATTTTTAGTCTAAAAATACATCCGTGTCAATTCAGTAAATTGTGGAGTTGCAAACTTAATACTTGTTTAAACATTCAATATTATTGAAAAAGCAATGGTTTGTGACATTCATTTTTAAATCAAACTTTTTAATAATTTTCACCGAGAATTATTTGGAATATAAAAATTGTCTTCCTATTTCTTTGCTACATGACTTTTAAAACAATAGAAAGCGGAAATAACCAATAACATCATATTGATGTAATTATTTGATGCCAATAATGTAAACTTCATTCGTGCAATAATAGCAAAATTATTTATTAGTCATTTGGTCTTCCATAATCAGTAAGGAATAATTGATACACTTACTAATTTTACAGCATTTTTCCATTGCAAATATTACTAAAAATTTATTAATCATTAGCTGACGACACTTTTTTATAACAATATTTAATATTTTTAATACAATATATAGCATAGATTATCAATTGTCATAACTACTCAAAAAGCACACTTTTACCTTCTTGGTCTCTACGAAGATCATCAGCACAGAGTCCTCCAATGCATGGTATGAGCTGAACGGCTCGTCCTGTGCAGGATGCTTCGCCGCCGCTTCCTCCTGTGCACATTCTTCTTCTTGCCTGTCTGCAGTCGCGTCCACAGCGCGACCATTCTGACCACATTGACCATCTGCCTCCCACTCCTAATATTTGAAATGTTTATTTTATTACTATATCTATAGGTACCGACTAGTATCTATTATAAAAGTCACTTTTTTCTGTATAAGATGCCATATAACAAACTTTAACAGATACTGTAAAACTAAAATAAATAGTAATAATCGAGTAAATCTTATTCAAGATTAAATACGGTTTTGCTAGGCGAGAAGATAAAAATTACGTTCTGTAAATTCTTACAGGACGAATCTGTAAAATTATTTCATTATAACATGTGAGTTTATTGTCATTTTGTGTATCTCAATAATGTTATTTTAGGTGTGATATATTATTTCAATCTACATATAATCAATATGGCTGTGATTGGCTGTTGTAAGATTGAAAAAGATTGTTGGATTAACACCTGTTTAATAGAGTGTTGGACTATACATACCCATAAGTGATTCCGTCTTGTCGTAAGATAACGTATCAAACGAATATCCATCTAAGTCCAACGGTTCGAGTCAAGCATTACAATCAAACAAATATGTGCAATTATATATGAATATTCAAAATAAATAGTTAGGTTTATCCTTTAAAAATACAATAGAAGCAGTGAAAAACAAAATATAGTGAGAAACGAAATGAAATTTCTCTGTAGTTTACTAAAGAATAAATAACTACATTTCCTACAAATAAATTTGTTAACTAAAATATACGATTATAATATACGAACAGCATTGATATATTTAGTTGGTAAGAGCCCCGTTTATTGATCGTAAAAAGTACTCTACCCTAAGTTTTCGGATGGTAAATATCTAATAATGATTTCTTTACATTAAAAAAAAATCCCTACTAAACAATATAAAGGATATTCAACCACCGAATATTTAAACTAACGTAGAAATGTTGGCGTTATTAAATTATTTGGACAAATCTGGCTGTATCTTATAAAAAAATATTGTATGCTTGTCTTGACTCTGTTATTACCCTTTTGAATACAATATATCAAGCCATTCCAATGAGCCCTTTAGATAAAGTCAATAAACACTTAAGACTTTAACAGTCAGTGAGTTAGTATATTTGATATTTACTTCTTCGACGAAATATTTATTTATTTCATAAAATATTTGTGATGTGATTTCAAGTGACTTCAAAATGGTATTTATTGTGTTTTTATTTTTTTAAATATCATGCATTTCCATCAGGAAGTGACAGTTAAAACAGCAAAATTGATCAAAAATTTATTGTAACAAAACCAATATTAAAATAAATAATATTCATATATTATTTTGTCTTTTATATATAAAAGTTGAACATCAAAATTATTCGTAAATTAAACTTGGGACATGGTAAAATAAAGATAATATTATATATTGTTGTATGACGAAGAGAAGATTAATTGAAACAAAAATATCTTTTTATCAATTGAAACTCAATTTTATCTATTATAAAACTCATTTTTAGAGATTCAGTAGTTTGTTAGTAACACACATAAAGTATTGTGCACTTATGATATATACCGTACCGTTATGACAAGGCAAACAGTCCTGAGATCGCTGAAGCGCAGGTCCTACGCAAGCTTGTCCTCCGTTTATTGGTTGAGGATTAGTACACGATCTGGTCCTTCTTTGGCCCTGAGCAGCTTCCCCAGGACATCTACATTCAGACCATTGTGACCACGCTGTCCAACCGCCGTTTTCTAGAAAACAATTTAGAAGTACACTCAGTACTCTAATTAAAAAAAAATATTTGATGATATCAAAATTAACCCACGGTAGAGTAAAACCTCTATAAAACAGGTCTCACTTCGGCGGACTTTAGATACAATTTCTATGTATAATAACTACTTGGATGTATATATAAGGCAGTTTTAACGCGTGGCGGACATTCATTTGTCGTACTTTAAGCCACATTCCGCTTTAGTATTTTTTATAATGACAACATTTTAGACTCATCTGTAAAAATGTTATTGAACTCTTATTTTGATTTTTGTAAGATTTAGTAAGAAAGTTTATAAATAAACACTACTTTTAATGTACAGGATTTTAGGTCTAAAATGATACCTCCTCAATTAAATTATTGTGTCATTTAAAGTTTTTTATTTTATTTTAATCTCGAATAAAAAATATTACTTACACGTCAATATGTTGTGCAAGCAAATTTAAAAAAAAACGGTTGCATGAAGTTAAAAATTTTTCCCTTTAAAAAGTTTTGTCCATTTGATTGAATCGGCTCAATTATTTTGAAGATGCTAATCCAAAGAATAATACGCGTCAAAGAAATGAAAATCCAAAGGGGGTTATAGGAAATTAATTAAAACCAAATAATTTATTTGAATTGTTTTATTTATATGTTGTAATTAATTTGTTTATTTTCAATCCAAATTATATCTTGTCACGAGCATCCCATTAAAAAAGTTAATATTAATTATTTTTCTAATGTACGTAAAATGTGCGTGTATTCTTAAATACATAAGACGTAATAGCAATATAGTACGGTAAAAGAAGTATGATAATTTTAATAATTTATTTTCTTAAACGTTTTATTATTGGAAAGTAAAACAAAATAATTAATATAACAGAAACTAATATGAGAGTTACTAAGAAGAATAAAATTTTATGAATGTTGGACAGTCTCTAAAAATGTTATATAAAACTCTCGAATGATTTTCAGAACAGTAATATTTTTTAATAAATAAATACGATTTCATAAGCGTTGACAAGTGTCTTTTTCAGAGAGACAATATTTAGAAAGAATCTGCGTCGTTTCAGAAAATAGCAGAGATGTTGAATAAAAACAAAAGAATCGCTTGCGTGCATAATCGTAATCACAGTTCAGACAGTTCAATTTAAGTTTAACTCGAGATTGAGTCTTGTTTTTAAAAAAGCTCTTTCTCATAATGTTTGTCTTGTAAAGCTGTTTTTGTTTACGGATGGAATCATTAATTTTTAAGTGACAGGTTTTCTAAAATATATTGTCAGATTATGGCAGGCCATTATGTTTCAGTGTTCCATAAATAATACAACAGTTACGGTGTCACTTGACTGGTTGTTTTTGTGAACTAGATTTGAAATTCTACGAAAGTTATATAATTGACGTGGTTTTGATTATTTTTGTGAGACTCACAGAATATTTTGAGAATATTTATAGAGCGCTTCCTGATTTTGGAAACTTTTGGTCGTCGAAGGAATATTTATGTACTATATCGAAAAGGCAATGGATGAATCACACAATGTATGAACATGTAAAATAGCATAAAAAGCTCTGTGTCATATTTATAAGAGTGATTTATTTTGGTCTTAATTGTACAATATATGAGAATTCGTATTCGAAGAATTTAATAAATTATAATAAGTCTTAAATTTCAATTCAGGTAAAGAATTAATAGAATCACTAATAGATCTATGCCCAAATAGTAAACGCTTAACTAGTTCGGACAAAAGCTGTAGACTTTCAGTACCTAAATAATTTTCAAATATCTTAAATACAAAAAAGTTTTAAAAGAAAATTATCCACATAGTAAGAAGAATAGACAATACAATACGATACAATACACAGAAAGGTGCAGAGAGAACTTAAAGAGGTGAAGATTAATATAGATATTTGAAAAAAAAGTTTTTATTCGAGATGAATTTATGTATTATGTTACAATAAATTTACGCATTATATAGAGTTTGATGTTTCAAAAAATGGCAAAAAATTTATAAAATGATTTTAAATACATAGCAGATGGAGGCTAATTGAAAAATAAATTGCCATATCATCATCGTTTTGTCCCTTTTAAAGCGAAACTACCGCCCGCGTTGACCTATTAATTCTTTGAAATGAAGATAATATATTCGTTTATCATTATTTAAACTACAATTTTATTGCTATACTAAAGGTTAAGTTTTAAATATTTTACAAAAGAAGTAGAATTCCAAAATCTATAACCCCCATCATATTTAAAAAAAATACATAATAAAATATTATCATAAAGAAATGTATAATATAATCAATAATAATAAATGGTGAAAAAAATATTTAATAATCTAAGAACAATTTGAAAATGAACATACCGTAAACGGTCAACAATGCAGGTTCGGATATTCTTTTTCCTGCGACATTTTCTGCAATGCAACTGTAGTTGGCCATATCCTGCGAAAAGCAATTGGGGCAATTTGAAGTCAATAGGAAAGAGTACTATTATATTTATTTTTCAATACAACAACTTTGAATTTAGCTGTAATTCAATTTAAATTAACTAATCATTATAGGTTTTTATGGTAAGAAATGTCACGTTTTTTTTTATCCTGGGCTAGTTAAATAAAATAATAAAAAATTTATCTGCATAAATCTATTCATATTGTAGTAACTATTGGATATTTTGATTGAAAATTATGTTGTTATAGATAATTTGTAAGATACTTAGCTGAATAAATATCATGTTTTCTGAAAGCTTACAAACAAAATTTCTCCATGACATTGATTAAAGTAAACTGATAATCTAGTTTAATTGTATTTTTATGGTGGAAAATAAATTAATTGTATGAAAAAATGTGTACAAGTCTTTTAAGCAACAAAATGTCACAATGTATATTTGCAACTGCATGAAAAAATCATTAAGAAAGACAGTTATTTTTTGTTTACCTGTAGGGTTGCCTGTGAAACAAGAAGATGTCCTTCGGCCGAAACAAGTAAAGTAGATGAAGCAGATGAAGATGATGGAAGTGGTGAACCATTCTTGAGCCAATGAAGTTGAGCCGGTGGAGCACCAGATGGCCCAATGCAGCGCATTGCAGTCTGTCCGTAGACTTCTACACTGGTTGCCATAGGAGGAGACAGGAACTGTTTTCGAATGTCTGAAAATAAGAAGTAGTTATTGATTTAGATAAAATTAAATAAATTATTAATTTATTTTAGTTTTCGTTTTTAGATTAAAAGTTATGTCCCTTATAAATAATGCATAGTTTGTACCGATAAAACATTTTTGATTTCATGGCCTCCCTTAATCTAGTCTTCAAAAAGTTGCGTACTGAAAGCGTAAGCTAATGAACTTAAATCTTTCGTGACCCCAAGATATCATTATTTTTTACGACTACTTCTCATAAAATTGTTTGTTTTGAGATAATACATTTAGTCAACGTGCACGCATTCCAAAAAATAGTAAAAAAGTATTTGCTGTCATTATTAATGTAAATATCATATAATGTAAAATATTCAATATGGTTTTTGCAGAAACAAACTTTAAGTAAACTCATGAAATAGTGTAAATACAACACAAAGACAGTATTTGAAATTCGCAATCTTAACATAACCGAGATTGTCAAGTTTTTCGTTAGTTAGCATTATTTGTTCGCTTTCATTGTTGGCATGAGTTCTATTATATTCATGCATAGTTATGAAGTTTGTTTGTTACAAGTTTTCTCTGCTAAAAACTCACCCTATAAATACTGTATTGTCAGAATAAGTTGGCAAATGCCTGTTTGTTGGAATGCAAAACAATAATAATCCAGGCGTAATCAATGAATGAATTTAATCGAGCCCCATTGTTATGGGGACAATTAAATTTTACGCGAAATCGAGAAATTCGCGGGAAGCTTTTGTACGACAGTTCAATACGAAGTGGAATGTGAACATAAATCAGAATAATTTATACACAAATGGCAATAGAATTCCTTAATCCCCTTGGGCTATCGCTTATGATATGTGAGTAAAACAAACAATAAAAAAATATACAGCGAAAGATTGAATCAAATGGAATTTTCGGGGGGAAAATATTTTTATTGGGCTTAAAATTTACATCGGGCTTAAATTCACTCTAATCCCAATGTTTTATTCGATTTAATCTAGACATTGTTACTTTCCATGCTATATTCGAATAAAAATTACACGGAACGCCACATATTTTTTTTCATTTCAGTACAATAATAATTGTCGTAGTATAAGTGTTCTGTTTTGAAAACGTCTCTTATTCTTATATTTTACGGGTTTGTTTGCGAAAAAACTGATATAATTTAAATTCAATAATGGTTGAAATACTGACAAGTCAATAATAATAAATATGAGATTCATCATCTTAAAAACAATATGATGTGTATATTATTTTATTGTAATAGTTATATCATATGACTATTGAAGATCAAAAATAGTTTAATCAAATAGTGATATGTTCCAGTAAATTTTGTCAACTATAGATAGTTTAATAAGACATTAATTTGAACTTTAAAACGTGTAATGTTTATCCCGCTGATTTTATTTATGTTTTTAAATAAAAGATTATCATGTTATGTAAAAAAATTGAGAATTTTTTTATTAGCAAAGGTTTGTACAGGAATATTATTTTATGATGACTCTGAACAAAGTTTTGATTCTGTACGAAGAATTTTTATCTTGATGGATTGCCAAAAAGTTACATACTATGAATTATGTTTACAAAGAATATTCAACATTTCTTAGGGAAAAATTGATATATTTGAATAAATTAAACCAATAATCGTTTGGTAGTAAAAAAGAGAGAAAACTTTTAAGAAAATACATTAATTAAAATGAAATTTGGTTAGCTTAAAAGCTTAGTACTAAAAATACTATATGTGAATTAATTAAAAAAATAACAATCAAATAGATTAAGTTCCTGTGGTATAAAAAGAATGAATAAAAAAGTAAAGACTTGTAATTTTATTATACCGATGCTGCTATTAAGAATTCTTACCATTAATGTTATCAAGTTTTGAAATGTTAATAAACAAAGCCACAATACCACGAAACAAAATAAAAGTTTACGCTTTAATTAAACGCTCGGAAACCTAAAAAGTGAATTCTTAAACTTTTAAGATCATTAAAAACAGATTTCTGAGTTATTTTTAACAGATTAAATTCCCGACAGAGCAAACAGCAGACGTCCAAAAGCTTACTTAAATCTTTTCTTAATTTATTTAACTCAATTGAGTTTACTTTGTTATTCCGAGATGCAATCACCGTAAGGAACATGCTATGGCACGTAATTCCTCGCGTGTTTCCTTCTCATGTGAATGTGATATCTTAAGTTTGTACGTTTGAATTCGACTAACAACTTAAACAAAACTACAAGATGTTATAAAAGTTTCGTGCTAACACTGAAAAAGGACGAAAGAGAAGCTCTGGCGGGATCTCTTCGAATAAAGTAAATTGAATGTCGGAAATACGAGCAATATGTTTTCTTTGAATCCTGATATACGTTTGAAATTTATAACAGTAATGATTTAATCTATAATACATTTGTTGTCGAGAGAATTTTATTAGTTTTTTTTTTGATAAATGAAACGTATGGTTGATATATACACCCAGTCCTTTTTTTACGCGATACATTGGTTCCAAAAAACGGCGCGTAAAAAAAAATCGCGTAAAAAAATCACAACTTTCATATAATTTGATAAATTGGTTCCAAAAATTAAAATATCGCGTGAAAAAGTACTAGAAACGTATGAAAAACCAAAATTTGCTCTTCTTTATTGCTTATAAAAATATAATGAGACTATTTTTTTTTTCACTTATATGAATTATTCGCTGCTGTCACTCTGGGTTGCGAAATGTAATCGTTTGCGATTTTTCGATTTGTATTTAAAAAGTGGAATGCTTTACAAAATTAAGTTTTAAAAATACACCTTTTTTTTTTATTTAAAAAAGAATGAAACGTACATGCCTAGAATCATATATAAATTTCTTCTTTAAAACAAATTTGCGGAAAAATCCCATAAAAACAAGTGAAGCGCGTAAAAAAATGTAACGTTGCCGTCCAAAAGAATCGCGTGTAATCGAATTCGCGTAAAAAAAGGACTGGGTGTACGTAGTATTTTAAAAATCTTTTGATTTTCACCGATGACCGACCGAACGTATTCAAAAAATGAATTTTTAAGTAATTTAATTGAAAAATAAACTAATGAACAAATGTTTCGGCATATATTTTTAAATTGATATCCGATCCCAATTCAAAGCTTAAGACTTAATGTAGGTATCAATATATTCTTAATCAAATGAATTTGTATACATGTATAAATAAGTATGTAGTGGCAGACTGTAGTGATAATTCTGTGTTTTTATGTCTTCCATATTTAGTGTAATCGGAGTGCCAATCTTGAGTTTGTAATGAAACAAATCTCTCATCATTGAATATTTTGACTTTGAAAATTACAAGCAGCAGAAAAAGCAAACCGATTCGTTTTGTTTTACTTTCAGAGGGAACTAACTGACTTTAAAATCTATTGAATCAACTTTAAAGTGATTAAATTTAAATATTATTAGAAAAGCACCATTTATACATAAAAAATATTTCCATTGATTGGAAGAATGTATTATAGTATATACAAGTCACAATAAATGAAGAAATAAATACAAAATAAGATGTAAATTAATATGTTAAAAAAAAAATATAGCTAATCCATTTTTATTTTCTTTTATGATTGATCTGTTTCGCCTGCTGGATTTTTATGTGAACTAACGATTGGTAAAACGAATTGTCTAACATTGTAATTTGAAAACTGTTGCGTAGCGAAACGTAAATCGTGCTTCAATTTAAATGCAAAATATTATGAAAATAAGAAATTTCGACATTGAATGGCAGGTAATTACCGCCCCGAACCTTCAGGCCTTAAAGTTCGTACAACCGTTTTACGAAATGCCATTCCTGGGTGAATATTTATGCGTGGACTTCCTCATTGAGTTGAAAAATATTCATAATTATTATTATCGCTTTACCTATATATTTATTTTATTAATTTTATTTTAATGATATCCCGAAGGCAACGCCTGCTATATGAAAAGTTTGCTAAGTGTATATATTGTAAATAGGATTTATTCACTGAAACTTTTATAAGATTAAACTTTTCATTTATAGAACGCATTATCTTAGATATTTTTATTTAAATACTTAGTGTAGATTATTAAAATGAAAAATATTGGAGTAGAAAATTTCTGTTGAGTTGTATTTAACAAAAAAACAGATTACAAAAAAATGCACTTAGTTACTTTTGTGTGATGTAAAGTTACTTACACGTAATAAGTATACTCGACAGTATGAGGTGATGATGACTTAATGATTAAGGTTTCTCGTTTCCGATTGAATACCATGTACGGATATTCGAATTTTTTTGAATTGGTAACTACTTCGTCGAAGCCTTTATAATAAGGTAAAAGTTGATTTAATTTAAGTAGTTCGAGCAATGTTGTGGAATCTAAATATGTATTGATAATTGTATAAAATAATCCTGTTATAATATTTAAAACGTTCACGCGGGTTATTTTTCAAGTGGGTTAATGAAACGCTTAAAAGTAAAACCCGATAAATATTTTTTTCAATATTTTTGGTGTTAGTGATGAATTATTTTCCTTGTCGTTTTGTATTTCCAACTAAGGTATAAGGTAAGCATGCTTGTTTATAGCCATTCAATCACTTATTGAAATAAATATTACCAACGTACGATTAGGCACATCGACATTTTAAAATGACTAATGATTTTAAATGATTTTGTCGAGAATTTGTGATCACATATTGTTTGAAATGATTTCCAGTTATTAGTCCGATTTTGAAAAAAAAAAAACGATTCTGTAGGTTTTTTCTCTTCGACGTCACATTTAGATACACTATTGGTTGTTTTGACTTATTGATTGAAACTTTGCTCGTACGATGTATGAAGCAAATTTGGTATTTCACGTAGAGTAAAAAATTAATATATTGCAATATTGTTTAGAATTGTGAATTTTTCAAGATGCCTTTTCTAGATTTAGTATTAGAGGGGAAAAAAAGACTAACACTTTTTGTTTTGATACTAACGAGCTGGTATTCGCCTATCAGCATTTTCAGGCATACCATCACAGGGATGCAGCATAACTGACACACAATTAACATGTATCGGTTGTATACCAAAGGAGTAAATTAGAAAGGAAAAACACAGACCCTAAGGTTAGGATCTAAATTAACGATTAAAATGAATCTCAACAGTATTGAAATAATAATAATAATACTCAATTGCCAATGATAAATTTATTATAATAATGCTAAATACAGCTACAAAGTCTTTCACTGAAGGATTCTTAAAGAAATATTAATCAACTATATTTAAAATGCAATTGGTTAATTTTAGATTTAAAAATATCTTCTTATTTCAAGTTGGCAGGTTCCGATAACAGTGAAAAAACAGGTAACGTACTATCGAAATTTAATTTATGAGGTTGTCGACGAATTGAACTGATTTCATGTATAATAAGGAACAATTAGGAAGATTAAGCTGGTCGTTAAGAATATAACTTGAATTTAATAATTCTATGCATTCATGTGATAGATTGGCTGGAGATGCCGAAAGACGAAGTCTGGGTCGTTAGTGACAAAATACGTGGAACCGTTCAAAGTTTCAAGAATTCAAATTTGAAATTGAAATTTCGTCAAGCACCTTCAGTCTATATCATAAAATATAAAAAAAAGCAAATATTATTACTATATGAGATCACGAGGGAGCATCTTAAAATATAGTTTCGAATTTGTCTCAATATTTGCTTCATATAATTTTTAAGACAATTTTAGTTTAAGCCCCTTGTAGTAATGGTAATAAAATTCAAACAAAAGATATAACGATGCTCAGAAATTTAATGAGATGACATTTTTATTTCGAAGATGGCATCAGGCGCCCCCTCGAAGCATTACTCGCAGTCCTCGATGCTGGAAGCGATAAAAGAATGGGATAATAAAATTATAATTCATGCAAAGGTCCACGGTGCGGAATTCAGTAGATCTATACTGAATATTTCTTAATATATTGATGTACAATCGATGAGGTACTGCGGGCGCTAAATGCATTTTATAATAGATTGTATCGACCTAGAATTTTTTATGATTACATTGTTAAAAGCCGTGTTTAAGCCAGGTAGTTAGATCGGAATTATACACAATCTGATGGTATTTGTTCAATGTTTATTTTCAGAAAAGAATTATGATACGTGTTGGTAATTGAGAGAGACGTTGTCTATCTTCATCACGTGATCATAGCATTGAGTATAAAATTGACAATCAATAAAAAACGCTTCCAAAAGCTTATTTGGAATTTCGAGCCCTTGACTGTGATATTGGGATAAAAGCATTCGGTGGCGGCCAAATACTTTTGATAATAGAATATATTATTAATCAGTATATTTACAATTCTATTCTTTTAATAACTTTAAATATTTTATGGATTATAGAAAAATTTTAATTCGCAATATTTTATAATTGAAACATCAATATTAACAGTAATTTTCGCCTACTTATACATATTCAATAAATAAAACATTGAAAGAAATTTACCAGCGTTAAGTGGTTGCTTTTGCTAAAAAAAGTTCATTCAAAAAAATTACAATTAATGGCTCATTTTAAGTACAGTTTTATTAATATTATATTCCATAAATACAATCATAAAATTAATAGATTTGTACATTGATGTGACAGAATATTAAAAGAAAACTAAATTTTGAATTACTTTAAACATCAATACACCACCTGTCTTTATGTTGGAGTAAACAACAGAAGAAAATAAATGAAATAACAATTAATCACCTAGCAGCATATTCTTATTGTATCGAAAAAATATATGTGCTGTATAGATGTTCAAATGATAGAGCGAAACTATACCACTGGCCCGATCTATGTCCCTCCTAAAAACATTAATAACCACTATAATTAAAAATATTATGGGATTTTGTTTATTGTGTAACCTTTTCACTAAATATGCTTGGAAATAATTTATTTCATCGTGAAGCGGAGACTTTATTTGTGTTTCTCTAATTGGAGATTCAAATCAAGATTGCTACAATAAACTCTTAGAATTATAAAAGTAAAGCAAAAATGTATTCAAAGAAACTAGTTTCTTATCATTGTAGATCAAACAATGCACTAATAGGGACATTTCATTTCCTCAAAGCAAAGTAAAAGAAACGTCCAGAATGATCTCTATGGCCGGGAACAGTAATTGGATAAGGTTCTCCTTCCTGTTTCTCACGAATAGTGTTCTTGTGCAGTAGTTTATGTTGGGCACAGAACTACATTTGAACTTTATAGTAGTGCTAACTAAATGTGACACGTTGCAGTATTTTTCCTGCTCTTAGATCTTTTCTAAACATCTACATTATGTTACTCGGCTAAAATGTGTTTGTGTAGAATTCAAGCAATGGAAAGATTAGATTTGTTTATTTACCACAAAGAATTCTCAAAGAAATCTTTTAAATTAAATTGTAAACTTTCTATTCACATATTTATTTGATATTTAATTTTAAAATAGAATAGACTATTGACCGGAGATAAAATCTCTTTTAATGTGATCGTTTAAAAACCGAATATATATATCTACCTAAGCTAATATAAAATACCTGTTATAATGCTCGATAAATGAAGATGTTAAATAATTGAATACTAGGGTTATTTTTTTATCGAATATTGATGTTTATTAATACTTGGTAATGTTTTGTGGTATTTATTTCAATTACGCACAATCTAATCATAATCATACAACTAAATAACATAAAAAGATGGAAAGTATATAAAATATTCATTAGATTTCTAATGTTGAGAGCAGAAAAAAAGCACGTTAAAAGTAGGTTTGATTCCTTGAATTGCAAAGAAATCAGGCAATATTTGTTTGGGATTTAAGCCTCGACAGGATATCCAATTACGCCATGTTTTGTTTAAAACAAATATATGAAGATACATAATATTTATGCAACGTATATGGAAAAGCGGCTCTCACATTACACATTGCATAACAATCTCTATTTAAAAGCTTATAATGGCGCATAATTTTGTAAGTGAAGAGCTTTATTTTCTTGACTTGTGCATTAGTTAAAAAATGCTTCCTGAGTAATTCAATCCTAATTCAAATAATCTCCCACCCATTCTGCCGCTTGGTAGGTAGACATAATCCGTCTACCCACTGGCCCTTAAACTCCTAGACATCCTAATTACGTGAGAGACCTACAAACAAAAGGAGACTTCGTGGCATATCTGAGCTCGGAAAAGGTAAAATTCATAGCACAGTCAAGTTTCAAAGAAGCGAAAATGAAGAATGATTTCTGTTCAACAAGATTTGATGAAAACTACACAATACATTTTGATGTAAATTATACTAAAGAAAACTTGATAAATAACGTTAAAAAATTATCGCTTATGTGGTTTGTTGTATTATAGAACTTAATGTTCGAAATATAATATATGACTTAGATACTGTAAATTTTGATCATGGAAAATATTCACTTGAAACTATTGTATGTTGTAAATGTTTCTACTACGTTGTGATTAGTAGATTTAAAAAAAATAGAAATAAGTATTCACAATAAAATAATCAATTTAAAAAATAGTGGGTATTTGAATAATCGTAATGTGAAAAATTGCAACATGGAAAGAATACTGTGAATCATTTCGAATCAATAATCAAAATTTTATTTTAGAAGATAGTGTAATACCAACTACTTATTTACCAAAGTTAAAAAACAACCATTATTTTTCAACGTCAAGTGTGCTTAGCAAAATCCAACAAATAAATAAATTTTGCGGCCATAATATTACATTAGTCACGGAAAATTGAAAAATAGTTATAAAATATAAATAACGATGAAAAAGTAACCAACGACTTAAATTATTGCGAAGAGAATTGCAAGTAACTATTGGATAAGTCAGAATAAAAGCTTCAACTGCAACATGAAGAGGGAAGGTGTCCTCAAGACAATAATTAACCCAAATCCTCGGCAGTTGCAGTTGTATGGCCTCTAACTAGTCACAACAGAAACGTACTTTAACTCAAAATCCAGTGGCAGACTGAAAAGCTTACTCTCAATATATTTTGATTAATAAAATTATTTTGCACTTTTAATATCATATTCACTTCTAATGTGGCCCATGTCAACTACCTTATTATTCTTGCCCACGCCAACAATTTCTCAACGTATAAAGCAAAAAAATGTTACGTTTTAAGTTTTAATTCTAATTTCTTGATAGAAAGCTATTATTTAATAAAATGGATTTTTCACATTTTTTTATGAAGTTCTGAGCTGGTTTTGCTCATTACAAGCAATATTAACTGATATAACACAAATTAAAAAAGGCTGTACGCTCAAAAATTTTCTACGACGAGTTTTGGTTATTATAAAAAAATTACACTGCAACAAAATTAATTTTTCCCAGTATGATCGGCTTTTTTAAAAATCATTTATTTATTTTTTTCCAAAACGTTTTCAGCATAGATTAAATAGAGCACAAAACGAAGTAATATTTTTTTACAATAGATAATGAAATTTCCAGCAGTTCTGAAACTTTAATTGTACTTTTATGCATACATGGTGGCTTCTGTTCAGCACGGGTCAAAATTTATTGAATCATTTTTTTTAAGTATAGAATTGGCCACAGAAACTAATTGTCTTTACGATTTTGTAATCAAAATTTAGATTTTACTGGCTGAAGACCAGTGAGGACCTCTAAAGGTTTTATTATTTTTCTTGAAACGCAGTAAATATAAGTTATCATATTTTTTTGACAAAAAACTGTTAAAGAAATAGATTCCAAATAAGTAAAAGTAATGCATCTGCCCTTTGCAAATGGTGTTTGGGTGCGAGGCTTAGCGGTCCGAGGGTGATACTTGCAAGTCGGCTTAAGTTCTGAGGAAACTCACAAAAGTAATACCCTGTCGCTAGAATCAGCTTATTGGTTACATCTAATCTGCAGGTAACTTCCTCTGGCGATAAAATAATAATTTATTGTTACTGAAGTTTTCTCTTATAATTGCATTAATCTTGTTAAATACGTGATAATACGAGTCTTAAAGAATTAAATTTATTTTAAGTAGCTTCATTTTTATAGCACAGACATAGTATAATTTTTGATTGTTGAAACGCATTTTTGGCAATTTCACAAATTGATTTAATGATTAATGACTATAACTTTAGTAGATCCCATAAAAACACCCATCAAGTCAATAAATAAATCAAAAATAATAATATTTTAGAATACCATTGTTATGATAAGTAAGCATCCGTAATATGTTTGCAACCCGCGATTACATAAGCAGCTTGCTTTTTCCAAGCTTTCATAAATACAGAAAAAAATAGTTTATAATAACATAAAAATATATCTAATAAAAAAGTGCTGATATCATATCGCAAATAATGTATTTAGGAAATTTAAGAATAGTAATTTCAAAAAATTATATTAATTCAATTAGAAAATGGAACATTTTGAAATTAAACTGTACATTTATGGACATATTACTCAATTTTAACCCACATGGATATATAATATTTGAATATTGAGGTTGAGTGATTGATCACACTTTTAATCACATTCACACTAGGAACTATGAAATTAGAGCTGGACTTTGAGGTCACTGTTAGATGATGGTAAACTACTAGAAGTATACTGTTTTAAATATTCTTGGCCGTAACTTAGTAAGCACGTCCTCATATTACATATAGAATGCGATGTCATAACAACTCAAACTATGTTTAAGTCGTTCCTCCATACTCTATGGTACTGATTTGGAGATCATTGATAGACTGATCATGACTGGTGGTAAATTCATGTATATTATATTATGTCAAAATTAAATTAACTGACATCTGTTGTTAAAAAAAAAAACGCAAACTATTTTCAAGGTGTATTGTTGTCAAGGTTGTCATAAACAATAATATTAGTAAATAATAATAATTAAAGAAGTCATAAATTTGGTAAGTATTTTTACTGGTACACCTAGGCCTCGTATAGCACGGTTTTATACAACACGGTTTTACATAACACGGGTGTATAAATTGTGACATATTTTCATACAACACGCTTTTTATAACACGGTTTAATAGAAACATTTATTTAAAACGAAATGTTGAATCCACCTCAATTAATGACTCGGAAAGCAGTTGCAGCGAAGTAACTATACGTATCATGTTAAAAACAATAAATGACGGCATGGAATTGGCTATTATTTTATAAAATTATTTTTTATTGATAATGATCCTAGAATGGAAAAGAGTTCAAATTTCAAGAAGGAACTACAAAATATTTTGGAACCTCTTTAAGAAATGCGTAAATTATACGCTAAAAGCAGACAATCGCTTATTAACGATTTTTTTTAAATTCATCTTTAATGAATTCATCTTCATTCAATTTAAGTCCTCCGATTATGAAAACTCACGACCAATCTTCAAAAAAAGTAAAAACATAGAATTATAAGTGAAAGCAATGATAAATGAATGGTATATTATGTTATTTAGGTTTCTTTCAATTAATATGTAAATGTATTTTTTTTATTTCAAAAAATAAAGTAGACATTTACATAAACTATTTACGATTTTTTTCTTTTTATTGGAACACACACCTTAATTTTGTTTGAACTTCATCCTTGTATAACACGGATTTGTGTTACACGAGGTTTTTGTGGAACCATATTACCGTGTTATACGAAGCCCATGTGTATACTATAAATTATCGGAAAATAATAAAACTTAAGGCTGTCATAACTTTACTTCACATGACATTACATACTTTACGATTTTTTATAATAATAACACAATCGATGTAGTTTATTTCATAACGAATAAAATATTTATTTACTCATATCTATTTCATTCTTAAATAAAAATATATGATTAGAATAATGTTCTGATATAGCTCATTAAGTTCATTTAAATAAAGTTGTATGCTATGTATAGGTGTTTTTTTAAAGTGAAATGAAATGGTGAAAGAAATATGATCTCAAAATAAATGTTTTTAAATACCCTCATTCCAATTTTTACCCCTCAATTTTTGGAGCTTGTGGATGACGAGGGAGTCGCATGTAAATTTTAACATGATGCAAAAAAAGAATAAATTTCAAGTATCCGGCATAGAAGATTTATATTAGGATGGAAAAAATCTTTGGTAATCTAACATGACATTAAATATCAGGTTAAATTTTAACACGACATAATGGGACTTAAATATAGTAAAATACGTCGATAGTGATTTAGCTATATGTTACATAAAACTCATGACTAGTTTCGTGGCGTAAATAATATTATTTTATATTGTAACAAGTAGATCTCGCGATACGATTTCGCTATAAAAAGTACATTTTTTGTTTCCATGAAACCATCGTAAAAACTGTTTATTATAGTATGATATATAATATTAATGTTTGTAATAATTTATCAAACTAATTCAATTACCATAAATTAAGTTAAATAAAATGTAAAGATAATCGTGTAAATAAGAAGAAATCAATTCGTTTGGTACTATTTTGTTCACTAATAAAAACGGATTAAAAAATCTGAAATATCATGACTTGTAAGCTATTTCCAAATTGATTGTTTTTAGCTTTTTTAATAATAGATTTTTTCAAATTAATTTAATTGTTCAGCAATTTTGAATTATTGGTGGAAAAGTTAAGTTAATTTGACATGTTTATAAGTAATAGTTCTTTCACAAAAGAATCAATGGAGCATAATTTTTTTAGAGTGCGCAGTCATATTTTCTTTGACTATTTTTTTCAATAGAATAGTTTATAATTTCATTATAACACGGTAATTAAATAATACTTTTATTGTTTTATTGAAAAGGGTTCTAGGCTCTCTTAAATATGATATATTTTGCATATCAGAATTCTTTTCACTAAGTAATCCACCAAAAGTTCTTCGATTACAAAAAGTGAGTATCATGCAAAATTTTATACGATTTGGAGTTGTTAAGACTTCGACTGTTTTTGAGATAATTAATTTGACTGTATGAATAAAATTTATTTGAAAGGAAATCGGCTCTCATTAGTCCATAATACTTTATCGAATTGTCGGAGTTGATTTTCATATTTTTAGCTAAAAGAACAATGCGATTTCTAATTACCGAACGTCAGGCAGATTCTTTTAATGGTTTGATCATTATAACGGAACCAGCTAGTTCCAAAGGGGGATATCCGGCCCACAATTGTTCGAAGGGCGGAGTGGAATAACTTATATAAAGTTAAAAAAATCTTTCTTTGAAAACAATTTAAAAAGTATACATACACAGTATATTTAGTGGTAAACATATGAAGTTTTGATGTGATAGAATATTTATAGAAATGCTTTTTATTTTTTACTGGTAAATTTTAATTAAAAAATACTTGCTATTTGTTAGCAAACCCTTCATCGGTTTTCGTGCACAAAATCAATAATAGATCACGATTAAAAATTAAATGAATTAATTTTAGCAACATGTGATAGGCAAATATATTTAATAATAGTCGCTTATAAATAAAACCACATAGCTGAGACAAGTTGTGCAAAAAATAGTATTCCAAGTCTATACGTGTGTAAAGGTAAAACTATTTTAAAAATATATTGAATCATCGAAAAATATCATCAGGATTAACAACTCGGGAAAGATTTTTGATAAAGAGTGTGATAAAACAAAAAATAAAATTCTAAGCACTTTTGTGTTTAGGAATATTTTTTATTCTCCTGAAAAACTAAAAAAAAAAGAAAAGTTCATGGACGTATTGTTATTTTTAAAATTTCCATGAAAAAATATTTATAAATAATGCTTTTACAAAAAATGTCATCTGAGATTGACTTAACAAATTTTGTAATGAACAAAATATTCCGCATTTTTTAAAAAATGTTTAATGAAAAACTACTCCACCCTTTTTTGTAAGGAAATCCCGCTAAATAAAGCAAATGAGATCCCTAAGGGTATATTAATTAAGAGACTGGTTGGGATTCCAATGTTTCTTGAAGAAATATTCTGCTTAAATATTTGCAATATATTCAAATTGTTTTCAAGTTCTGCTGTGGAATGGTAACAGGGGAAGGATTAAAACTGTCTGACGTTTAATAAGTTAAAAGTATTATTCACCCTTATTGAAAAACTCATTTTCTTATAATGCCAATTAAATTTTGAATATATGAAAAAACGTTTAGAAATATTACATAGATTTGTGTGAGTTGTTATTAAAGTGTTCTTAATTTTTTGGCGAAGCTTTTCATTCGTTATTCTTTTGAATTAGTATTCCATAATTATTTTTTCCCTCATGATGGATTTTAATTAAATTTATTTATGATTAAATATAAGTCGATAATAAATTGTAATATTTATTTATAAAAAATTTTACTTCACTATGAAATTTTTTTCTATCATTATCTGTAAATTATTTCGTTGTTCCTTGGACCATAAGAATTGTGTGGTTGAAATATATTAATTCTAAATTTTGTATGAAGTTCTTTATTTTCAATTTTCAAGCATTTCTTGATAATGTTCGATATGAGCGAAACCGAGCGTGATCTCTTTACTATAAACTTATAAAAATCGTATTAAAAATTGTGTTTTGTTGATATATATTACATTAAACATATAATAGTAATTCAATGCTAAAACATATTGTTGATCCTTCTCATGTTCTGGTAAGGTAAACATTCAAAGGTTCGTTATATTAATATGAAACTTGGGGATGTATTTCGTTAATGTGTTAAAGTACAAAAATACATTGATTGCACTATTTTAATTACTATGCATTGAAACTTTGGTGCTCATATGAACACAAATCAATTAATGATAATAGTTGTCATATTTCAAATAGGGTGTAAGTAAAAAGTGATTATTCGAACAGGTATCCAATTAAAATCTGGTCAAAAAATATATTTACAAGCAAAATGTACTGACTATCATTTTTCACAATAAACCTTAGTGGGAGTCAACCGATGTGCTTTTTATAACGTGTTAATTATTTGATTACGGCAAGTGTAAAGTTTCTTAAAATTCTATTTACGCAGAAATTTATTGAATGAATTAGTGTGTCGGATTCAATAAAGGTGGATTGACTGCACGTGAAATGATATTATCTTTTAAATTTTTCGTGAAACAATCGTCGTCGTGATAGATTGGGTTGCGGACCCGAGAAAGTCTCACGGCTGTTCTTCGCAATAGGTGGCGTACTCGGTGACAACTCTTACCGACGAGTAATTGGTTTGCTCCGAACAAAATGGACTGCTTTATCACAACTAAAGTCGGTTAAAATACCAACATAATTAATCATAAAGGGTGGGCCGGAGACCCGATTCTGGGTGGGACTTAAGAAAGCGGCAAAACGTAGTGGCGTGCAGTTAAGGGAGAAATTCTTTTAGCAGAGTCATCAAGCTTGAATGTAATAAGATATTTTTTTAAATAAGAGTTTTTGGACTTCTAATAATTTCCTAAAAGAAACTGAAATATTTGAAATTTGAAAATTTGAAAGATTCCACATGTTTTGACACCTATGACGCTTCTATGTGTGATAGAATTCCTAAAGATGACGAAAGGAGAAACCTGGGTCGTTAGCGACAAAGCATGCCGAATCGTAAAAAAGCAAAAATTCAACTTTGATATTGAAATTCCGTCAAGTACCCTCAGCCAATATCATAAACTGAAATATTGTTGTGAGTACCGATATTAAAGATAACATGAATTTATGTGGCCATTTAAATTAATTAATACAAACTCTGGCGCTATGTTTTGTCACCAACACATTTGGGACATTTTTTGTTGTTTTATGAAATAAAGTAATATTTAACACTATTGTTTATTGAGATTTGTAGGGCACACCATCAATAGATCAAGACAATGTTCAATTATCATCTTATCGCAAAAAGAACTTTTTTTAAGCTCCTTCTGGGCAAGACAAGACAATGATTTATATATAGATATTAAAAGTTTATACTGCATTTAAATTTTAAAGATAAAAAGGTTTCACACATTTCTTTATGCAAAACAGTCTCTAAACATATTCATTATTTTCAGTCCATGAACACACAAGAACGCCACTGTTTGGGTTTTATGTTCAACGAAGTGATTGCGTGAAATAACATTGAGTCGAGAGCTTGTTGACTTATCGCAAGCCGTTGATGGGAAATAATTTTCGTGTGCAGTACAAAGAGGGCTTCTTCCTCTTAGCGGCGATGATTGTGTGTTATTTAATTAGTCGTTTATGAAATCGTTTTATGTTTCAATTCGCAGTCGCGGTAGGAAACAAATGAAGTGCAGAATCCGCACAACTGCGTAACGATGTCAAATGAATTTACAAGAGAAACATAATAAAGCAAAGCAACGTCTTTGGCTTTAGAAATCAGGATTGATTAGTATGGCTCTTTCAATTATGATACAATACAATAAATTTAATAAATATCAATTAATTCTTATTATTATCTTCGAATAATAATATTTTGAATTATTTTGTACCGTATTAATGCGATAAAAAATATTTATATTCCAATTTTTATGTATTGAAAAGGTTGAAAACTTTCGTACGAATTTCAGAAATGTGCTAGTATTTTTTAAATTTAACATATTTTTTCATTTTCAGTCGTGTTAGTGGTGTAAATCACTCGCACATGAATATGACGCAGGAGGCCCGTTTGAAAAACCTATACAGACATAGAATTCTTGGAATACCTAAACAGATGCTGTAAAAAATGATGATCGATTTTTGTGGAGATACACATTACATGGCTTGGGCACGTCTTGAGAATGTTTTCTGAAAGTGCGACACTTCGTACTTCGTTTCGACGTCCTTGGGATTCACCATTCGACGCTGTTATATCTTAAACCTATATGATGTAGGAGTCTCTTATAATAAAGCAGGGCATTGTGATTACTTTAAAAACTTAACCGAATAGAACAGGACGAAAAAAAAATTACAAAAAAATAAACCAGTTTTCATTTGCAAATATAAAAATAATTATGTACTTTTTAATAAGTCTATGCTCAAAAAGGTTATTGAATATTATCAGAAAATAACAAAGCACATAATCATCGTCGTAATATTTGCTAACTCACCATAAATGATTAATTTATTTTTAAAAAAGTCAAGTCTTAGTTATACGTGAATTTTTATAAGTTTCTCATGAGTTGAAATTTACTATGAAATAACCAAATATAATATATATGTCATAATCTTATATTTTATTAACATAGATATTTTCAAAATCATGAAATGATTATTTTTGGTCTACTGACTCAAATTGATATCAGGACTTTGATGTAGGTATTCATCAGATTTGCCTTATGCAGCAATTCCACTGATTATATCAAGTAGATATGTACGGAATTCAATTTTGAATCGTGGGTACCACAATAATAACGTGATGGTAATTATGACAAAGAGAACATCACCGTAGATTTAGCTACATACATAATTTAAATTGGTACATATTTTCAGGACGGTCATTTGTTCAATTAAGTGTAATTAAATAACAAAAGCTCTAAACAACCGGCAAATTAGTGCTCTGCCATTATAGTTAAACTACTGCACGTCAATTTAAACTGAAGAATTTATCTTGCACATTAAAACTACCGAATGCATGGATAAAATTTCGTAAAACATTCCCAAAGACAAAATATAAATAAAAAGTAATATTATATTGAATGCCGGTTTCCTTGAAGAGTTCAGAACATGTTGTTCCAATAAGGTTGTAATGGAAATAGATTGTCGAAATTATTGAGATTTTAAAGAACGCAACTATTAGATTTTGGTTTTAACCGTCTGGCTGATAATGAGAACTTTTGCAATGGTTGATTGTAGATTGATAATTAACAATCAAAATAAGAATAGTCAACATGGTCAGAACTTATTTTTGTTACAAAATGTAGCCTGATTTGTCTTGATTATTCCCAAAAAATTGTTGAATTATTTTTTGCAATGTCCGGCAATAAAATATTCGTTATGCGGCTCAGTAGGGAATAAGTAAAATGATTATTATAGAAATCAAAATAAAAGATATACAGTTTTGCTGTATTGCATCCCACTTGAGTATACTTTTTATGGTGAATTAGTCATGAAATTTTTCAATTATTAATCTATCGACAACTTTTTTCACTTGTGTCCATGGCGAATTGAATGACTCACGCATTATTTTAATCGTTTCTGGGAAGAGTTAAACGATGCGTATGACATAAAAAAATACTGAAGTCAGTCAAATACACCAGGGTATCATGTCGTCGAAGGTTGGGGATATGACATTTCAAGCTATTTTTAGAGGGTGCATCCAAGCAATGCAAGCAAGGGTACACCGTTTCAACCAACTGTTTCCTGAACAATTCGTCTTTGAAAAAAAAAGTCTGTGCCAAATTAATTTCTGTTTGCTATTTTAAAATGAATATGATGATGAATGACAAAATAAAACTATACATCCATAGATAATATAATATAAGCAATAGGTTTTCAAAGTATCATCGACAATGCATATTTGAAGGTAATCTTGTTGTGATAATTGAATTTATATTTTCGAGAGGATTTAGGGACTCATTGAAAAGTGGAAGAAAAATACATACAATGATCTTGTCAACAATAAAATATTGTATTTATCAGTATAAAAATTGCACTTCTCAATCATGATAGATTTTAACGAAAAAAATTTCAAATAGTCGGCATTCAACAAAAACTTTGCATTTTTAATAATGTTAACTCTAACATTTATAAATATGATAGGAAATTCGGGATATCATCTTCTGGAAATTCTAAAACTTTTAGCTGTAATATGAAATATAATATATTTGAGTTCTTTAATTTGTGTTATTGAATACTTTACGATCATTACAAGACCAAATTAATTTCTATCGGATGAATTGAAGCACTAACTTGGTGTCATTGAACGGAAATTAAACATAACCAAATAAAGGATAAATCCAGAAGTTGAATAAGCACACATGTTTAGTGAGTAATTGTTAATGAAATAGGTATTTACTAAATAGTATATCCATTATAATAAAAAAAACGATGATCTTATTACAATATATGTAATTTGTCAGACAGTCGATATTACACAGTAATTTGATGCCATAATATCTATCAATACTTAAAAAATAACAATCTGCTTTATGCGGTGGTGAATTGTTTTGAATGTTTTATTCCAAGAGGGCAAAGTCACGCGGGGTGTCTTGCACAAATTGAAACTTAATACTGAATCTATTAGAGATCGCATGGAAGAAAAGAAGTCGAAGTCGTGTACCGAGCCTATTAGGGGATGCATTTCTTCAGAGTGAGGGGAGGATGTGCAGTTGAGTGCAGTTTGATTCATTGCCATCAAACACAGTGAAGCCATTAGCAGGCATTTTGTTTCCACCATGCATTATGTGTTGGGTCGCGGTGCATTCGAGCATAGATTTGTGCCGCTACTTCATAAGAATTCCATATTCCTATACATACTAATCAATACAGCATATATTCAACATATAAAGATTGTGTTAACGGTACGAACCGATTTATTTTAAATTGTTTATTTTATTTTAACTTACACATTTTGGTAACGGTATTGTCATCAAAATGCGACATTTGGAAGCCCCTTAAAAGGGTGAACCAACATATGATGGCTAAGAATTGAAAACATAACAAAGATTTTTATCATTCCGATGGCTCAAAAACAAACACAAAAAAATATACGCATATTCGAATAGTTCGCAATACATATAAATTGGCTAAGCCGTACAGGATTCATTCATAACTTTTTTAATTTTTTTATGAATACAAAATATTTTATAAAAATTATACTATTAATTACAACTAGTCATCATACTAGAAGTGCTTGATGAGATTTTTTATGAGTCAATCAATATTAATTCAAGGTAACGAAATTCCATTGTTCAAGATTACAGTATGAAATAATGTGAATTTGATAGTGATCTTAAAGTGTTTGCAGCCAAACCTATCTGATTGGCTTGAAAAACTCTTACCAGCGTATCATTAGATTATATATTCGATATTATCACTTCATGATGGAGAGGCATTATATTTAAATAAATAAAATATAGTTTACAAATCAAAACTTTGTGATGTGTTCATTATATTTACAGTAACATTTTTTTGTGAAAAAGTGATTAAAAAGAATATATAAAATAAAAACTTGGTTAAAAGCAATAATATTGTTTTAGATAAAATCATAAAATTTCTGAAGAGTTATTATGTTAAATGGACCAAAGTGAGAACATTTATTTGAAACATTCCATGTCGCGTAGTGGTCATGTTGCAAATTATATCTATATGAAGTGAATAAACCAACACTAGAATTTTTAATGTTTTCATAGGAACGAGAAGAATAACAAAACCGGCATGCGCTATTAGTATACTTTTCAGAACAAACTATTAGAATCGAATTACTTGCTAACTCGAGTCAAGACCACAAAGTCAAATATTTGTTTGGGACGTTGACGGAACGCATCGCCTCGCTGGAGTTTATTTATTCAAGAATTTTGTAAAATATGAAAAGTACGATGCGGCGAGCGACGTCGCGTCAATTTTTAACTTTCAAAGCTCTTAGGTTTGTACTTAATCTGTGCTTTAAAGCATAGTATATAAAGGTATTTTTTACTTATTTCTTATTAATTTTGACGTAAAAATTATGACGAAAATTGATTTGAAAGATGCGTGTAATTGTAGGTTTAGTTTTTAAATGTTATAATTTGAATACATCGACTTATTCCAATTCAATTTCTACTATTCGTATTTTAAATTCATGATTAAAACACGCGCCTTATATTTTTTTACAGAATGAATCAATTCTATGGCAATTACTTCCTTATTGGAGATAAATTAAGATGAGTTACATATATGTATTTTTTATAAGATTCAAAATATGAGCAAAATTTATTTATTGATTGAATTAGCATTTACTTGGTAGAACTCCCTTATAACACGGTGAAAAATACGTTGAGCTAAAATAGCTATCAATTGTATCTTTACTTTAGTTAAACCATTTTTGCATTAAAAAAAAAATCATAGTACATACTGTATAATATCAACAATTTATTTTTTGAAGAGTTTATATTATATTTCATCATCGAAAATTATGAATTGAACGCTGAACTGAAAACAAGTGAATGAATACGGCATTTATCATATAATACATGGAGCGAATTAAAATATTTTTACGATACGTATTCTACGTTATGTGTGATTATGAAATAATCAATCAAGAAATAAATACTGTTAGAATAATACCATTTTTTTATACTCTGTGAAATATAAAACGACAATCTAAAAATAAGATTTTCTAGAAGTTCAAAATGAAATTAATATTCTCAATATTGAAGTCATAGTGACTTTAGTTGATATTATATATTGGGATAAAAAATATTGTTGAGTTGGATGCGGTTTGAATCTAATATAAATAATATTATTTTATTATTTGCATACGTGTATAGGATAAATTTCTAGTTGTATTGTTAATTAAAACCAGAAGTAACGGAACAAAGAGGTTTATAAAATATAAAGGATATCTATAATAGAATGGTGCATTAGTTTGTAGTGGCTAAAGTATGCTAAAAGCAAAAAGTTTTCTGTAATAATTCTAGCAAGCTGTTTCAAAGCACTAAATAGTTTTACACCAACAATAGCTTCAAGCTAAGCTTTTCCGCTAAATATGTAGATCCTCTATCGCAATAGTTAATGAAGGTATTAAAATTTACATTTTTCATAATATATCTTTTCTGGTATTTTACAATATAAGCTAACACGGAGAACACAGTTGACGTATTGTTAAACAGAGGAGTTTTATCAAATATTTTATTTGATTTTTGTGATTGTTTCATTTAAATCATTTAAAGCTGTACTGTTTTTTTATATAAAGTTACTCTAATTTAATATAACTAAAACAAATATCGCTTTTTAAGAATTCTAAAATGTTATTTTGGTTACAGACTTTCATTAAAATTATTTTCTCTTTTCTCTTTTTCTCTATAAAATCTGTAACAAAAGAGTTGTAAAATTAATGAAAAAATACATGAGAAGGTTATTTCCCTGATACACTGAAATATTTTGTGTATTTTATGTAATGCGAAGCAATAAATAATAAGAAATATAATACATATATATATCCATGTTTCTATATATAATATTTTATGTTTTATATAAAATTGAAAGATTTTGTTTTTTTTACCTGTCCATAGACGTTATTCATTTTTTTTATTTGCCTATATAATTCCATAACTCAATTATGAAAAAAAAAAATTCACAACTATTTATTTAAAAAAGTATGCTATAAAACTCAAAGTATGATTTAAGGTCGTAACCAATATATTCACTCTTTAATAGCAAATTACTTACTGATTCAAAAACAAAAAAGAATAATGTCACACTATTGGCAATCAGGTTTTATTGCAATCTAGTTCATCACATAAAATATATGCTTATTTAAAAACCTGTTACTGAAGAAATAATGACAGTAGTGATATGTTTTTAATCGATGCTTAGAGCGGCAAAAAAATAATTAGAATTTTGCAAACATTTACGAAAACTGTGAGACTCCTATTGTTGTAACGAAAAAGTTTTCTCATAAGTAGGCAGTTTCAAGTACTTCTGTATACAAATTAATCCAGTACGCTCTGTTTGGGCCATGACGTGAATGGTTAAGTCCTTTTTATCTGATGGTAGCGTTTTGGTAGGCAGCCATGAAACACAAACTATGAGTAGTGGTGGGTAACGAATTTATCTGTTCTTAACCTTATCATGCAATAATAAACGTTTTTTTAGTAGTCTATTTTTATATGATATATTCTTTAAGTTGTATTTATTATTATAATCTCGTGACTGTCGAAAAAATTATTCGGTTGGTTTCTATTTCAAATTGAAAAGTTTTATGCACTCAATCATAAAAAAGAGAAAATAGCGTAAAGATAAACGTTTTGTATTCAACGCACAATTATAATATGAGTGCGACATTAATGCAAGAAAATATTATCGCATAAGTATTGCAGCCGGAAGTTTTAAGAGTTTGAATTTACCACGAGTAAATAATTGCTTAGTAATGGGGAGATCTTTTAGAACACTTTAAAATCCTCCAAAACGGAAGCGCATTCGAACAGCGTGTAGGTACTGAGGGATAATTTAGAAAAATGTTCCCTCCACGTTACTCCCTGCAGCGAAGGAGGAGTGGTCAGGCGAGATAGATGCACCCTCTTAACCAGCATTAATCTTAACTGTACGAGGCCTTCATCCCCCAGCGCCCAAAAGTGCCTCACGTATTATAAAAAAATCTTCCAAATGGAATGGCTCTAACTGAGATTGTGGCGGTAAATCAAAATGCACAAAAACGTGCCGCTACTGACATTTCCAACTAAAAGTTAAATCATATTTAAGAATCATTTTCTATCCATTGTCGCTGATATGAAGTTGCATACAATGACTTCGGTAGATATGTTAACAATTGTTCAACAACTTTAAGCTAACGATCAAGATACTTTTTTATTTTGTATCATAAAATTTTTGACAATGTTTTGTTGTTTAAAATTATTTTAATAATTTATTTTAAGCCTGTGCAAAATTATAATAAAAATTATATAACATGTAAATATCGTGGCCATTTACTTTTCTCTTCAAAACGATATCTTCCAATTTCATGTAATCATATTTCTACACATTTTTTATCAAATAATAAGTTTATCAATAAAATAAATATTTATTACAAAAAAAAAAAATTCTGTGTTAGCTTCTTAAAACACGCGCATGGTACAGGGAAGCAAAATTATTTTTTAATAAATAAAAAAAACACTTTCATAAGTACTATTTCAAGAATGTTTTTATGATGATTATGCTTAAGTATATTTGGCTTTGATTAGATCATTTATTTCTATTGGTTTTTTAATCAAAATTGCTTTGATAACTTTGACTTGCAAATATGTTCTATTGCTCGTACAGAACTTTGTAATATTGAACTTGTTACCTTGGGCTGCTCTTTCTCTAAAAACGGGACATTTTTGCATCCGGAAGCAGTTCTTGGGGATAATTTCACTGGTAAACCAGTAACTTTATGTATACATCTATAAACTAATGTGACTCTGAAGATATACAAACACACAAATATTTGCATATTCCTTCTTATCTAATTATATTTATTACAATTGTTTTACGCGTTTATCAATTCAATTGTAAAAAAAAAGATTTTTGTATTTTTCTCTTTAATTTAGAAGTAAGTTTTAAGTTTTAGTTCAGGAATAATTATAAATAGAAAATCATCAAACTATCAAATAAAAAAATATTTGTTAGTATAGAAACAGGAACAACAGAATAAAGAATTCTTTTGTCTCGAGAAAAGCTCACACAATACCTGTTTGTAGAGGAATTTTCTGAAGTTAAGGGTGGCAAGACTATCCAGATGTTTTTTGTATACATAAGGGTTGGCTAAAGTGAGGGCGATCGATGGCTACCAAGTAAATGAAAAATCTTCGTGAAGAAAGCATATTTTTCAATGTTCACATGTACCATTCAAACACGGGAAAATTTATCGAAATGATTAGAAATTTTCCTACCTTCCTATTTTGATGTCATGAGAGTTTTACGGTGAGATAAGTTTTATTACCCGATATTAATGAATAATTACAAGTTACAAATTATGAAATAATCAAAGCTTAGAAAAAAAAAACTTGAAAATATTAGAATAATATTTATTCGTAGTATTCTTCAAGATAAAGGACAATGAAATTAAATAAAAAAATAAACCGACTAGTTGATGGATTTTGTTTGATTGTAATGAATAAAAACAAAAAATATTTGAATATTTTTCCTAAATTATTAAGCTGCGTTTATTTTGTGGGATATAGAACAATATCGCTAAATGGTAATATTCTACGGTCGTTTTGTAATCATGGTTCTAAATTCCAAGTATAAATTTATTTATGACGTTTTTTTTACTTTAAATTAATGTATTTGAGTGTAAGTATTCCTGAAAACGAATCGTAAAGATAACGAGTAGGTTCTTTCAAAATCAAATAATTTTCATGACACCCAAAAGAATCAACTCTAACTTATAAATAAATCATAATAAAATTTTAATGGTTGTTGATTATTTTGAAAGTCATTAATTTTGTAATGGTTATGAGATTAACTTTTCAAATTTGAGTATCATCGTCTTAGAGGAAAGGCATTCTATTTAAATAATATAAACGCACTGTTGGGTGCTACTTCTACAGCATGTTTTTATTTTATAGATCAAGACCAGTTTTGCTTATTGACAGTACTATTAACTTATCTGATTAGTAAACATTGGGTTTTCATTAATTAAACTATTACATAACATGATTTTCATTCGTTAATTTTTAATATATAACATATAAAAAAATTAATCTGTTTACTAACAGCCATTTAAAGTGCATACGTCTACTGAGATGCCTGCAAATGTTGAAAGGTGAAAACTGAATTTTCTGTGACAAAACATGAGAAAACTTTTCGAAAAAAAATTGAGAGAATTTGTATTTTTTTAAATAGATTGTATGATAATTACTCAAATTCATCTCTTTTCAAATCTTATACACTGAAATGTTGATTTCGAGTTGAATCTGGAATAGGTATGATAAAAGAATTATGAAATACATATATAAATATACTAGTATTCAAATATATTAAATCATCTTTAACCAAGAAAATTAAGCAAGAGAATTGTTAAACGTAATATAAATTGTAAACAATAAATTACAGCAGGCGTTATTACATTCTCAAAATGGAGGAGAGGGTTTCACGCACGCCACTGAGGCAGAATGAATAATTGAATGGTAGACTAATATGCCTTTATCAAATTAGATGGGCCCGCCATTAGATAATGAAAATGAGTAACCCGAAAGATACGAAGATCCTGGTAAAGGTCGCGGAATTTCTAAAGAGAATAAAGTACACACTCTTAAACGCCTGATTGCGTTACCCATAATAACGTCTAACATAGAATGTTCGTACGCATAAAAAGAATACACAGTGCCATCTGTATTTATTTATTCATTTAGGACATTTAGGATGTAGTTATGCAATCTAGTTAGACAGTTTATACAGGTACTTAGTTAGAAGTAGGTTTTTTTGTTTACCAAACAACATTTATATATTTGATTAAGTACCCTATAAAGAATACTTGAACACGTGTTATGTGCATATAAATATTTATAAACTTATACCTTTTGTAGACATTTAGGGTAAAACGTGGTACGGTATTTGCAACATAGCGGTAAGATCTCCGCTTAACGTACAGAAAGTTTAGCGTTTTAAGCCTGTTAATATCAAATGTCAATATTTTAATTAAATATTTGACATTTATTTTCTATCAAAGTGATCTTTTTTAAGATACAATGATGTATTTTCATAAAACTATATCCGAAGACAATATTTTAGCGTCTGATTTACGACAATTTCTTGTAAAAATAATATTGATTGAAGTTTTAAATATAAATAATTTTTGAACGAAAAGCGATAAACTTAGGTATATATTAAATATGACAGTAGTTCTTGGCAATCTGTACAAATTATTTACTAGATTCAAAAAACTGTTTTAATTATGACACATTTATTTTTATGCTGTATCATAAAATAACTCTTAATATAATGTAAATTGAAGTTACTGTATTTCAAAAATCTGTCGCTTGTTTTGTGGTACATGTTAATGACACTCACTAAATTACAAAGAAATAAATAAAAAGCGTTTTCAGATTATTTAAAGCTTTACAGCTGTGTTTATTTATTACCTCTGATAACAGTATACATGTGAAATGAAGTTTCCATAACTAAAATGTTGATAATATTGGAATAAATTGTTTATAAGTAACGCCAGAAAGATGAATATTAACAAAGTCGTGTAGAGAATAATTTAAAATGATTATCTAAGTTGAATGTATAGTTTCGTGTCAATATTTATTTGTAAATAAATATTTTTCACAGATTACGGATGTTGTCGGTAAGCACTCTTTGATGATATAATATTTATCTCTGTCTAAGTATTATTTTGGTATATTCAATAATACATCGGCATTTATGTGAAAATCATCGAAATACGTGTTATTTTGGTGAAAATAATTTGACATACACATTATTTACGTCAAATGAAATTTATATTTATTTTATTTCTCGTTGGAAAAACAGTTATGCTCGCAGCAGACTTGATAAGCCTATTTTAAAAAAATAATTCATCGATATTTAGTTGTGAATTGTATAATGTAGTCTGTTAATGTAGTATAATATATAAATAAGTGAAACAAGAAAAGTAAATGCTTAGCAGTTAAAAATTGAGATCGATCGAGTGCTATTTTTTTATCTTTAACAAATTTGCAAATTATTTTTTTATAATTATAAAAATTTTGTTTCAATTTATGAAATTTACTAGCGGAACGTTTTTATATTTGCAATAAATTTATTTCTTAAATGATACTTGAAAACACCATTATTAGATTACAGTTAAATGAATGCAGCCGTCCGAGTAAATACTCCCTCCTGTCCTATACTTCTTCATATTATTTATGTTAAACGGAAATAACAAGGAAAGATTTTAGTAAAATAATATATATACAATTAGGATTACTCCATAAGCTTTCTAAATATTAAGCAATAGCACCAAAAATTAAGAGCGTACATTACGACGGGTGATTTTAAAGATCAATTATTATGAAAAGGAATTTTGCGTATTTGGTTTTAGTATTCGTCGATATTTAATGGAACATTAGTTTTGAAATATTGTCGATAAGTTTATGGAACTTGCAAAGTTTATTTTATTAGTAGAGAAGTGGTTAAATAGTTCAGCGAGTACAGGAAGTTTAAGCATATGATAATATCGCCGAGAGAAAACTTGACTCGAGAAAGTTGTGGTGTGACAGTAGAAGTGAATTAAGTTTAGAACGCACACAAGCATGGATAGAACTAGTTTTACTGCAAAATGTGTTTGTCAAATTCTGGGTATGATATGTATGAATAATGGAATCTACAGTGTAATTAAAAAAAGTGTTAGGTTTGAAAAAAAACGCATAATTACACCAAATATTGTAATAACGTTATATATGATGACAGAATTGACTCTTTTGCATCGGTGTGATATTATACTTGAAGAAGCCAAAAGGCAAAGCACGAGTCTTTAGTGATAAAACACTTGGAATCGTACAGTTTCAAAAATTTATATATTAATATTTATTTTCAAACTCGCTTCTTAAAATTTGTGTAAATAAAAAAAACTTTGGTTATAGAATTGCATTGTAAAAAAATATTATTTTAAAAGGTGGCGTCATTAAGTATCCGTCACTGGAGGATATAATTTTGCATGGGACGATTTGCTGAAGTAATCTGTATAAAATCTGAAAAATATGTTGCCCTAATACTTTTGCGTCTCAAGATCGCTGTACGATCTTTTGGCTTACAACCTTATCATTAGTCAGTTTTAAGCACTGGCGCTTCTACACGCGATCAAGAGGTATGTGTGCTTTAGTCTGCTGACTTCTAACTCTCAACGCAGAGTGTTGAGTGTTAACAGTGTCGAAACTGTCGGGCGTAGGCTAATTTCTGTATTTAAATATTGCCTTGACAGTTCTGATAATCGCAATAAATACTAAATTATTTTTCGAAAAATTGTGTCTAGAAAAATCCTTTATCAGTCAAAATGGGAAAATGTGTTCTTTATGTTTTTATTTTCAAGCGAATTGTCTTTTTACAGAATACAAACCATTCAATCACATGTGGGAGTGTCCGAGTCTAGAGAAATTTAAAATTGATCCAGAAAATCTTCTTTATAAGTCCGTATCGAAAAGTATCTTAATGAAAAAATATCAGTAATTTCACCATTTTAGCTAGTCAGTAAGTATTTTTATTCCTGAATTCGATGGTATACATAAATTATTTATTTCTCAAAATATTATCACACAATTCAAATGATTCGTGTTATTATATTTTCCCCGAATTATGTACGCGTATCAAGCATAAGTTACGATTCGTTCGTGTTTATATTTAGATGTTGTTAGTGTATGAATATATTTTGTTTTGTACTCGGTAGCGCTTATCTCGTGTAATACAATTAAGTAATCTTCACGTTAAGTTGACGCCAAGAAGACGTGAATAATCGTCGTCATTCTGATTATATTTTCAGCCTTTATGCCGTGTTTCCTTCGTGAACGGGAAATACGTCTTTGACGCGCTCTCATAACTTAATTGACGAAATGTTAACAGTGTACACTGCAATGGCAATAAGGATCGTTTATGTAGATGTCATTTATTGCCTGCACTTATTTACTGTGGTGGGTGCTTTGTGTGGCCTAAATATGATAATATGTAAAAACGTATTATCCAATTTAAACAAGGCAAAAGCTTCTTTATTTCGAAACATTTTCATGATTTTGTGAACAACATATTGAAGTTGGCAACAAAAAAATATAACTGGAAAGCTTAATCATTGGAAGTTGCAGCGTTATAGAAATAATTTGCTATTGTAACTAGACTTAGATTAACAATTTAGAGTTTTAGTAAAAGAACCTAGCGTTTTTAATTGATTGCAAAAATTCTCTGGTAAAAAAGCTGGACTGAAAAAGCAAAACTTCAGCTACCCTACTGACATAGAAAACGCAATAATATGTTTTACTTATGTGATAGGCACTAGTGTAAACGTGCGTAAATAAAGAATCATGAAATTATTATACGATCAAATTAATTAATTAATTAATGTTTCTACGTTGAAGTAAATTATTCCTTGTGAAGAATGGTTGGATTAGACGTTAATACGTTATGACAAAATTTCTGAGCAGAAATGATAATGTTAATATTATATATAGTCGGTTATATTTCTTAAATGATTTAAAAATATTATTTGGTAATTCACATTAAATAAAACGACATCTATTATTGAGCATAAATAACACTTAAATATTCAATGACAATTACGTAAAACAATATTACATACATGTACGTACAAAAGTATTGTTAATATTAATTTAAAAAGCTACTGTTTTAATTAATATTTTGTTGCATTATATATATTTAATTAGTCGTAATATAAGAAGATTGCTTAAAGCTAATTAATTTGTTTTTTTAATGTTCAAAAATATACCCAAAAAGTGATTTTATCTCACATGAATGTAATAAAATCGCTCAAAGACCATAATTTAAAATGATTTATTTTACCCAAATACAGTGTATATCCAAGAGTTCTTGGTCATGTGTGTCTAGACATTTTCGTGAAGTTATTTCATATTTTCAGGGTTCTCCTAAATTTGTATCCATATCGCTAAAGCTTTGTATGCGCTATCCAGTGCAATGAGTTTCTACCAAGTTTTGACAGTTTACACGCTTCTCCAACATACTTTTGTTATATTATTTAGCATCAAATCGTTGAAGATGATCGGATCGTTGAAGATTACAATAATACAAATCGTTGTAAAAACGAATGTCACTGATACCATTTAAATATTTTCAAAAAAAATGTATTCGGAAGAAAGAGCTGATAATATAGTAAATTTTATGTTACTCAAGCTAACTTGGAGAAATATGAATGTAGCGTAAATATATGGCTATATAAACAAACTACATAATTTTATATAAATAACCGAAACCAAAATACTAAATTATAACAAAATAGAACAAATTAAACTATACAGACCATCATTAATTATTATCCAACATTTTTTCCTTTTCAAACCATTTATAGAATCAAAAGAGATGTCTAAGTAAGCTACAGATATTCCTATTTGAAAACAGTGTATATGAAAACAAGGAACCCTTTACGAATTCTGAATAAGACGTTTTATGTAATCTGAGTTATAAAACATGGAATTCAGTGTTTGTTGTTTACTCACTTCTGAGCATTTTTCGACTTCTACAAAAAATAAAAAAAACGAATTTATAATGGAGTAATGAGATTTAAAATAATATTAAAATTAAAATAATTTTTACTTTGACTCTAAAATTAATTATCTATAAATAAAATAAGGATATAACAAATTATACGATAATTAATGAAATGTGACCGCTAATATTGAATTAATATTAAATTCATTCCTTTTTATGTATGCGAAATCGAAAATATATTTAAGAATTGTACTTACTGCTCTAAAATAATTTTATGAGTCAACTAAACAAATAAAGCAATTTTTCATAAATGTGAAGAAAACTGCTTACAAAAGTAGAAGTATAAGATTCAATTTAAGCTACATGGTATCCTATAAGTTTTGGTATTGGATCAAACATACTTCTTTCGAGAAAATCTCATAAACCTTCACACTACAAGCCTTTTCACTTTTTTCGAAGAAACAGTCGAGTCGCCTATGGCAACGGTGAATTTTATGTCCACGTACTTTATATCAAAAACCAGCGGGATGTGGTCGCTAAGAAAATACGTATGAAACTTTGTGGCACGATGAATAAAATATATTATGTATTTGAGTGACCAAACGAAAGTTTGCGAGTAAAAGTTTGTCGATTTAAATAAATATGTCACACTGTAAATTTTTCTCAGTAATATTAGTATGCTACAGCTACGCAGGGAGTCTGTATTTAAAACAGCATACATTAAATAATATTTTATATTTACACTTAATATATATTATGCTGTTTTAGCGAGACAATGAAGTTAAAACTTATTTTTCCCCAGGTTTCCAATAGCTTTTATACTTACACAATTGTAGAAGTATGGATTAATACAGAATTAAGAGAAAAATAACAAGTTTAGTTATAAAAATTTACTTTGAAATGAAACTAAATTTTCTGATAACTTATTCACAGAAGATACAATTTCAATTATAACACGGTTAATAATTTTTGGGATTGTATCTTTTACACCCTTTAGACTTTCAAACGCCGCGATGCTTCTTAAATTATTATATCTTTGAAATTTCTTTAAAAAATTATATGATACCCCAAATCAATTATCTGTTTCTTATTTCTACTGGCTTAAAATTATGTATTTTTTTAATTAAATAATACCATACAACCTTTATTCCTTAAAGTCTCATATAGTTTTGAATGCACTATGACTCGTTAAATGCGAAATGGTATGGTCTAGGACGTGCTGAGCGGGTGGTATCCACACGCTAACGACAGGCGTAAAGACCATAAATTTATGACGCATACATAAAACAAATGCCCGAAAGCGATTCAACCCAGCGTTCTGCTTTACGCACAATATTTGACCTCAACCGATTGATAAATAATCTTATTTACAAAATTTTAGTTTTCTTTGAATGCATAAATTTGATAGTCAACGATAGTTTTGCAGTGTAAAAATACAATAATATGTGACTAATTATGCACTAATGCTCAAACTGAAAAATAAGTATTATATACACTACGCATGTAATAACAGCATTATTGAATTGATATATTTTTTTATAATTACAAAGAATAACCCGCTGACATGGCTAGCCTGGTTCTCTATCACAAATAACGAAACCGCTTAATTAAAATATAAAATTTGCTGGCCAACTTTTATTTTACAAATAAAAATCACTTTCTGTTGCAATTATGTTAAAATTAGACACACCAAGAATTTATTTAGTAGAGCATATTTGAGGCCTCCAGTAAATATTCTATAATTATAATATAAGGAATCATTAAACATACCTTAAAATTGTAAGAAAAAATTGTAAATATTTAAACAAAAAAATGCAAGATTGGATGTTAATGGCATCTATCTACCATTTGTACTAACTTTATGAATTGTGCTTATAATATGGTATGGAGAATACTATTTTTTTTAATAATAAGATAAAAAACATGGAGAATATATATATGATCCATTCTGACATTAGTTACAAAATCAAACATGAAGAAATGATTTAGAAGAGGTTCTGCTGTGAAAGCAACATTTTAAATAATAATCAATGTATTAATGCTTATTCCAAGAATAATACCGAACATCTACTGAGATTATAAGTTGATTTAAGCTCAGAAATACGTGATGATATATATTTTAATACGATTTTTACTTTATAATGAAAATAAAAAATATAGCCACCGAAGCAAAATTCTAAGTGCATAATATTTCATGCGGTGCACTGTGTTTAACATTGTGTCGGGAGAGTGAACGCATTCTTGCTCGATTTTTGACATTATGCATTTCTGGCTTTATGTTATGTGTTTGGTTCTCGGATAAGCCATAAAATAAAACGATATCACTTCTCGCCACATATAAGCGAACAAAAACCCTTTGCACACCTCCTCTTATGTGAGCAAGTGTACGAACATTATACGGTGGAAATAAAACACTCCACAAAATTTATTCCATAAACAATAAACTTATTTTTTACTTTCGAGAGTAAAATGAAAACGATTCGTAAATACTGTCAAAAGCACGCATAATGTTTATTTCAGATTTTGTTGTACATTGTATTTTAACAAATATTTAACAGTTATTGTTTTGAAATAAGTGTGTGTTGTATTATAAACGTTGTGTCGGATATACAGATCTACTTTCACATTGATGAAAATTCGTCACTTATGAATCTAAGAGTAAAACAGATGGTGTCAAATGTATGGTTATTATTTTTTAATTTAGTAATAAAAAATGGAATTAAACTAATGGTCACATTTGAGGATCGTAAAGGCTGTCGGTTCTACGCCATTAATTTATGAAATTCCTAATAATATATGCAGAAAAACTGAGATTGTATATTCGTATGATCTGTTTTTCCGTGAATTTAATTGATTTAGTTTTATAAATTGTATAGTTATTTTACGGTTACCGTTTGATCTTAAAAGATCTGTAATTTTAATTGAATGCCATTGAAGGTCCACCTAACTATCTCAAGTACCGACTGAGCGTTGACAATATACTACTTGTCCATGTCTTTTTGAGTTGTTTTTTATCTGCACCAATTTTTGCCGTCCAAAAATTTGCCACTCGGGTAAAAGTCATGTTTTCCCATCCCTTAAATTAGTTCTGTAAAGTAATCTTATTCAGAACCCAACTATCATATTTTCTATGTTTTGATAAAATGATTTTTTTAACCAGCATGAATCTATTGTAAACTATATGGAATAGTAATTAACCTATCTTATAGTCATCTATGGACATAAATAATTTGATAAATTCATTATAATACAAACTACATGAAGTACAACTTTTTTCACCACGTAACAAATATTAATTCGATGGGATACTTTGGTCTTTTGGACGAAGAGTTTGATAACCCATGAACTAGACTGATCCATTAAAAGATATTTGGATTTATTGTTTGTCAATATGTATTTATATGTAAATTTATTGGTGTCCTGTTTTATGCTAACTAGAAATAACTTTAATGACGTAGATTATTTATTTAATTTTCTGTTTAAATATTTATCAAATTTGATCTCCTGAATAAACAATGCTTCAAGTAGACTTTCTAAGTAATCAATTTAGGAGTAATCTAAAATTTTAACAATAAGTTTGTATACAATAGATATGAACTATTTCGGAAAACAATTAGTTATCATGATGAGGGTATACTTTCTATGCAAAAGTGACGAATCCATTGGCCAGAATGTGTTATTAAATTTTATATTGAGCATCCGAAACAATAGAGATTAAAGTGAACAAAAACAACGTAGATTAAACTAAGCCCAAATAGGGTGTGCTCTGTCCTATCCCATCCCATCTATCCTAATCAACGTTAATTGCTTTTATCAGGACGGTCTAAATGCTTAGCGGACATGTCAACACTCGCTCACCCACGCGCTCAAGGTTCGATCCCCTGCAATGATGCTTCTTAAACTTTGGATCATAGATTATTTTATTGTGATATTGTGTCATTATGATCAGCGAATATTTTGAAAAAAAGTAATTTTGCTAATTGAGATGTTTCGAAATTTTGAATATAGGAAACCCTCGACTTACGACGGTTCGACTTACGACCATTCGCACTTACGACCAAAAAATTGCATTTATACTAAAATGCATTACGGTGCGCCTATGTCGACCCTGATTCATGCGTAAACAAAGATGATGCCATAAATTTCCTGCCGGTCAGTAGATCGCGAACGTGTGCAAGGAATGTCATTTGTTTCTCACTTCTTACCTATTAAATTATACATACATAATTCATTTTACAGTGTTTTTAAACTAAGACATAGATGCACATTAATATAGTAAGATATAAATAATACATAATGAATCGCATTAATTACTTAATCGTGCCCATAATGACTGTCAAACGGAGAAGATGTGATAAAAAAGATAAATGTAATAGATTTAGAAAAAAAACTTAAGTATGTACATTACATACATTGTATGAAATTCGACTTACGACCAATCCGGCTTACGACCACAGTCCAGGAACGTATCTCGGTCGTAAGTCGAGGATAACCTGTACTACTCAATGAAAATTGTATTAAAGTCACATTCCACTAGTATAACTTATATATAATATCGCAATTGTTGAAATCTATAGTTCCACTTAAAGTTTTGCCATAACCTGAAATGTCAACATCGTGATTGTTTAAAAGACATAATTGGACCAAAATTGACAAAAAAATTGGCACAATTTTTTTTTTGCAGATATCGATGATTAAATTATACAATATATATATATATATATAGTGGAAATAATATTTAAAATATTTTTAATATTTATAATATAATGTGTATCCACCAACAATTGACAGCTAACACATTAAAATTGATGATAGCATAGCTTATTTTCTATAATAATTGAGATAATATTGTAAAATCTAGAAAATATAATTTTTTTCCTAGAATTCTGACAATTGATTACATTTGAAACTACAAACACAATTTATTATTCCGTGTACGAATATTTTTTAGACATTTTTAAATTTGCCCGGTCCGATGTAACGGAACGTATCCATATTCACTGCATCATTTTTACATTTTTTTTTTTGCAGTTGTTTTGCTTGGAACATTTCCCCTGCGTAAAAAGAGGATTAAGTGTACCAGTAAGCTATGCGTAGAAGCTTTAATAAATGAATAGATATATTTCTTTTTGTAGAAAATTTATACTTGATGCCGTTTGAATATATGTTTTTGATTTACAAAGTGGCGGACGAATCAATGGTAAATTTAATAAGAAATTTTAAGTTGTGATTGGGGACGGTATTTAATACTTTGAAGAAAAAAAATAGTCTAAAACGAAAACATATTTTTTTAGCATGAACTATTCGTATCCCAAATATATTATCTGTTGATTATCCGATAATTTTTTTAGTGTGCTTTAAAAAGTATTTTTATAATACAATTGAACTAAGCAATCAATAAATAGTATGAATATTTTATTTTGAACAATAACATCACAAAGAGTGAATTATTATTGACTTCGTTAAAACCACGCTAAAAAGTTGAATTTTAGAGTAAAACACTTGACAACCATCGAATTCAATAAATGTGGACTCAACCGGCCCCAAGCGATGAGGTCCACGAATTTAATTTTGGTTTAAAACAATGAGAACAGCTGTCGGAACTGAATTAAGTTTAACGACTAAAATAATTGAATGATTTTTCATAGAGGCTTAGCTTTATTCGATAAATCGAAGCATCGATAATTCACACAAAAGGACGTATTTATAAAAATAGTGTTAGTACCTTGGAATAATTTATTTATTGCGCAACATATTCAAACATATTTATTTATGAAACGTTTTAAAATATTTTTTTCATCATAGAGCAAAAATTTTAAAATGTTTTTAAAATGCGCATATCAAAAAATATTACTGAATCTCTCTACCTTCATATTCTGCATTGTTATAAATTTAAAATATGGAAAGTAAAGTAGAATAAAAATAATAATTTTTAATATGATGATAGCAAAAAAAAGAAATTATTAATCCCAAAAAAATAATTAATGACAACATATAAAAAACAGATACATGAAGGCATTTTTATGAAATAAAATTTTATAAAAATACTAGAAGTACTGAAAATCGGATCTTGACGAAAATTTTTCTTCATTATAAAAATTGAATTAGTAGATACTTGACACTATTTCTTTAAATATTAAACTGTCTGATGTAAGGATAATTCACTTTTAAATAATATGATTTTCATTATCTGTAAGATCATGTTTACTGTGTGAGAGCAGTCTTGAATAACCGATTTTAATAAACCTCTTCAGTCTTTAAAGACAAAACCAATATCGATATGACAAAAATTGTTGTCAGAGAGATACATCCGTAAATAAAATATCAGCAAGCAATTGTCGCAGACAGACAAAATAAAAATACCAGCCAAACGTTACGTAGACTTAGTGAAGAGTGTTTTGATATTTCCATATATATTGAACGAAAGTCGACTTCGTATCGTCTTCAGATGCCCTCTACTTCGAGTTCAATCATGGTAATGAGATTGAACCGAAGAAGGTTTTAAATACTTAAAGGTTTATCGTAGAGTTTTCGATAGTTAAAATTTCACAAACATGAATGCTACATAATTATAATTATACAATTGAACAAATATGTTTAAAATATAATACCATTATAGAGAGCTACATTTTCTTCCAAACCTGCCTCTATATTCTATTGATATATATATAATATTAGTAGACTGGTTCATAAGATTGATTACAAAAACTACAAATAAAATCTATCACTACCAAAATAACATTTTATTATTATTATAGTATTCATATTATATATTTATATTGCAAGGGAGCTAATATAATTTGATTGGCTTTATTTTACCTAAATATAAAAAATCTCATGGAAAGACTCGTCAATATATAAAGCTTATGTGACGTTAAAATAATCAAAGAACGAGCGTGGTCCTGGTGAATATCGTGTAAATCGAAAGGATTGGAACACCTATCTCCCTTAGAGCCGTGCTGTTATTGTCGATTTTACGCGGTAGCATATTTTTCCAGTGGTTTTTTTAAATGGTTAGTAGTTTTTTGTCTACAATTTCACCATGGTTAAAATTAAATAAATGAGCACGTTTTATTTCATTACTGCTCATATTGTCAATTCGCCCATGTGTGTACCAACGAAATTTATCCAACATAGGCTAAATTATAGTATTATTTATTTGCAGTCTAGAAACAAGCCCTTGTATTTAAGTCATAAATTTCATAGCGACCATAAGTAGAAAAACTCTATTAATCAATTGATTGATTATTTTAAATAATAAAAACCCATTTTTTAGTACTTATTTCATACAATATATTTTTTGATCAGGACTGGTTTCGCTCATCACGAGTTTTATCAACTTCAGTTGATCAGTCGATAATGTCTTTCATATGTACCTATCAGTTGTCTATCATTATGTGTATCTATCAGTTGATAATGCTCGTGACGAGAGAAACCGGTCATAATCAAAAAATATATTCTGGAAATAACTAATAAAAAATGTGTCTTTATTATTTAAAATATAATGTATTTCCATCAAGATGTGACAGTCAACACCATAAAAGTGATTAATTATAAATGTGTATTTTTAATGAATATTTGACGGCCATTTGATTTTTTTTTATCGAGAAGACCTTAAGTGATTTTATTGAAATTCTTTCGGAATCTTAGAAATCTGATACAAAGACAAATTACTTTTCTAATTTGAACAAGTAATCTTTTGAATATATCGTTAATGTATTTTAAAGAATATTACTTAAGACAAAAATGTTTATGGTTAGACTCCGAACATATTTACAATGAGATGTGAAAGATGCTTGATTTAAAGTCAATTTGCGTTCCACGAATACTATGTGTGCACGCGCGTCATAAACGCCAAGCTTTCTTAAAAATACCATCAAATTCAGCTGGCTGGCGATTTTGGAAGCATTATAAAAGAAGCAATAAAATATGCGAAAGTCGACAGCAGCGCAAAATTGCAGCGAACGCCGGCCTTTAAAAATTCATGTATCAAAAAAGGATTTTCGTACGGCTAGATGCGAAGGTATCCCGTGGAGATATTATGTAATGCTGGCAGACCGAGAGACGGATTTGTGTGGAAATATCAATATAATTCCTAGCGTTTTGTGCGGCAGTGTAACCTGCGCTTGCCTCCCAATCTAATCTATGAAGCTTAAACGGGAAAGGATGAAAAGCGCGCTTTGAAAGAGACTTTTTAGCGGATCGAAAAAGTTCTCTATTTCTATGTAATTTATACGGATCAGATAATTGAAATTCATGCACGTATATTTTTCTATTTTATTTTTGTGTACATGTATAATTCTAGTCGGTATGTTATATAGGCGAGTGGTCAAAGTTCTTGCGCGTTTTTTCAATTCGATTGCGTGATCGGTGTTCAACTCCACGTATAGTTAGCTTAAAACATTGATTGCTTAATTGATTTATGAGCATGCATTAATTTGTGGTTTATGTCTTCATTCTCATTTTGAGCTGGCGTTAATCGTGAGAAATTTTTGTGGTATAAATATGGAAACTTACATTATTTCACTGTTTATTTTTTTGTCGGTTATTTGAAAGCCGACCAAAAAAAATGCTTTGACCTTGCATTTTTTTATTTTAGAACCAGTATTTTTAGCCATAAATAATTTACAAATCGAAAATATTTTTCTCTTTACAAATTGATATAGGTGCGACCTTACCGTATCCTAAAAATGTGTATTCCCTTTGCGGATGTTCCTGAGTTATAAATAAAATCGCTTTCTAGTCGATATAAAGGAAACGATAAATAATTTGTATGTAGGGGCAAATACAGGCCTTGCAAGGGGAAGGAACTAGTTGCTACCAATGACAATAACGTGCAAGAACATTATTTATTTCTTTGTATGCATTTCAGGAATGATCGTTCAAAGATACGGAAGAAAAGCAAAGTTATTACTTTAATATATGCGAGAGTTATGAAAGTTTTATTTTCTCTGAATAATGTATCATATCTTCTTAATAGTAAATAGCCTGTCGTCAACCATTGGTTGAAGATTAACAAATATATTTTTAGCTTGAAATATCACAATAAACTTTTCTCTACGTTTTTTTTTCGTTAAAATACATTTGTTAACACCCAGAATACACGTGAAATTTTTGAATGTTAAAAAAGCTATTGATGTCAGTTGTTAAACGTTCCTTTGCAGATATAATATGTATTTATAGATGTGGTCATGAATAGCCGATTTAAAAAAAGAAAAGAAATGGAAAGAGATATATTATTACAATTCAAAACCTTGTCTACCTATGACCAGAGATTCAATAAAATGGTAATAAAAACTTTTACAAGTGATTATTTCATGATGAAAAAATACCAATGTATAAGTTCTTGAAAACTTATTAGATAAATAGTTGATAGCTATTTCAATAAATCAATTTTTTTAGAACTAAAATACATTACAATTTTTCACTGTGTTATAATGGATTTCTACCAAGTAAATGCAAATTCAACAAATAAAATATATACAATATATTAAATTCGTTTTCTTTAATTCTATGTATAGCGTTCGCGGGGTTAGAGAAAGCGTATCAATTTTTTTCTAGCCGGAATCAATAATTTATTTTTATTTTATTTGATAAACATATGCAGGATTAAAAGAATTGGATTTCAAAGATTAATATTAAATTATTGTTTATAATATTCATTGTATCTAATTTTCTTAAAAGCTAGTATTTAATTAGCTTAGTTAATATAATGTGAAATTTTCAGCTCGTAAATTGTAATGGAAACTTGAATAAAGCGACTGCAATTAAAGGTTAATATATTAGTGGTGTAACTAATAAAGGTGATACTATTTCTATTATTCAAATTGTATATATACCTAGAGATATTGTGTTTACAATTCTCTTTTGAAAAGATCATAAGAGTGTGAGAAAATCCTTAAGTCTACGAACACTTCGACAAATATGAAAAAAGTCTAATATCATCAGACTCATCACCAAACCTGCATATAAAAGTAGGAGATAGGAAACCAAGCTGTAAATGCCATAACATGTAACATATTTCGATATAAAAAGCGTCGAGCGGCCGAAACCTAATATCGAAATAACATCGACCCAAAAGTTAGTCGGTTTGATTTATTCGTCGAAAAAGTTTCCGATAAAAGTTTTCTACCCTTCCGCGATCCAGTCGTGCTTTCCAGAAGATGATGAATGTGTATTTTATATGTTATTCCCGAGAGATTCATAAATAAACAATTCACCCTTTTTTAAAGAAAACTTTACAAGTTTATGAAGCGTTCAATATATTTTATACAGAAGTAAACTTTAACTTTAAAAGAACGTTTAGTTATTGATTTCAAAATAAATACAGAAGAACTTGGATCACATAAATATTACTTGTATGCTACGGGGAAAGAGTTAAGAGTTTTTCATGAGTTCCATTTATTCAAACGACGCAGAAAGAAAATTTGAAGGCACTGGTTTAATGTGTAGTTAATAAAAAAACTTTAACTCTACAGCTTACGTCAAATAGAGAATGAGTTAGTATTAAAATCTTGAATACAATATATGTTGGAATATTATTTCTCTAACACATATTAACTGATGGATACGCATAATAAGAAGCACGTTATAATTATTGTTGATCTATAAAATACAAAAAAAAAACTAATGAGTTATTATCGCGATATTTTTTAATGAATCTATAAAACTGTGTTCTCTATACAGTGATCAAGTAATTCTGCTACTAGACTTGACTGTTAATATAATGGCACCCGAGACGTATTATTTTAATGTAATTTTATCGCATTATAGTTCTTCGATAATCTTGATATAGAGAAAAAATAGTGCAGAACCATTTGAAAATTGACATAGGGTTTCCAGTAACGCTCATTGCACAACATTTCTATTTAAGTTTTGTAATTAATTTTTCAGGAGAAAAATCATATTTTTTGCGTGGGTTGGTAGGTTTGCTTATTATGACCGTGCGTAGGACGTGTAAATGCGTGTTTATATTTCCGAATAAAGTTAACGTAAAATAATATAACATGTTTTATTAAAACTTCATTAAATATGGCTTAGTCTAGGAGTAAGGTTTGGCTGGATGCTTAAACTAAATATTTATGATATTTTTTCAAAATAATGATGAATTTTGATAACACTTACATGCGACTTCTACATGGGCAGGTTGACTTCGAATTTGACCACGACCTGTCCATGCGATGCAATCACAGCGAAACCGCTCCTTGCCGAAGTATTCTTCCACCTGGTTCCTTGTTATGTTGCAGTCAGCTTCAACTATTCTCACTCCATTTTGAGGGTCTACGAATTCTAACTGATCAGGACAGGACCAACGAAGACCGTTGCACTTGAAAAATACCTGCAGTAAAAAATGATTGGCTTAATGATATTCTTATTATGACTTAAGATCTGCTTCTTATTTTATAAAAATGCCAGATAGGAATTTACATATTTCCAACGTATTCCTTTATACGTGGTGATATAACTTAGAATACAAAAGATAATCATATAAGATGTGATTATCTGTGATTTGAACGTAAAGTATTATATTATATTTGCAGTAAAAAAATATTTTAAAGCTAAATAAATAAAATAGCTAACGTACAAAATGTTACTATTTACACCAAACAAATATTCTCAAGAATATTTTAAATAATAAAAACACATTTTTTTTGTACTTATTTCCACAATATATTTTTTGATCAGGACCGGTCCTGATCAAAAAATATATTGTGGAAATAAGTACTAAAAAAATGTGTTTTTATTATTTAAAATATCATGCCTTTCCATCAAGAAGTGACAGTTAACACCTTAAAAAAAATATATATTCACAAGAAGTTATTTAATTTCAATGACATTTAAATACTTAAGAGTGGTAAATAAAGAATACATAATTTGGTAAAAATATTAACTTAAATATCAAATTATATTTTACAACATTTAGGAAACAGTTTGAATCGTTCAAATTAATTAAAAATGATTAACAAGCGGTTACAATTATATTATTATTTACCTGTAATGCATTTGCAGCTCTGCATTGCAATGTTGCGGGTTTATTTTTTATTACAAATGCATCTTTGGGTTCCAAAAGAAACATTGGAAGATTGTCAGCGTTTGGCTGAAGCAGATGATCAGATCCTACGGGACCTAATAGGCCATGAGAGTCCGTGTCTTCCCCAGGTTCCAAATCAGTATGATCAATATCGTGATGTTTTCCCCCTGAAGGCTTTCCCGAGTCGTAATGGTCATATTCATGATCAAGATCATCCAAGTGGTCCTTATCGGTTTCTGGAATTGGTGGTTTATGATTCGGGTTGTATGGATCATACGGCTCAGGGATTATGTCATCATGATTTTTGGATTCCTTCGAATCGTTCTCCGAACTCTTGTGACTACTTTTATCTTTGTTGTTTGTATGCGCAGATTTTGAGTGAATCTTATCCATCGAAGGAAAGTGTTCGGATAATAGTTCACCTGAAAAAATATTCAAAAAGATTTCTTAAAAAATGAACACTATACGTTTGTAAAATTGACAGTTAAAAATGAAAAATATTTTTACAAAGAAAAATCTTAATAAAATTAGCTATGGCTTATATAAAAACAGCAAATACAAAACCCGCCATCAATAATATAAATTAATTTGAGCACTTGATAAAAATGCTTATTTTGTTTATTATTCGTAATAAACAACACGGTTCGTTATTCTATCACATATTTATTTCCAGTATATATAATACATGGAAAAAAATATATGATGAATTACTAATATGCAAACAACGTGTCTCTCTTTTCTACGCACCTTTTAGCAAAAGTGTCCTCCCGCCTTTGATTAAGTGATTATTATGACATTTAAATAATAAAAAAATAGATGTTTAGGGATGATAAATAAGGAAGAAACACTTGTTACTTGCTTATTTAATACACACAGCGAGAAGAATATCTGAATGATCGAGGAATTTATTTATTCCGCAAAGTAATAGAAATGTTAAACTATATAAATTAAATTTATGACTTCGTATTAATAGGAAATTCATAATCGTGAATCATTTTTAACTTAAAATTCTGAATATTGGTTTGGCTATAAAACATAAGTTACTTTAAAATTGAAAATATTCATAATATGTAAATAAGGTGTAAATTCAATTCCACTGTTATTTATAGTCAGAATTTATAATATTTACTCTCATATATTTAATTTAACATTCGATTTACAATTTCATTATGACAGGCTGTATCAAAAAATAAAGTGAACGATGAAGGAACAGTAGGTATTTAAAAAAAAACCTTAAATATAATAGAAAAAAAATATGCCAGCATATCATTTTTCGAATGATGGCTTTTCAAATAATATCTTCAGAGTGGAAATATTTCCTTCTTTTTTGCTGTAGCATGATTGGAAATGTTGTGCGGACATCAAAGTGGGTTTTTAACTATTGGCCCGTATGAAAATGTATGGGATTAACCCAGAAGGATGCACGAGGGTACGTCGAATAGATGAACATTATATTGGAGTCCAACCCCAAAGGGCCATGCGGTTCAATTATGTTCTACATCTATCGAAATATCATATCAGTTCCATGTTCCATTCATACTGGCGGAACCGCCTATCTATATTACAAGCACATCCCGTTATGTGTTATATAATACAGAACGAGGGTCGAATGCGGAAATCATTTAAATAAACGTGTCGTAAAGATTTTTTTTGAAATAGTAAAAAATACAATACAATAAATATTTTGCAAATTTGGGGTTTGAAGCAATAAAATGATATAATTGACAAGCTTCTTTATTTAGTAAATTTATAAAAAAAATAATTACATATTTATTGTTTTGACAAAAGTTAGTTAGCTCAACTATTATATGTTTGATTATGACTGCCTTGCGTGCATCCAATTCATTTTAATTTTCTTAAGCCTCTCAGAAAGTTATAATCAAATACGAATTTAATTAAACTTCACTTGTTTTACATTGGTAACTCCCACTTTACCAAAATCGTTGATTATTTAAATTAATTATTTAATTATTTTAATAAACTATTTTTTAATCATTCTCTTTCGTCTTATTATGTCAAAACTTAAAATGCTTCGCTAAAAAATTGTATTGGATCAAGATTAAATAAGTATATTTCTATTGTGAAAATATTGACTGTTTTAGTTAATGTTATTTTATGTGTGACACTTTTTTGTGAAATTTTGTCAAAAGTGCAGGTTCGCTTAATACGTAAGTTATATTCTAATACGCATCCGCAATAAGTGCTTGAAATTGAAACCGATTGTATTGTATTGAAAATATTTAAAATTTTCCTCAGTCACCTCACGATGAGATAATGCTCAATAATATAAAAAAAATATTTTAGCTTTAATCACATTTCACAGTTATCAAAAAATGGATGTAAATATTATAGAAAAAAAAGATAACAAGCAGACATATGTTGATTAATTTTGATTAAAAGTTTTTCATATGCTGGAGATACTTTCAGCAATGAATGAAAATTTAATACGTTCTCATTTATGTTTATAGTAAATTTATGCCCTAACATTTTATCGAATAACAAATATATTTTTAACTGAAATAAAACAGATTCAGACATTCCTTGTACTTAAGTACGTCAAATAAAATAATGACATCTCATAAATGCCTTAAATTATCGTTAAAAAGCATATTTGTTTTTTTTATTGCTTATTACGGTTAAGCGTAAAAAAGCAGAAAAGACATTTTTTTACAGATATATCGTGTTTATTGTTAAAAGTAACTGTGGATCATGGGTTTTGGTATAAATAAAATATTATATGATATAATATGGAAAACAATCTTGCATTTATCATCAAATAATATAAGTGCACTTTGACTAACTACCGTAAATTATGTGATGCACATTTTCTGGTTCTCTTGAATAGCCAAGAGGGCATGTCATATTCACCTTTGAGATAAAGCGGTCGTTTCAACTGAAACGTGGTTTAATGCAGTCCATACATCATCCGTTATTTAAAAAAGAACGTTTCATTAAAAGAGAAATCTCACAAGTGCATTTTGTTTGCAAAAAATAAGTACATATATTAACCGCTAATTTTACAGTCGTCTATATTTGTTTCTTGAAGCTTACTTGTTTGTATGCGATTAATTAAGTTAACATACAGACCCGATTGTTGAATTTTGCCAAAACAAAGAAGTGTGCAAGTTTATCTCATTACAAATGTTTATAAACATCAATTATTTTTGAACTTTATAGCGGATTGAATTTATAATTTGGATCGAATTATTATTTCAATTTAACTTGTTAATCATTTTGTACACAGATAATAATTGTACCCCGAGACGATATATAGAGAATTTAAAATTAAGGTACCGCAGATTTTGAAACTACACCATTCGTTTATCTATAAACCGAAATCTTTTTTTATATAGAACAAGTTTTTTATAAGAAAGAGATTTTTTTATTGTAGTAAGTGGAATAAAATTAAGAAAATACTAAGTAAAATTCTTAGAGAAAATATATAAAAAATCTTAGTAATAACCATATCATGGATCTGACTTAGATATTAATCAATTCTTATCGTAATGATATCGTGTGTTATATGTGTATATGCGTCTATATTCAAATCGCCTTTTCCAGCGTAATAATAGTTATGGAAATCTATATATTTTTGGTAACCCATATTCTATTGTTAAATTATTATGTAATGCTGCAGGTAAAGTAACTCATAAACAATCTTAATATTGTATTAGAGTAGCTAGTATTTTATTTGGACATATTGAAATGAACACCGGGTATAAATTAAAATACATAATTTCTTATATGGGGTTACCCGAAATATGTAAAAGTATAATAATAAATATATAAGTAATTTCATTTATTTAAAAAAAATTAATACATTTTTTTCAAATATTAATAAATGAACGAAGCTTAATTTATTTGAGAATTTAACTATTAACTCTCGGTGTCTAATGAAAAGCTAATTTTTTAATGAAAAATAATTACTTAGTCATGACTTAGCAATATTTCGTGAATGTAAAATAATTACTTTCCTACTGGAGAAACTATCCTCGTGTAAATGAATTATTGTGGACGAAGGCATCTTTGTGAGCGAAAGGTCATTACTGTACTCAAATAAAATTGTACGTAGTCTGTCAAAAGACTATTAAACATCTAGAAAATAAAACCTTTGATTTTCGAAGTTTAACTTTCAAATAGCCCATAGAAGTGAACGTGTATATTTCTCACATACATGATATTTCACAAACAAAGTGTTCGAAAGATCATTTAATTAAGTATATATTTTTTTATATAATATATGAGTGGCTTATATTATATTTGTATTTTTTTAAATAACGCAAAGTCTCATTTTTGGCCATGATCTTCCAACTACGCGTGCTATATGACCATATTTTATATGCGTGTTATATGCTTATTAATCTATCGTGTGAAATCGACAATACAAGTAAATCGATTTTCTCTAACGTTATTTAACGAATTAAAAATAATAATCGATACTTAATAATAGTTAGTATTTGACAAAAATCTACAGAAAATATACATACAACATATGAGACAAAGTTGTCAACTAAAATATGTAAATCTGTTATAAAGAGTTTATTCCTTTTGAAATTAGCAGTAAATACGAAATAATAAAAGGTATGAAACCATATTTTTATATGGGATATATTGTATAATATGTAAAACGTAGCTGCAGTCTTCCACTATTATATCTATAGGAATTCTTGTGTAGAAACGAAGATGGTGTAACTAGCTGCCATAAAAATATGCATACACTTGTCTATCCTTGCATAAAATTTCCTTTAGATAATTTCAAAATTTCAAAGGACTGTGCATCTTATGGGAAAAGGAATAGCGCGGAAAGTTGTCTGGACTCGGCGCGCATGGCTAATAATTATTTTTAGTTTCGCCTTGAGGAGCATTCATTATCTTTGATCTTTCCGTAAAGGAAAATTAAACATGTTCTTCATTAGTGTCGGAAGCACGTTTTGTAAATCCTTAACTAATTTTTTCACGGTCCAAATTGCTCGGAAAGTCTATATAGATTCATAAAATAGCGTTTGATTAATATTGTTTATATAGCCGCGATTCAAAAGATATTTGAAATTGAATTCAATTAATAAATGTTTTAGAATTTAGGCTTGGCATTCACTTTTCTAATAATTTTCCATAAATGAACTAATCGTGAAATTGAATATAAACAGTTTTTAATTACTAGCATATGAATAAATTTGATTTGAATAAGAAAGATGTGAAAGGACAGAAAGTGAAACACCGTTCATAAATTTTCGAACAAAGAAAATAATATTTTTTATTAAGTCACTAGCAGTGCCAAGTAACTATAGTTGAAAGTGATTGTTTCATGCCAGAATTGGGTGCATATTATGATAGTACGCTAGCCATTTAGAATTATTTACGAACGCATTGATTAAATTTGGTATGAGAACGCTTAACAATTCGCGTTCAGCCGAAAATAAAATTGAAGTATTTAATCTGTGATGTACTCTTTCATATTGTTTTTTTTTTGCATTCATTTTGCCATATTTTGAAGATACTTAGTGTTTTGTTATTGTATAGAGCATGGGATGAAGTTATCATACATTTTAAGAAAGTGAACTACAACTAATACTGTGAAACCAAATCAAATGAAATTTTGGAATTAATTTGTCAGAATATTTTTTTTAATGTGTATTGTGATATTTGGAATATGATTGTTTTTTATTTTAAAGCTAATACTCAATATCATATTAATATTTTTTGATCATACCTATTATCAAAGGTTAAGAAATGATTAATAATACATAATTAGAAAAAAATTATTATTTAATAGGTTAAATTAGCACAACAATTCAGAGTGTGGAATGGTACTGAGTTTGAATTGTAATATTTTTAATTATCAAATATAATTTTATGTTCATTGAAATTCTAATTTGGAGAGATTTTTATTTAAGAATGAATTTTATTTCAAACACAGTTATTGTATAAAATAACTTAGATGAAGAGTAACAAGGAATACCAAATAAAATTCAACCTAAAGTTTTTAATGAGCTATCACAGTTTGAGTTTCAATATATTGTATGCACAGCGGTCAGTTGTAGTGTTTGAAAACATTTTGCCCGATGAAATATCGCCATTATAAATATAATTCCGCAAAAATCCTTTGATCCTGGTCCAAATGCGTGTCGAAAGGTACAAAGCTTCGCGCAATGTATGGCGATGAAAGGTTTTGTCAACGACCAACAACCAAGCGTCGACCGTTTTTGGCGTCACGACGCATTCGCATACGACACAAATAATAAATATACGATATTAAACTGGAATTACATTATAAAGTTTCTTTTTCTATCAATAAATATTGAATGATCAAAAACGAACTAAAAACGATAATATTCAAATAACTATATATACCGATGAATAATTGATATAAGTCTTCAACATCTCTGGCTTAAACTAAAATAACTATTCACTTTTAAGGTGTTAACTGTCACTTCAAGGTGAAAAGGCATGATATTTCAAATAATAAAACACAGTTTTAAGGAATTTTTTTCCTTCTTGTATTTTTTGATCAGGATCGGTTTCGCTCATTCGCGAGCATTATCGCGATGATGACGTCCCGATCAAAAAATATATTGTGGAAATAAGTATTAAAAAATGTGTTTTTATTATTTCAAATAAAATAACTATTGTTATTAATATATGTTACTAATAAGTAATAATTTTTTTTTTTTGAATTTATGTTAAATCAGTAAACGATTTTTATTTATAATAAATTATCACCACTTAAATGCATAGAGTTCCTCTTCTGCTATCATTGTAAATATTTTTTATTTGTAACAACTTACGGAAAATTGATCTTGAAAATCTGAATTATTCTACGGTTATTTTTATATTGATTTGATGAGCAGTCGTTATAAACGTACCAGTGATTTGAAAAATCAACAATGAAGTAAAATAGACGCTTTTTCTCATTTATATTTAGTGGTGATGTCAAAATGTTAATATTCTAAATATAAAACCTTTGGCAATGTTACAGTAGTCTATATTATAAACCAGTATCTATTCTTATGCTTTCCACTAAAAGTTCAGAGAATTGGCGTTGAAACGAACCCTTCGTCGCGACGCCCCGAGGTGTCGTTTGTCGACAGTCGAAAGTGATTTCGCATTTTGGAAATTTTTGGTAATTGTAATGATAAATTATTAAAAAATAATATCACAATGTTTGAATATTAGAAAATCATCTGTTTAATTTTAAGCATAAAATATCATCTCGAAAATCTTATAGAAAATTTTGAAGGTAAACATAAAATGCTGTGCTGTTAAATGAAACTAATTTAATATTTTTTTGTGTACAATGTGCGACCATTGTTCAAAACATTGTATAAATGGTATAGAGGCAAATTTTCTATTCAATATAACATTGTTTTTGTTGTTCTTAATTGTATCCATGATGAAATAACAATGAACGAAACATATAAGTTAATAATTATGGAAAATATACTTGTTTATTTATGCCAAACAAAATTAATTAACTTGATATTAGAAAGTAAAGATTATTTCAGAATTTCAGAAATTATCGAATATAATCGTAGTTGGAAAGATATCGTATGATGAAAAGATTTATATGATATATTATAAAGAATTTTACAAATATTGTTGTTTGCTGAAACGTCAATTTATAAAAAGCGAAAATTACCTAATATAAATTTATTTCTGTAGAAAGAACAAGAAATGAGAAAATGTTGAAAATTATATCTAAAACTTCATAGCCTGTCTTCCTAAATAATGTTTTACAATCATATAAAACCACGGTCATAATATTATAGAAAATACAAACACGTATAGGAATGCTACAAAGAAAAATATTTTTTTGTACACAGTGTGAAATTTTATGTAAGTCAGAGATATTGATAAACTTTTGTCAATTAATAATTATCAAATCGTGATATTCTAAGAATAATTGACTTACGCATATTATTACTTATGCACATTATTTCATGTATGATTATTTTGATAATCATGTATCATCAACTTTATGTTGTTTATTTACATCTAAGCGACATGCATATTAGAAATTCTAACCATCTGGCTTTACGGTCAAAGCCACAAATCCGCATATCGTAGCGCGATCCCAGAATAATTAAGGCTACGAAAAATAAACAAAATTCTAAATTTATTTTTATGGCAAATCACATGTGTTCCCTCACCCTAAATATAAACCAATGAAACAATGTGGCCGAGGGACATTTTATTTTTAGAATATTTCGGCAAAAATCCAAAGACTTCCCTGAAAGTTATCCTATCTCACCAAATGTGGTAAAGGTTTGTATCCCAAAGCAAAACCGCGACGGTCCTAATTAATATTTAATGACTATATTGGAGGGTTTTCGATGTTAGAGTCAAGATTTTATTATTTATGTATAAACATATTTTTTATTGATGTGACAAAATAAGCTTATTTCTCAATAAATAAGTTTAACTGATATTCCTTTGATTTTGAAAATTATTTATCTGCAGCGATTCACGCCACACTGAACATTATATATTCTTTATAATTGAATAATCCAATCAGTCACGTTCAAGCTTTTTTTATTCGGGCTAGCGAATGGTAAATTAGGAACCAGATAAAACAGAAAGTCAACAAAAAATAAAATGTATAATAGTTATCTGGAATCAATTTTACATGTTGATAAATTAAATATTCATTTGACATTTAATATATAGTGTTGATTAATTTGGAATTTACTGGGTAGGACTCCATTATAACACGGTGGAAAAATAGCAATAGCATTATAGCAGGTGAATAATTAAATGTATTTTAGTTCTACAAAAATTATAAGATATATTTTGATAGTTGTTTCGGCTCACCACCTAGTCAGAACTATGTTTAAGCATACATTTACGTATCTATAAAATAAACATATAGTGGTATAGAAAAGGTACACAATGAATCGTCTCTCCTGTTCTAACATCCTAATTTTATATAGATTTAAAAAATACATTGAGGTTTCCCATTTATTTACTATCGAATAATAACTCTTTTAACGTAGTTAAAAATATTTTAAAAATTGCTGTAAGTCATGGGAATCATACATTGTTTTGCCAGGAAATACTAGACATAAATAGAACAAAGCTAAATATAAAAAGTGTAACAAAACTGAACTAACAAGTTAACTTAAGCGAAAATAAGAAAGGTTATCATTTATACATTTACAGCTCTCAGTACTTTTACATCAATCATTATTCTAAATAATTAAATCTTTTTTAATAATATGTCATATGATTATTAATTACACCAGAACCAATCACTTTTATCAGTAACTATCTCTATGAAACTATTTTTGCCAAGACGTTTTCATGGTTTTATGGCCACCTTTAATTGTAAAGTTTTGTATTTTGCAATTTTTACTGCCTAACCGTTCCAATTAATGTTAAACGTCCAACAAACGTTACTAAAATAAGTCAGAATTTAAATAAATTCATTTTTCAATTCAAAGTTCAATAGCACTTTTTCTTTATTCTGCTTACCTCTTTATTAACAATATAGAATACTTATTACTTTCAGTTGAAGTGCATCTGTAGCATGACGAAGCACGGGTCTGGTGACATATGACACAAGATATGAAAAATTTGAAAATATAAATGATCCTGATTTCAATTTATTATGTAAAATTAAAATTAAGAAAATCAAAATGATTCTTATACTTGCGGAAATAAAAAATCATCATTTATTTTTTCCATGTCCAGTGATTTGATACGCTATCAATAGAAAGAACATAAATCGGAATAGAGGCGACAACATTTGGCTCATTCGCATAGCCTCGCTGGACGTTTTAGTTAATGAAGGGCGACGCCTTTATCGTGTCTGTCACTCTTCAGTAGGATCAAAACGCCCTGAAGTGAAAGCAACTTGACGAAAGTAACCTACCTATACCGTACACATTTACTTACTTGACTTTATGCTTACTCTGATGTATGGAAATGGAATGCTTTGAGAAACCCACACCGTTGACATTTTCCTTCATTCAGACGTTAATTCGGCGGGAGTTCGAAGAAATTTATCAGGATATTTACTTCACATTTATCAATTCAATCGAAGAAGGATTCAGAGAAATTTATTCCTTATAAGCATATCTAATCCTTGAAACGATTATTATGTTTATATGATAAGGAATTAATAGTAAAGATAATTACTTGAAATTATTTAAAAACGCGTGAAAGAAATGCTTTGGAACGATATGACGTCCTTTGACTATTATTTCAAATAATACTCCTGTTTAATTCGGTGCAAAGGCTATGCTCTCAAGATATGTGGAATTATAAGCATAAATTATTTTGCTAATTGATTTTTTTATATTAAGTTATTATTATTTTTATCATCAAGCATAGGAATTTGTGTTGAATAATATATAATTTTCATAACTATTTTCGCAATGTATTTTATGGTTAGGACCGGTTTTACTCATAAATAATTTGTAGAAATATTATAGTAATACTAAAAATGTGTTTTTATTATTTACAATATGATGTATTTCCATTAGGAAGTGACAGTTAACATCTTAAAAGTACACCCAGTCCTTTTTTTACGCGATATATTGGTTCCAGAAAAAGGCGCGTAAAAAAATCTCATAAAAAAAATGATTTCATGCAATTGCATTATATTTCTTTACACACCCTAAAACATAAATTCGCATAATATCCGATACACTTGTCAACATTTGGCAATCGTATGTGTATTTAAAAAAATGGAATGCTTCACAAAATCAAGTATTAAAAATACACATTTTTTTATTAGCATCGTATATAAATGTCTTCTTTACAACAAATTTGGGGAAATTGCGTAAACACGAGTGAAGCGCGTAAAAAAATGTAGCGCTGCCTTCCAAAAAAATCGCGTATAATCGAATTCGCAAAAAAAAATCGCGTAAAAAAAGGACTGGGTATAAATAAATAATACATTGTATGTATATCTACACAAATATATCAACATGTATGCAAATTGCAATGTGGTCTGATGATAATAACATTAAATGACTTGTTATTACTTTGCTCTCAGAAAGACAATTAAGTCGTATTCTAAGATTTGAAAAAAAGTATTAATCTCAAATACAAAATAAAACTACATGCGAAAGAACAGTCTCGCAGAAAAAAATAATATTTTATTTCACAATGATTTTGTTTAATACTATGTGCATATAAATCAAAATGTTATAGCTACTTTATCATAGTTTAAAAAGTTATTTTTCGCATGGAAAATTTATTGTAGTCAAAAGAATGAATCTGTATTCTAAAAAATAGAACCGGGAAGCACCTGTTACTCGTCTTCAGTAAAAGCATGTCACAAAAGATTGGAGATGAATTCCTCTTGCGGGGAAAGATACGCATTGTGAAAGTAAGTTATTTGACTCGGATGAATATTTTTGTGAGAAAAATATTATTTATTCAGGTGGACTGGCAATTTATAACGCGTTATCGCATATCGTTTACAAGCTAAATTAAAATTTATCGCTTTTGCGAAAACTTTTTACATGTCCAAAATAAACAGTACTGTGAAAAAGGATAGTCGAGATAAATTGCTGTATTATCTTAAAACACATTTTTGATAGAATATTTGCAAACACTTTATTGAAATACTCTAGAACTTCTTTTAGAGTTATGAATTTATGTTTGTAACCTTGAACTACATGTTATTTGTTTTTGGCTTTTGTTTTATGGTCCAGTGGTAAGAGCTTTACATAAGTAACTAGATGGGTCTGGACTCGTGTCCCAAAAAAATCGATATTATTAGATTTGAGAAATAAAAGCCTGTGAAGTCTTATTTCTTTGAGTATATTTCGAGTGACATTTAAATTCATGTTGGCTTATTGATATTTAAGCTAATGAAATATTTACGTTCAGAAAATATTAGTTGATCTTTCAACTTCTGGTCCTGAATCCGATTGGTTAATGCTATTGCGTGATTGTCGCCTACATTATGTCCAAAGTACCCATCCAATACTTCCAAGCATTTTTAGCAGAATCATTTTCTTGATGCTAAGACCCTTCAGTTAATTTAGTAAATATTTATAATCTACAGATGATGTAACAAATGAAAAAATGGCAAATGAAATTTTTTGTCCATCTCACCTCTTCGACCATGTCCTTAGCCCATACTTATATTATAACTGACTAGATGCCAACGATCAGTTAATATCACTGTCATGGAAACTTATGGCTTAATAAATATCATAGAAAGTCTATAGTCAAAGTAAAAGGAAATTGTGAAGTGTACTTAAGAAATAAAAACAAAATCGTTTTATTTTAAGAAAATAGTAGAAAATTATTTATACCTTCTTCATCATCTGCAGGGTCAGCTGCTTTACCCAAAGCAATCAATAGGGCAAACCCTAATAGAAGAGCCCACCGCATGTTTTCAGTTCTTTGCCACATAAGCTTGTGGACAAATACTGATCAGGAATACATAAAAAACAAACTTATCACTGTTAGCATCGTAGAACTTTTATTTTATGATAAGCAAATGTGTGATAGAACGATATATCGTTTTTTATTTTTTTATACAAAATTTAAACTCGACATATGTCAAAACAGCTCTTAGATTACAGTTTATTTGTTTATTGTATATTAATTACTTAATATATATTTTATCACACTATTTCACATTCATGCCTTTTGATGAACCTGAAAAAGAAAAAAAATATTATTATTTGGATGATAGTTAAAAAAAAATTGTATTTAATCTACAGAATTATAAGCTTAAGTATCATATAAATTTGGCTAAGTGGTAATACTTATGTTTCGAATCTCAAACGAATGATTTCATATTCTTGTTATTAAGCAATTTCTGTGTCATTGTTTATCTAAAAGTATTTAAAAGACACCCACACCTGTTTATGGCAAAAAAGAAAAAAAAATAAAGTAACATGTAATATAATTACATTTACATATATTTTCACTATATTATAGTGATGTGGCAATTGGGTGCATATAGCCACAAAACGTGGGAGCATCCATAGACTGATGAAATTATAATTATTGAATTCGTGTTATAAAAATGAATTCAATGCATTTTAAAATATCTACACCAGAAAAGGACGAGCTAGAAAATTGTTGACACTTATTCCACCGCTGGCCGTAAAATCATTGGCCGGTTAAATACTGTACTTGTCATTCATAGCATATTTCAGAGAAGAGACGTTTTAAAATCTTATGACACATAAAAAGAAAAACGTTAAAATTTTTGGTATGAATAAACGTTTATTGCATTTTTGATTTTGAGATTTTTTATTTACTCAATTTGATATTTATCAAGTATTTTGAAAAGATTCAGTTTAGTCGTGTAAATAAAATAAAATATCTATTGACATTATAATGAAGAATAACAAGTGAACTTGAAAATAACAAGTGAACTTGAAAATAAGCGAAAAGAGCGTTGCAACTTGAACAACAATAGTTTTTCAATCGCATTTTTAGAAGCAAACAGGTGTATCAAATCAGTCCAATCTTGTTATTGTTATCTACAAAAACAGTTTATCATAAATAGCTTTTTAACGCCGCTAACAAACTAGCATGCTAACTAAATTATTATCAAGTTTTGTGTGTATGTATTTACTTTTTATTGAAACGCTTCCGACACTAATCACGAGGTGGCGACCTGAATCACTTTTCCCAAACACAAAATGTCTGTGGTCACGCGACAAATATCACGACATCCCACAAATAATTCGTCGCACGCAAGTATTTATTTACGGTTAACACGTTTTGAGACGCTAAAGATTTTTGATAGAATATTCACAATTTGTCAATTATCTGACACGTTTGATAAAACGCCAATGAATTGAAGACAGTTCGGCAGGGTATGTATGGTTGTTCCATGATATATTATATTAAATAATATAAAGACATTTTACTATAAATAAATTTACAAATTATATTTTGGTAGATAATCTTTCGATAAACTTAAATGCCACAGGACTCACAGTTCTATGCAAACTCAATCCAATACAGAATTTATTTAAATTTTAGCTATCAATTTGTCGTGGAAAAGTATTGGATTTATAATAACAAAACAAATTGTCTTTTTTTCCATCAAACTTTTTCATTTTGAAACATTGTATTGTAAACATTGTGAAATATTGTTGAAACAAATACTGAACATTGTTATACATTATATATATCAAAAATTATTATCCAGACCCTCGTGTCAACCTTTCTGGAACCTGAATACGGGACCATCTGATCGATAGGGGCTAGAGAGGGTGAAAAATAATATGTATTTAATTTACTGCGTGTGACGTTTAAAAAGTCGTGCAGAAAAATAAAATGCATAATTGCGAATGTTATTGCTTTTTTTGAATAAGATGAACTGACCTAAGGTAAGAAGACATTCATCCCTTATATTTTCCACCCTTACTAGCACAAAGCTTTTTCTTATACTGACTATTTTCTGTGGTTATACCTTATCATTGAAAGTCATATGTCAGTTTTTTTTCTGTCGGTGAAATGTGTATAACGTCTACATATCGCAGTCGAGAATGGGGCTGCTTTATGAATTTCAGATGTCGGGGGGTGAACTGTGAATAGTGAATGCGAAGCAAGCTGGTTGAAGTTACAGGGGAATAAAAGGAAGCCATAAGCGTGCGCTAAGAAATGAACGGTATACTCATAAGCACAATGTAAACTTAACGACATTTCTTAAGACCGTATTATTACCTGGGGTTTCAGGAGTTCCATATAAGAAGGTAAATTATTAACAGTAAGGAAATGCATTCGATTTTTTAAATTGTTAAATGTTATGTTAACGGAAAGTAAAAATTATTAATAAGACTTCGAGTGATTTTTTTGATGATCCAAAATAAAGTAAATCATACGTTTCGCATCTTAAATATAGTATAGCATCAAAATTATCTATTAAGAAACATATCCATTCAATCATCAGTCATATAATATATTATTTTTAAAGTACTGTTTGAAGAAATGCCGAAACCTGCTTCGTAATGCGAATTAATTTTGATAACAACTCTGCAAAAATTATCATGTTTATTTAGCAATCGCTGATATTTTATTGAATAAATGATTATTACTAAAAAAAAAAATAGTCCTGCCAACTATGTGTCTTGATTCATATATGTAACTGACCGTCTATAAAGCACATCCACATACAATTTTTCTCCCTCTATCGACGAATCGTCTTACGTAAAGCGCGTTGAGCTTCATTGTCACAAAGTTATTAATTATTTTGAATAAATATATTGGATATAAATGCTTGATTTACTGTTAAATTCTAGCTCATAGCACGCATGCGTTTTGAAAAGGCAGGTTATATTAAAAATGTTAATTCTTCTTAATACTTGTTGCGGGTGTGACTGTAAAGATTCAATAAATGAGGGAGGAATACCAGACAATATAAGCAACAAAACACTTGGGAATCCCTCCTAACTTTATTGCAGCGCATGCGCTGGAAAACCTCATTAATGCAGGAGTTTCATTTCAAGTATGAAAAACAAATATGTTAAGCTAAACTAACCGCCCAACTTTCACTCCAGTCTGCCACGGTTTATTGAAATTTTTAATCTGGGCAGTCGCTCGCCAGTAGCCAGTTTGTTCGGGCAGTAAGCCGTTAACGTGACAGATGGGCCAACAAAAACTCCACTTACCATTATCCGCGGGGCCAATCTCGCAGGATTTCAAAGCATACCGTTAAAAACGTATACATTTAGCGGCTTGCTTAAACCAGAACACACGATTACTGCGTGAAAATATCGCGTTTTTTATAACCACAAGGAAATTAGCTGGGCCGATATGAAAGGAAATGTTCAAAATGTCATTACTCAAGAAATGTTACCTTTATGTTATGTTGTAATTATTAGCTAACCATCTATAATCACTATTGTCTCGTATCTGCCTACCAGTATACCCTGTCATTTTCCCACGATTGAATTTGATTGAAATATTCTTAAGCAATATGATATCCTTTAATATCTAAATGTTGCAAAAGTTTTTATTGTACATGTTCAACAGATATCATTTATGAATAGCATCATCTAACCTTTATGCAAATCTTTTCAACAGAAAATTCTAGACAAATTTCATTATTTGATATAACCTATTAAAAAAACTCTCGCCATATTTGTTTTTAAGAAATCGTGGCTTATCGTAAATATACTGTATCTTTAACGTACTAGAATATTGATAAAACAAGCCATACGTCTGTATAAAGCTATTACTTTCTTTATTTCACTTGATTGAGTGATAATATTTCAATATTTAATGCCTATTCATTCAATTAAATATGTCAAATCTCAATATGAACATTAAATGTGATAAATATTAATGATATGCAGAGCAATCATCACTTCCTTATTTAAGATGATTGCAGTGCAAGTTGAAATCCCATAAGAAGATGTTCAGTAAAACCGTCATGATTTGTCCCGCATCAAATTGATTTATGTACTTCAAGACAAAACTAGGTATTTCATATACCACGTACAGTAATCGTCTGAGCTGCTAAGCATTATCGGTAAAAGGTGGTTTTTGATCCCCGAGCATTATTAGAACATTCTCACATGTAGGAAAAAATAACTTATCAATTGAATAGACATTTACTTGGAAGAACTCTGTTATAACAATTTTGTGGAACTAAAATAAATTGCTATTTTTTCATGTGTGAAAAAATAACTTCTTTAAAAACACTTAAAATGAACATACTAAAATCTGCCATTAAATGGGTTGTCGTAATTTTCATTATAATTAGGTTCAATAATAATATTTGGAACCAAGCAGTGAATGAATCAACATTAGAATTTTGTACAATTGCAAAGTTGTTAATTTCATTCTACTCACTGCATTAAAAGGCGGTTTATTTACTATGTATAAATTGCACCAATAAAATAAGGAAATAAGTGACGCAACATTTGATTATTTGTGTAGTATTAGGAAAACGATGAAATTAATAAATAAATTATGATCATTAATCTTCCGTAACAATTCGTTCATTAAAGCTATGGGTTAATATTTATGAATAATTACATTGAATGAAAATTTTATGTTAGGAGCAACTCGAGGACCAAAAAGGTATGATTAAAATATTGAATTTTATATGACAGGATACACATCACTTGCAGGAGAAATATATTTTCATTGTTGTAATTTCGTGTATTACAATAAATTTTTTAATGATTTACAGTTATGTCGCATAAAAAAGAATATAAATCATTTCATCGGTATCAATCGATGATAATGTACAAACCAAAACGAGGCTTAATCGCATTAAAGTATATAGTATGTATAAGCAGGTGTCTTTAAATGTAATTTAACATACTTGAAAAGGGCCCAAATATTTAAAAGATCCAGAATCTTTAATGAATTTTGTATTTGAAATATGATTTTTGATGTCTACAATATTTTCGTTTAGCTTATTAAATAAATGAATCTACAGGTGATTAAATAAAGATTACCGCTTTCACACGGCAGGTTAAATAAATGTCGAAAATATTCTTGGCATTTAAGTATATTCACAAAATTTATTGAAGGATGATCGCAGTTTATCTCTGACTAATTAACACTCGTCCTGTTATTAAATAATTAAACACAGTTACGGTATCTATACAATTTCCGTTCCGAATGTTTGATGTAGTGGGAAAGAGTGCGTAGGTGAGAATGATCAAATAAAAACAAATTATGTTCACTTAATCTGCTTAAATATTATAATAAAACAACTTGTTTGCTTAGGCTTCAAACGCAACTGCTTGCCGTGTTCCCCTTCAAATACAAAATTAAAGAGGTGTTAAAGATTATTATTAAAAACAGGTCCTGACGCCTTTTATCAAAATGTCATGATTATTTTGAGAGAGGTTTTTATCTATCATACTAGAAACTGTCACATTCGAGTCTGAAATAATAATAAGAAATATTTATTTTTAGATTACATATTGTTGAGTAATATGCATTTACAAAACTAAAATTATTCATAAATATTCAAGCCCACTGTAAATCGCAGTGTAGAATTCATACAGTAGAATAAACTTAATAAGCCAAGTCTTAACATAATGCTTTAAAAAGTTATGAGAGATAGATTGGTGTCATTATAAATTACAAATTATAGCATTGGCTTGGACATAATTTAATACACATGATAAATTGATGTTAGTACAAAAGTCAACATAAAAAATAAACACTTTCAGACGATTAAGAAAGATTAGAAATTATCAATGGAATTATATTAATATAAAGATTACAAATAAAATATGAGGGAGTTATTTTTATTTTGGATAAACATACAACATATTCCTTAAGAAGGTTTCACCAGTTTAATAAAAGGATTGCAATTTTTATATTATATTTTATAGTTGTTCATTTTAAATGATATGTATCAATCATCCATTTTCAATATTATAATAAAAAAAAAAATTTAGTCATTCATCTGGCTCATTCTGATATTTTTATTAAATTTAAATAAAATAGAAGAATCAATAAATCAAAAACGATTTCACAAAAAAATAGTAAGTTTCGTAGTATATGTAGTTTGAAAATTATTATCAATAAAATTATTGATTTTATTAAAATAATTATGTTTTTCCCAGTACTTAATCCACTCATGTATTGTTTAAAATGATACATATGATAATTACTCATATTGCAAAATTTCTTTTATAATATATATCATATTACGAATTCATCTGTGGATAAGTTCTCTGGTTTTGCCTGAGATATTTTTTCGTACATTGAATACAAACAAACATCAAATTCACTAACTGAATGATCCGAAATATTATTATGTTTATGACTAATCACTCACTTTTTGTAAAGAAACGTAAATTTCTTATCTCTCGTTAAATTTTAATCTAACCTCGGGGTTATTGGAGGGGCACGTAAATAAAATAATAATGCGGTGCTGCATACAAGTCACTCTTGGCTCACCCCGTGCTCCTAAAAAATTAATTCAATTCTCAGGAACACAAGATATAATCAACATTGGTGTACGAAACTGATTGTGTTTGGGTTCCGCGATGTTTTATCAAAAATATAGTTTAAAGATAAATTAATACAATTATTTGCCGAATATATTTTGAAAAGATTTTCTTAATTTTTTGAAGAAACTTTAAAGACAATATTTCTTTTTCTTTTCTTCTATTTTTTTTCAAGTTTTTGGTGTGATAGTTTGTAGACAAAAATACATTATAAATTCTGGGCTGTATTTTCTTGATACTAAACAAAATAACCTTTATTCATTTAAAGTCATTCCACTACAATTTTAATATGGAATTCTTAAAATCCCCCCTCACTTATACAAATGAAAACTAAAAAAGCCCTAAATGTTAATTGTACCTACACATAACGAAAAAGTTATTGCAGTCTTTAAATGACTTACATCTTCTTCTTCGGAATGTTTATGTTGGAGATTTCTATAATTAGTCTATAAATATTAATATTGAGAATCTATAATGAAGAAAATAGGTAAATATTTACGCATAAGTAAGCATAATGTCAGTCAATAAAGAAAAAGCTTTACAGCTTTTCCTCAATTTTACAGAAAATTAATATAATATTTTTTTGAGAGATATTTTAATATTCCAATCTAGTCCAAAATTATGATTTTCTTTATTTGTATGCTACGTGCATTTTAAAATCAGACAATTTTTTTGTGTGAGTGAAAAATAAGAATTCTGAGTGGTCAGCTTAAAACACTTTTGATATGTAAATAAAGATTATATACTTTTTGACGTATTTGGTACGCCACTGAATACACTTACTTAATGCATTTTTGTATAATAAAAGCAAACAGTGATAAAGACTATCTCTGTTCGTGTTATGAGTTATCCATGGAAGATTTTAACCAGTGGGTGACCTCATAATAATATATTATACAATTTAATATTATTATTTTAGTATGAACCGAAATTATGGGAAGCTGTAATATAATACCCAGGCAATAAAAAATCTTGTTTACTCTTGGCATATTAATATGGAAGCTTACCGATTCATAAATTTATTTAGTTGTTAAATTTAAATTATTACTAGGAATAATTACGTCTACTTACTGTTTAAAGTAGTTTGAAATTAGCAAAAAAAGTGTTATGAATATAATTTTCTTTATATAATATTGAAATCCTTCTTTTGGAATTCAATACTACATGAATTTTGATATTTTTTGTACCTTTATACAAGTGAAATTTTAAGTACATCGAAGATATTTTTAGAATAAAATAAATGACTATTCCGAAAGTAAAGAATTAACAAACTGTAAAAGTTTCGTATATAAATATGGAAAATATTTAACTGGTCAACTTTGTAAATGGCTATCATTATCCTACTCTAATAGTTTTATAAGTAGAATAACTTATGATGTACGATAATTAAACAAATAATTTTATGAGCCAGAGATTGAGATTAATAAAATATAAGATTTTCATATTTTATTTCTGCGTAACAATAAAAAAATCTGTCACTTCAATCAATTTAACAAGAGGAATGAAGCACTGTTCTCTGAAATGAAGAAAACATAGTTACCGTAAATAAATTCCTCCTAAAAAATTAAACAGAAATTTATCACGAAAAACTCCCGTGCATTCATTCTTCAAATTCGTTTTTTACTGCTGTTATATTTTTTTCTCTGCAGCATGAAATAAATATGTAAAGATACCGAATAGTTTACAGCACTGTTTGAATAATTTTTTTATTCTTTATATGAAAAAGGACACCCTTCATTGCACCTTGAAATATACAGTGTTTTATAAATTCACAACGCTTACACGAGAATACTCTTACAAGGGCATGGTCAGGTATGATACACTTGGTTCTGTGCCATACGTGATGAAAATTTTAATATTCGAGAAATGGTAAAAAGGCTACCATATCAATTTTATATGCATTAGAATAGTTGAATTTAATGCGATTTCGGTAACATTAAATTTATTCTTTGTTCCATTTTTGTACTGCATATAAAAATATTTTATTGTCATATACTTGCTAATCTAAAATGATTTGTTTGGACGTATATTCATTACAATATGGGAACATTCGATTGCTTACATACAATTGGATATATCGGGATATTTAACAGGTTTGATAAACAATCACTACATGAATATTTGAGCTTTATAGATTGCAATAATTACCAATCGAGTCATTTAAAAATTGCCGATTCTCCAGTGTCACGATTATCATTTATAACTGTGTATATTTTAAACAGTAAAAACAACACGAAAAAAATATTTTTTCCCGGGGTGCATGATCTTAGAAAAGGTTTAGGAAATACAATAATAAAACGATTTTGTTTTCGAAAATATTCTTCGATATTTTGCGTCACAAAATATTATTTAACATGTGTGGTCGCTATGCGTGATAGAAGAGAAAGTCGATAGACTCTCATCAGAATAATTGTAATAAAAATTAGTTCTCGGCATCAAATATTTTATTCGAAAAGATTCGATTTTTATTTAAATGTAAAAATATTTTTTCCGAAAATAAAGTATAAGTGGATAACATATCGTCATCTTATCTCGTTGTTACTAGTTGTTGTAAAAATTTAAGTAATATTAATTAAAATATAGCGTACAGTAGGAACAGTGGTTTGCTGGAAATAGTAACGTATGAAAATATCATTACCATCCATGGTTTTGGACATCAAAATGATTCCGAAGACGACATTGTTATCAATTTTTCAGGCGCTTATTGATTGTTCCACTAAAATTAGCATTGATGTATGTCTCATTATACTTTTATAGCATATGACTATGCATGTGCACTAAAAACAATGCAGATAGAAAAATATATTTTGAAATAATTTAAAATCATAATGATGCTAACTAATTTTAATTGGTTACAGTGAAAACCGTCGGGATAATATTCCAAGCGATTATATTTATAATTTATGATACCGATTGAAGTTGCTTGTTGGAATTTTAATATTAAATTTGAATTTTTGAAATTTTATACGAAACGTACAAGGTTTCAACCATTAAAATTATATTTATATATTCAATGCAATTCGATACATTTGCATCATAAATAAATATGCCTTATGATTGTTTTATTATTATACAAACATGTAATATTATCAAAGGATACGCGTACTTCGTATAACCTCTTAAAACACAATTAGCGTTAGCGCGTAGAAATGAACGAAGTATGAAATCTTATCATTAGGAAATTATATGGAAATGAATCAATATGGTTATATACATCCAACTCAAAGAGCGATTTAATGAGATTGAAAATTGATCCAGAATGGTAACCATGGTAGAACAGAAAACGATGTTTGAGCTAGCGCTACTTAATAGCGAAACGGAGATTTTTGTTAGATAAAATTGACGGGAGTTGTAATAAACATAGGCATAATACACACAATAAGTGCGCGTTGAATTAAAAAATACCAACTCGTTACTAGTTTAATAAATTATATTGGAAACGTCGCATTCATTATGAATAGTTAAAAAACGTATTTGTGTCAACAGAATTACATTTGTCAAATATATTTATTTGTATCATATTATATTTCTAGCAAAAAGTGATTCCAAAATAGCTAACTAAATTTATTGTGAAATCCTTGCGAAAATAAATATTTATGTTATGACTAATGGCTTTGAATCCGTTCTAATTATTTGATTCAGTCAAAAATATTACGCAATATTGCAAGAATGGATGGAAATCGTTTCATTTTTAATTAAATACGATTCTATTGTGTAATTAGATAATGAATTGATGAAAAAATTCCAAATGGAATGATATTTAATGATATTTTTTCCACGATTAATTAATTCATAACATATAAATTGAACCCAGTTATTAGTAAAAGGAAACATGTTTTTATCTATTAGTTTTACAACATGTATTCTCAACTATAATTTAGTAAGTGTAGTGTTGTAGAATAAGACACCGAATATCGCGAATAATGTTAAGTATCAAATGTTAAAATTAGCACTATAATCGAAAGCTTAGAACTCAAAGTAATAAGCCAAGTGAAGACATAAAAAATACAGCTTTGTATTTCATTGTGTTAAGATTTAGTTATTTTTTCAGATTTACTGCATCAAAAATGTCAGAGATAGTTATGTAGTGTCCGAAAATATTATTATTTTAAGAATCATTCCGAGGATGGCTTGATGAAGAAATGGCTAAATATTTTAATTCAACAGTTAAAAACGACATAACTTATTCACAAAAATTACAAAGTTGCCGTATTTTGATATATAATAGTTATTTTTCCAACGAGGAAGGAAGAGCAGGCCAATTGAAAGTCATTAAACATTTTTGCTAGACTACTTGAACTAAGATGAACATAACAATGATACATGTGTTAAATGGTCGGTTAAATTTTGTCAGGGCCGGTGGCTTAAAGCATTACTGAGGTAAATGGTAAATTAATTTCGGTGTACAATTAAGTGAAAGTGTATTTTTTATGAAGCGGTGCGGTTAAACCTGTCAGGCGGGGCGCGGACATTACCATAAATCAAAGAGGGCCCCCCCCCCCTCTCCTTCTACGGCTCGGAGTTTTATGATTTACGGCTTTTGCCAATCCCCGAATTGTGCCGTGGTCTGCATCCCGCTTAAGAATTTCGTTATTCAAACAAAATTTTCTTTATTGTTTTAAACTGGAAAAGTTTCGCCGAAATCTTGTTTCAGAACTCGAAGAAAAAATAATTATTTTAGTTAAAAAGTGAAATTTCACAATAACAGTTTTACTCTAAAGTAATAAAAATAGAAAATTGTTCCAGACTTTTTTAGAGTTACGATAAAATAGTGAACACGAAAGTAATTCGCAATCAGTGTTTTTTTAATATTTTAATAGTCTTGTATAAGAAATTTTTGTCGCTATGTATATTGTAGAAACATAATTAAAATTATTTTATTAATGTACTCTTAGGTTTCATCTTTAATTAAAAAAAAAATCGATAACAGATACATACTGAGTGGATGAGTGAGAGATATATCGGTACATGTTTAAACATTAAAGTGTGGCTCTACACATGGGGAAGTGTTGACAATTTTATCAATATAGGGCTATTTTTAATAATGTTGTTCACAATCTCAGAAAGTTTTATTTAATTTTATCCAATATTGCTATAGTTATCACACTTTTAGTAAACAGTTCAGAAAAATGCCGTTTGTTCAAAAATGGGTTGGGACTGATAGAGTTGACAATTCCTATGTAACAAAAAGCTATGTATCATAAATAGTTTAAGTCGGAACATGATCGGATTCGGTCAACTAATAAGCTTTTTACAGTTTAAAAAAAGTATTAAAGCTAGATCAGTCCTTTTTGAAATAATGACGATTCACACGTTAGAAACATCATTTCTAAAACAGTCAGTAGAAATTGGAGATTTCTAAAAATATAAGTATTTGATGTTACCTACAGACTTTTGTAAAATTATACATTTTATGTGAAAGAAATTTATTTAATCAAACATTGAGAGATAAAAAAATAAAACAGTTTCAATTCATTATTGTAACTTGAAAGTACGTCTAAGTTTACAAACTCAATTACCAGCGATTCCATGAAATATGGTTCATTAAGTATTCGTTTTTTACAATGAAGATAGTATAATATAACGTAGCGGATAGGGAAAAGTTTCCTTTCTGTTATTAAAACACTTTAAATAATAGAGACACAGTTCTATTTTATTTTATTCTTGTAAATTATTTTTTAAAAGCGGCCTTACACAAAATTTAATATGTTTTTTTTTATAGCGCAGAGAATTTTTTTTTTACATTCATTTGTTAATACTTTTTTATTGTTGTATGTAAATTTCCATTAAAGATTAAATGATGTTTAAAATGAAATTAAGTTAAACGAAAGTTTGTAAACCTTCGATATAAGATGTATGTAACTTATTATTTCAGTCATTTTTTAAAATCTTCTCTCAAAGTTTTGATTAAATTGAAATTAATGGAACTATTAATGCTACATTTATCGAAATAGGTAGCAAATGAAGTTAGTTTGAAAAAATAGATTTTTCAAACTAACTTCAATTTTTTAACAATCATTAAATTAATATGAAATAATTTAAAATAAAGTTCAACTTTTTAACGTCTAAAGAATATTATAAAAAAGTTGAAAAGTAATAAATATTAATATTTTTTTTTATAATAATTGACACTCAAGTATGAGAATAAAATATTTATCTTCTCGATGATAACGAATGACTATACTGTATGTATTTCAAAATATAATGTAATTATGTTCATGAAATACAAAACAAAAAATATTTTTAAAATTAATTTGCTCTTTAATTGAAAATACGATGTATCCTTGAAAAGGTCGACAATAAACTATACTGAGTATGATACATTGTATATCTTTTTATCGAAGCAATATAACGTGTACACTTGGCGTAGAGTGCAGATAGATAGATAGACGCTTTGATATATCGTTCTCGATAGTGATGAAGTTGATGAAAATCTAGGCCGTAATAGAAAGGTTTTTCTTATTTTCTCTCAGGGAAACTGTTTTTCACGAAGCCAACTAGATATATGGATACCGGTTTGCAAGAAGCGGAGATGTCTTCATTTATCACAAAGCAGCGAATATTGGTCCCTCACTGTAAATGGTTCAAAGTAGGAGGAAGAGTGACATGGGTGCAGATAGGTACCTACTTATCAAACTACTTATACACTGGTGAATGAAAAAAGGACATCGGATTCATTCTTGAACAAAATGTATTATTCTTCATTTAATTTTCTCGATACGGTATGGGAGCACTGATTTGGTAGCTTCTATAACACTGACGTCTATTTATTTCAAGTTGCTATATATGGTATATTAATTTAAATAATAGTAATTTATGTAAGGGTAAAACTTAGCTTGGTGGATACGCTATTATAAAAAAAAATCAGTTGAACTAAAATAAATTTGCAGAAAATATATTATGTTGTTTAAAATAATACAGTTTACCTATAAATAAGAGAATGTTGAAAAGTTATCTTTCTTTATGTATGATTGACGGAAATATATAATATTATATTAAATTGAATTAAAATAAATTTTGCTGTTAATTTGATACCAATATCATAAAAAGAGTACTGATCAAATAAAAAAATCATTATTACACCTCAAAAATATTGATAAAATCACAAGTATAAATATTCTGCACACAAGTTTCATACAATTAGTCATAGTGTTTATTTTTATGAATTAATTTCAATTACATTATAACGTGGGATAGCAGAATGAATTATTTTGTTTTCGTAGAATATTTGTATTTTCTGTATAGTAATTGAGAAAAATTCTTCAAAGCGTAATCAATGGACCGTAAAAGTTCATTAAAAGTAAAACAGGCATCGCAAAGCTTACAGGAAAACGAAGTCATTATAAATGATCAATTTGACTAAATTCTGAGAATGGAGAAGGATAATTTCGGGTAGTAATACTTATGTGTACATCCATCGCAGATAAATAACACTAGTTTTATAAACACACACATATATATTTTCATAATTAAGTAAACTATTTTTCAGAAAATATAAAAAAGCGTTCCTCCAGTGTGTTTGGATTTTAATTGTCATCAAATTAATGCAACAAACTTTTTAAGACACCAAATGTTTTTAGGATTATCTGTGGTTTAAGTAATCTTTTCCTGGTGGCTTGGTTTCAATAAATACTTTTTTAGAGTAATAAATTAAAAAAAAAAAAACTGGATAATCTCAGTGGATCATCTTGATATTTGGTACAAACACATTACTAAGCGTTAAATAAAGAATGCTGTGTTTTCTTATGAGCTGATTAAAGAGGGTCATATTTCAGATTTTTTTTTAATTGGAAAATTTTATTTTATCTAAGTTTTCTAAATAAATATCGAGTTTTATAAATTTAATTCATTCATTCATTTTTCTAAATAAAATTTATGAAATCATTATAATAAAACATGGTGTATTTATTATATTATGAATTATATTGTACGTAAGTTTATAATTTGAAGCCGCAATAGTCAAAAATTAAAATAAATATTGCACTACAAGACTAATGCAACAAAAAAAAATCGAGTGTAAACAAAAGTTCTTAACAAATATACGTGAATCAGCTATGTGAAACAATTTTCATTTGGGAAAATATATTGACGCCCGACAAAAGGATAGAGAAATTCGAAGAAATAAGAAACAGTTTGAAGAGGGGGAAAAGAAATCTTCAATAAAGAAGAAATGAGACAGGGTAGGTACGATGTAATTGATTAAGCCAAGCTTTTCTGTTAAAACGGAGTAGTAGAGAAAACAAAGAATAGAAAAATGCTTACTTGTAATAAATCCAAGAATCTGGGGCTTTATAGTGTAGTTTATAAGTTACAACCAAACAATGTTATATGGAATTCACTCAATTGTGTCAACATGCTTTTACATTACAAAATAAAATTTTGTGTCTGCAACACTCAGGATTTCATTTCAGTTTCTTTTAACATCGACTTTTTTTAGTGAAGTAACGTAGATTATAATAAATAGAACATTTGTCATTTTAACAAGATCTTGTTGAAAATAAGCCGCTATAACTTTGTTTTGATGAGGTTAAATCTAGAAAAATTAATAGTAAGTAAATAAGTAATAGTTAAGGAAGTATTAATTGTTAGATAATCCCACGGTCTTCATCTTGTTTCCTAAATCTGAAGCTAATGTAAGAAACAAATTCGTACATACTATTTATTCAATGAACATATTCGAATGAATTCGAAATATGATAATGGTAATGTAATTGTTATTTTTTACCTAAATTAATGATAATTTAACTGATAATTAATAATTGACGATTAAGAAACAAATGTTCTCACAAATATGAAGCATATCTAAACACATTCAAAAATATATTTCAAAAATAACTTCTTCCAGGCAAAGGCCATTGAAATTCCTGTTTCAACTACAATGCAAGAGATGATCTGAAAAAAAACGGACCAATTACGATATGATTGCATAGTCTTCGTCAAGATATCTGAGTAATAATTATCAGGTATCGGATATAATTTGAAAGTGGTTCAATAATAATAACTGTGTATCACCAAAAAAAGTATCGATTTGAATGTGATCTTAGTTTTATGGTCGATAAGCATTTATTACCAGTTTAAATTTGGTCACTGTATGAAAAGTTTACAACCAAAAATTACAATTCAAAGTAATTGCCCGAATTCCTTATACGGTAAACTTTTTCAAATCACCCTGGCTTTTATTAAGACTTAAGATAGGAACGGACATTTCATCAGCGATTACTTACTCACCGTTTCAAGACTAGGCGATGTACAACTTACATATAAGACAAACTTTTTGTTTTTATTCAAAGCCTAAGAGCCCGAAACAAACCGTAATTATATTTTTGGTTTGTGTTGGTGAAAATAAGCTTTTATAAGCTTCTACAATAATTGAAGTCGACTATACAAAAAGGCTTTATATTTAATACAAGTGAGTTTATTGTTTTAAAATAGCTATTATAACAAAAATATTATATTACATGCGGTTTTAATTTTTTTTTGCGATATTTAAACGCCTACCTTATTCATTTAGATTTAGAATATAAAATAGCCCTTTTTAAATGACGCATTTAATTATTAATGCTGTCACTTAGAGATATATTGATGCCTATATTGCTAGTATTGTCATATTATATAAAAAATTGCAACCTTTGTACTTTTTGGTAATTGTTCGAAAAACTGCTGTGTTTTAGGGTCATAACCCTGTGTGATATATATGTAGTGTTTTAAATATCATGTATAGTTGAGTTTCTGACATAATGATATAAATAGTAATTAAACCATTGCTGTATTTCAAATATCATTTTAGGTTTATAAGCCCTGTAGCTACACTTGAAACTTTACTAACGAAAAAAGACAAGGCAATCGTTGTCCATAAATGGTCAGGTGTTATTAGCTTAAAAATTGTTCGAAAAAATTGAACGAGTATTTACTGCTGGTAACAAAAAGACGAACATTACGAATGAAATAAATTGTGATCATCGTCAAATGGATGGGTTTTAGAATCGACAGATGGCTTGATTGATATATTTCTACTTCTAAACTAATGATTTGTTATGATGACGAAGAATGTACTCAAGAAACTATTCTCATTATCAGATCTTTGATAAATAGTTCGTCAGACAATGATTCTGAAGTAGCATATTTTTACATTGACGTTAATCAATCTTATTCATTGCTAACAAATCCATATTTGGAATGATTTCCTGTGATGAATCACTATAAAACTTTCTATTGAGCCGTTTTATACGGTGTGCTAACAAGGGATTCTGTATTTTTTAAAGCGCTCCATATCAAATAACTTTCTGCCAATAACAGAAAATGGCTAGGAATCGATCATCATTTTGCAATGTATTCAGCAAGAAACAAAATGAAAAACGTTATGTGAAATATTATAAATAATTTATAGAAATATTAAGGAACACGATTTATATCTGCGCTATGTTTTATATAGTCAACTAAGAATGCAATGCGTGTACCTCTAAAAATACAAAATAAAAAGATTCAAAAGTATGTAAGAAGTCTTGGAATGTTTAAAGAACTCAACATCAAAATGATATTGATTTCGCTGATTGATGTTGAATGTTAAAGACGCAAAAAAATGTTATGCGAACATTATATCTTATCCACCTTGTAATAAGTGTCATTCATAAATACAAAAAAAATATTTTGGATTTTTTTGTGTTACAATAGTGTTGCTTTTTAAATATAGTAAAAAAAGTATTATTTAACGTCTCTGCCTCGTTCGTATTGGGTGTAAAAATGACAAACGATTATTGGGATGCCATTTGGTTTCTAAAGAGGATCAAATAGGAAATTCATTTTTTTTATATTGTCATTGTGTTGTCCATTTTAATCGAAAAGAAAATGATTCAATCACTCAGTCAACAGTATATATTAAAAAATTAAGAAATGGTATAAATAAGAACCATCTTGCAGTTTTTTTTTCGTTTTATAGCTGACAATAAATAAAAGATATTCGATTTGACACATTGAGTGCATTGCAGCTTAATATATTTATACGGGTTCCTCGGATGATATAAACCATGTTTATATGATACTATTTTCAATTTGTAATTTTCTCGTATGAAATCCTGTATTTTCTTTGCGGTCCGTTCATAAAACTCTTCAATGGACATTTTATTACGGTTAGAAACGAATGAGTGGTAGATGGCAGAACAATATTCAGCAACAGCAGTAGGAAATGTTGTTTTGAAGCGATTTTTGCCTTCGAAATCCGCCCAATTAATAAAAGTCTCCCGGAAACGATAGGGGAAGGGTTTGCGTCTGGTTTTGTAGAATAACAAAAAGGGTTGTTATGAATACGGAATGAATTTGTTCGGCAAAACTGAGCGCAGCAGAGTGATTGTGTGGTCGGAGTCAATTTGCTGCTTCACGTAGACAGACATATTATCTTACTTTACACCGACGGATCTTTAAATCGAAAACAAAATAAAGTCAACGGTCGCCTTGTGATAATTCATCACGGAACAAAATTTTAATAACCTGAATGTTGAATCATTAATTTGAGGTATGAGGACCGAACAAGTGAAAAGAGTATGCAACAAGAGTATGCAATAAAAATGTATGAGTCAAAAAATGAAAACGGTTAGTTTCTCAAAGATGGTTCAACGAAATAAATATAAAGTTGCTACGAATAATTGTCCATCAAAATCAGATAAAATTTAGTCAATGTCATATTTTATTTTATCATATGAAGACGTGCATGCCTTATGAAGTAAGAAGTATGAATAAGCATAAGAAAAATGCAAGAGCTTATATCAGATTACAATATTGATTCCTAATACTAAAATCATACGTTCAAAATAATTTTATGACAAAATAATATTTTGCGAAATATTGTCCAACTGTCCCAGTGAGTGGAAGATTTCGAAACTTTCTGATGGTAAATTTATAAGTAAGATCTTTGATGACATCTACTGAATTATGCTAATGATTGATAAACAGATATATTGATTTTAAAAATCAATCAAAGAAAACTCTTAGATATGATATATAAATCTGTATGACTTCTGAAAATCTTTCGGCAAATCTTTCAATGTGTGTTTGTTTAGATGTTGCGTTTTTTAGTTACATAAACATTTCAGGGGGTGTTACTGTACTAAATGGCAACACAGCCTTTACACGACATTCTAAAAAACACAACGTGGTAGAGAAAGATAAAACACGTATCCTAGCTTAGATTCCGTAAAATGCAACTGAGCATAAAATATGTAGCGATTTTTTGCAACAAAACAGCAGAAGGTGAAGAATGGAAAATTTAGAGAATCGTTTGTAACTTTGCATACCTTCAGAGTCCATTCAGATGACGCGATAAAAATTGATTGGTGAGGTAATAAATATGATGCTCCAGAGAATTGTTTTTAATACCATGTCATATTAGATATTGAAATAATTGTAAACAGCATCATAATTAAAGCGTCACTGAACATTTTTTGTTTCATTGTCATTTTTTCCTTATATAAAATTTAAAAAAATATCAGCTGATCAAATTGGATTTTTTGATTTTTCTTTTAACAGAAAATGGTTTTATGATTTAGCTATTTAGGATGACCCAAAAAACTTTGATTACGATGTGGTGAATATTAAAGAAAACCGTAGTAAAATTATGGATTTGTAAATTTTCTTTTAATTGATATGGTCAAGCTGCTAAAACTTTAATAAAATTTGCCTTGATTGAGGCATTCCATTGTATTATGTATTTATAAAAAATGTAGAAACTTATTCCAATCATTCATTGTACACGACATAAAATGGATGAAATAATCTCGCAAGATTTCAATGATTTATTGTTTAAAGAATTCGTTTGAGGCGCCCACTTTGTATCCTACAAATCGATACCCATTTCATGTCTAACTCCTTGGTCAGCTAATTCTGATAAATACGTCGTCACTTGTTTTTATTTGTCTCAAAATGTCTGAAGAATTCCAAGTAGACAGTGGCCAATGAAAACTTTAGTTTCATTCCATCGTTTCATTACTTTATCCCTAGAAATCTACAGCAATCAATCATGATTTGCGATGTCTTCAAAGAGGTTTGTTGGTATACGGTATAGGTTTGCCTAACGACGATGGTAACTTTCTATACGTTTCTTGTTTTTTGTATTGTTTTTGCCTATTTCCAATCGATTCAAGACAGTATATTTGTTTTGTGTATACGCATCGGATATATAATACGAATTAAATTTTTAAAAAATGGTTAAAAAACTTTTTTGCCTTATATGAATGTCTGATAAAAAAAAATTCAAATACAGCATTTGAATATTGATATTTTATAAAATTCTTGTATTGAATGCCATACAGTAATAGTTCAATTAAAAAATCAGTAGACATAAGTTGAGTAAAATCGAACTCTGTAAGACATTTTTTAAATATTAAACATTTATATAAATTTGTCGTAAAGATTTATATGCAGTGTTGATAATGATAATAACACACAAAAAGTATTTTTTATATGGTGATAGAAGTTTTTGGAAAAGTATAGTAAGCATTATAGTTTCTGTATTATTTTACATATAAAATATTCGTCGTATCTTTGTTGAAAGATTGATTGTTCATAAATTAATCATTTTGAAACCGCATCATCGTAACTAATATATGCAGTTTTACTGGCACGATATATTTTGTGTCTTAGAAGGAAGACACTTCAGACAATAAAATGCGTAAGTCCTTAACAGAATATTAGGTCATAACTAAGGGTAGAGCATGAAAGTTAACATATGGTGTTCTGTTAAATAGATAATGGGGATATAAATTGAAAGTTAGTATATTTTCAGTTAGTATAGATGTAATCATAACTAGAAGATTTTTTTGCAAAGAGCTTACGACGTCTTCAAGGTTTACTGGCATCCGCCAACCGCGTTGTTTTCTCGCATAAAGTGTTCAACAATCGTCCAAAATGTCGCAATCAAATCGGTTGAAAGAAGAGGCACACAGAGCAGCCTTTCTGGTGACATTCACAGAGTTTGAAAGAAGATTAATTGGATACTACTAAAAATATTTGACAAGTTATAAATTAAAATACTGACAATTCATAGAAAAATCTATAAAATAATTACAATAGGCGGGTTTTTATACATAATTAAATTACGTTGTTTGTTTCAACTTAAATGTGACTTTTTATTAGTTAGTCAAAATTTTTATTTATGATAACGACTGAAGATTTCTGATGGAATTTCAATATCAAATATGAATTGTTGAAACTTTTTACGATTCCACATGGTTTGTCACTAACAAAATAACTAGTGAGTGCTAAAAATTACTATTAATACCACAATACTAGAATCCTTCAACAATTATTGTGCAAATAAGCTTGGCTGTTAAAAACCCCGCGCATATTCAAGAGCTGTTGGACAAACGGTTACCGATTTAAGATATCGACATATCAAAACACCTTTATTTTAATTATTTTAATCCGGTATTTAGGTTTTGAAAAAAAACAAGATTTTGGAATCTCAGTTTTTTACAACAGTTTTTTTTATCAATAATTTGTTTTTATGCTTAACTTAAATTTTAATGCTTTTGAATATTTGCTGCCAGTGATTTGCGAATCGTATGTTTTAATTAAAAACATTTTACGAAAGCTAGTAAAATATTTTTGCGAGTAAAATGAGACGGTATTTTTATCAAGTTTGCAAATGCATTAGTACTAGACAAGTAAAAAAATCATCCTTTAAACAGAAATCTCGTAGGTGTGGAAACTCCTTATCTGACCATATAATAACCCTGGGCTATTAGGCGGGCCGCCCCAACTCTTGGCGTATTTCATTAGCGGAAGAGTGGATGAACGGAACGGGGAGGGCGGCAGTGGTGCTGGGTAGGCGGAAACGACTCTTCACCCCCTTGTCTGACTGCCCCACTCAGTCTTCACTCTGCGGAGATTCGGTCATGTGGATAAGATTTATTTCTGGTATCGACGGTCCCTGATCAATGGATTGAACAGTCGAATTTACCTTGAAATCTAATGTTATGTATAGTGATGTGTCAAACAAAGGTTAATGATAATGAAAATCTAATGACACGAAAATTTTCCGTAGTGTATGAATAATGTTAATATGTTCACTCCCCTCTCCTTTGAATCAATTTTTATAATTGTGTTTTCAATGTGATTTCGATGACATTGAAATTACTTCACATGTTACATATTTTGTTTTTGATTTGCTCGTTTGAATAATAAAAAAAAACATTTATTTAAGCGATTCCATAATTTAATATGATGAACGGTTCCGGTTTCTCTCACCGCGAACAAAAAATGTGACCGATATGATCTTCTCTATTTTAAATTTCATCAGAGCTTTTACAAATTTCATCCAAACGTTTGCTTGGTGAATACAACACTTCCCCTGAGTAATTATTTCAGATAGCATTTTTAAGACCAAATTTTACTGGCTGGGCTGGTTGGAACTATTTTATTTATTGCTGTTTTACGTTTCTAACAATTTCTGAGAAGCAGAATTTATTCTAATTGTAATGAAAGTGAATTTATTTGCTTTGCCCCTATATCTGTATCATGTACTCATATTATGAGTCATACAGTGAGGTTCTAACGAACCTTGCACTTACATGTTGCATTGTTTTTGTCACGAATTGGTCTGATTTTATTTTGTTCAATTTAATATAATATTTAAATAAAATTTTCTATTTGGTTAAGCTTTAATTTGTTGTCGAATTCAATATACTAAAACAACTAAAACACAAATTGTTTTATAGTATTATACTCTCATATTTTTTATGGATTAGGATCGCTGTCGCTCTTCACAAGCATTAGCAATTGCTAAAAATAATTTATTTAAAATAAATATGCATTAATCTTAACTATGAACTCTAATAAATTGGTATTTATAAAGTGTATATATTCAGATGAATATTTTTTATACATATCACTGTCACAAAATTTTCAAAATTCCTCTACCCGAGCCAGAACAGAAAACGTCATTTATTGGAAGTTAAAAGTCATTTTTTGTTTTCTATAAATCAAACAAAACCTTCAATAATAAATTTTGACGTTCGAAAAATATAATTCCCTGCGTTATCTTATGAATCCAAAAATATCGTATATATTATGATATAGACCCAGTAACTCTACAGTACTTATTTTCTTAGGTATTAGTTGTTATTTTCAAAATAAAAAAAATCGCATTAACTGAAAATAAAAAAAATATGTCAATATCCACTGGCATTTCAAACTGAACGGTTAATTGAATCGTATAATAAAAAACTCAACGTAGACAATTTCCAATTTTTGGATAGTTCGATTTAATTAAGTCGCTAAGCTTTTGAAAAATACTCTTCTGTGTCCATCGACTTTAATCGTTAATAGATGTCACTTTACCAGAATCGACGGTTAGGTTTCAATAAATAATTAATCTGAAATATAATTTCAGTCATCTTAAAACCCGATGACCGCTGAAAAACAGCTGTACTAAAGTATAAAAAAATATTCTCGGTTGTTTTTTCAATGTTTTAAAAATGTTATTCACCCTATGAAACTAACTTTATTCATTTTATCGCTGATTATATGGCCGTCGTGACCATTAAATTGTACGATAAACTCTCATTTTACTGTCATTTATTTGATCGCATGTGCACATTTTAATATGCCCAGATATTATGTGAGCAAAATGTACAAATACGATAATTTTGCTAACATTATTTTATATGAAAAGTAATTAGCTTATAAATATCATTGGCCTTTTGAATATTAATTATATTTTTCGGGGTATTGTAAACATATTTATGGAAATAATTATTCGGTATAATGTAGCAACAACATTTTAATTTGAGAAGTTTCGGATTATATGTACATTTAAATATAACTATTCTGTCAACATTGTATCGTGAGATATCGATTAGTGTGACAGATAGTAATGATTTTCCATTTCCGTGCCACATGTAAACTTATTGTCATAGCCGCGTTTTTTAGATTCATTTACAATATTTGAAAAATTTAGTTTTATTGCGAGAAAGAAACAAGCTAGGCCATTAAAACAGGAGAGAAGATGTATTGTGTACCTTTTCTACATAGCTATATATAGATAAGCAAATGTTAGTTTAAGCATAGTTCTGACGATAGCGTGAGCCGAAATAGCTATCAAATATATTTAAGAAAAATAATTTTGTAGAACTAAAATACATTGCTATTTTTTTTTCACCGTGTTATAATGGAGTTCTACCAAGTGAATGCCAATTCAATCAATAGATAGTATTGATTCTATACATTAATGAAAATTAAAAATTCTTATCAATTTAACAATATTATAATGTATACTTCTATGACTTCAGATTTCTGTATGTTATCGCAAGCATTTTATAAGCAGGTTTCGCTAATTTTACATAGATTTATTTACCTAAGTCATATTACGTAACAATGTGAAAACTTTGCCAATGTTCTCACAAACAGTTTCTAGCTGCTTTTGCGATAGTTTGTATGGACTCCCAATTCAACTATGATTAGCAAAGAAGTTGTGCAGATTTGGTGTTAAGCATGTGTACGTAAGCTATATTACTTTGCTCACACATGGGCAAATATGTTACGCTTAAGCATATGACATCTATCTGTTCATGTGAATTATAATTATTAAAAAAAACATGTATACATATGTATATATACATATATAAATATTTACGAGTGAGTGGATAGGGATGAAAATATCACATATGTCCAAGCTCTTGTACGCATACAATTTTCAATTTGGCAATTTTAACCCGAAAGCTGCCTGAGTACCGAAAAATGCTGATACTAAAAAACATTTCATACTAACACACGGTCGATTCGAAAATGGTTTCTTTATTTTGAGATAAAAATTACTTAAAAATTGTCCTATTATATAAAATAAAAAGTGGTTGTGTTCGAGCGCTTCTTCTTCATTGCATTTACCTATTTCAAAGATTTAAGATTATTTTAATGTTGTGATTTTATTTTTACGCTACATTACGTTAACAAAAAATGAGCCGTTTTAAGGGATTTAGAGCGGTAATGAAACAAAAAATATATATCTATACTCTGGTAAAAATGGAGAAATCGGGGAGACGACATGTACGATAATGGACGTGGTTGAAAAATTAGGGTCTGAAAAGGTCGTGTAAAAAAAAGAATACAGCGGCTCGATGATATATCACCGCTTTGACGCAGATAGCAGCTATCACTGTTTACGCCATTAAAGGTTTTTCATGTATCAACACATTTGCGATTGAATTCTAACAGTAAATTATCTTTCGACACAAAATTTAAATAACTGAATAAAAGGATATTTGTTTTCGATGTATTTTTTTGAAATTCCGTTTCATCAAAATGTAACATCGCTTCTTGTTTATTTATTTCTTTAGAGAATGTTCATCAAATCTCGAAAATTTTACTTATATCGCGAAAACTGAAACTATTTTTTAAAATTTAATTTAATATGGTTTTTCATATTTGAAATGTATCGGATCATCGATTCTTCATTTTGCGAGGGAACCTGAAAAAATGGTAATTTTGGGAAAGTCTTTTGAGATTTTTATTGAGCGCCCAAACAGTCTTTATAAGCGGCATTTTGTTCGCAGGAAAGAATAATTCACAATATGAAAGGGGCAAAATGGACACTGAATGACTCAAGACGAAATCAATGAATGGTGAAAAATAAACAGACGTGGAGTAATCTTTGGAAAAAATATTAACTGGCATTATAACAACAAATTATGTTACTTTTTGGAAATTTCAAAGTTATTCACACAAGGATTATTTTATATTTCACTACTCAACCGAGATCTTGATCAACTCCATTCGGAACAGACATATTATAAGTAAAATACAATAATATTGTTATATTTGCTTTTACTGCTAATGAATATATATTAAATATATTTATATTCCTTATATTCTTGAAATATAATTGCCTTTTAATGCGTCATATTTTTAATAACTCTAAGAGGTCGCAAACGTTTGAATTGTTTTTATGTTAATTGATGTAAAACTTATATGATTCTGTATACACTTGTCATAATCTATGGACCACTTATACCATACACATGGAAATATTTTACTTTAAAATTCATATAATTATCTTTAAGATTACATGTTGTTCAGATCGGTTGATAGTTCTTGCGATATTAAATAATAAAAACCTATTTTTTAGTACTTTTTTCCACAATATATTTTTTGATCAGGCCGGCGGCCGAATGCTCGTGATGAGCGAAATCGGTCCTGATCAAAAAATATATTGTAGAAAAGTACAAAAAATGTGTTTTTATTTTCTAAAATGTCATTCCTTTCCATCAAGAAGTGACAGTTAACACCTTAAAAATTCTTGCGATGGACAAAACTGGTCCCGATTATAATAACACATGTAGACACAGTGAAATTAAAATTGTGTTTTTGTGTTTTTATAGAATGCATTTCTTCAAAGCATTAGCAACTCACATGCTAAATTTAATTGCTTTTGATTATGATATAATAACAATATCTTACTGAGAACGGCACAAAATATATTGGAGTATTTATTATTTTATTACCTCTATCGGAATATAATGTTTCGTCTTATTATTCCAACGTGCAAATTAACAGGTTCACAAATGGATCGTTAAGATGTGTCTTGATACTTGACCAAAGAAGATGATTTAGTTAAATAAAAGTTATCCATTAAAAAAATGTACTTTACAACGTGAGCAAGCTATTTTTTAAAAGATGACATGAAAGTTTAAATGCAGCCACAATCAAATTATTTATTATCTATGATCCGAAATGCTTACGAAGCGTTCATTTCAAAACCAATTTCCTACCTTATCAAACGGCAATCATTTGAAACTAGTAAGCAATTGAATAAAGCTGTATGACGTGTTTTTCAAAAGATTTTTTTATGATAAAAAATACAAGGGGTGCTACTCACAAATGCAACTGATGATAGAAATGTACAGGCGGTAAAAGAGGATTTCGAATTAAACAGCTGGGATGATTTAAATTGCGTTTTTTTCGTATTTTTATCAGGCCTGTACTGCTTGTCTGAAGAGTCACTTAAGAATTAAAAATGAGCGATTGGTCGTCAGTTTTACAAATCATTTTGTGTATATTTAATCTTTTCCCACGAAAAAGCTATTCGAAGTTTAAAAAAATAGTGATGCTCCTATAACCAGAAATTAAATGAAACACACAGAAAAAATTTACATCTTGAATCAATCATTTTTTATTGCTGATTGAATTCATTAGTTGTCTGTAAAAGATTTCATTGAGATCCGTGGTAAAAAATAATCATACTTTTTCTCGGTTAAGTTTACCCACAATTCCAAATTCTAAAAATTCTTCTATCTACACTTTATGTAATTTTCTAAAGGTTTTGAGGTCATTTTACATGATACACACAACACAAAAATATTTGACGTTCCATTGTTACTCAAAGCCTGTTATAATACTATATTTAAATTTATCAACTTATTTCACTAACAATTTGAAGAAAAATATTTTTATCGACATTAAAGTTATAGTTAGTCTGTCTTAAGTAGTACTGTAAGTCTGAGTGAATAATTGTTCCTCACGAAGAAATTTTTACAAATTCACCAAGTTACCTTCCTCAAAAAAAAAAAAAACAGATGGCATTTCAGAATTATTCTTAAGAAAATTTGCATTTAGTCGATGGGTCCAATCTAAGAATGGTTTAACACTCAATAAAATATTTTTTTGTCAATGTATATATATAAATTTAAGAAAATGATGAATGTTAACACGAAACCTGCTATTCCCTCTTCGCTTCACTGTAACACGGTTAAAGCGTGCGCCACCTATTGCATTATATAATACAAAAAAGCCAAACGCAATGCGCTCCAGGCTACTCTCATTAGGTAGTACATTCAGCATTTTTTACACCTGGGATTACAAGCTTAGGTGGGTAACCGCTCACAATAAAAGGCGGCCTCTCTTCTACCGGCAGGAATATTGTACAACTAGCTTTGGGGCATCCTTGTGTTGATGTTATGTGACAGGATTACTTCGAAATTATATTTGCATATTTATTACATACCAACGTTTGCTTACCGAGTTAAATGATGCATTTAAAAATTATTTGCTACATTCAGATTGCTTGAAACATAATTTCACTACATACAAAAAACACATTTATTCGGATAAAAGTTTTCCAACCTACGGCTAGGTTTTTAAAATTGTAAATGTTTCTTTTTTTGCTAGTGGTACACTTCTTTAAGGAAATGACTATAAAATATTAATATTGATTTTTTATGTTTATTAAAAATACTATTTTTAAAAAATCGCAGTATAAATCCGTTTATTTTACAACTGATTTGCGGAATTAATATTTTCTTTAAATATGAAATTGGTGACGTGCTTAAAAAAACATTTGTCTTTGCTGTGTAAAAACCAGTAGCATTTTAATGGAAGAAAATTGACGTTGTGTTTCTTAAAATCAATATGCCACGAATAAAAAAAAATGATTTTAAAATATCATTCCGGATAGCATCGATATTTAAGTAAAGATAAAAATTCTGAGGTTTTAAAATAATTATCAACGGTAAAAGGAAATGGATTCCGGATAGACGTAAAATTTTATTTTATTTAATCGATTTCACGATTCATTTAAGTATTGCCAAAAATGCTTTATTACCGAGTCGAAATGATTTGTATCGCTCGGAAATGAAACGTTATGTTCCGAAGTTATTTAACACTTGCCAGGTGTTGCAACCCTTATTTAAAGCTGTGGGAATTACCAGCCCCAAGAGTCGCGCTAGGCGGGGTAGCTGTTTCTAGCAGGCTCTGTGGGGGTTTACTCTGATAGGGGGTTACATTTCAAAACTTCAAAATGCCGAATGTTTTGGATTTATGAGTAATGTGATACTATGAATGAACCACATATGTACTTCATGCACTGTATGAGTTTTCAATGACAATTGAATTCAATGCGAGTTTTAAGTAGATTAGCCCAAAATATATAATATAGTATGATATAATAGAGTGTATTTTGAGATAAAAAAGAAAATTTGATTGTGTGGAAAAACAATTTTTTTTTTAATAAAAGGATAATATTTCACCTCATTATTCTCAGAATAATATGATAATTATATTATAGTAGTTAACTCTTCCAAATTACATATGAATAAACGTCTCAAATTTTTTTCCCATCGAATTGAATAAGTATGAATTTAAAAATTATTTATGTGTAAACTTGTTTTGAGATTGTTAGAGCTTATGTGTGATTTTTTTTTACAAAGCTATCATTTTTTATGCGGTCAAAAAGTAGCAATATATTTAGTTCAAAAAAAATTATAAGATAGTTGATTATGCTATTTCGGCTTACACCCTAAGAAGTAAGTAAGAACTAATCATTTTTATTAATAAATTAATTTTACTTATTATGAAAATAATGATGCCTTGATGTTAAGTTTAAAATCAATAAGATTTTTTAAGAATTTAATTCAAATTAGAAAAAAGATACATTTTCCAAACTCTTTGCATCAGGAAGAGTTTTAAAACAGCTAACATCTTAAAAAATTTAAAAGTAAATGAATTTATATTTTCAAATAAAATATTTAAATGTAACTATGAAGTAATTACAACAATACGTCTGAAAGCAGATGCCCCATGCGGCGAATACGAAAAACAAGATATGTATGACTATATTAAAAATATGCATACTTACTGTACCATTGTCGCAATAATTGACCCTGCTGTAAAATACTAACTTCTTTTCAAAACAAAAATTTCTAAGCCCCTATAAACTGCAATATGAATAGGGTGTTTATTTTTTGTTACAGTATATATCCTCTTAACTCCCCTTGTCAGTGTCAGTGCAATACAATAAAATACTTATCTACCTTTACAAAAATTTACATAAGCTCACAAATTTTATACAATTTGATAGTATTTGTATCCAGAGTATTTTCAAAAGTGATTTTTGAAATCGGTACAATCTATCAAAACTTTAACTCGTACATTACATCGATTCAATACGAAAATATTGTTTACCTATGACTTACATTCTCACGAAAATTTAACAAATAGTAATATAGGGATTCGTGGTGACACAAAGCTATAAATATATTCAAATAATACAAACAGCAAACACATAAATATTTAGTTTATACAGTATAAAGAGAAACTAATTGATATTTCATTTAGTTATTAAAGCATTTTCAATGATTCGATTTTATTGTATTTAGAATTTCAACTTTATCTTAGTTATGTCTCAGTTATTAGAGTGGTCAAATATGAAATAGAGACAATAAAGATAATTTTGAAATATAAGAGAAAAATCAATTCTCATACATATAATATCATTTTTTTAAAAGTTTAAAAAGAAAAGAAAGAAATGATTGGAATAGCTAAAGTTATTTGAAGAATCTTTAATTTCGGTGGTCGCTAATTTGTTATTCATGCGGCATGGTTATTTTATTTGCTAATGGTTTTTAGAAAAATTGAACATATTGAAACGCTGAATTATTTATGAAATGAACGGAGGAAAATATTTTTAAGCCAAAGAGTAGGACTCTTCTTACTTTTGAATACAAACTAGTTACTTGGGCCAGTCGGTAGAAAAATAATCTTACAACTCATTCATACCTTTTCAAATCGGACTTCTGTTTTCTACAACCAACAACTTGGCTCATGCTTAAGAGTATTCTGAATCTTATAGTGCATTTAATGGGTTTCTGTTCCATGGTTTTCTCACAAATTGTATATACAATAGATTGTTAAATTTCATCTTACACATTCTGGTGTGATATTCAATACCTGGAACTCGCGTTTAATTTTGAATGCAATCTCGGTTTGATAATGAGTTTATATTGTAGTATCTGCTATTCCATCGCTCACTGAATTGTTTTGCATATAAATTGTGTCAAACTTTTTTTGTTTACTAATAAGATTTTGTTGCTAATGATAAGTCTGCAATGATTCACTAACGAGATAAAATTTTGACCGAGAATATGTGACATTTGTATCATATTTCGATTTTTATTCTTCCAATGAATTCAATTTTCAGTTACAGCCTTTGCGATATCGTTTTCAATATTAAAAAAATATTCTTAATTTATTGATCTGATTTTTTATCGCGTTTTAGTAAAAAGAACTGAGATGGGAATGTAATAAATAATCGATTGATCTTTTTTGTGAATGACTATGTAATTATATATTTACAGTAGCGCACTATTGGTATAATGGTAGGTATTTATGCCTGGTTAAGATTTATTGACTTGTATTTTCAAAAAAACCTGATTTTAAGTGTTTTTATTTGTAAGAACATTTTGATTATTACGTAATTCGAATTGGTAAAAAATGTTTACGGCTTAAACGCTAGGTCATGTTGTTGAATAAATGGAACAAATTTGTTTTTAAGTGCTGAACCATGTAGAGACAATCCTTCATTTACTTTTATTAGTGATTACTAAGAGTTACCAATAACTAACTCATGGTTGTTGATGTCATAGTATTTATAGTAATTGAAATTCTTGTAGTTTAGTCTATGGGAAAATTTTATAATTGATAAGACACAAATCGTCAACTGAGGACGCTTGATGCAGTTTTAATGACAAATTTTAATTGCTGAAAATTCGTACAATTCTACAACTTTCGTCACTCACAAACAAGGTTTCACCTTTGGTATCTTCAGTCTTTCTATCACACGGATACAATCGAATTGACCGACTGTCCAAAGTTTCAAGAATTCAAATATAGATGCGGTTTTGATTTGTTATGAAGAAAGCATTATAAAAATTCTCGCTTGTTTATTATTCGACTTGAATTTTTTATTAAGCAATGTATTATTAAATTAAGAATTAGTATCAGGCAAAAGACACTGCAGCAATTTTATTGGTAGTATATTTTTTATCAGTTAAGGGGAGGTTTCTTATAGAAGCGCCATCAATTATTTGATAAGCTATCAGGTAATTGGAGTTGTATTGTAGAATATAACTAATTTATCGGTATCTTATTCTTTGGGCCAGTGTTAACTGTCTTTTAAAGAAACATATTTATTATATTATTTTAATATTTTTAAATATTATACTTCGATTTTATTGTGCCAAAAAGTCAGGTCTTGCAGATCGCTCAAACATTTTCAATTTATTTTTAGAGCATTAAAGTCGTTCAGCGTAACCTGTCTTAAACATATTTTCAAATTGCCTATTAGCAAATTCATAATACGGCTCTATGTATTACGATGCTTAGAAAATAAAAGAAATTTGAGGTCAACACCTGTTTGAATCAATTATTTATGGTATAGCCAATTGTTGTTTATTACTTAGTTTTCCAGGAAACAAAATCGTAATTTAGAGGGAGATCTATTGGACAAACGTGACCGGACAACGATTTAAATAATCGTATGCTTGTCGGTAAACGTGGAATAAGTACTAATTATTTTTAGATAAAAAAAACTTTGAAAGGCCATACTCTTGTAAGAGTAATATTTATTGAATAAAGAAGATGATTCACAGTTCATTTTTAAATAAAGGCTTTAGAGCAATGGGTATTATATTTCTGTAAGTAATGATATATATACCAAAGTAACTTCATGTATTGAATCATTTCATTGTCAAAATGCTAATGTAATCAAAATATAACCCACCTCGTCAGAAGTTATGCAGTAGATATAATAATTATATAAATATTTCAATAGCTTTCATATTTTACTGCAAGTTTAATTTGGTGCTATATTTAAAATATATATAGCATTTAGTGCTTTACAACAGTTTAATTACTAATATCAGATTTTTGTATAAATTCTTTTGTAATTTATAATCTCTCTTAAGAACATTTTTCGATGCTCTTAAATCTAACAACAATGAAAAATTTGATTACTAGATTTAGCTAAAAGTGATTTTAAGCACGCATTCAATAAATAGTAAGCAAAACAACATCAGTTATTTTACTCTACAAAATAATATGTAGGAATAGTCGGAATCAAACTACTCAAATAAAAAATATCTTAGATGTTTGTTTATAAATGTATAATAAACAACGACCCTGCTCTACACCAATGTTTTTTTATGAATTTCAACAATCATTATGGCGCCGATGTCCGTCCTATTCGGTCGCGATATTTACAGGTTCTTATCATTTTGTGAATGATTGTGTAATAGTGTAGATTTCTATGACATGTTTATCTATGATAATAAGATTCCTTTAATCCACTAGAACATAAAAGAATCTTAGAAAGCCAACTGTTAGTCCCTTCCTAGGATCACTCTTTTATCCTTACTTTTGTATCTGAAAGTTTAAAATCCAAAATGTCAAGCAGTTCTTCCAGAACAACTTCTATTCAAATACCATGCAAGGAGCTTATTAGCAGCAATAATGGTACATAATTATATTGCAAATTACATTTATCAACGTTATTTAAAACGTGCAACGCAATTTCAAATTATATTTTTCCTTTAATATTTCATATCAATAAGCTAAGATAATAATCTACAAAGTTTCTACGTCCATAATGTTACTTATCGGTGTATGCGTTGCGTGGGAAAGTGTAACAATATGGCTAAGTTTTCAACTTATTGTTCATTAATGGTGATTGGAACTGAAGTGTCACATAGTAATTGTTGTTTATATTAATTGGTTAATTATACAGTTAATAACTGGGTACTTAATTGTTCTGGAAACTTTTAGTCCCGAATCCCACACATCATTATTAAAATGCGAACAAAATGAAATGAGTGATATTAATTTATCAAAAGAATATTTGTAGCAATAATTTATAAAAAGACAAATAATATTCCAATTTATTATTAAATAACTAATGGATTACATGGTTGTAGTGGTAACGGGATGTTTTTGATGTCAACCTATAGCTGTATTCCTCACTTTATACGACCTAATTCTTCGATACGAAATATAATATAAAATTATGCATACAGACAACTGATTAAAAATTAATAATTCTATATAGGTTGCTTATTTAGAAATTTAAATACTCTTTTAAACACTAGGATGAGAGATGATTCTTTTCTTTCAACATTACCTAATTGTGAAGTTGTCTAAAATCAATCAATCAACTCTTTCATACCTTCCTTCTTTTCACATAAAAAATCATAAAAACGCTGAGCTATTGAAGTATTGTAACATAATTTCTAAATATTATTTTATAAATATAATAAATATTATAAATAAAACAATAAGCAATCAGCTCTTGTAGTAAAGACTTAGATAAAGCGGTTTGTTTTGATTAAACATAATACAATAATTTATGATATAGACTGAAGGTGTTTGATGGAATTTCAATATAAATTTGAATTGTTACAACTTTGATAATACAATAAATAGAAAAAAAAGTGCGAGGCTTTCAGAACTAATAAATTATTATTTTCAAATTTATGAAAAAAATGATATATTTTATAGAGGAAATATTTTACACAGCTATACATATTTCATTATGTTATCATAAAAATAATAGCTAGTAGTGATGTTAATACCATTTCAAATTATAAAATGAAACACCTTTAAGAATATCAAATATTTAGGCTGTATAGAATAGAATAAAATAAAACTTATGAAATTAATTTGTTCTGGACGCTTCCATTAATAACTTTTTAAGATATTTGTTTCGGCATCTTCAGGCTTTATAAATCATATTTTTATCAAGGGTCAAATGTTAAATTTGAAGATTTTTTTATAATGCAAAAAAAAAGTTATCATTTTACGAGGAAAATATAAGTTGAAGAGTATTTATTATATATTTTATATAATCTGCGTCTTACCTTTATAACTAACAGTATTAGCTATTTCCAAGCCGTGGTATAAATAAATTATTTTTTCCCACATAGAAAGTTAGATTAGTTAGTAAACTAACGATCTTGTCAAACTTTTTAAATATGGAGAGAGTTTCAGCGGTAAAACTATCTGTCATACACAGCACGTAATAAATAATATAGTTTCATTGTTGCTACTATTTTCGAAATAGTTTTAAACTTTTTGCGTATTTTCAACTCGTTACGATGAAGTGAAAACAATATCATATATGGAAACAATTGAGCGTTAACCATAAGGCAACCACACTCCAGAGAAGCTGGAACAAGACTAAATAATAATGAAATGATTCCCGATTCCATAACTAGAAGCATGCGTGCGAGAAAGCGGGAAAGTGGGATATGCACTATCACGTGTCAGAGCGAGACTCAAAGAAAACATTGTCTGGGAACTAAATTTGATAAGAACATTTTTGGAAAATAAAATATCTTCTTCTTTCTTTCTTCATAATGAATTATTCAGATTACCGTAATATTTTCATTTCTGCATAGGAATATATTATGAAAATAATGAGTTTTTAAAGTTTTAACTGTCACTTCTTGATGAAAAGACATGATATTTTAAATAATAAAAGTGCTTTTTCACGATATATTTTTTGATCAGGATAATGTTCGCGATGAGAGAAACCGGTCCTGATCATAAAATATATTGTGAAAATAGTATTCAAAATGATGGTTTATTATTATAATTAGTATAGGTACATTTATGTAAAATTACAAAAATAATACACCATAAAAAATATTTTATATTATACTTTTTAAATATAAATTTTTATTTCAACCTGTAGACACAACACATCACAATTCATTCGACTCCTAAGCGTCGTTTCTAAGACCAATAATTCTGAAAATAATTGAAAACAACATAAACTTTTTGATCCAAAAAAGCACTGATATATCTTCTTATTTTATAGTTCGTAAAAACACATTATATCGATATCGAAATCGTTATCCTTCAGACTAGACATAATACATTAATTTAAGCTTTATGAATTCATAAATTTCATTTGTTTTTTAGTCTTACAAATGTATTTCAATACAAGTTGTATCAATTTATTGTGTTATATTTTATGGCATGATGTCTACTAATGGATCTTGAATATTTTGCAGTCATAGAATATTCGCACTGTTAATGTTTATTTCGTTAAGACTGAATATCTTAGATCGACCTTCAGAAATATTGAATTATTACACGTTGATTTATTTGAAATCTCCAACGTGAAAAAACAATTTATTTATTATTGATTGAATTGAGTTTATGGAATATTTATTCTGAGAACCTTGAATATTTTCCCAGAATAAAAAAAAGGTAGTCAATTTATTTTCTTTGAATTATGATGTAAAATGACAGGTGATAATGACAACGGGATACATTTTACTATTTGGTTACAATAAATTTGTTTACAAAAATTACATATGTTAAATTATTTAAAATTTGAAAGCATAAGTATTGAATTTTATTTATGTGCAATGATTTTATACACATTTTTAATTGAAATGTACATATTATCAACAGAATATCCATAAACCGAAATTTATTGAAAAAAAGCAGATTTTAAAATTGAGTAGCCGAATTACGTAACATAAAATACAACGACTGTAAGATTAAATAAAAAATTCAGCATCGAACTTTATAAATATCATATTCTGTATTCCAATGTCATTTGCACCTGAAAAGTTTTAAGGAATCTATAAATTGGTTTTTTACTAGTCATATCATTAAAAGCATTTAAAAAAAAACAACTAAATCATTCAAATATGACTGGTTTATTTAAAAATATTTTTTCAAACGAAAATAAATGTTTTTTATCTTAAAATAAAGCATGATTGGAAGGATTAATTTACTCAAAACCACAAAAGCATTCGATTCGAGATTTTAATTTTTTTTTTCAATCGAACTTTCATCGCTACGAATGTTACATAATCGTTGTTTGCACTTCATAGTGACTTAATTTATTTAAGCAGGCTTTATAGTTTTTATCAGTGTTATCGGCAGTAATAATTATTTTGATATTTCCAGAAATATCCGTATATCGAAGAGTTAAAAAAGGCCGGATATATCCGGATATCCGAGCTGGAATCCCTAGTGACCAACCACTGTGCCCGTAGTGTTCGTTACAATTATGTGTTTTCTATATTACGTGTAAAAACTTGTGTGCGTCGCTACAGTTTTACTCTACGTGTAGATTATTTCAAAACTCAAATTAAGCAAATATTGCAATCAAGATCAAGACTGGAAGTCCGAAAGCGTTGCCTTGTTGTTATGGTGCCGGATCATATACATTAAGTTTAGTCGCCTCACCGAGTCGATCCCTATTGCTTTTTCACCATTTGAAAATAGTTAAGACTGTAGATAAAAGAATTTTGAGGTACTTTACTGTATTTGCTATTTTATTTGGTTCTTGAAAAACGAAAAGTTGGCGTTCTACTGTATACGACTTTTCAAAAGCGCTTCTTGACGATTGCATGTAAAAGCCATTTTTTGTTAATATATTTTTTTTTAATAATTGTAGTTAATTCGCTTTTAATCATTTTTACTATGAGAATATTTTTCGGCACGTTAGTAAGAATTACGTGATTTGGATAACAAAACCTTTGCTCAATTCAAAATCTAGATGTACCATCGTATATTAATATGTATGTTGTCAATCACCGAAAAGTATACAATGGACAATTGACTTTAGATTCTAGATTGCATCTAGCACGATTGCCAAAAGTGTTTCAAACCAGAATGAACTTTATCACCACACTCAAAAAACAATACTTATATATGAAATCTCGTTTAATAAATCAGATAAGAAGTCCTCAAAATGCAATATGACTTGGCGCTAACAAAACAAAAGCACTGTTCATGCATTGGAAGTATACGCTTAAGATTATTTTTTAATTTTCTTTTTGAGTCGTGTCATATAGTGCGGCAAAATATAAATTATATCCTTTTATTCATTTATAAAACAGTAAAGTTTTAATGATAATAAAATAAAATTAATTCTTTATTTTATAATATATAAAATGCGTGGAATGACTACCAACTTTACGATAAAAATAGCACTACTGAAAATTGTTCATGTTCGAGATAATTACACTAGTGTAGTAACCGTAATTCAATTGAATGTTTCATTGATATAATTATGAACAAGCAATTTCTTGTACAATATTATATTACATAGTACAAAGAGCATTGTGTGATGCTATGTAATATTGCATGTATTGTAGTGTCAAACAAAAATTATCTCCTCTTCGACCGATATTATATTTATTTTCTAAAACTGTCCCTCTATGAAATATAATCGCAAGCTATAATATAAGAATATTTTACATTTAAATCAAATTTCAAATTTGGTGACTCAATTTATGATCTTTATTTATGAATTTAACAGGCCGAAATTGTTGTAACAAAATTACGAAATGTGAAAATTATGACTTAGAAATTAATACTTAATTGTATATTTACTATTGTAGGTCAGTCAGTCAGTAGGTAGATTTTGATTTTTTTTTCATAAATTGTATCAGTTCGTAACAATTTTCATTCGTTATCAAAAAGTCGTCGGTGATTATGATTCACGAATTGCATGGTATGGATGTCTGCGTTATGTTACGTGTAGGCATAAAACCAACTGTGTAAATTAAATGGCAATAAAACATCTGTGTTAACAAATTGTTTTCCTGTATGAACATGTAAATACATAAAAGTAATAATGTCCATTTCCCCATTGAACTTTTATTGCATCGTAAAATTATTTCTAGAAACGACGATATCATTTATATTTAAAAAAATTCAATGAAATTTGTTTATATAATATAAAAAAACATTTTTTTTTATAATCATTTTTCAATGTTTTCCTAATTAAATATTGTTTATTAAAAATGTTAAAATTGCCAGTTTGCTTAATCCCTCGTAGTTTAGCTTGGCGTATTGTCAAACAATACAATGTAATAAAATAAATTATATGGAGTGGCAAATTAAAGTCTTTTTCTCAAATAAGTGTACGAATGGGTTGTAAGAAACTATTGACTTTTCTAAATCGTCGCGACGCAATCATATCGACAGATAATTAACAACGTAATAATAAAACACTACAATGTTTCATAAGTTCGATACATTCGTTGATAATTAAGTTTATACAATATACTCGTATATCAATGATGGAAGGACTTATAACCTAATATTTAATCATTATATTTTGATCATTTCCTTATTCAAGAACGATTCAGTAGATATAACAGTAAATACATATATCGCAGATGCTCTACAAAAAATATGCTTCATATGGTTGTGAAAAATAATTTATACCAACAGCATACGTCTACTTATGATTGTTTTTATACATATATAAAAAAATACTGTAGACAATAATAAAAACGATATCATTATGGAGAGTATAGTCTTCATCGCTAAAAATACTTTAGAATTAATATTTTTGGTTTGGTTTTACTATCGTGAAAAATCGTCTTTTTGATGTACTTATCAGTTCGCCCAATTTTGATATTAATAAGACAAATTAAAAATTATATTTTTATAGACATCAGCATGTAGTTATCTAACGTAAGATGTTTGTTATATTATTGATTATAAATTATATTGTTGTACCTAAATCGTTTTTGAGTATTACCAATATCTCACACGTTCAAGCTAATTATGCGAAAGTTTTTAGCAATCGTGATATATAATTTTTGCTTACGTATTTATTTGTAACTTTTCCCAGTCAACTAATTGCCTAAATAATTATACTAGCCCAACTTAGTGTTTGATTGTATTTTGTAAAAGTCAACTCATATTATGTTTCAGAAGGTATTATTTAAGATTTACTACACTATTGGTGTTCATAAGCCCATCGGTGAGATTTTTCTGGTGCTTTTGTTTGCCTTTAATTTATATTCTGTCATGCAACTCACAGGTTTTTCTGGATGATAAAAAATCACTCTTCAGGAACATACACAAAGCTCCCACAAAATTCTATAATAATTAATATAATAAATTAAAATAATAATGCACAATGCTGTATTGCCGTGTTTCCCAACCGGGTAGCTTTTAGAAAGTACCGCTGTATTGTGTAAACACTGAAGTTATTACTTATTAAATAAGATAATATTAATATTCGGACTTCCCGTCTCACAATATTTCTTAGAAGTACACGATGTTGTTGTTTTGTTTTCAACTTTTAAAATACTTTTCCACGAACACCGTTGATACGGTTGTTCTAACTTTATTCATTTTACAAACATAATTTAATAGCTTTATAAACTAGTTAACATAACGGTCAGATTTTTTTACAATAATGCTTAAATACTTAACTTGGCATAGGTATAATATGATATTTTATTCAATAGTTTGATCCTAAAAAAATAAAATACTCTTAAAATATCATAGCAAAAAAAAAATGTTAAATTATCATCTAACTGTAAAGAATGTTAGTCCAGCATATTTAATAAAAATACATTCGTATTTGAATTATTATTCATATAAGAATAAACAATATTTCATTCATAAGTAGTTTTAAATATTTTTTAAGTTAATGTTATTTTGGTTGTTAATTCAGGAAATTGTTGACATGAGATTTTCACTTAAAATGACGATACCACAACTTAAGTATTGTTATATGATAAAAAACATGAAGATATTTTTATCAAGCAAGTAAAAAAAAATACATATTATTTAAAGTCAGTAAGCGTGTCGTGAGCAATAAGATGACACCGTTTACAATGATACTACTGCACTATCTCTTTTTTTATTTACAGATACATTTTCAAATTAAGGAGTTTGTATCACCAACCTGATGTCATGAATAAAATGACTATTGTTGGAAACGTATTCCGAGGCACGAAATTTGTGTACAAATTGTGGTTTTCATATTAGTATGTATTATTAAAAAGAAATTCCCTTTTCTTTAACAAAATCTTTATTGTTCTGTTGTACTTTTTGATTTTGAATGAATTGTGAATTTTTATGATCAAGTTCGCTTATTGTATTTATGACACATATAATCCTGTCAAAAATAAATAATTCATATAGATAAATTGCACAATTATAAATTTTAATATTGTGCATATACTACAGTAAAACTGTTTGTTAAGCTAGTTGCAAAATGTTATTTTCAATCGCAAAAAAGTATTACGGTGTAGCAATAGTTTTGACATTGAGCGATTTCTTTGAAAAAATCACTTGGTGCGACATTTTAGACCTCGCTGACTGGTACAAATCGTAACCTCAATTCGAGGAATAAACATATATTATTTATGTAAAGATCACTATACACGAACAAATTTGTCTCGTCTCAAATAAACGACCATTCAACAAAATTAACTGTTTTATTGGCATATAAGATTAATACGCGGCTGTTAATTAATATAAAATTTGACGTATTTAATTATTTACTTTGCGATATTAGTAACATAATTTTATGATATAATATATAATATTATAACAATACTGTTGCTGAAACGCATATGTTGAAAAAAAGACGTAAATTATTTGATTCATCATAGTGTATACGAAATTTCATTTTTTCTCAAAGAATTTACTAATGCTACCACAAATATTTGGAAAGTTTAATGATTCATAAAGTGATTGATAGGTAAGTATATTTATACTCATAAAAACAAACATTGACTTTCTTCAAGATAACATATAATGATCTAGAATCATCTTTTCTGCTTCATATCTTACACTTTTAGCTGACTCTTTTATATTATGAATGCACTACAACTCAAAAAATCATATTTGAATTGTTTCAAATTTGAACGATTCCACATATTTTGTCACTAACGACCCGGGGTTCGCCTTTCGGCATCTTCAGGCGTTCTATCACACGGCTGCAACAGAACTGACCAGTCGTTAGTGAAAAAACATGTGGAATCGTACAAAGTTGTAACAATTCAAATTTGATATTGAAATTCCATCAAGCACCTTTAGTCGATATCATAAATTATATCAAAAAATCATAATAATAAAATTGCCCCGTCTGTAGTCCAGTAGTCAACGTCTTTCGTTTCAGTTACAGTTCTCACCAATTAGCTAACCACTAATCCTGATCGAGCCATAGCCTTGTATCTCTACTCATAATGATACCTTTTATGTGTGAAAACTTGACGTTTTATATTATTATGGAAAAGAAATAAAGTGAAAATTAAATAATAATGGAGGTGTTTGTATGCATTTTTTATAAATACATACACAAAAGCGTTATCGCAATAAATTAACGAATTTAAAAAAAGGTGATCGAGTGTATGATATCTTCTACGAATAATTCGCTGAGGGAGCTCTAGGTATTACAAGTTCAAAGTGAAAGTAAAAAAATATTTAGTTGATTATTACAATATCATTCATAGGACACATGTGATTCGGTTAAAGAAATAGAAGTATGTCACAACTCTTTTTAAAAGAATAATAGTAGACTTCGATCGATACGAAGAGCTCTGCTGTTAATCAGCTCTGGGTAAACTTTGAGTATCATACTTTGTTTTTTTTTTATTAATATGGTAAGAAGAACAAAGAACTCATATAACCTTTATTTTACCTGAGCAGTAACACTTAGATTAAATTATTTAATTAAGTGGACTTGGAAAAATCAATTTCATTTGGCTTAATGTTTCTCCTAAAATTATCGCTTATTCAGAATGCAAGTTAAGTCAGACCTACCATAAAGGAAAGCAAACATAAATTAAAATAATATTTATTCATAATAATAATAAAACAGTGACGTTATAACACCAACCCATTTAACATTTCGCAGAATCGGAGTGATTTATTTGGCAAACAACAATCGGTGTGTGTATGGGCACTAGCTCACCGTTTATCATTAACGAGCAGCTCGATATTACATTCAGTGATACGCGATCTGTCGTCTTAAACGGTCGACTGTTTATTTCAAAGGCCAGTCCTCACACTCATCAGAGTCATGGCGAAGTTCCTCGCCTTCTGGGTGGCTGTTAGTGCAGCAGCCTTCTTCTCATGCTCCTCGGCAGACAACATGATACCACCCAAGGTTGTTTGCTATTATGACAGCAGGAGCTATATTAGAGAAAGTAAGTGGATGCTATATGGTTATTTTTGTGGCAAACTTTGGTTATTTTAGATTACTCTAAAAATCATTTGCGTTCTCTTAAAAAAATGTCAGTTACAATTAATGATATTTTATTTGTTTCTATTACATCTTTATGTAAAAAGATTTAGGCTTAAATTCATTTTATTATACGTTATATTATATGATATTTCAATAGAGAAATTCGAGAGTTAGTATATTACAACCTGATTTCCATTTTAATGTAATCCATTAACTTTTGGTGCGCAAAAAAGTAAAAATATCATATTATTTATTTCACAGAGTTAATAAATACCAGACAATTTGAAAATCTTTCCTAATACCATGATAGTACTTTTAAATAGATGAATAATTGGTGCGAAGTCCACAAAACTTTCTATATCCAATACTATATCGTCATTTAATCAGAATAAACAAATTTCGTAATGGCAATGCTTTGACTCTTAAATCGATAGTTATTCGAATAACACTATTATTATTTGGTTATTGCACTGCAGGCGTGAATTATAAACGAGTTCAACTTGGCAGATATATTATTAGCTTTTAAAACGAATAATAATCAATTATTACAACACTTTTATTTTTTATGCAGTGTCAGTTGTATTTAATAAGTTTACGTAAATTAAAAATCCGTTAGTAATCTAAAAACAATGTTATTACAATAATCGACGCCGACATTGTTTTCTACAATATTTTTTGAACAGAAAATGATTTTAATACATATTCCGTCAAAATTCTCTGTCTAACAACATCATTAAAAACAGTAATTTCTATGAATGTTTACCTGTTTATGTACTCGTTGAACCTGATGAACGGAAATATTCCATCGCTTGACCTTTAAAAATGTGTTAATTTTGTTTGAAGGCTTACAAGATTCTGACGAATAGCATTGAATAGTACAGAAGTAAAATCTCCCTAAAATTATTTCTTCGCCTAAAATAACACTTATTTTATGTTCTTGTGCAAGAACCTAAAAGAGCGTATGTTATTGCAATTACATGCTTAAGATAATTGCCAGTATTGCTAAAAAGTATTGAATTTTAATACATTCAAAATCTTATGCAATATTTACATAGAACCGCTGATTCAAATGACTTTATAACAACCGAACAGCTGTGTACGAGTATTTAAAAATATTTTTTTAAATAGTTCCTCTATGACGTAATATGATCATTGAAAACATTTATGCCGCTTTTTTATTCTCAGTGTATTATTCTATGCAAATTGAATGGACATGAAATCATTTATAGTTAAGTAATATTTATTCTAAGGTATTATATATAAAAAAGTATTGGTTTTCTTAAACGTCATCGTTGTGATTATAATTTTTATTATTTGGTGTTTTCTCACTATCACAAAAAATATAATTTCGAAGAAAAAACTGGTACACATTATAAAATTGAAATGTGATAAATAAAAAGATATGACCCACAGGGCACTTGCCACTGTTAAAAATAGGTGCATATTTCTGATAAATGAATAAAAAATGTCATTAAGTGGTCAATTTCAAATGACATATCTTGAGTAATAAGGTCAATAAAGAGAGAATATTACTTTTTATAAAAAAAATATATCAGTTATTTATTTACATTAGAAGTCACGACCTTAGCGATTGTAGACACGGGAATTTCATGTCAAATAATATATATTACACTAAATAACACTTTCATATATTGGACGTAAAAAAATATATCGAGAAACAACTTGATTCCAAGCAATATGAAACATTCACATTTTAAATAATATATTTACACGTATATTTTTTGTTCAATGATGAAAGTACCAATCAGATCTTTTTTGGTCTAGGATTTAGCCTGTTTATATAATAATAAAAAGTATATAAAAAATAAAGCTAATCATTTGAAACAGGTTTCAATATAAACAGCGGATATGTTCGAAACTAAGTGAACCATTGGGCCTAATATTCCGTCGCAGTTGACGTGTTCAGTAGTTTATCTATCAAAAATGGTTAAATAATACGAACTTATTATTTTATTTTGCAAGCAATCATTTGAGAGAACCTGTCTGGAGGGTATGAATGTAAGTTAGGGAAATAAATTGTAATCTCTATTAGAAATAGTGTCTTAAGTTGTTGGTAATTTCTGATATCCCTTATCATGCAGATCCTATTTAATCGTATACAATGAAAGAGCAAAATACATTCTAAAAACATTATAATAATGATACGGGCACATTTGCCAGTTTTTATACTATACAATTATATTCCTTCGTAAATATTTCACAATATTATAGTCTAAGGAAGCACAGTTTCGGAAAATGTGATAAAAAAATAAATTATTTTGGTATATGACAAAAAAAATATTTATATCAATATTATTTCCTTCAGCCCAGGCAAAGATGTTACCGTCAGATCTGGATCCTGCTCTTCCGTACTGCACCCATCTCATTTATGGCTATGCTGGTCTTGCTGCTGACAGTCATAAGATGGTGTCTCTGAATCCTAGCCTCGATCTCGACCAAGGCCATGCTAACTTCAGAGTCATCACACAGCTCAAAAGAAAATTCCCTGCCCTCAAGATTCTTCTTTCAGTCGGTGGAGATGCTGACATTGATGCTGATAATCCTGACAAGTACAACTTATTGGTAAGTAATGTTCAAATATTTTTTCACATACTGTCAACAAAAGTAAGCTTTATATTATAATTTTAATTGAATGAAAGCCGGCAACATTCTCTACTATCAAATTATGAATTAGTAGAAAGGAGACTGTCCGCATTAATTAAAAATGTTAATTATTTTTTGTATATACATGTATTGATCAATCAAAAAGTTTAATGCTAAAATTAAATAAAATTTCCAGGTATCGCAGAATTACTCTGAATTTCGATTAAAAAATACATTCACCTTTTACAATATATTATATATGATTAGTATGATACAGTATGTCTTAAAAATTTGAAAAGAATTGAAGAAAATAGTCGTCCTTGAATCCGAATTAGTATTCAAGTTTTACCTTACAGTATTCTTATGCATTAAACTTCACATATTAATATTTTAATACCATCAAACACCCAAACGCAGTTGATATCTTAAATTTTATTAATATTGTAAAATAAAAGTCAATATTTTTATTGAAAAATGACCGATTTCATTAAACTATGGGTGTCGGTCAATTGTAAATATTTTTTGAATGAATTTCATAACTTTGAAAACAATAAGGACTGAATAAAAAAAATGTAGTCAAATCTAACAGTTGATAATTTCGTATGATTACTTATTTAAAAAATACTGTTACAGTTGACCGCTCGTATGATTATTTATTTAAAAAATACAAAATATATGTTCGGCTATTGTCATTGAAAACGAAGATTCATCATATATTAATATGCCATTGCGTACAATGGTATGTTTTACGCTTTGGTAAAAAAAGTCTCTTATTAAATCTGTACACTCCATAATCTTTTCAAAGAGACAATTTAAATACTAAAAAAAACTACATCGTCTATTTTTATAAAATTACGCTTCAGAAGTTTCTTATTTTTCATATTACATTAAGTAATTGTGCTCACATTTGTACGACTAGTGTCCATGAAATTGTTCCGGTGGCTAAATTCATTTTAGTAAACAAAAGTTGAATGTCTTCATTAGGTCGAGACCCCAGAAGCCAGAGTTGCATTCATTAACTCGGCTGTTGTTATGTTGAAAAACTATGGATTTGACGGTATCGACCTTGCTTGGCAATTCCCCAAGACTAAGCCAAAGAAGATCCGTGGAAGCTTGGGTAAGTTATTACTTAATAACAAATATATTTCTTAAGAAACGTTAAGTTTAATCTAGACTGAGTAATAAGGTGTAAAATAAAATCTTACCTCGTCGTTGATGGTTAAATTATCGTACCAATATGTACCAAGTTATAAGAAATATCAATAAAGGTTCGCACGTCATTTCAATTCCAAAATTATTTTTCTGCACAAAAATTCAACCATTTTATAATTGATACATTTGTCTTAATATGTTGGCCAATGGAGCATTTATTATATAAACAATCCGTTATTGTCTAAAATTTTAACGATGAGATGCAAATATTAAAACAAATATGATCATTGGAATAATTTTTGCAGTAAAAGTATTAATCGAACTGTTGAAATATTAAGACCATAAAATTCGTTGTAATTATTTTACTTTTATTCTTCATTAACGTATACGAGTTCTTTCTTAGTATAATTACTTAACATAGTAATATACATATTGATAATTAAGTAACCAGTTTAAAGAAATAATCATTTGAAGTTTTTTTTTAAATACTGTTAAACTGAAAAACGTTATGGAAAGTGCCTTTCAAATGCAATTGTGTCAAAAAATACCCATGTATGATTTAGAAAACCCTATTGAAATTATTAGTATTAATTTGTTAATGGTTACTTCTTGATGGAAAGGCATGATATTTTAAATAATAAAAACACGTTTACAAAAAACTATTTCCATAATTATTTATTTATCCATTATCCAATATATTTTGTGATCACGACTGGTTTCGCTCATCGCGAGCATTATCAACTGCTCAACCCGGTTTTGGTGATTAAATATGATGTGGAATTAGTACTGAAAGATGTGTTTTTATAATTCATAATATTTCTTCGCTTTAGTCGTCGGATCTCCCACCAAGTGAACCGGTGACCTCATTTTTACATCAATTGCAGAAAAAAGCGAATGAATGAAGGAAAAATGTTTTGTTATTTAGTTGTTGATGATTCACCGTTTATGGACCTTTCTTCCCATTTTTTCAGGTATATTCAATGACTAAAAAGAGCAAGATAGTGTTATGTAAAAACGCACAAAATAAAAACAAATGTAATATTATACATTGACGTATCATATCATCTGAAATAGTTTCGCTAATAGATTATTGTTGTGAGGATTTTATAAAATAAAATATATTGATCATTCATTGTGCTACAGTTGATATTTCGGTTACATACCTGATACGATACATTTACTTTGACTGTGGACGTGTTCGTTTGCAATATTGAAATGACTGCATGTGACATCATGGATATACATAATCGTATATTTTGTTGATAGACATAATAGCGGTTGAATAGAATATATTACACAGATATCTTCAACTGGTGACGCGATACTTGTTCATGACACCTTTAAGTGTTCACTTAGTATAATAGACCGGTCAATTTATTTAGACGACTTTGTAAGCAAATAAATATAAATACACACATATATTCATGTTTTTTTTTGAAAAATAAAGTATTCTTGTAGTGCAAATTTTGAATAAATTTACCGAGTTAATTGCGTTTATTTTAAATATTTTTTTAATGTTATTAAATATGTCGGATTAAAAAAAGCAATATTATTGTTTTAGACAACGTTAGTCACGTTTATCACTTGTAGTAAATATAATATTTGATTTATGTTTTTGGCTAATTTTAGGAATGTTTATTTATAATAGAAAAACTAATATAAAATACGCTTTAAAATTGATATAGCTTTATTTTCCTGGATTAAAAAATACTATTTTAATCTGTGAAATCTAAAAAGTGTTACTAGAGCAAAATAAGTAATTCATATTTCAAGACACTATATAATGATTACACTATATAATTAACATTTTTCGAATTCTGAATTTTTCTGTTAAATAATTCCATGTTGGTTGCCCCTGAAAATTTGTCATTCTACCTCTGATTGCTTTGACATTGAATATGTTGTCACCTGATTCGTTTTCATTGTTCTATTATTGACATCGCTAACCACAATATGATAATGTTGTTTTATTGAGTCACACCGTTTCAGTGTACAACCATTGTTTACGATTTAAAAATGCGAATCTCTCGATTTTTATCACTTGTTATTCCCAAAGAGGTAGATGGAACATTGAATCATATTAAAAATTTAAGTACTTATAAAATAAGAACAATCGGTATTTTTTAAAACTCAAATAAGCGCATTTGAAGTCGTTTTTCTATATTCAACCTAAGAATATCTATAGCAGTATGTACAGTCCCACGTTAATTGTCAGTCTTTTATTATTATAATAGCATTCTTCTAGCAACCTTGCCTAATAAATGAATAAAAGATCGCCGAGAACATTTTTATGCACGGCTGCTTTATTTTTGTTTTTAATTTAAAGGTCGTTTACAGATTCTATTACTGTTTTTTAATAACATTAAAAACATAAAAAGATTTGCCATAAATAATGAACAGCTGTGGATTTTTTTTTTCATTCGAATAACTTAAGAATACATTTGCATTAGATGTTCTGTGATTGAATCAATACAAAACAAAATGTCACACCGTGGTAACGCAATTCTGGTATTCGGGTTTAATTTTTTTTCCTTATATTCCAAGAACTTAAATTATAATTTTTTTGAATAAACACCATTGATTTATTTATTGATTTTCTTGTTTTATTCGTTAACTTTGTTATTAGGTATTATTATAATTAACAAAACAGAGTATTGTATTATTGTATTAATGGACATTGTTAATTTGAATTTGTTTCAGGATCATTCTGGCATGGGTTCAAGAAAGTGTTCTCTGGAGATAGTATTGTTGATGAGAAGTCTGAAGAACACAAACTTGGTTTCTCCAAGCTTGTCCAAGAATTGAAAAATGCAATCCGCCCCGATAACCTTCTATTGACTATGTCAGTATTACCGAATGTTAACAGCACACGTAAGTAAATTTATAGTATATATTTGGAATAGGAAATTATTTTTATCAGTTATAAATGTCTTGATACTTTGATTCTATTTTTATAATAAATATTATCATCATTTCTGTTGAGATTTATAAGATAGTATAGATTGATATTCGATCATAGAGTTAGCAAAATATTAATGGAAATTATCGTCAGCTTTATGAGTATATGGCGGATTAATTACAGCAAATTACGAACCGTTCATTATTAAATAAAGTGAAAAAGAAACTCTTAGCATTTTCATTAATTTATGGAATTGACGGTTTAAATAGGCTAATAATATATATTTAAAATTGAAAATAAATCGAAAATAAGTTTTCAGAGCAAAAAGTGTTGTCAAACGTCGGCACGATTAAAATATTGAGTGTTTGTCAAACCAAGTTCTTTGTTCAAGTGAATGCGCATGCTAACTAAAATTTTCGAAAAGTGAATTACCGGGTAAACCAGTAAGCTTAGGATATATTTTGTAAAATTGAGAGAAACGGCTTGCTTTCAGAGCTGCAAATTTGTTAATTAAATTGTGGGATTTGAAATAGTAGGAATTGTTTTTTCGGTAAAATTTTAGGGTTAGAGTTAAAATCGAATGTACTTCGAATTACTATTTTATTTTCGTCAATATGTTAATATGTTGCCATTACATAAAAAAACAACTTCAAAAGGGTTTTGAAACTTTCTACGCCTGGCCTTTTTGAATCCCATACAGCCCGAGTTAGAACTATCAACATTAGTTGTAACGTATAGAAAAAATGTAGCCGCCGTAACTATTTAGTGTAGGCAGTGTAATATTTAATTTAATTGCTTTTATTTAATTAGTAAAAGACGTTAAATTGTGAAAGTAATCTTATTTTTATAGCAACCTCTTCATAGTATCTGAAATTTATGATGTGTGCCATTATGATTGATGTGACAGCAAAAAAAGTTGTGTAACACTGGGTTACGATGAGTAGAAATCGAATTGTTGAAAAGGCTTTTACACAAGTTTGGCATAAAAAATGTTGTGTTTCTAAAACTAAGTGTATTTTAAAAATCACTATACCATGAAATAATACGATATTTATGTAGTCCACTATTTATTATCTTGATTGAAGCCGCCGTAAACTATATTAAAAAGTAGTTTAATAATCTACAACAGACACACATATACCCATACTTCTTGCTTTAAACGGGTAGATTAGGCTTTTTTTAAAGATACGATCTTAAAAATTACAATGGCCGTCATTAGTTGTTTTTAATTAGTACACGTATTTTTTGTATAACCTGTTCGCATGGAACTGGTGACGGGTCTAGTGTTTAGCATCTAAGCAGTATTAGTAATTAATTATGTCATTTTTTCCAGTTTACTTCGATGCCCACACCATCATGAATTATTTGGACTACATCGTGGTCGATGCCTTTGACTATTACACACCTGAGCGCAATCCCAAACAAGCAGATTTCCCTGCTCCAATTTATGAGTTGCTTGAGAGGAATCCCGAGAATAATGTCAACGCCGCTCTTGCATGGTGGTAAGCTCTTTCATATAACATTAACAACATATATGGTCGGTGACAATGTCAATAGCCATAAATATTTGCTATATGCATATTCGTTGACAATAAAAATAAAGCGTATTTTGTTCTATAGTCTTATATCAAATTCGTTAGTTAATAATGAAGATTTGCTCGTTAAATAATTTTCAACTCGTATTCGTATATCTTAATATAGATTTGACATAATAATAAAAAGAATCAAAACAACAAAATGTTTTGCTCTACACACGTCAAAATCGATGGCGTAATAAAAATCGGTCTCAACCACAAAATTTGAAAAAATGTACGACTAAATACTTTTATTATTATAATGCGACACAAAGGAGTTCTACCAAGTAATGGCCAATTCAAGAAATACATTTACATTATTCCTAGCTCCTGTTAAATACAAGGTGGTTGAAAATAAAAGATCGAGTTTTGTTTCTGCAATATTTATGCATATTAGCCGGATAGAATTTTTTGTATCAAATAAATTTGATGATTAAACGGGAATTTATTTTAGGTCAAGGAACGGTGTATCCGAACATAAAATTGTTATGGGAATCCCAACATACGCTAGGGCTTGGCAGATGACTTCCGATAGTGAACTTGCTGGAGTGCCCCCAATAACCGTCGATGGACCAGCCCCAGAAGGTGCGAATGACAAAGAATGCTGCATTTTTTATATGATTTTTAATTTGTGATATTCTCAATTAGTTATCATTCATCTTAAGTAAACAATAAAACTGTTCTGCCAAACTAAATATATTGTACGTTCTGGTATATAAGTATAAATTATTCAAAATGACAATGTTTTGATTTCATTGTTATTTTTATTAGAGTATCTTTAAATTTACAAAAACATAATGTACAAATAATTGATTTAAGATGAAAGGCGCAATTGTTTATAAATAAGAATACATTGAAAACACACAGCAATATCAGCGTATCTAAAATATTTCTGCTTTCAGGACCTTACACCAAACAGGCTGGTCTATTGAGTTTCCCCGAAGTCTGCACAAAGCTGACAAATCCCAATAACCAAAAAGGTCTTCACACACATTTAAGGAAAGTTACAGATCCCAGCAAGAGATACGGTAAGATAGCTTAATAAATTTATGTATTATAATAATAGTGCACCCATAATCACAAAGTATTAATCAAGAATTACGTTTTTTAACTTTTATGTTACATAACACACTAGAAACGAAGGCTCTATTTTTGTACACATACTTTTTTATAATACTTTTTAGTAGCGCAGCTTTTTTTGGTAAGAGAAAACAAACTCTACTTTCGCTGGTAATTTAAAGACTCTTTTTAGGGGGGTTTTTAAGTAATGAATTCAGTATTTTATAATGGTGTCATTTTGAATTTAAAACCATGCCACTGGCTATTTGCTTACATCTAATTTATTTATATCACAGTTTGTTCCCATCAAATAACAAATATAAAGTAATCAAGAAAAAAGTCATTAAAAAAAATCATTTAATATTTTTAAATTTAGAAGTTGTTGTCAGTAATAGTTGTAATAAAGTTTTAAATTTTCTTACTTTGCCATGTAACTGTTACATGTTTACTTTATCACCAATTGCACTCCAAACGTGTTTATGCTTTAAAGCGATACATGTCATATTGAATGATTTTGTATTTTTAGCCCGGTTTTCCTCTTAGCTATTACAAATTGTTTGATGAAATTTGCCTCCTAACGCCTGGCAACGTTTTCATAATAGTAAACATACAGGAAATTCAGTGCAGAACAGAAATAGTCTTATTACTATGATGAAAGATGTTTTAATCCATCCATTTAAATGTAGTCGAGTACTTATGTACATCCTTTGTTTAACGGCAAAGTGACGTATATTTTATACACATTATAGATTACGACATATTGTTGTTTGACTAACAATATGCAGATCTGGAGAAAAAATACAACATTTCGATTTCTGCACTATTTTCTTTGTTGAATATAAATTCTAATTGATCGTAAAAATTGTATCAATTTCTTTTAAATATATGGAACGAATACATTTTTAATAACATACTCCCTAAAATATACACACTCCCCTAATCCAATCGACCCAATGTTTTGTTTTTAAAATTTTTCAAATAAATGAAAATATATTAAGAAATGAAAAAATCCATAATAAAATATTATTATTGATCTATAATTATTTCAGAAGATACTTTCGAACACGACGACGAATTATCCAAACGATTTGGTACGCATAGAGAAAAATCATTCAACTCCATTGCTTTCTTTTTATTTCTAACACATATTTAAAAACTATATTGTTTATTGTCTGAGTGGTTTTTGCCATAACTATCAATAACCGCACACGCTTTTGCAATGCAAATCTAACTAAATGTTTATTAATCAAATCTAGGCCGTATGAGTTTATTAGCGTGTCTTTTTACAGGAACTTATGCATTCCGAGTACCAGATGACAACGGTGAAGGAGGTATGTGGGTCGGGTATGAAGATGCTGATACTACAGGAAACAAAGCAGCATTCGTCAAGTAAGCATAGACATATTTAAAGATAGAATAAACTTATATGAAAATTTTTGTACGAATTGGGAATACTTTGTAATATATTTATAATATTTGAAACGAGGATAATTTTTCAAAATAGCCTAAAGATTTTTTTACCATTTTATTTCATTGATTGAATTGGCATTCACTTGGTAGAACTCCATTATAACAAGATGAAAAAATAACAGTGTATTTTAGTTCTACATTTTTTTTAATAAGATATAGTTGATAGCTATTTGGGCTTACGTCATCGTCAGAACGATCACTACGATGGGTGAGTCGAAATAGCTATCAACTATATCTTATAAAAAAAATTGTAGAACTAAAATTCATTGCTATTTTTTCACCGTGCCATTTTATTTCACATCGAACATGTTTAATATTAAATTTAGTATTCGATGTAGTCGTGATATTTTGAATAACCGGAGTTTGTTTCAAAATTTTTCGAAATTTCTTTTTGTGAAAATATTACGTTTTCGGAAAAAATATATACATTTATATAGCTGTATCAAAGACATTCGTGATGAATAATTTCGCAAAATAATTTCCATTTTTTTTTCAGTAGTTTCCCAATAACAACTATTCTTTCAAATTTCAAAGCTTAAGCCAAGAAAATCTAGAAATTAAATCTTTAATATTGTATATTAAATCTACGAACTTGTATGTATCTTTTGAAATGTTCAATATTTGATACTATATTTAATTTCTAGTCATATTGTAAATATAATGTCAATATTTTTCAGGGCCAAGGGTTATGGAGGCATCGCAATGCACGATTTGGCGCTTGATGACTTCAGAGGACTTTGCTCTGGCGATAAGTTCCCCCTATTAAGAGCCGCAAAGTACAGACTTTGAGCTGTTAATGTATTAAATAAGTCATAAAATCATACCAAATCTTTTGGAAGAGAAAATAAAAGAGCCTTTTTTACATATTTATATCGTTATATTTCCGTTAATGTGCTCAGCTGATATGATTCATCCATTTTTTTCAAATATATATTAAATAGTATTTTTCAAATAAATTATTGAGTTTTAGTTTTTCACAACCATTATTTCTATATGTATAATTTAGTCACAAAGGATTCTTAACGAACAAACTATGATAATATGTTGTCTTCCCCATTAATTAACCCCCTCCATGGAGGGGGAGGGGGTCTGATTTGCTTCCGTAATAGACCATTTTCGTGCTACATGTAAACTTATTGTCATAGCCGCCTTTTTAGTTTCATTTACAATTTTTGAAAACATTTGTTTTATCGCGAGTAAGAAACAAGCTAGGCCGTTAAAACAGGAGAGAAGGTGTATTGTATACCTTTTCTACACAGCTATATACAGATAAGCAAATGTTAGTTTATAAAGAAATAGCTATCAACTATATTTAAATAAATAATTTTGTAGAACTAAAATATGTTGCTATTTCTTTCACCATGCATAATTTAGATCTAAGAATCGTGTACATTGTTAGAAAATCAGGATTCGCAACTATGATAAGATGCAATTTAGTTTTTGAATTCAAAATCAAGAATCTCAATGTGTTAGACAGACAAATAAAAGCTGTATAACATTGTACAGAAATTTATTTAACCTTATCAAACGAGAAAAAGTAAGCATACTGACAAACCAGTTCCTTGAACATTTAAAAAATTTAATCTCTAAAGAAACACTTAAGCTGAAAAACATTTTTGAAAAATCGTGACATTCATTCGAGAAAAAAAGTTATCCGATACTCACACTATGAAGTGCGTTCTGATATTCCGACAGTGGACATGTTTCATTTAACAAAGCAAAAAATAATAATGGTGGAACATTGTACCAAATTTTAATGAAAATCACCATGCTGTAATTAATAATATGTAATGTTTTGATTTATTAAACATGGTCGTATAAATCATGACGTGCCTTAGAGGTCTAGTAGAGGCATGAATTTTTGGTACTTTTTCTAGTGCAATAAAAAAACCAAACAATATGTTTATTATCATTTTTTAACAGATTTGATTGATGTTTGAAGAATACATATAAAAAAAAATTAAAAGGAAAAAAGTAATAAGCAAATAAAGTGGGGATCTTCAAAAAATGGCGCGCTGTGGTTGACACGATTCAAACCCTCCTCGTAATCTTAAATAAAAAAAAATCGTAATCAAAACCAATGCCGCTTTCGTTAAAAATTTTTTTTTTGAAAAATAGCGTGTGAAGTCATTATTAAATTAGTACGATAGAGGGATGAATAAAAAAGATTCTCACCAAATTTCAAGTGAATCGGTCCGGAAAAACTTGAGATATGTGAATTGTTTTGAAAAGGTAGTTTCGAGAAAAATGCGTTTTCGGGCCGAGTCACTAAAGATATCTCTGAAAATAATTGATTTTTTTAAGATTCTAGATTAGAATATCCTCTATTAAGCAGTACCACTGTGTTATATCGATTAGGAGCGATGTATTTATATCCAGCTCTTATAAGCGTCCAATAGATATAAAATAAAACAGTGGAGTGGATGCATTGAACCATTAAAACAAAGACGATTGAACTAAGTGCATTTTGAACAATGCATTTCGTACTCTTTAGTCAGCATCTTTCTTTTCGGCACACAAAGTGGGATCTGTGATGGATCGATTCCTTAAATTTTTTTAAAATTATAATGAAAAATGATTTTTTGTTATTTTTCAGGTTAGTATTTTACATTCGAAATTTTGTGAAGCATCGACTATATTACATATTTTGTTCGCGGTAACTATTTTTATTGGTTCACTTTTTTTTACTATATGTATGCGTATGTGGACGTAGAAATCAAGAGCTCTTTGATGTAAATATTAAAAGTTGATCGATCAAATCTTTAAAAAAATAGAGGGATTGTGGTGGATTTGATAAAATTTACATATACCTGCCGGTCACAGGGCGAGCAGTAAAAATCTTGAAAATAATCTATGGTAGTCAAGACTTCGAATTTGCTAACAAAAACACACCGACTTTCCAATAGCATCCAAAAGAAACAGATTTAGATGGTATTTTATCTCTTTACGATCGAGATATACGAAACATAGAAAGGCATAAAACTACTAGTATGTTTCCCATTTCATTATTTTTCTTTTCGCCTTCTCGTAAAATGGAAATTGAGGGGCCAATTAACGACAGCTGATCTGATCATTCTTGCTGCATTACTACTCCATTTATAGTCCACTTGCATGACTTTTGGAGCGGATAAGGTCAAATGGAATATTATCAACCACTTCATTCAGAGCAGTCCTGACGAGAATCTAATATTTTTCGTTCCCGAAGATTTTGATATTCGTGTGAATGTACATATCACATGTATATATAATGTGTTAACTGTGACTTCTGGATAGAAAGACGTTATATTAAAAAATATTTTATTAATTAAAATAGAAACTGCATTCATATGTATATTTCTTTAAATACTAATAAAATATATTTACTTCAAAACTAATCTAATTTCAAGTTAAGCTTTAATTCTCAAATTTATTTTCTGAACTCTTGTATGTCTTCTGTGCATCAAAAACCATTCTCAATGTTGCTGCATCGAAAACAGCTGGGCTTGCATTTATTGCATTCCATATCTTTATGGATCTTTTGCTGCTGGTTGAATCAATGAGAGAAGCCACATTGCTGAAATTGAAATTATTTTTGTCGTCACTTTTTTAAGTGCTTCATCTGCTGGAAGACACCACGAAAGTAGATATTTCAAAATGTCAAATATATTTTTACATTTAATAAGTCACCAATAATTTTTTTGTAATATTTTGTTTACATATAACGAAAAATCTTTTTACCTATATCCAGGATGTAAGAGAGATCGTTAAAAATATCTTCTCGCTTATGACAATGTTTAATGATGGATACATTTTATTCGTTTCAACTGACTGCATAAAGCTGTTTTTAAATCATATTTGGCGAGGCTTACTTCCTTATTGCGGATTTTTTTATAAATTGAATTGAATTAAGTGTACCGTTTTGAATTAATCGTTTAAATAAAAAAAATATAATCATTTTTTATTTACTGTAAAATTAAAATACCTTAAATTGTCAGATAACAAAACTGTGCTTAACAAGGCAATTCACAAATTTATTTAGAGCGTATTCAATGTATATATTATATCTCTCCAGGAAGTGTTGTATCAGGCGCCATCACAAGCGTTTGAAGCTTGCAATAAAATGATATTAAATATGAAATCGCGTTTACACTCGGACTATGTTGTGGGTGGGAAGCACGTTAACAAGAGAGTCCATTATTGTTTTAGTTAGTTATTCACAATACAATTTAGTATTTCATACTTATTGACAATGTTGCACTGCACAAAACATTGTATTCAGCGTGAAACATAAATGTTTAATAATAAGAGCATTCTATATACAAAGCAAATTTTTTACCACATAATATTAAATGACAAATATGTTATACAAAGGAAATGGTTTGATGGACGAATCCTACCTCTGTTATTCGGAATATACCCGTTTTGAGTGTTTTATTAAATATAAATATTTTGAAAGTGATTTGTTACGAATTATCTGCCAACAATGTTTCAATAGAGATTACAGGTTAATCTTTTGGATTTATTATCATTCGATATACATATATACAGAACTCGTAATTTCATGACATTTTTAATGAACACATATATATATAATCGTGTTATTAGTCTAATCATGTTTATCATGTTATTAGTACAATCACATTTTGTTAATGGATATAAATCTTATTATGTATTAAAACATCATAGTCTAAAAACATCTAAAAAGACTTATTAATTGATATTTAATTACTCATCATTCGATGTGTTTTTGAGTTGTATAGTATAACTTTTTGGCCTCTGTAGCCTTGCAATAATGATAACACCGGTAAAAATTTTGATTTTTTTTCATTTTATTATTCATATTGGAATAATATCACTTTTTAATGCCTATTTCTTGAGTAGAGTATTTTCATACTTATCTAGTTATTTTAAGTAATTTTAAATTGCCTGTAGCATTCGCAATTAATGTATTAATATTTTTCAACTCCGTCGTTCCCAATGTGGACCGCGTGGATTGCTAATAAAGTTATTGTTAACATTATTCTCCTTCTTAATAATATGATTTTTCTTTTTTATGAGGTGATATAAGTTTACTCAAGTATTTGGCATTTCGTTTTGATAAAACATTACGAAGCTTCTTTTTAACAATATCGACATGTTATCTATACTATTCGAATTTATTATTGTGATGAATCTACAATTTAAATATCATATAAAAGGCAAAACTCAAAATAAGCTTTATATTTGCGTTTACAATAAAAAGCTTCCGAAAAAATACATAAATACAAAAGGAAAACGAATACAAATGTATGGTATTATCATAATATAAGAGTGTTTCGCTTTGTGTATGAAGAAACGAAATGGGTCATCGTGGGATTTTATGATTCGATGGTGTAGGATTTTATGAGCCAAATGACCACCGCTTTTTCTTCTACGGTAGACATTGATGGGCTGGAGTAAATATTTTTTTAAATAAATATTCTTTTATAGGACAAAATGCATTCATTATTTATAAATAAAGGGTGGCCTTTGCAAATATGAAGAGAAAAAGAACTGGTGAAAAGTGTGCAAATTATTGTGCATGTGTTAGTACATTTCAAATACACACACTTTCTTTTCTTATCGATCTTTTACAATTCACGATAGATAGATTTTTTTTAAGCATGTCTTATTGAAAATTATGTTGATACACTGAACATAACATGGAATAAATTATAACTTTTTTATTTTATTTTCAAATGTCCGGAAAAAATCTATTGAGTTTTTTTAAATTATGGAATTTCATTGGAAGAAAGCAAAAAAAAATTTTTTTAAGCCAATGATGGATATAATATAATTTTTCTAAGCTAAAATGATTTCTCCCAGATACTGATATATTTTCCAGTAAAAATATTTGGATTTTTATTATGGTCAATTGTTTGATAGTTCCTTTCTAACAACAATTGAATGAAATAACCAGTATTCAATTGATGCAAATATTATGGGAAAGTCATTATGTAATATGAGAGGTTCTTTTCTTCCGTTGCATTCTATCCTTGGCACAATTTCTCATGATGCGGCACAAAAATTGGAAGCAAATTCTCAGTCTATATAAAAGCCATTCGTTTGATATGAACCACATAAAGTGGTAAAACGGCAGACGTACATAATCCAAAATTAAGTTAATTATACTACGAGACGATTAGTCTACGGGTAGTTATTCAACTATTTCGAAATCAATAATATTATTATCGATTCCATTTCCTTTGTTTAATATTTACGGACAGTTAATACTTTTAGTTCAGCACTATTATAATTTCATCTTCTTGTAACATTAAAAATTTATATTTCTTGATTATTTTTCAATAAATTTGGTTACGTTTTACGGGTGTAACTTTCCTGGAATAACGAGATTAGTGATGACATCGTATTAAACACGCCATAAACAATCCAACAGGATCCAGAGAATTATTATGAAGCGAATGTAAATAATTGCAGCATTTTGTGCCCACGCAAACCGAGCTGATATCGCTTGTATCCCGACGCGATCGCAATTTTCTTTGCTTCTTTGTAATATCATAAAATACCCATCTGTTACCAAAAATTCGCAATGTACACTTTTTATATCGGAGTTTTGCAAAAATTATACAAATGTTACACTTTTTCTTAACTGTTTGAAAAATATGAAAAAATATAGCAGTTTGAGTAAGAACAATTCGTAATCGCTAAAACTTTTTTCACATCGAAATTGTACTACATGTAGTAAAATATAGATTATCTCAATTTTTAAAAATACTTAGTAAGAAAAAGGATAGAGTATATCGTTTCATTAAAACGCTAATGTGTATATGTATATATATATATATATATATATATATATATTGTATTTGTTATCAGGAGACATATCGTGGGTTTCAAATTGAAATGAAAAATAAAATATTTGTTTATTCTATTCAAAATACAGAGAATTCGGTTAAGCACAGCTCGTATAGCTTAATTTCGTATTGTGATTCTTTTAGAAAATATTTGTTAATCAAAAATGTAGTTTTAGCTATCAGAAGCATAAAAATCCTCCTGTTGGCAAATGAATTGCTAGGAAATTGCAACACAAATAACCATGGCGAAAAATAACACTAATAACGTTAAAATTTATTGTAATTTTATTTTTAAATTAAGGTGGATACATTTATTGGAAAGTATTTGTATTTTGAAAAGTCCTTTAAAGTTTTGCTGCTCTTTAGTAGTGTTAGATATTCAAATATACTTAACGCCGTATCAAACAAAGTTATCAATTATATTGCTTTTAAATTTTATAGCGTTAATTTTTTGTTCATCGAAGCAGTAATTTAAATAACTACCATATATAATATATGTATATCTGAAACTTATTCCAGGATTTGATATAAAATTAATATTCTGGAATATTTTCAAAATTATTTAAAGACTTCTTATAGAAAAGAAATCCTGCAAAAAAAAAACAGTTTACGGGTATCATTATATCTTCATTTAAGCACACAACAAAGAATTGAGTGAACCAATAAATCCAATTCGTATAATACTAAATGAAAGCTTTTAAAAAGCTACAGTGAGTGTGTCGAGTGTGGGCTTAACAACGCATAATTTCGTATCAAGTATAAAGGCCATCATTCCCGAAGCAGATACTGCCTCGCCTACGCCTATTACCTGTATTTTGACAAATTGTTCTCATGTTTGATTTACATTCATATGCATACAGACAATTTCAGTCGGTGTATGATGCGTTAATGAATATTTAAACGATACTTGGGAATTTTAAAGCGTATGAATATAATGAATAATAAAACCCGTCAGGTGAATTCCGTGTTTTGTAAGTCGACAGACTGGTTTGCTTTAAAAGGTTCTATGAACTCACTTTAAATTGTTATACTCGTCATATGTTACTCATCAGTCATTTGTATGTATATCTGAAGGTATAATTTATGGCCTTGAATTTTGGATATTTTTCACGAAATTTTGAATTATTAGTGTATTGCTAAAAACACGTACGATAATTAAATTCAAAATATTCTATGCTTATCGTTTATAATTGCCATTAGTCGATAAAAATAAATGGAAAAATTACATACGCGAATTATGGCAAATTCATAAACAATTTAATCTTTAAAATGAAAGTTGTCAGAAAAATTGTAATTGTGTAGAAAAATTAAACACACCTTGATTTGTCCAACTTTTTTTTTCAAAAAGATTTGATAGTTAACCACTTAAATATGATACCGGAATGATGTTAATTACTCGCAAGTTGGTGTTGTAACTATATAATGTTTATATTGATTATTTTTTACAATATCGATCTTCCAGTTTAGTTAAAAATCACGTCATAAATGCATGTCTATGGTATATCGCCCAAAACTATCTTTTAGAGAAACGTTTAGGATGACACCAATATAGATTTTGAAAAAACCCATGGTTGCTCCCAATGTGGGGAAGGGCCTAGTGATAGAGAAATCTTAATAAAACATTTTTTTTCGACGAAAACTGTAAATTTTCAACCTCTTTTACGATGAGAAAAGGAATAAGGCTAGGGAAGAACTAGTAGTTAATTTCGGGACGTTTTCTCGTACAGAACTGATGACAAATGGATTTCCTAAAAAAATGTTTCCCAAAATCGAACTAGTCAACTAATAAAGCAGAATTCATTTTCCTTCATCTTGTTTTCTACTGGATAATGGTTGGATTATTTGTATTTTGGGATTAAGCTGACGTCATATACTTTAACAAAAGATTCTTCGTTTTTAACAGAGTTGAACCACCATGAATTCAAATAAGATATTTGTTGAAAAATAGTTGCGAAATTATTAAATATAAAACTTTCGTTCATCGCGACCCCGACAAGTGCGTTTTCGTGAAGGAGATTTAATATTTTTTCCTACGAAACAGGTTATTGAAAAGGAATTGGTGACATGTTTGATTTAAGGTTTAATGCAGCCAACGTTTGTCTTAACCTTCGTGTAAAAACACCTGGATGTCTGAAATTTAAAAGTGTTTAAAAATATTATGTATTATTGAAAAACAACGTTATATACGCCAATTCATCGAAGAAACTGTTAGAAAAGATGGCACCCTTTTTGAAATTTGATTACGTAAAATAAATTCCACAAAATATATAGCAATGAACTGCACACTTTTCGTAGTAATTATGGCATATCTAGATAATATATTGTATTTATTTTAGGGAGTCTCAAATTCGGTCTAGAGCAGTGGTTTTCATGTGTGCCGAATGCGGCCACCAGAGGATTTTACTACAGCCACCAACAGTTTTATAGTAAATATTGATATTTAAGAAAAGAATGTGTTTTTACAGATGAATTTGTAAAATTATTGTTATTTTAAAATTGATTGAATGCATATGACTTATCCAGCGTTTAGTCGAGTTTAAGTAAAGGACCGTTTTAATAATAATACTGTTCAAAAATTTTAATCGGTGTTATACGTTTGGCCATCAATAAAATCAATTGAAGAATTAACAACAATTGCTTTATTAATTTTATCGATTTTACCGACAACTGTATACTGTGAAAGAAAGACTAAAGAAAAAACAGTGTTATACACTTTATAAAAAATAAATATCGAAACTATTTTTATCATATTTGATGCGGCCACGAGACATTTCCATAAGACAGTTGATGTTTATAATGCGGGCACAGTGAAATTCACGCGAGAACCACTGGTCTAGAGCCAGTAGTATTACCCTTTATCAGTAAAAGCTTTACTTAAGTGACCAGATGGGCTTGGCTTTTTCTTTGTCAAGGTTGATGTATTTACTTTTGTTCTCAAAATATTGACTTTATGCTATTAATTGCTATTAAGTATCGTTTTCTTTATTATATCATTTGAAATACTTATTTTTATCTTAAATCAATGAAGCTTTTGAGACGTGTTCGCAAATAGCATTCTAATTTTAGATGAACACGTCCTGATAACTTCAGCATTCAATTCCCAGAAATGGTGTATCGCTTAATTTATGTATAGCATCAAACCAGCGTTTAGTTGCACAACACCTGATTTGCAGTCAGTTAATCATACGCACACGGAAATGAAGTGAGCAAAGCAATCGCAGGCGAATCTAGAGTCGCGGGTGAGGCAGGAAGACAGACCAAAAGCCATTCGGTATAATTTATTAGGCAGGCGACAATATCGCCCATAAATATTCACAAGGTGAAAATAATTGCAGCTGAAATTATACCAACCTACGTTCACTGGGTGAACTATCACGGCATGGATTGTCATGATGCATGTTGAATAAGACACTATGTTAATAAAATTGATTTTTGATAATTAAAATTTTTTTTCGGACTTTCTCTGGATCTTTTACAAAATTATAATTTTCAATGACAATTTAATATTTACATATTATATGTCAGCAAACACAAATTTTTATTCATATAACAAGAAAATATTGGTCGTAAAAAAGACGTAAAGAAAGAAATGTATTGTACGTTTGTAGTTATGATTGGAAGCTTTCACGAGAGTCGCAAAATATTGTAAGTAAAATATATTTATACAGTAAATTTGAACGGTTTTAAAAAATAACTTTACTTGGAGCGTAGACCTAAAAGCTTCAAATTATAATTTTAAGAAAATAATATTGATACCATTCGATCAAATGTTACTGAAATTGCGTTTACATAAAATCATTAAACATTATATATCAATTTTACTGGTATCAACAGTGGTATTCAGATCCATTATTGTCAGCTTATCGGCCGACTGCTAGCTTTTTCATTTTAAATTGACTCCTGCAAAATACTACAGTTGTTTATTTATCCATTGCCATTCAATTTATTAGAACATCATCAGCTTAAAGTGTTTGTTATAAATGTAAAATGGTTTTATTTATTATTATTTTTTTACTTGTTGAAATAAGTATGCATATATGCGTACAACGAATAAAATTATGAAATGAAATACATTCGATAACTTTTTTTTTTTTTATGCGTTAATTATTATACTGCTACATTTACCCGTTCCCTATTGAGCTGTGAAAAGTATGTTCCATCACCGAGTATTTCAAAATTTTAATAAATAATGTTAAGGAATCTGATATAAATTATTAATATATTACAGTTAACCATCTTAGCGATTGAGGCATTAGCAGTCAGCGGGTTAATATAATTTGTCACGTATTATAATGACGGAAGCTGTATGAAAACCAGGATTGAATTCGTCGTAGAGACAAGTGACAAAACTTTTTTATATTGAGTACATATAATTAAAACACATATTAGATAAAAATCGGCCCAGGAATGGAGTAAGTGGAGCTTGTTTGTTTTTAAAGTACAACGAGAGTCCAGCATTTGAGCACAGTTTATTTTAAATAATAAATGTAACTTTGTACGACTTTCAAAATTTTAAATTATTAAGATTATTCCTGGTTTCACTCATCACAGGTATAATTTGATAATGTTCCCCAATGAGAGAAAGTAGGATTGGGGAAATTACTGTACTAAAATTGTTTTTGTTTATTAAAATATAATGCCTTCATACCAAGAAGTGACAGTTGAAACTTAAGCAGTTTTTTGTTTGTGAGGCTATGGTAAAATACTTCGTTCGGTCTTATAAAAGCAAACTCATGTTTTAGTTATTCGGCTATAAAAATAAACTGTGACACAAGTAAAGACGATGCAATGGCTGAATTTTTCTTTGTCGTTTTTATTTCGGGTATAAAAAACGGTTGTAAAATTTTATGGTCGCAAACTGAAGGATATTTCGCGGGCAGTTTAATAATTCCTTCAAAAATAATGTGCTTTACTTTGTATTCAATATGACCGTCATATTAAACCTTGGATTTAATATCAAGCTATCCCACCAGGTTACTTTGTAACCAGGAGTAGAAATCCCGGAAACCCTATAACGGATCTGATTTCCTGCGTCGAAGTCCCTACGATTAATGCGATAGATTCCTTTTCGAATAACGCCAGTATTCAAATAATATGGTATACGTTGCCTAAAAATCAAAATGCTTTCAATTTTTCGATTCAGATTATTATAATAATTTTGGTATTTTCATATTAAAACAAGGCTGCTTCTTGATTATTAGTAAATAATAAAATTACATTAACAAGAAGTTTTGGTATCTTAAAACACAGTATTACTTTCATTTGGACCAGCCTGCAATATAAGAAGCTTCTTACAAACCGTTCCAATGGCAGCGTCGTCTACATTATTATGCAAATTGGTGGATACTGTCTGACCGTTACCCCGCCCTCTGCCCTTCAAGACGATCAAGTTTCCCCAGGATATTCAAAATTCAATATTGACAAGCGTTCTCCGTCTCCATCTACACTGATGCAATCTCACACTGCCCGATGGGCATGAAAATTGGACCGTTAGCGAGTCCAAGGATTAATTTCGACAATCCGAATATAATTTGGTTTTGATATAATTTCGAATTGCGATTGGCTTAGGTTCGGAGCCGATATCGGATTACGGGTGACTAGATGATGTGGCTACAAAAGGATTTTGGTAATATCAAAAGTGTATTAATAATATGCGAATATCCAACACATCCCCTATATAATCATTCTTAGTATCATTTTAAGCCTGATTTATTTCATATATTTATGAAAGATGAAATCGTATACATATATGACAATGCTATAAAGCCTATATATACCTACTGAAATAACATTTTTCGATTTTTTCACAGTAATATTTGGTGTGAATGTATTTGGGGTTTCAGTTTGCTTTAGTATTAACGTAATCGATGTTCCGTGTCTCTTTTAAAATAAAGTTTCTGGAACTACTAAAAATATATCTATGAAGAGTTTCAATAAAAAAAAAGAATTGCGATTCCTTTCGTGTTTTCTTCTTTTATTATAAGTTCCATTTCGATAAAAATCACTTTTAAGATATTTTTTAAATCGAGAGTTTAATATAATTATGGAAATTTGGTATAAATAATATGGAAGAATATGAATTCTATTTACGAATATCAATGATAGAATATAACGTTAAATTGCATGTAAGCTAGTGGTCAACGTTTCTTTTAATCGTTATCATTTGCGATCGAATATAATAATCACTTACTATATTATACATCATTGAGATACATAAATATATTAGAGTATAGTATATATATTATATATATATATATTATGATTTTAAAAAAATATGGTCTTCGTCTTTTTTGTCTTCAACACGGGGTAAGGCGAGGAAATAGTATTCCTTCAGCACATACATCTTTCTTTCCTCTTTTCTAAGACTTACGTTGAGCAAATTTTCATATATCTTTTAACAAATTTAGAATATTGGAGCGGGTGTTGTCTTAAAAACATCGACAATAATACCCTAATCCTCTACTACTCTCTACGATAAAAAGTATTTTTTTTTATATTGTGCTTACAATATACAAAAATAAATTACCATCAAATCGATATTTCTATTTTTTCTCATATATTGTTTTACATATACACAAAAGATGAATATGTAACAGTATTAAGTAAATTTAATTATTCTATTGATAACAAAGGAAACTGATATATTGACTTACGCTGAAGACTGCTGGCAGCTAAAAGACATTCGAAGTGTTACCTGACTGATAAGTCATTCACCCCTTTGTAAGGGCGACACCAGCAATGGCATGGCGTGTTCTCCCTTCGTGTCAAATCCTTAGATAAGTCTCTAGTATTGCTAAGAGCAACAGCTGTTCTGTTCCCGCGTTATTTATTCACTAGCGAAACCGATCGCCGCTACGTGGCTCTGCCAGTCACTAAAATACTCCACACCTACATAATATAACGTAGAGAGCACGAAGAAAGAGATTTGGCAGAAGTGAACTTTTCAATAGCGGAAGTTAGAGCTTTTGAAAAAAGTTTTAAAGCTGATTATATAGTAATGCACCATATTTTCTCTCTCAAAAAAGCTTTTGAAAGAGAAAATTTTTAGGTGCGATTGGCATAAACATATTATCGTGAATTTTTAATCTGGACTTACAATTTCTATCGTAACATTTTGAGGCTCGTTTAATGTTGTCAGTTTTTACTTTTTAGATTACTTTATCATGTTTACTGTAAAAATTATGATAAAATTAACCGACGCACAAAAAAGAATTTGAAAAAAAGTATTTTTTTTTGTTTCACAAAAAATGTAATATAGTAATGATTGCTGTTTTGAGAGTGAAGTAATATTGGTCTGAAAATTATTTTTGTATTATAAATAACTTTCAAATAAACTCGTTGGTATTATCTGAACCTAACCATATCAAAATGAAGTTTTTCAGTTAATAAATTAAAAATAGAATAACAGGATGAAAAAATGGCAATGTATTTTAGTTCTACAAAATTATTTTTAACAAATATAGTTGATAGCTATTTCGGCTCACGCCATCGTCAGAACTATAAAATACATTGCTATTTTTTCACCGTGTTATAATGGAGTATTACCAAGTGAATGCCAATTCAATCAATAAAAATATAATATTTGAATGAAATAAAAGTTTGGCATTTCTAATTTGTGAAATAAGTATTAAAATAAAATTATTTGATTCGTGGACATAGAATATATTAGAATTCGATTAAAAATAATTACGTTCGTCCTAAATTACATAATAATAACGTAGTTCGTCATTAAATATTACATGAAATTTTGCTTGCTATACAATTATTCATAAGCGATGTCTGTAATTTGAAATATCTGATAATAAATTACAAGGTTTTAACTGAATTAACTTGAAACTGAAAATAATTTACAGGTGTCAATATCCAATACGGTGCTTTACAGGTGTCTGTTTGTGTTCTGTCCGCTTATAATAATTGTTAAATTAATATTTTAAACAGCAAAAAAATTAGTAACAAACGGCATGTCGGAAAATATCAAACTATTCCGTAGATTTTATCAAGAGCCTAAGAATAATTTCAATCGTTTTTAAATTAAATATCATTCTACCAAGTTACAACTATTCGTAACTGTTAACAAATCCATATATTTTATAGGACTTTGAATAACCGAGAATGTGAAATATTATCCATGTGATGCAGTTATAAAATTTTTTGATGGCTGTAATTTTTTTTTCGTTAATATGTGTTTTAAGGCTTAAAAATCTTGTGAGTTATTAAAGCAGATTTAAAAATGTTTATTATTTTTTTTGTTGAGTTAACATAACACCTAAATTATTTAAAATTTAAAGTTTTAAGCTCATCTTCCGGACATCAAGAAACATTTTTTCAAATATGGTACTTTTGAACTAAATTATTATAATTTCTAGAAATATTTCTTTTATTATGTCCGTTTGTAATGAATAGCATATAAACTGGTTAAAAGTTCAACGGGAAGATTTATGCAAAATGTGCTTGCAAGTAAGTGTTATAACCTCTTTTCAGAATGAGCGTAGATACTATATTACTAATCTTGAAAAACTCATGTGGAAACATGTGAAAAAATCTAAAACGGGAATGCTTTTGAATACAAAAATATACAAATTTGTAAATACAATAGATTGAATCAAGGAAAGAAGTGTGCAGAAAGAAGAAAATGTTGAATTTTGATCATTTGATGTGGGAAAATGCTATACTATACCGGTGCAATATATTGTAGTATAAAAATATATCTTATTTATTTAATAGAATTTGAATGTAAGTGACTCGGCCAAAGGAACGTTGTACAGAGTGGTATGTTATCTTACCTGTTCGCGATACTGATTTAGTTTAGGTGAGTTCCTAAGGGACGGTACTTTGAAGAACGTATCTCGAGGTATACGGGTGCGGGCGTCCACCGGTCTAGGTTGTTAGTCGACGCCGATGTCGACGCTCCCCTGTTATTTAAGATAATAGGTTTCGCCGGTCGACTGAGGCACACAGTCGCCTCATAAATAAACAATTACCATTTTTCTGTTCCGGCTTATATTTTGCGTATAAAGCTTTTATTCAAATGTTTTCCCCGTTTTCATTTGAGCGTTGTTTGCGTGAGGCTTTTGTGAATATTGTTTTATGATTTATGTAAAATAAGTTTGCGATTATCTAACGAAAAATTCCAAAAACAATTCTCCTCAATTTTTTAATGAAATTTCAGTATTGTTTAATGCTTAACCCGTAAAATATTTCTAGTGCATATTGCATATTTCATTTCAAAATGAGCCGGAATTATTTGAAAATGGAAGATTTTGAATTTAACAATGAATAGTTTCTATCTATTTAAATATAATGCAAATTAAGGTTTTCGATTTTAAATTATATCAATATTTATTTAATCTCTCCATCACGAAATATAAAAATAAGTAAAATCATTTAGTTTTAAAAGGTTTACAAAATATAAATCATTGTCATACGGTAGTTCGCTATTACGCTAGAACTGTTGTTCTTATGTAAAGAAATAAATAATTGATACATTTTAATTGAATTAAGTCAATGTATAAAGATGTTTTCCTGAATAAACTGGTGGCTTATTTTTAAGTATACGTTAATAGATTTTAACCATTTTGTTTAATGCAACGTTGCAGTACTAAAACACTTAAAAAGTTAAATATAAATCGAAAAGTATTTAAAGTGGAGGCCATTAGAGAAGAGAGCTTTTAGTTTGAGCTTCAGGATTTATTTGAGCTTGTCATAAAGTTGTACGAGTGAAGTGACAGTTTGCTCCGACACACTTCTCTATTTTATAATGAACTTTTACTTTTGAATGTTTTATCCGAAAGCGGGTCAACGTTTCATAAGATTTTAACTCGTTAAGATTGTACCAAATTATTCAAAGCAATTTTTGACCCACTGGATGTGATGGAATCATGAATAATTTATACGGGGAAACTTTTGGGAAATTGAATCTAACGTTATTTCAATGGTATATGATAGCCTACGTAGAACTGAGATTCAATAATGAAAACTTTACTGATGTTAGTATTTGAAGGCTTTAACTTCCTGGCGAACTCTTCCTTTTAATTTTTATACCATTAGTATGTTTAAAATAATTATTCTCTATATTACTATTAGAACTTTTTTTCATGTGTATATCTATGATAACTAAGATGATTTTTTGTATCCTCTACAGCGTTTTCAGAGTATAAAAAGATATAAATCACTTTATCAATTTTTTTCAAAAGACAGATAAAAATAAAGACAGAATTTGTAGTTTGTAGTCCCTTAAACAGTCTCTCCGTTTTCGTTTGAAAAAGAAACAAGGGTAGATTTCTTTTTTTATTCATTCGGTGGTGATTTTGTCGAAGTTTCTAGCAGAAATTAACATTGATAGCTTTTCTATAACACATGTTGTGTTATTATATGTTAGACGTGTTTTGCTTCTTTGAGAAACACTATCGTAAGGTTATTTATTACAAAGGTAAGCAGTGGTTCTAATTTTCACATTTAAAATTAAAAGTGAGATGGAACTTTTTACTGGACCTGAAGAGGGGGTTAGAATCAAAAAAACCACATACTAATTATTATTACTTCTAATTACATATTAAGTAACAGTAAATTTTAATAAATTTAATGGTGGTGACCCATGTTTGCATTTTAAAATATTATTGAGTGATAATTATTTCCTGTTTATAACTTTATTGATTTCTAGAAACTCTGAGCTATTCATTGTTATTATTATATTCTTTACGTTACTTGGTGGAGAATTTTAACGTTGTTATGTTTATTATTACATAAAGTTATAACCATTATCAATTAAGTGATTTTACAAAATTATTACATTTGAGATATTTTGTATATTTATGAATTCTCATGTAAAACTTTTTACCTGTCTGCCAAACATCAGAAGCTTAGAAGACTTCATAAAAGCGGCGATAATTACCAGACCGCGACCAAGTGTCTCTATTGCTCAATATGCATAACTCAGTAATGAATAACCTTAGGGTACAGCAAGTCTGAAGATGCTTTTAGAAGAAAGTAAATAGTGACCACATATAATGACATACCAGTGGAATAAAACGTTATTTATGTGTAGATCAATTAAAAATGTTCACTGTAATACTGACCCCGGAAAATAAATAGAAACGCAGACTTTGTACAATATATTGATTATACATATATATTGTGAATGCTTAATGAAAAAATGTATGTATAAATTAATTAAAGCGAGCTACGTGGCAATAAGTTGTATTTGATGTGAAAAGTTTAGATAAGAAAGTTTCTCTGGCCTACAGGCTTTAGAGGTACTAAATTTGGGTATAACGCCATATTTATGGGTATGAATGAATACACTGCTAATTTGTGGTTCTAGAGATATTAGTTCCATTTTTTGCAATTTACTTCTTATTCGATAGTGTAGTGAGTACATTTATATCCATTGCAAAGGACTATAAAACATCTTCCACCAAAGCTCTGCCGGTTTTCACCTGGGTGCTTTAATCGGTCCATCACGTGCAGGTTTTTTGAGCGACTACCTTTCTGCTGAGGTTGGATTCGTCTTGGTGTGTCTCCTTTTTATGATTCGGATTCCGTGAGGCGGTGCTATCGTAGGGCTACCGTGAAGGACCTAATGATCTAGGTTTATTTACGGGTCCGGCAAGGGTGGTAGGACACTTCCACCTTATTTTTTATCGAATATAGAATCGTGAATGTCTACGAGATAATTCATAACTGGCCATAGTGACTCTACTACCAAGGTCTAAGAGCTATAGTACTATATGGCAGCATGCAGAACACATCATTTGAGAGTTTTATTTTATTCATTTAGAAAAGAAAGAGCTGGGCAAGACAGTTCAACCTTCTTTTATACCGATCGTTCACGCTAACTTGATGGCAAATAACGCAAATTACCAGGTCTTTTAAAATGTGTCGACTTTATATGGTGAGCGTGTATACCTGTTAGAAGCTATGAGATTGTCTAGACTCTAGAGGACTTTTTTTTATAACTATATACACTCATAAGTATACTTCAAGTCTTGAACAGTTGCTCCAAAATCAATTCCAAATATAGAAAAGAACTGCAGATGCACATCGTTTTAGTTATGACACTGAATAATACCGTATTTTATTAATGGACGGGGAAAGAGATATGCATACATATTCAATATGCGCTCACACATTAAATATGATTTAATTTTTTTTTATGTAAACATTTGCGATATAACGAGAATCACAATTTATGGTTGACTTAAATTATATACTTACGAGTACTGTGCAACTGTGCAGTGCAGTGAATCACTTAAAACACGGTTATGAAAATGTTCACTTGATAAATTTATTACAACAATTATCGTGTAGTTGTGTCAAAAGATGTCCGTTTCATTTGTTTATGATGACACACGCGATGATGTATTCACGATGTTTACCAAAGCACAGCACAGAGCTTCGAAAGCGAAATGTTCGCGGAATGCCCCAAGATACTCGTAAAAGCTCCACAACGAATGACTGCGCGATTGAAATGATGTTATGTATATATTCAAATGATAGCATCATAAAAAAATATTTGAATAAAGCACCGCAAACGATTTATTGGAATTGAATTCACGAAATAAATAAATAAGCAATATATAGGTTTGACGATAAAGTTTTTAGGAGCCCCGAGCCTTTTAAATCCTTTAGATACTAACAAATAATTGACTTACAATCTCCTCTGCCAAAGTGACCCAAATAAAAATAATTGTATTTGAATAGAAACGTTGATGATTGTGGCGGTTGTGTGTATTATTATGAACTTTAATAAGATCTTTATTCAATTATATTTTTTAAATTTATTGATTGAATTGGCATTCACTTGGTAGAGCTCCATTATAACACGGTGAAAAAATAGCAATGTATTTTAGTTCTACAAAATTATTTTTAACAAATATAGTTGATAGCTATTTCGGCTCACGCCATCGTCAGAACTATAAAATACATCTTTTATATATTTTTTATATTTTTTAAACGCCATAAGCGCTATAAGCTAATTTCAAACAGTCATTAATAGTTGATTTATAAAAAAAAATATTTCGAAAAGTAATATTTTTTCCTAAATTGCCGTAAAAGTAATATATAAAGTCAAATCAAATAACATAAAAGAATTTTGCGGCTTTTTTTATCACGGGAATTAAAGCTCGTAATTTTTGCGTCCAAGTAACTCTTTAGTGTTTTCCCACAAACTTTTGAAATTCATAACTCAGACACATGCAAATACACTATACAAACTACTAGTCCAATTTTACTGCACGGACACAGTTACATCTACGGGGCCGGGACCCTCACAGGAAATGGAAACTATATCTCTCGTTCCCCAGAAGTAAAACAAAGCCCTGCTTGTATCCAGTCAGAGGCGTACATCATAGTCTTTGATGGTGGTGTTCTTCAAAAAAATGTAGGTGATGCAGCAAAAAAATGACTGAACTGTAAATGTGAAGCTTCTAGCATAAAGTAAGTGGAAATTATATATACAGATTTCTGCAGTGATATCAACTGTGAAATGCACTTTGGTTATTATAAAGAAATCAGTTCAATTGGTTTTGCCTTCTTGCTGCTGGATTTTCTGAATATGTAAGATATATTTTAAATAATTAAAACACATTTTTTTAGTACTTATTTCCACAATATATTTTTTGATCAGGACCGGTTTCGCTCATCGCGAGCATCAGTTGATAATGCTCGAAACCGGTCCTGATCAAAAAATATATTGTGGAAATAAGTACTAAAAAAATGTGTTTTTATTATTTAAAATATAATGCCTTTCCATCAAGAAGTGACAGTTAACACCTTAAAAGTGATATGTAAGATATGTTGAGATTCAAACATGCGTTATTATTCTATGATGAAATTTGTTCTATATTTTGAAGCACACTGTTCTTATGAAACAATACCCTGCAGACTGTTGAAAATTTAACGAATACTTTTTGATGACAACATCCGATCAGATGGATACAGAAAGTTTAGGGAAATCCGATATATCGAATTACATCAGCCTCCTTAAAGCAAATCGAGATGATTGTTGAATTACAGCTTCTGGCAAAAATAATATCGTTTTGTATTGCAAGACTTCCGCAAAATATTCAAAAGGTTTTGAGTTCAAGTACTGGGAACGTGGACAAGCTTGAGGTAATGCGGAGAATTATTATTTCAATAATTTTAAATTACTATTATATTAGCATGGATTGTTGTGTCAATGTGTATGCTTTAGTTATCTCATGTATTAAATGACAACTTCATAAGCGGTCACATAAAAAAGTAGTATGGCTATGCTTTGTAACTATTTTAGGGCTTTTTGGTTATAAAAATAAATTGAATGTTTGTTTTATGAGATTAGATATTTACAATGGGAGTTTTTCGAATAGTCTTATTAATTAATTTTGCACTTGAATTTTTATTGTCTATTTTAATTTATTAATACTCTTCCAATAAAACAGAGCGATTGAGTGACGAGTATTACCTGAAGAAAATCTTTTGTTAAAAAAACCTCATGAAAAGTTACATAGGGAGTAGATATAGTACAAAATAATTAAAAACGAAGAAATGTCAATACAGAATGACGCTTATCCTTTAAATAGCTGTGTGCTCCACTGTACGTATGTTCGGCATCAACCAACGGTCTAGCTACACTTATGGACATTAAATTAACTCGAAACAATCCGAGTGTAAAACGTGGCGTTTTAAATTTTGCCCAGAGTATTAAACTAGCTAATTCAGTTAGCTGCGCGCGGGGTTTTCCCGGCGGAAGCCGTGGCAACGCCAACATGTATCATGCACAACGGGAAAATTTACTTAACTCAAATACGTATTCCGGACACGAATCCTTTTAGTTTCAGGTATGCTCCAATTCTGATTAAACTTTTAATCTCGCAGATGGAAATTTTGTCTTTGCCTCTTTCGGAAATGTTCGATGAGTTTGCTCACAGGACTTATACGAACGGATAAAAGGTCAATTGAGCATTTACTGAATTTCGGAGCGAAACGGTTCATTTTGTAAAGATTCATATACCTTGATTAGTTTCTCTCATCTTTTGCGTATTCCTTTAGAAGTTTTGTTAACACATTCAGAGATTCTCTATTATTACAAGATTACAGTCGATATAAAATTGTCCCCGCAACAAAATATTGTGTGTATAAATGTTAAGTTCCTAATAATAAAAAAATCAAATAAATACAATATTCCTTAAGAAATAAAAATTATGATCTTATTTTGTGTATGTCCGAAAATATATAATTTTATTTATTGAATTGGCATTTACTTGGAAGAAAGAACTCCATTATTGCACGGTAAAAAATAGCATGTATTTTAGTTCAAAAATTTTTTTAAGCCCGATTTTAAAACAAACAGCCCCCCGAGGTTGTAAATTTTATGACGGATTCAACACTTGCATTATATAATAATATAAAATATATGTAAAAGAATAAAAATAGTAATTGCAAAATCATCCAGGTGTAATGAGTAATTATTTAAATTATTTGAATACTATAAACAGTAGTTATGGTATGAAGTTATTGTTGTCTAATCATGAAAGCACAAAAGCTTTGAATGGAATTTGATTCATTGTAACAGGAAACAGTATCGGTGCTTTGGTGACACATGGCTGTTGTTTATTTAAGTTTACACAGTGACCGGACACTGGACAAATAGAATGTGATCTCTTTAGTAGCTCTCCTCCCGGTTAAGCTTTTCATTTTGATGCTGTTACCTCTCCACCTGTTTGTTTTACCATCCTCTTTACTCAAACATTTCATTAATTATTGTCAGCTTTACTGTTCTACTAGAAAGTGACACTTTAGCATGTAAAATTAATTACTCCACTATAATAATGACTACACATGTCGAAAATACAAAATCTCGTACGTTGTGTTATAAAACGGAATTTAGTATTTTACAATGGATACAAGTGTTGCCAGCAGAGTAATAAAGTCATGCGTGCCGGTACTATTTATAATGTGTCATATAAAATTTAATAATCACATGCATGCATGACAAATTATTAATTATGATTTAGAATACAATAAATGTCATATATAATTCACAAAATTTTATTAGTTGCACTAAAATAATGAAGTAATGTGATATCATACAGTTCTGTAACACTGAAAATAAAACAGTTTTATATGTTTTGATTGACAATAAATGCCACTTTGTCAATGCATATTTATTGCATAACGCTCATTTGCAGTTCCAAGATTTTATTCTAGCATCTGATAAAATAATGTGCAATTAAATACAAGCATTAAAGAATAATGTAATTTAACATATTACGCCTACTTCCGACCAATTTTTTATCTACTATTAGAATGTATTTTATATATTATACTTACTGATTAAATCAGTTCATTTGAAATAAATGCCAGTATCAATTATGTCATGTATGTATCATCACATATGATATATGGGTTTGTGAGGTGTAAACATTTTTTACATAATGTATTTTAACATAATACTTTTGGACTGAAGATTTCTTAACAGTAGAAGTATGTATGGAAATAGAAACGTTTTTATTTGTTTTCTTGTGTGAAAATATACAAAAGTCATTTGGAAGTGAAAATTGGCGTGAAAAAATATTGTCTTCTTAATAGCTCATTGAATTCCAGTCTTACACCCGCATATACTACATATAGCAGCCACACATCGATTTCTTAGGAATAATAAATATATATATGTGTATATATTTGAATTTATCAAGGAAAATTAATGTATTTAAGAAATCTTTTTAAATCATTTTGTTCATGCAGTTATATTTAGCACAATTTTCATTTTATTTTTAAATAGTTACATTATAAAATTTCAATGGAAAGGCATATTTAATATACATGTGTATCTTTTCTTATCGTCCTAAGTATTCATCTTTCTTAGGTTTCTTATATGATATTTTTAGTACATTAGCTACAAAACTTTACACCGTCTTTCCTTATGCGTTTTATCAGATTTTTTGACACCATATCTTTAGTTGGTCCTTATTCAGGAAGACACTATACGAAGCATAATATTGATTGATTGCGATATGACAGTCTTTTAGAAAGCAATGGTGGCAATTACTTTACTTTGATAGTTGTAATTGTCGGTAAATATATTTTTCCTTTTTTCACTTTAGCTTTCAGTGCTTTGTGCAATTAATTCCAACTGGATAAAAAATATATTAACTGTACAAATATTCAATGTTCTGAATCGTTATGCCACCTTATTTAAATAAATTATTATTGAGCTTTAGAGAAAAACCATTTATAGGATATTCCAACAACTAGACTTGAAAAAATCATTGAATAATATTGGTTTGCTACAATCTTATTGAGTTTGTCAGGAAAAATCAAGCAATGCATTAACTCAAAAATTATCGAGTACAAGAAGGTTTTAACCACTGTTAATTCATATATTTTTGGTTATCAACTATTAACACAGAAAAATCAGCCGTCTCAACATTTGAGACGGCAGTCTGAGGGTTAAGTTTGATTTTTGACGAAGTCTTGTATTAAAACTAGAACGTAGTGCTAAACTTTTTCTTGTTTCAAAGCACAGAAACAAATCAATCGCGCATGTGAAAAGCTAGTTATTGATTCGGTTATGTAAATCAAATATGCTTTTATGGGTTCGACGTAATGTTACATTGCCAAAGGTATGTTTCGAATCATCTAGCTATTATCACGTACATTATCAAATTGTTACAAATAGCATTGCTGAGTAACACATTACTCAAGCTTTGTTTGATGGGTTGTTTTTATAACGTACTCGTCCGGTATCACTTTAAGCAATCGCTCGGTCTATGTGTCTACACAACCTTTCAGGCGGCCGAGGCAGCTCGAAAGATCGCTTGTTCCTGTTTATAGCCCATTCAGCAGACCATTTACCCTGTGCGATGGGGGCGGGCGGCCTGCAGTGAATTATATTCCCCTTAAAGAAAAGAAGGAAACTAGCTCGTATATATCTTGCGGTGTAAATGAATGTTATCTGTTTCTGAATGGCTGAAGTCCTGTGATAATAACACGGTAACTCACCGACTGCTGTAAAACACCGGTGGAAAATTGTAAACCGAAGCTGAGAGGGTAATTTAAATTATTTCGGATTTCTTTCAAATGAAAAATTACTCTGCCTTTAGTTTCAAATCGAAAGACGAATGCCGCATACTGTTTACTCATTATTTCCACGGGTGTCTACATTTCAAAAACAAAATTGGCCTACGTGCATTAGGTTGACCAACTTTTAGTGTAATCAAAGTAGAAAGTATATAAAAAAATTATTGAAATAATCAAAGACGACTGGTTATTATACACGAATTTGATTTTCAAGATTATATTAATTTGTAAGAACAAAATATATTTTGCTCGTGAACGCGTGTTCAAAAAACCTATATGATTTTTTCAATGAAGTATGTAATGAAAGACAGAAATTTATCAAAGTGTTCACTTAAATCTGTTAATTACAGGAAATTACTGATTGATTTTTGATGGCCATTGCATGCGATGAATAAAAACAAAATTTCACATAATAATAACAAAACGAATCTTACCATGAATTGTCTTTTTAGAAGGTTTTTCTATGGTTTATTATCATTTTTTGAAATTGCTTTGTGATGATTTTACTCACGTTTTAGTATTTGATGTTACTTAATGCTTATTCATTAAAATATCATACTATACTACACACACAGTGAACGAACCTCGCTGAATTATAATCAAAATCATTTTGTTTTGTTCATGATATGCTGTGAATAGTCCTCTCATTTTTGTAATAGAACTTTTGAGAAGAGTTTCGTGAGGAGTTATTGCAGCGCTCAGTGGTGTCGTTCTTGACGTGCGTGTCATTCTCAAACCAAATGGTGCGTTCTATCCGAAAGCTCGCTCCTCAAAAAGCTCGCATGGGCGCTTCGTAAATGTTTGTGACGTAAAGCAAAGCTTTTAAAACAAAGGCTGTCCCACAGTAAAACATATCACACAATTCAAATAAAATTATTCATTTTTCCGACTTTCTTACAGATGATCATTATACACATAAAGTAAACCAGGAATATATTCACCTGATATCGGAGAAGCTATTATTAAGCATATATAATCATGTAAGCAAATAAAGTATCTAAAATATATTTTTTTTAAACATATGATGGCTGGAATACGCGCAATTTCACCACTGGGTAACAATATGAGAAGGTTGATGTAGAAAACAAAACAAAATTCACTAAAAAATGAGGTTAGATGTATTCTAAATTACGAACATTTTTATGATAAAATTGAAGGGTTGATATGATATACCCATACACCATACGAAAGATATATTGTACTAGAAAACTCAAATCGTTTGTGTTTTGAAACATGACAAGTCATAACGAATAACATAATGAAACTGGCTTTCAACTTAAGTCCAAAAAATACGCTATATTTTAATATTCCTATCGCTATACCGTGGTGGAGGTTTTATATTAAAAAAGTTGGCAATGTTTCACATAATATTTAAGACTTATGTTTTATTTTCTATATCCACATGTGTTCATTGTGAAATGAATTCAACACATATCTATGCATATAAAAAAACGTCCACCATAATTAATTTATTGTATTGAAATAATAATACAATGGACACCAATGAATTTGAACCGGCGCGCTCCTTTAACTTGCATTATATATAGTTTCTTATACACGCCACGAATTCATTCGTAACATGCCACCAGAATGTGTTAGAGAGAAAACTCCGAGATTATTTTGTTGAGGTGAAATGGGCCGTGCACCATTAGTCGGGAGGTGTTTGCGGCATGGGTTCCCAGTACACTGTGTTAGAGGAATACGCATCGAGAAGGGGGCAAGTGATGGAGCATTCTACGTCTAAGAATCACCACTTAGTCACGGATAGTCTGTCGGAAAAAGTACCGTTAACTAAAGCGGCTCTGTTTCCATTCGTAGAAAACATTTTAATTTATAATTTTCGTCTCAAAGCGATACTTCGATACAATTTAAAAATAGTTTACTGTTTACTGTACTGTTTACATTTTTAATGATTATACCTCTTTGAAGAATAGTGTAATACTACTAAAACTATTTAACGTCGATACAAGATTATGTAGTAAAAATGCTACCGATATAAATATTACATAATAATTGATTCTTTCCACGATATTCGATAATTCGGTTTCCTTGTTTTTATCAACGCAAAAATAAACTAATACATTTTATCATATATTCCACAAACAAATTTGAATTATTACAATTTTGTACGATTCCATATGTTTTGTCACTAACGACGTTTCGCCTTTCGGCATCTTCAGGCATTCTATCACACACAACAGAACTAGTTCTGTTGCATCCGAAAAGGCGACACCCGGGTCGTTAGTGACAAAACATGTGGGATTGTACAAAATTGTAATAATTCAAATTTGATATTGAAATTCCATTAAGCACCTTCAGTCGATATCATAAATTATTCCATAAAAGGTTAAAAATTTTATCAATATAGTAATTACCTATCTTTATCCAACTATTAAAATGCAATTTTACAAAAGGGAACATTTTTTTAATAGCATATATTGATGTTTGTTTCAACAAACGGAAATTAGTCGCTTCGACTATTACTGCTCTTTTTAATTTTTTAGAACGTACATTAATTGTATGTTGAAAATAAAATAATCGTGTTTATTATTATGATTAGAATAAATCCTTTACCGACACAAATAATTATCAGCTTCAAAAGCCAAATGAACAAAATTGTTCCTGAAATAGAAATTACTCGTCGATTTACAGACGCCCAACATTCGACTGGCTCTCACAACTTTCACAATCAAGCGATTCCCATCTGAAAAGTAATTAAAATCGACTGTTCCTCTTTCAGGAAGCCCTTTTGCCGTTTGTGAATAGAGCAGCCTATTCAGTTGGGAGAGAGTCTCTAAGCAGGCTTAACGGGGAGCTTTCCCACCCGAAGAACGAAAGAAAGAATTAGCGCCGGCCTCCGTAGGCCTGTTGGCGCCTTTAAGCTTTCAAAAGTCTTTTTGAAGTATTGAAGGACCTTCTAATGAAATTATTGTGTCATTGGTACATTGGAGTTTAAAACTCCAGATAAACCATTTGCATTTCTTCTATCAGTAACAATGGTATTATTCAATACTGAAACAGCGGAAAAAAAGATAGACTCAACAAAGATTTTTGTCCTCATAAAAAGCGAAAATATGTTATTTGTAAAGCGATCGTTGTATAGTAATTGACTGTAATATTGTGCGAGAAAAAACACGCTTTCTTGTAATATCAAAATCTAGAAGATTGAAAAATAGGAAACAAAATATTTTTGTACCGAAAACAAATGAATTTATTTTGTTTTCTATGACAATAAATAACTAATTTTAGTTTTTTTTTTTTTTTTTAAAACAAGAAATCAAAAGAAAGTATTAAATCTTACGTGAAACATATAATTTAACGCCTAATATTTAAATTAATAGTAAAACCAATAAAAAAAAGAACAACATATATATTGATTGAATTGGCATTCACTTGGTAGAACTCCATTATAACACGGTGAAAAAATAGCAATGTATTTTAGTTCTACAAAATTATTTTTAACAAATATAGTTGATAGCTATTTCGGCTCACGCCATCGTCAGAACTATCTAGAACACTAGTTCTGACGATGGCGTGAGCCGAAATAGCTATCAACTATATTTGTTAAAAATAATTTTGTAGAACTAAAATACATTGCTATTTTTTCACCGTGTAACAACATATATCTTAATTCATGCATAATAAAAGCGTACTTTGCGTGTTTTTCATTATTTTCCATGCTTTCAATATCGTCATAGCTTACTAAACTATTTCGTTTCAATTTATTGTTTATTCAATCAGAAAATTTCGATGTTTTCAAGCAGAAGTTCTCTCTCCCAGACGCAATATTATTTGGATTATAAAATGACAAGTATACGTCGAGTACTTCCAAGCAGACCCTTTCTACTCTGGTGACTAAATACCCTAAGAGTAGACAAGTCGTGGCCGAAATTATTTCGTCCAGACAGCAATGCTGTTCATGCTATGTTGACTTTATCATCCGGATTAGGTCTTAAGTCCTCGAGTTTATATTACAAACATTGCACATGGGTTTAATAACCAAATATTGGTATCAGTTTTCAAAGACCGCCAAGTGCTCATGCCAAAGCAACTATATTATGTTTTACTTATTAAATCTACAGAGGAATATTACTGTGATTATTTATATTGATTACATTTGTATGGGCATGTTTTAGTTATATTTCTTATTTTATGTAGTTCGGTGTGGCCGTAATAATATGTAGTAAAACATTTACTGCTCGTCTGGTCAGTGAGTAGATTGGATTATTTTTATCGCCTGTTACATGGTTACTAGAAAAAAATAATTAAAAGACTTCATTATTTTTCGGTAAGAAAGAAAGCAAAAGTTTTACTATTATAAAAACATGTTCTTAGTACTGATTAAGAATAAAAGTTATGAAGAGTGCAAGTGAGCATTGAAATTTTAAACATTTTTTTAATCACATCAGCATGACATCATCGTTTCCATATTTATGTCTAATGAAATATCCAATCAGAAAAAATGATTTTATAATAAAAAAACAAGTAAAAGTATGTAGCTAAAACTCTTTCTTGGAAGAAAATAAGATTATATGGATTTGTAGTAAACTAGAGGATTTGTCAACGAAATATTATCAAAATCCGAAGAACAGTTGTTGGAATGGTAAAAATCACCACATACTGGTAAAACCTTTGAATAAAAAATATTAATCGATTAAATAATAAAATTTCTTTGGTTAGACTAGTCTAGACTAGAAAAAAGATGGACTAAATATATGAAGCAGTAATGCCGAATATGTATAAAGTAATATGCAATAATAGTCCCTAATTCCTTGGAAAATTTCATAAAGTGAGTAGTTATAACTAAATTCACTAATTTCATTTATGAGAGGCTAAATAATATATTGGTAAAACATAAATTTATTGATTGAACTTCTATTATATAATTTCAGAATAATCCTATGTCGCATTAGTTATGCATCAAGATGCACGCATTTACAATCACGGGACTCTAAAAGATAAGTCATTATTTATCCATTGGAAAGGCAGAGGGCAAAGCTTTCAATGTCGGTATTCTAATTCTCTTAGAGGTCTCCGAGACCTCTTCGCGTAAGGTATTATTCCAGCGAATTTATTGAAGTGAAGAACTTTGTATCTCAAACAAACGGGAATCAGAATGATATTTCCGTTTCAGTTTAGATATGGAATATTATATGTAAATAATGAATAGAATTACCACTTAGCAGGATAAGATGAGTAAATTAATTCTGATCAATTAATTAATTAACTTTTAAGAATCGAATTTGGGAGTCTTATCTTTGTATTTATTTATATAATAATCAAAGTAAAAAAGTGATTTTATAACAAATATTTCAACAATTAACACCTAAAAGTTAATAATTGTTAGTAGAAATGGTGAAAGTTTCGTGCCGTATATATAAAACAAATCCAATATGTTAGATAAAAAATATTTTGTCATACGTAAAGATTGGAATTTTTTTTAGTTCTACAAAATTATTTAAAAAAAATATAGTTGATATCTATTTCAGCTCACGCCATCGTCAGAACTATCTATGACGTCGTCAGATAGTTCTGACGATGGTGAGCCGAAATAGCTATCAACTATATTTTTTAAAAATAATTTTGTGGAACTAAAATACATTGCTATTTTTTTCACCGTGTTATTATGGAGTTCTACCAAATGAATGCCAATTCAATCAATAAATTGGAAATTTTGCATTTATCAATCTATTATTATTCAATGCGGCAGCAAAAATGTTACTTAACTTTTGCAAGGCTTCCATACTGATTAAATATTTTTCATGTTTCCTAAAAATATTAGTGATTTATTTTTATGGGCATAAAATGTAGTGCCTCTTTTTTGCGTAAATCAAAAGTTATAAATCGTGATTTTACAATAAGATTTTTTAAATTAATCGATAAAAATTACATTGAAAAAAATGTAATTGGTGTAGCTACAATTATAGTTTTCAACGATTCTTGCTATATCGGTTGATAGAAAATATTGAAGAATCCTCTCAATTTTTTTAGTAGAACATAAAATAAATTTAAACATGACCAAGATACGATACGAAGATAGAAAAATAAATTACAATTCACGACTGCATTATTTCAAAAAAGACTTTTAAGCGTTAAAACAATAGTACCGTCAAATAAAACCGTTAACTTACTTACAAACTGTTACTATATCTTGTTGCTATTGGTTAATAAAATGAATATGTACACTTATTATGAAGCAAATCAATTCTAAACAGGAGTGTTTTATCATCACATAAGTAAATTTAACAAGAGCAACTTTTCCATTGCTTCGATATTGGTTGTATGTCAATTTTGGGATATACTGTAGAAATAATAGTTTAAATTAAACTCTTCATGATTAACTACAAAGTGTTCGTAAGTTTGTTTTTATTATATACCCGTATAATTTTTTAAATACAATCATAATATTAATATATATGTATGCATATGGCAATCCTATTTCAAACAGATATCTTTAACAAAAAAAATAAAGTTTTAAGTTACATACATTATATGAAAAAATTTTCATAGTTTATTTGTGTTCTAACTATAAATATGAAAAGGAAATATGTTTTATTTTCGGCAAAATGAAGAGCATTTATTCGACAAAATAGCTGCCAAAAAATATAATAAAAGTTGATTTCAATGTCAAAAGCAAAAAAATATTTATTCATTCCAATGAAAGAAATAATATAAACAAAATCAATTTCAAAAATAGAATACAATTTAAATCATAAAATTACTATGAATGATCAATCCCAGGATTGGATGCCTTAAATAGAACCATGTGAATACAGTTTAACTTCACTAAAATAATTCATAAAGCGGCTAACTTATTTAGCCGCGATGTTGTTTTGTCAGTTTGCGAGTTTCCTGTGCAGGTTTCAGGGGGGTTAAATTAAATTGCTAGCAATTCTATGCGGCATGTAAATTGATAACTGCGGTATACTGGAATAGCAAAAATTCGTGTTTATGTCGTTGGCGATGGGCGGGTTAGCAGACGACAAGAGAGACGTGATTGCAACAAACCCTCAAAGCAGATACCACCATAAATCCATCCGAATTATATGATATCCAAATAGCAACGGGAGGGTGACTTGTATAGTTAAATGCGCAGCTACCCACCAAGAAGAGAGGACCCTCTGTTGCGCTGTAAATTCTAAAATGTGTGCGTCGTTATAAAGTTTGGCTTGTGAGGGATGAAAGTTGCCTGTTAACTCACGCATCCCTTAATCCCTAAAATAATATATGTTTGTTTTTATTATTCCTAATATATATATATATACATATGTATGCGCGCGTGTGTGTGTGTATATGTATGCAAAGGTGTATATTTAAATTTGAAAGCAATAAAAAATTGAAAGATAAATTTTGATTATTTTATTCTAATAACCGATAAATGAATGTCTCATTCGGAGATTTGGTATGTGAATCATCAGTAGAAACATAATTAACATGACGCTTTGATCTCGGTGTTTTTTTACAATAGTGATTGATCTGTATAACACGTGTTTAATTTATAGTACAAAATATGCTCGAAAAAAAAAGGAAATCAACCGATAAAATTATATGACATTGCTCTTTTGCATGTTTAGTCAGACTAATATTTAAAAAAAACAAGAGAAAACGGTAAATGAGAGAACGATATATTAAGATTTTACTGTACTAAGAAAATATAATCTTGTATAGCATTATAGACTGTGATAATTCATTTTGGAATTAAGATTTATGAAATATTTAGATTGAGTTTATTAATTTCGCTAAACTATCGACATAGAACATTCTTTTGTAACCTTTTCACTTTTGTTCGAGTGTTAGTACTTTTTCGTCTAAGAAAAGATTAAAATAGGCTATGAAATATTTATAACCTGGTAAATATTGACATATATTGATTTAACTAAATATTAAAACATATATGTACATTATAGTTCATAAATACTAACACATATACGTGTTTTCATTTATTTTCTAACCAAAATAATCAAGTGTATAGGTTTGTTATTAAAAAGCAAAATGAAAAAGCATGTCTCCCCTATGTTTTTCATTAGTAGTGAAAATAAATGAAAACGAGAAGGTATTATTCCTCTATATTTTGTTGCCACCCCTCTCCTCTTCCAAAGTTACCGCCTTTTCGGCAGATTGTAAATTATCTCTTTTTGCTTACAATACAGAAGAAAAAAATTGTTTTGTAATATCTTACCACCGGAAATATAAGCGCACGGAAATAATTATTTCAAATTCTTGAACCATTAATTTCACATTCATCTGAGAAGTCAAAATCTTTAAAATATCATAGAACTATAAATATTTGAATTAAATTATAAGAGGTATTTCAGGATATATGTAACATCATACAGAGTTTTATTAGTGTATCTCAAGTGAGATTTCGTTCGTTTACGTAATGGAAATTTAAAGAAAATTTGTAGATGTAGTAAGTCATGCTTATTGGTCCTACATGATTAGTTAGTATATATATTATAAGCCAGCGCTAAAATATCATTAAAATTATTTAATATTGTGTAGTCAAATTATCATTTTAATTTGTCAAGTTCTTGCTTTCTGAAGATCAAATTTTTACAGATTGCACTTGAAATTGAGAGTGATTTTGTATATATGATGAATATTCAAGGTTTTTTTTTTTAAATTTATTTGTAGTAAATATATTCATTGAAAAAATCTGAATCATTAAGCAGATAAAATAGTTTCTTTACAAATTATATTTTAAAGCGTGTGTTAGTTTTGTTATAATGTAATATTATTGTCATAAAAGACTCAATACACAATAATCTTTATGATTAGATACCAAATAACACATTCTGTACATCTTGAGACGTAAGTACGTACTTCAAAAATGCTTCCCTAATAAAGGCGATATTTTGTATAGCGCCCTAACGAGTCGCCCGCCCATTTGTACGACGTTGGCTCTGCACATCCATAGTCGAATATTGCTTGAAATTACGGTGTCGGTATCACCGCGGGAGTAGCGTATAATTTACGGAATGGATATGTTCGTTATTATCATGTTTGAATTTGTTCATTACGAAGGTTGTTTGTGGTTAATCTCGCGGAAATAGTGACTGGCTGGGACGCCAGGAGCCAGTCGTTGACTCGCCTCCCTTCGCCCTTCTTCTATTCTCAACAGTGATTTTCTATTGCTACCCCTATGAATGGAAAATCATCAATTTACAATTCTGCTCAGAAATATATGTACAGCCTACCATTTTTTTCAAAATATAATTTTATTATTTTTTAAGGATATTATTTTTTAAGAATCAATATTTTTGGATGATGAAAGGTAATAATATGTATTCGCTTCATTATATATAATACTTTATCCGCTTAAATGTCGGTTTAAATTGAATAAGAAAATTCGTTGCGTTTTTTTGTCTAACGAGTTCTAGGTTATATTTTTAAAATTCTAGATTCTAGCACCAGACTATTTTATCAAATAAAGAGTCCTTTAAATTATCTTGGTAAAAGTATTGACGACGATTAAGTTATAACCACTAGGATAGGGATGAAAATTCAATATGGTCATTGTTTTAGGAAAGTAATATTTTTTATGATATCGACTGAAGGTGCTTGATGGAACTTCAATATTAAATTTGAATTGTTACAAGTTTGTACGATTCCATATGTCTAATGTCGAATCCGTGCGATGGAATACCTGAAGATGCCGAAGGGCGAAACCCGGGTCGTTTGTGACAAGACATATGGAATCGTACAAAGTTGTAACAATTCAAATTTAAAGTAATATTTGTTGCAGATTTTTAATCACATGATTTTCTGGCTATAATTATCGAATCAAACAATGACAACTTATTTAAACACAAAAATTAATATAATAGTGTTTCTAATTTGAATTTTTACAACTTTGTAAGATTCCACATTTTTTGTCACTAACGACCCGGGTTTCGCCTTTCGACATCTTCAGGCATTCTATTACACGAATACAACAGAACTGACTAAGCTCTGAATGCATGAAGATGCTGAAAAGCGAAACTCGAGACGTTAGTGACAAAACATATGGAATTTTACAAAGTTGTAACAATTCAAATTTGATATTGAAATTCCATCAAGCACCTTTAGTCGATGTCATAAAAAATAGTGTATCTATTTATTATAATATAAAAATGACTTACTCTGATATTGTCTACGAAATTATTAAGTAATCAGTAATAATATTTTAATGAATAATAAAATATATTACTAAAGCTTAAATTTTATTAAGTTATTTTTTCTTACAAAAAATCCAAAATAAAGTTAAAACCGGCAACGGCAGATGAATGTGTAACGGCCCATTCAGGTTTTGTTCACAAAAGAAAGATGATCTTCTTACATCGGTGGCACAAACACTACAAAAAGAATGGAAACTACTTCACGGAGCAAACACGTCCTTCAAACTGTCAATAGGCATTAAATGGTTTACAAATGATTCGAGAGAATGCAACAATGGGATCAATGGTTTCTGTGAAAGAGAGAAATCTTCTGTGCGTTGTTGCGGTGTCAAATATTTGCAAAACTAACTAAAGTTTTGCAATATTTACATTTAATGGCATTACCAAAGATACTAAAAAATGCAGATCATGCAATAAAACCCCGATATGATTAACTGACGTGGACAGTTAAACCGAATACTTTTTATAGAATATAAAAACATTGTTTATTCGCCTTCGTTTGTTAAATGTACTATAGTTTGATATTAACGCGTCATATAAGCGCGCTATGTCCACGTTGACGCGCCGCGCCTACTACCAATAATTGTGTCTCGAGAAAAAAATCTGATGTTTTTTAAAATGCAATTTTTCAAAATTTTATTTTTGAGCCTGTTCAGTATTTTCACTCGCTATCTTAACTGCTATCCTCGATTGAATCTTCAGCTACTATTTTAATTTCAGTTATAAATAATTACTTATTCCACGTTTATTCTTATTACAATGACGATAATAAATCGTAATTGTAAACTACAATGAAACGTATTAACTTGAGTAATAAATGCATTATTTTTTTGATGGAAAAAAAACATGGTGCCGTATGCAATGACCAGCGTAGGGATTGCATTACATTAGCCGGTAAATGTCCCAAAATGCACGAGCGGTAATTACCGGTAAATGGAAAATTTACCGGTTTTTACCGGAATTTTTTTTATCGCGAATTAATGCCATATACAGGCATAATATAACGAATTTTTATTATGATATATACATGAGGGAGTGAGAAGTTTTTTTTCAACTCCGTCAACATTGATAAAGAGTTTTTTACTCGTCACACTGGTGTCATTTGTCATCGCAATCGCGGTCACCGTGATGCCCACTGCAGGCTGCAGCTGATTCTAGTTTTTATGGGATAGATAGCGAAGAAAATTCGTATTTAGGTGAATATTCAACTATTTTTTCATTATACCAAAGCAAATAACCATTTATTAATAAACTGTATATTCCAATACTTTGTATTTTTTATTTTATTTTAATTATGAATTTATATTCATAGATTAAAATTATGCAAACATGTATAAAATATATATACTACATCAATAAGTTAATAGATAAACTAATAGTTTAGCGTATGAACTTCTTACAGGAAGGTAAACCAATTTTTTATTATTTCATAATAATTTAATTATTTCATAGTCGTAATTTAAATTAATCAATCTTTGAGTGGCAAATAATAAATTATCCGATGTACTTAAAAACGTACATTTAAAACATATATATATTCACATGAAACATATTTAAAGTACATTTTATTCACCTGAGATGTATTTTAAATTATTAGGTTTCAATCCAGGATACCATTTTCAGTGAAAGTAGTCACGTACAGTTTTTTAATGATATAATCCACGTATTTTTATTTTTTTCTTTTACCGGTAAGGGGTGAAACTATTTACCGTTTACCGGTTATTCAAATTTGACGGTAAATTGCAATCCCTAGACCAGCGTATCCAACGTAAGTTTTAAGTTTATTTTACAAACGACATGGCATTATGGATGAAATTCAAGTGTGAGGAGTATTGCGTGATTTTTATGTGCATATTTTTTTAATTAGTAGAGGTACTTGGATTTAAGCATTTATAAAATTCATAGTCTGTTTTTACTATTTCCATTTTACCGTTGTGCAAAAACTCACAGTAGTGTGATAATATCGCCAGGATAAAAAAATATGTAAAATAAAACCTCTGACAGGAATCTTCACGGTCAATATAAATTTAAGCGAGTTCATGTAGTCACTTTAAAGGTGTTAACTGTTGATAATGCTCGCGATGAGCGAAACCGGTCCTGATCAAAAAATATATTGTGGAAATAAGTACTAAAAAATGTTTTTTTATTATTTAAAAAAAAAAGAGTTCATGTAGAAAAATAAGCAAAAGATTTTAAATAGGATGAAATTAGTCGATGGAAAAAGACGCCAAAACAGTCATGGCTTAAATTGACACTGAATACGCCTTAAATTAAGCCTAACTCCATCTGACCATGAATACTTAGTTTTTATCGCAGCACATTTACCGATATATATACATTTCAATTTTAAAATCGCAGCCATATGGTAAAAAAATGTGTTATATGACTTAACAAATTTTTAATTATTAGAGATCATATTTATTATCATGTACGACCTTCGTGATTACCAGTTGTTAAATTTGAGGACCATACATGCAACTCAAGAATAGACTTTTTCATCTCAGGTAGTTATTTATGACTGATTTGAGAAATTCATTCTATTTAAAGATAGTAGATACATACCGAACAGCAAAAAGGAATAAAGGAATCCTAATACCTTTATCCTTATAAAGCATTTGAAAGTGTATTAAACACCAATATACGTGGCAGATGTTTTGTGCGAATTGTTTGTAAGTAGTTATACAATGTACTCACTTTTATATTACGACAGTTGAACATTAAGGTAGGCAATTTTTGATGTTTTTTGCTAGCTATGTGTGCTATGACAATTCGTAAATAAAAATAAAAATCAAAATAATTTTCTTTCTTTATGGCGTAATGAATACCTTGATATACATACGCGCATTTGATTGAATTGGCATATTTTTGGACAGACTCCATTATAACACGGTGAATATATATGTGTGTGTGTGTGTAGCGTTGTAGAAAAGGTACAAAATTAATCTCCTCTTCTGTAACATCTTAATTTTATATTGTGATTCAAAAACATTATATTAAGTGTGTCAATTTGATTTTATGTATTTTATGACGTAAGAGTAATTCTATTTTTTAATTATAATATATTGTGGAGCATTTTTTTGTCATCAGCTTTAACCAAATGAAATTTATTTCCCAATGAAAGAAAAATATCGACCAAATAAACATTATAAGATATTTCGTTAATAAAACCAAGTGTAAAAAATATTTCAGTCCTAAGAAGTAGACTATTTAAATCGAAATAGCTCTCAGACAAAATTGTTATTGAAATTAAAAGTCTGTTTTTTTTCAGTGAATAGTCCGAATCGTCTTTTAAATCGATAAACGATTTTAATGACGTTAGTCATGGTTTTAAATTATATTGTAAATGTTTTGCCATCGTTTGTTTTCTTCCTATAGTATTACGATTGTTAAAAATAAACGTGGTTTATTTACTTGTCACACCGTGGGACATGAACACGTGGATTCAATCTCTTGAGGGGTAAGTTCATTATACATACATTTTTAACGTCTGCGAACAAACGGCATCGCATCAAAAGAATAAATTGTACATTTATCCTCAAGAACTGAGCGTAGTAAAAGGAGGTAAATGAACTGGATAAATATTTAAAATGAAGTTGACGATTGATTCTATCTTCAGATACAAAGAAAGTGTTGATAAATAATTGCTTCTTGAAACTATCAATCTAGCTTTCAAAGCAAATACAGTAATTTAAAATACTCTGTGCTATTTTGCCAGTTGGCTAGTGTATTCATTATGTCCCTTGAATGTCTATGTTTTGAGAATAAAAACGAAAATCATAAATACATATATACTATGTCTCTTTATCAGCAATTTCTGTTCTGTTTCATTAATTGAAAAAGCTCACGGTAGTCGAAACCTGATAATTTCATATGATTATTGAGTTATTACAAATTAATAATTTGTATTGTTGTTTGTTTTGTGACAGTTGACATCCTTCATGCGAAGTCGCTCACTATTAACACACCAAGTATAATATATGGACTCCTATGGAGCATTTCCATTTAAAGAATTTTTACGAAAACTAATTGTAACCCTTTTCTTCAAAGATAAGAGTTGATGACTTTGTAAGCATTGCAGTCATCTCAATAAAATTAACTTTTCAAGCAACTTAATAATGTTTTGAACCTGATCAATTTGTAAAAGGGATTATATTTCACGGGAATTAGATATTATATTATTGTTTTTGTGTAATTTCCGCATTTAGGCATTCTATATGTCTATAATATTAATGGTATTTTTTGATTTCTAAAAATATTATTTCGAGAACTCTCTTCAATTTCTAATATGAAAAATTGTGCCATTTTTATATATTGCATCTAAAAACATATTGGCATTGTGATAAAAGGTCTATATAATATACATATGGGAGAGAGTAGCTGACGGTAAGAAGGTAAGTACCTTCTACTTTCAAAGGTGCTTTGTATGGTATGTCACACGCAAAAGACCATAACAAAAAGGTCCTTCAATATTGTGTACTTCTTAGTATGACATGCACTCAGTTTGTTGTAACTCCATTCCGATTGAAAATAAATTAATTTGCATTAAATATTAAGTTCTATTAAGAGTGTATTTATTATACTCTAATAAACAAATAAAAAAACAAAGAATATATGTCTCTTATTTTGTATTTATAATCAATTACTCATTAAATAACGTTTTTGTTTTCCTTTTCATTCAAGAAATATTCGTTTCAGAGAAAAAACACTATAAGCACGGAAAACAGATTTCGAGTGTTGAAATGCTACAAAGCCTATTTGAAACATTTAAATGCTCATATTTTATCGATAAAAACTCCTTTGAAAACAAAGGATTCTAGTTAAAGACAACTTTCAAAGCTTAAACATAATCGTTATTAGGCCACTTGAAAAACGATACCTACAAGAGAGCGCAAAGATGCAAACAATAAAAGTAAAAATACCAAAAGTTATTCATTATTAAATAAGTTAAGTAAGCTTTTATGAAAACTTTTATACAAAATTTTATTTGTCTTTTCTCATTTCACGGATTACCATTATCTCCAATTAGTCTGAAAAATAACGATTCGACTGTATTCTAAAGATTTCACCGATTTTCGAGCGAAGCATTACATTATGTAATAAAATCAGTGTATGTTTTATAATTTAAGTTGTTTTAAATGTAGTTGATCATTAGTAAATTACTTGAAACCAGTCTTTTGTACTTTTTAAGGACCCTTTTTGTTCCGCGTATATGAAGTTTTATTTTGCCATATTTAAGGAATTTATAGACTATTTATTACCCTTTTTACGCAAAGATATAAAACTCAAATGAAATTGAATATTACGTATAGTTAAGTAATATATATATATATTGTTACGTTTGCAGTTTAGGTAGTATTTTAAGAGTCAGTAGTTTTCTGTTTTAACTTCACCATTAAAGTAATAAAACCCTAAAGGGCTTTAAAAAAAGAAAGCTCGTTAAAACGTCTCTTGCTAACGATAAAAACGGACACTAGTGTGGAGTATAGCATATCTTCTAAATCAATAAATCAGTCACGAATTGAAATAAACGCTCCAGCTTCGCAATTTGGCCTTCCCATAAAAAGAAAGGCAGCAATCTACTTGGCGTGAAATATAAATGTAGTGCATGGAGTTGCCGCCTACTGGAGCCGAGGTGGACTCAGAATGGCGATATACCTGCGAGGAGTCAATGGGTCCTTTAGGACACGTCAAGATCTTTTATCTGCCCCAAACGCCGCAGTGACCTTCTTTCTCGCCGTATACAAAAGGAATCGAGTATTCAATTACTCAAAGTAGACGAGGTATGTTTCTTTGGAATATGCATGAACGCTTTACTGCGAGAATCAAGAATCAATCGACAGTACTTTGGGATTGATTCTTATAAAGTCACGCGAGAAGATTTGTGATATACTTTCTTTGAAAATGTCTTTAAAAATATCTTTAATTCCCTATTCAGTTGACTAGAATAATGCTGTTAGTTGATTTTTTTTAAAGTCACACACAAAAGGAAATCACGTATATTTCATAAGTTTTATAATATCGATAGTTTTCACGGTAATTTTGTTATTTGCCTGGTTGTATTTCCAATTGTGAAACATAATTTTTCATGTTGAAGTAAGTATTTTCTCGTAAAATTCATCAGTTAATTATCAAAAAATAAATTACAATTTACCGTGCCAGTCCTACAATTTTATAACGTGATCAAGATCAGTTTAGCTCATAGAAATTATTTTCAAATAATAAAAAATATATAGGAACGATGATGTTATTTATATATTATGATATTAACCCCCCCCCCCCCCTGACTGCTGTATAACGCTTTAGAAGGAGTACAAAAAAGTATTTATATTACCTTGCCGACCCAAAATTGATTTGCCATAAGATTGATGAATTATATTTGTATATATTGAAGATGGTTAATAGTATGAACACTTTTAGACGTTTTTATAAGTGTATTGAAATAAAAGATTTATACATTAATACTCGCTCAAAGGATGTTCTCCCTCATTCAAAAATCTGTTTGCCCTATGTCATGATATTATATAAAATGTGTGTTCATTTATAGCTTTGTACTAAACTCAACATGTTAAGCCTCTTGGGAGCTCAAAAAGTACTGACATGAGACTGCACAAAACTTATACATTTGACAAATATTTCACGCAAAAGAATAAGTCAAGGACCGAACAGAAAGAGTATTAATTCCCCTACACGAAGAAGCGGTCTGACGCCTCCACATTGAAACACTTAAAAGGCTATGAACGCCACTGCGTGCGAATTGAAGAGGACCTGACTCTCATGTCCTCGGCAAGAGATTTTCCGACTATAAATTCAGTGCAGTGCAGTAAATTTAGTTAATTCAAGTTAATGATATATTTGAGGTGAGCTCCTAAATTTCAAGTAAATTCAAGTTTTAGCGGCTGAACTAAAAGCTTTATTTGTTTAATAATGTTTTAAAGATGTTATTAATGTATATTATATATTGAAATCTTATAAACGAAAAAAGAAAAGCAAATAGTTTGAGTATACGGATCTGTGAAAGATAATGAAATTATTTGTATTTGTAATTTTTTCAATCCCATGGAATGGTCTTAAGCACGCTGCTTCATAAAGTTATGTGTGGTTTGACTGTATTATTGGTAAGAAAAAGACATGAAAAAGGAATATCTTAAGTTAAATATAAAGAATGCATTAAAAACATTTCTTGTTATATTATAATATTGTATTTCCATATACTAATAAAACTTTAATAAAAGTTTTTATGAAGCTTTCCTGATTAGAATAAATTAAATAAGTTCAAGCATCAGTTAGTATAAAATGACCACATTTTTCACACAATTCACACAATATAAATATGTGGAGTAGATTGGAGATGACTAAGAACGAGGAAAATGTTCTCGTATTCATACAATTATTTAGACAAAATGGTGTTTGAATGATGAAAGCGTTTACTAAATTTATTCAATACAAATAATGTAAATTTTGTTGTGTGCAGGAATTTCGACATCAGTAATTTATTTCCTGCCACTGTCGTAAGCTGAAGTGGCACAGTCAACTGCTTTTTCCCCGCGCAGGCAAAACCGCGACAAGCACTCGAAAGAAACTTTCAGAAGAGCTTTTGCAGCACCGCGCAAGCTTTGAGCTACGGAATGGGCGCCGAAAGCACCTGATGCCACTTTTTGGGGGTGATTTAATATTATGTACCCCTCGTGATTGCGACTCGCTGCAGCGTAGCTCAGCAGGTGTTGCGCTCTATATTGTATTAATCGGTGACAAAAAATACTACCTGCCATAGATTACACAATAAACTATCGGATAGACTCGGATATATAAAAAAGTTATGTGACGGTAAAAATATACTATCTGTGGTATCACGAGAATAAAGGGAATATAAATAATCTTATTTTGTCTATATGTATTCAAATAAAATATTATGAATATCTTTATTTTTTTATATTTTTATGCTGAACCAACGGGATTGTGCTGTGAAATATTGTATATTTAAACTTTTTTTTTCTTTATAAAATTATTTAGGCAGTATGCACATATCATTTTGATGCAATAAAATATTTTCACATGTTGACTTTAACTGTCACTATTTGATGAATAGACATGACATTTTAAATAATAAAATCACATTTTGTATTATTACACTTATTTCCACAATATATTTGAGGATCTGGGCTGAGTTCGCTCGTAGCGAGCATTGATAATGATCAGTTGATAATTTTTGTCCTGACCATGAACATATTGTGAAAATAAAAACTAAAAAATGTGTTTTTGTTATTTAAAATAGCAAAAAAATAATTTTAGGTTCTTGGTAGTTAGATTCTATAAGTCATGGAGGGATACTTTATGAATCAAATCATTTTTTTATTATTATACTCATTTTATTTAACTATAATATTTTTAACATTCATAACAAAAACAATGAACAACTTTTTTTAAAGGAATATGATAAGATCTAATTATCTTGTCTACACCACATTATTTTTGTAACAAAGCGCGGTACTTAACCGTCCTTCTATCAAGCATTGTTATTTACATACATTTTATTTAAACATAAATATTCTTTGAAAGATACAAAACAAAAGTTTATATTACAAGATAAAATCTATTAAAATTATCAAGGAATATTTGATAGTGTATCTTAATGGCAAAAATAATCGTTTTGGGAAGAGAAAATATCTCTTTCTATAGAAAATGTGTTTATTTTAATGCATTATTATTATGAGAATAGAATTTGAAACATCTTCTCGATATTATCGCCTTCACAACTTGATAGATCGCCCTGATAAGACGTCTCTCCAATATCTATCATCTGATCCTTTTCTCGAGCTTGTTCTATTGTAGACTAGCCGTGGTTTTACATTTTATGAATGCTGGCAGAAGAAGTGAGTGGCACAAAGGTTGTAACCTTTTCGTCTTTTATATTACCGGAGGGTATTCCCGGTGAATAGATGCGTGAGCCGACAATGGGGGTGGATTTTATGGTGATCGAAATCGTATGGTTCTATATTATCAGGCACTTGTTATTGAAATAAACTGAATGAATAGTTTCACACGTATTGCAATATTAATCGTACAAATGAGGTTTATCAAATGTTTATGTAAATAGAATAAGCATCAAGTGTTTGCGTTATACTAATTTGGAAAAGAAGTCCAAAATAACTACTTACGAATTGAAACTTAAACTTTTTTACATAATATGACAAAAAAAGTTATAATTCAGAGAGGGAAATAGAGAACTGTTCACCTAGCTAAAGAGTTTTTAAGGATTACTTTATACAAATGCCGCTATAATGATATAAATAATTAATAAGTAAATTGTGAAAAACGATTTTAACTATTTTGTACCCGTGATACACTACAGATGAGTAAAGGTGCATTAAATAATTGTTGAATGAAGACATCGAATTCGAATTTATTGGCAGTTTTAACTACGGTAGCAAAAACCATTTTTCATCAATATTTTCGAAACAAAAATGAGTAATATTCTATGATCTGTTTTTTGAATTTTTTTTCTAAATATTAATTTCATAGTCATAGTTTATGATTGTAAATGCGTATAATAAATACATTTAACGTATATATAAAAATAATAAATATCAAAACTCAATAAGTAAAAAGACATTATTTATCTGCTTAAATATTTTCATACATTTGAAAGCTTTATTGTAAAAAATAAGATTATTTGAGTTTATTATATCATAAATATATGTTAATCCTAATACTGCTGTTGTGAATAGACGCCTATTTATCGTAAATACAGCTTTTAAAACTATTATTTGTGTTGTTTACCGCAAAGAAAATGTAGTTTATAAATTTTAAGAATAATATTTATAAAATTTTATTTCAAATATTTATTTTCATTAATCTTTTAATATTTTTTCCGTGTAACTTCAAGATTTTATTTTCCTACTTTACACAGAATGTAATATGTACAGACTATTATAGTTTGATTCATTTATAAATTACACTTATTTTTCACCAATAATGCTTTCAATGGTCGCACTTAAGTGCATACTAAATATCACTTAAATTCGTCGAAGACAAATATATTTATTTTCATTGAATAAAGGAAACAGCAGCGCTGTAAAAATAAATAAAACATTTTAAACTATCTCAAAAATATAGATTTGATTTTTATCTCAAATTATTATTTCTAGTAAAGGAAAATTGTTAAGATTTCACGCGCCGCTTCGAACAATACAATATAATAATTTGCATAACTTACCAACATCGGGAGGGTCTCATCCACTTTCCAAATACTTACATAATAATAATGTCGAAAGGAAACACATTTCCTCGTAGTCTCACAGGCCACAATAGATTGTTAATAACTCCCGAGTGTGGTGGCCCGTCCCCTCTGTTACTGTTATATAGCACTAATGCATAAGAGGCTATTTAAAAGTAAAATTCTGAAACTAAAAATGTCATTTAACTTTTATTTTTTCGTTTTCGTACTATTGATAATAAAAAAAAATATTTTTAACATACAAAGCAGATAAGTTTTGATGAGTTTCAATGAAGAAAAAAAGTGCTCATATAGCATTTAAAGAAACAGAAAACGATCAATAAGACTTGAGTATATTTTCCATATCCAATGAAATTTATATTTTTTGTACCCTTTCTGTATTAAAAATTTGTTTTATGTTAAGAGCACACATTTTTCAGTTTACCATTCATTTTGAATTCGATTTAATTTTTTAATATTTACTTAGTATTTTTATTGGACGATTCGATAACGATCATATCTGTATGTCATTATAAAAGTTTGTTTATTTTTATTGAAATAATTTGTAATCGGTATTAATTCTTGGAAAAGAGTCTAAATAAAAGAGTTTGCCGTATGCTGCCATACTTAGGAGAGTATGGAAAGAATACGTACACTGATAACACCGACCCTAAGAGCCTCCTTGCTAAATCTCTGCTCTTGGCAAACATGCGTGAGTGCGTCTTCGCATATGTTTTACTATGGGCACAAAATATGGGAAAATTGATGTGAGGTTTTCACCGAGTATATTTGTCACATTTCAGATAACACTGACTAAAATACTGTTAAAAGAGGAGGAGAGAGTCTTTTTTAGCATCAAATACTTTTATTTGACATACAGTTTTAAATTTGATAATATATTGAGGTAAAAACGTAACGAATATAAAGTGTAGATTGGTTTTAACGATACTAAAAGTAAAAATGTGTTCGTGTTATGTGTTTATCCTTTTGATGTTGATTGAGTAATTTATCGGTAAAAAAAGCGAAAATATACAACTATTTAAATTATAGAAGATATTTAAGGGTCATTGGAAAAAATGATTCAAATAATAAATGTGAATTTAAAAATATGAAATATTTATATTGCATATATTTTTTGAAATATAGGTTTTGTGGAAAATGATGGATTTGAGGATATCAAATACTAAAAAAACAAAGTTCATACTTACAGTTCTTTCAAAAAATTGAAACCTAAGTAACTAGTAATTTTTACTTAATATTATAGATATAAAAAAAGTATTTTCGTAACTATTATGAAATAAAATGATTATTCAATGTATCATACTTTCAGTGAATTTATATATTATATATTTGATTTTAAAATGTGGGAAAATAAATGATTAGTGTTTACCACATTGCGCAAACACTTTTAGCCTGTTCGAGAGTACTCTGGGTGTATCATTTTATAAAGGAAGTGGTTAGTATATAGCAAAAATGAAATAAATATAATATATGCATATTTAAGTATGGTCTCCGACAGATTGCGTTTCAAAAGAAAAGTTTCCGGACAAAGACTTCATTGTTTCCTGAAGTTCCCTTGGATTTTCAATAGAAAGTCAAATGTTTGCCTTTCATTTTGATCCCCACAGCTAACAAAGAAGCAGAAAAGAAGAAGTTTTAGCTATTCAGCGAATAATTTCACCAATTAATCTAGGGGGCTCCAAGTACAACTGTCCACATTGTTCGACCCCAAATGCCTTAATTACGTGATGTTTTGCTTGTAAGGAGTAAATTAGTGAACATATTATGCTGATAAGATAAAGACTGAAATATTTCCCGTTTTAAGAGTGTGAACGACGATTCAAAAATATCCATGTTACAATTCTGTTATCGTCAGAACTATGTTAAATCTTTACATAGAGGGATACTTAGAGCGGTTAGCCGTCGTTTATGTCAATGTACCTTTATTTTATCTAAAAAAATCTTATAAACTTGTTTCAATATTCCTTACGCACATTCTTACAATATTTAATTCCACCATAACCCATTTATTGAAAAAAAAGAGCTACATCTGATTATTAAATGGTCATCATTATAACCATATTAGTAGCAGTTAATTTTTTTTCAGATATACATAGCTCTTATTCTTAGGTTCTATTGAGTATTTTTCTTGCATAAGAGATGCAAGCTGCTTACTTTCAGTTCTATTGCATCCGTTTGGTATATTATATCTAAAAATGCCAAAAGTCGAAGCTTGGATCGTGAGTAACAAAATCTGAAATTGTTCACAGTTTTGACAATTTAAATTTGATATTGAAATTCCATCAAGCATAATCATTTAATATTTTAAATCATAATAAAATATCATTTATCAAATCAAATAGTTCAAAAAAAAAATAGGTAGAGTTTTATAACCTTTTATGGTTTTAAATGTATTGTAAATGAAGACTTTTTGTGCGGAGAGAACGTTGCTAGTGACTTCATGAAAAAACTTATAATGATGTCAAGAATAAATTTCCAAAAGAGCTTTGGAAGATACTTTTGGTAATTATAATCTAAAACTGGCTTGGACATTGCGTTAAGATATGTGTAAACCAATTTCTTATACGGAAAAGAAGCACTTTCAATGGATTTTTTTTCTTTTATATTAAGGAACATTTGTGTGAAGGTTTCTCTATTATAGTAGTAAGTAGAAGTTGCCTAACAAGGTCTATAACGGTACTATTTCTTTATCAGATTCATCATATGAACAGTCACATTCATTTGAACCGCGTAGAAGTTTTAGCTTTGGCCACGTGTGTAGCTGTGATGAGTATTGCTGAAGTTTTACATTTTATTTAAAAAATGTTAAAAGTTCATTTAAAGAATTATTCCCAAGTGTCACTGAAGTCTTTATGAGGTCTACAACACTCATTAATATTATTTTCGAGAAAGAATTTCCGTATGCTATATTGCTATATTTCCATAGTGAATCTAGATCATTTGATTCATACAGATCTGCCCATTACATTACATACATAAATAAAAATTGTATGACTACAAATCGTACATATACTGGTCCCAGAAAAAAATGTGTAAGTCCATTTATGGATTTTTACATTTCGATTCCATAAAAGAAAGCATCGTGAGATTGATAAGTTCACCACTAGTTCTGTTCTTGCCCTATTTTTTATATCCCTACTCTCTATAAATTCTACATAAGACTACAGGCAAAAGCTTCTCAATTCAAGTTTTGACGTTATATCTGTTAAATATTTATTCTTTTACAATTAATTATCTAATATAAAACTGATTTGTGCTTCTTCCATTTTAGAACAAAGAATTTTTTATTGACAAAAATATGGCTACGAAAGCTAACTAAGAGAAGCATAACCAAATTTATTGATAAATTCAACTATCGACTAAGGGCTTGGTGGTATATAAATATTAATTTTTTTTACGTTATAATTTGTTGGATTTAACAGGAATAAAATATTAATTATTTACTTTGTTCAGATACACCCCTCTTCTTCATATATCGTGATCGGTTGTTTATTGACAGGTCACTTGTTTTTACAGTCATCGAGATAAGATTCTTTCTCTTAGTGTTCTTCCAATAACTGTCGTCTCTAAAACACACTACTTATATCAAAACTTTGAAACATCCAAATATAAGATAATACCATATGTATTGGATTACAAACATGTGTATTATCGTTGAATTATAAATCACTTAAATAATTAGGTGCACAATTGCAATAAAAAATCTGACCTTTCTTATGATTTGATTTGATTACTTTATTGTTTTGAGATAGTTGTATTATCAACTTTTTAAACCCTTCTGATAGCGTTGTACTGTCGTTTGTTATATCATCATATGTTTAATATAACAAAAATTTTGTATTTTGTAAATAATATAGATCGTATATTTGTGATTTCATATAATTTTTCATGAAAAATCCTGTCATAGCGTAATAGTGATAATTAGTAAGGGCTGTTTAGTTAATTAGTAACACGGTGAAAAAATAGCAATGTGTTTAAGTTCTAAGAAATATAGTTGATAGCTATTTCGGCTCACGCCATCGTCAGAACTATCGTCAGTTCTGACGATGGCGTGAGCCGAATTATATATTTTTAAATATATTTTTTAGAACTATTGCTATTTTTTTCATAGTGTTATAATGAAGTTCTACCAAGTGAATGCCAATTCAATCGATAATTAATTAGTTTTTGTTTTCGATTGAAAATTAATATATTTTTTTTATATCCGCGTTAGATATCAAGATTTCATAAATTTTCAAACTCATCCTTGACATAATTTTCGACTACAAAACTAAAAAAAACTAACCTCCATTTGTACTACTTTTTTAAGCTATGAATAATATTTTGAGACACGACATCGAAATTAGAATTTCACTACTAATTATTTGAAATACTGTAATGATACACTGTTAATGGAACCAATTAGGAATGTGTAAACAGTTGTGAATACGCGACCGACTTCGATCATATTTCCTAAATCAAATACAGAATGAAATTTTCAATTATATCCTTCCATCGTGGTTTAATGTATTATTCAGTTAACACTAGTTGACACAAAAAGAAGTGTGGTTAATTAGGTATGGAGTACACATTTCAATACGTTTCTTGAAAATAGATATAACATTTATAGAACCGTTTCAAACTCTCACCTCCATAGTATCTACACGTTGACTATTGAAAACAATGTTACTGATTTATCAAATAATTACAAGGCAGCATCTGTTTATAGCCCTTGAATAAATAATTGACCCTTGGCATACCCACGTTTGCTCGCAGGTGTTAGTAAATACTAACGAGCCATATATCCGTAGTCATATAACGCAACGTTCGAGCCTTACTTGTATGAAAGGCTACTGAAGTTGAAGTATAAATCAAACTCATTTGAACAAAGCCTCAGGCAGATCTGCGGATACAGGTGATACTTATTCCCATACGTGTTCAAAGCTTTCATATTATACCGCTAGCTTGAAAAGTTGAATAAACAACGCAACGCACTTTTATACAAAGTAGCAATCATATAAATAATGGAAGGTCTCAAGAGAAAATGAAAATTAAAACTCACTACACAGTCGAAATATCCACAGAAACTTTATTATTTCGTGTATTCTTTAATTTTCGCATATGGATATGCATGTTTGACTTCTATAAAAAGCTCCTCGTTTTAGTCAGTTAAATAGTTTGTAATGCATTTTTCAAATAGACAAAAAAAATAACAGTGAAATACAATAGTAATATTTTGTTTTATGATTGACAACCTTTGATAAAGTTGATAAAAATAAACATTTGTTTGTAGCCGAATGATTTATCTAATTTTTTTATTGCGTAATAAGGCTGGCTAATTAATGAAAACAATTTTAAAACTGACCTATGTGGGAAAATTGATGTTTGTCAACAACCCTCATCTATGCATAGGTCGTTGCTAATCTGTGCTAACGGGTTTGATTCTAGCTAAGCCAAGTGCGACCAACTGCGTCACTAGCTTTACGGTCCAGCCTTAGGGGTGAGGCCGACCGGCCGACGTCGAACATTATCGCCAGAAGGGACGCCGGAACGCCGTGACACCGACGCGAGACTGCGTCGTGTCAATCGAATCGACGCTTACATCATCTGGTTTTGGGTCCTTTATGCCTATGAAATGAATGATATATTTGCTTTGGGTAGTTTTGATATTACGTTTGGATGTTATAAGTTACATCGTAAATTTTTATCTATAATTTGATGAAAAGTATTTGTGGTAATATAAGAATATGTAATACGATAAATTAAACAAAAAGATTTACAGTAAACTATGCCAATTTAACATCCTCATGATACTTTTCAATTCAGCTCTCTTTTCGATGGAAATATCGAAAACAGCTGTATTTTTTTTCATTCGTCATATATTTAATTTATCAATCCTCAACCTATACAGTGATGAAATATAAAACAGAAAAAATAATTAGAATAATTGAAATCTTGGAGTAAAAAAACTGCTTATATTATAGAATACAAATTTCAGCATTTAAAACATTAAACATGAAATTACAGATTCCGGTGTTCTATGACTTACAGTGAGTATGTACTGATTAATTAACCAAATATAATATACAAAATTCTTCGAGGTGCTTTAGTAGCATCGTATAAACGGAGAGCAAATAATAATAGATAAAAATGTTCATTTGTTAATATGTCAAAAAGAATTTTGTATAACAATTTATTATTTTTTGTTCAGATATCTTAGAAAATTTTGATTACAAACATTTGCTATTGTGTATGATTCTTTAAAAATCTTGTTTGATAGAAAACGGTAGTTTTAAAGAAGGAGTAAGTTTTTATCGGTAATTTTTAATGGATCCAAAGGATTTATAACATTAAATTTGTCGCTTTTCTAGCTACTGGTAAAAACTGAAAATTTTCTTGAATTGAATTTAACGAGTAGTCATTTTTTAATTTGAAATGTAGGGTGTTTATTTCTGAACTTTTGAATGCCCTATGAACACCATCCCTTCAAGCAATTTGTGATCCTTTACGCCTCTACCTGTCTAACAGCTTTTGATCGGTCGACTGCATCATACCCTGTAGGCAACTTCTATCATTTTGCGTCCACTTTTGATGCAAAGGGCGAGAATCATCTGCTTAATCCTGTTTGTATTACGTAATTGTCTTTGTGTGTCCTTTAAATGTAGTTCAAACGAATTTTCTCTTATGAGTGGAAATAGCGCAATGTTATGCAGTATCGGAAAATATAATTCGAAAATAATGAAGTCATGTGTAAATAATAAAATAATTATTCTTAAAGATAGAGGGATTCAAAGATTAATAATTGAGTAAAAAAATAATTCCTGAATTCGTAAAAACTAAATCAGAATTATATTGCTCGCACAGCTGATTCTGTCTTCATTATAAACCTTCAAGTATTCTTTACATACGAAAAATACAGAAAATTCTTACAAAGTATTTTAGTTAAAGAATATTCAACTATTGGTGATGAATTATTACACAATACCTTTATAATCATTTGACTAGTGTAAAGACAGCTTTACTCCTAGTAATAGTACTATACTTTTATAAATAGATCCCGTGACCAAAGTGTGTAAATCACACGATCTTTCGAAAATTTTAATAACAATCTAAACTTACATATAAAAGATTAAAATTTTTTCTTAGATTAAACAATTAAATTATCAAACGCAAGTATAATTCCGAGTGACATTAAAACATCTCCCAAATTGTGTTATTGAACATTACAATAAAAACCGAAAACTACTTCATCTATTGTAAATTATGGATTGTAATGCTAAAGCACGCAATGAATTGCTATCACAATAAAATAACCTACGACAAGGGGAAATTCTGGGGCCCTCGGGCTGTCGATTGTATCCACGCGGCTCGCACGTGGGAGCCCTTTCATTTAGCTTTGAGCTTTTCACTTCGTTTACTCTCCTCTCGACTCGAGTCATAGAAATGTTGCACTCTACGTCGTCTGATTGGAATTTTCATACTTGGCTAAATTTTCACTTTGGCACGTGCTACTTTTTATTTCACACGATAAGGCGGGGTTCAATCAGGGCATTGTGGCAATGTATTCACGCTCATACAATATTGATTCGCAGATACATAGGACCCCCTATCAGCCGTTCTCGCATAATATGTTTTCCTGGATGGATCGTTTATTTTTTATAGTCCCGTCAAACACCCATAAGAACAATGATGAATAATCCCACATTAACCGTTCATCCATTTATTGATTTCCTCGATCTATCGTCTAATTGTTATGGTTACGTTTCAAATATTATCCCGATTGACCGATTTTTGTAGATAAATCTCTTTATCCAACACAATTTGTAAGTTTAAGCTCACTAATCTTAATGATTTCTTGAGATTTTCTTTAAAAAAAAAATACACAAGGGCAAGTCTAAAGCACTTTTCGATTATTTCAATAATTAAGCTTTAATTAATATAACTTTTACAAAATCTTCTCATAATTACCAATTTTTGTGAAGCCTGATTTTTGGAAATTTAAAAGGGACGACGACTACTTAATATTTTACGCTTTAATAATTATTTAAAGCTTTCCCGCATTTCTCTTTTCCCGCATTTGTCGTTTATTTTTTATGGTCCCTTGAAAAACGTGAAATCGAGGTTTTAATGTATAGTTATTATAACAATGGACAGGCGTCGTTTTCATCTACAATTTACCATTGAAATTTTATGGTAAGACAACAGGGCTGGCCACAAGGATAGTGAAAAGTTATCGTTATACGATTGTCAAGAAAACTTTCTATTCCTGAAATTTGGTAATCATTCATTATATTTTTTATTTTTTTTTATTATTAGAGTTAAAATGAAATAAAACAATATTTAAAGTCATGATTAATGAGCAATACAAATGTATGAATGATAATTTCCAAATAACTGTTTTGTTTAAATGTGTAAAGTTAGATCATGGTCTAACGCCATTGTCGATGTTTAAAAAATTAACATTTTCACCTCGATTGCGATGAAGGAGTTATTACTTTAATTGTATGTCTTGAATATTGTTTTCGCTATCTACGCAAATATTGTGAATTATGTTTTTATTTATTCTAAATATTATACCAAAAGCATATATTTTAAACAAAATCCCTAAATGCATTTATTCAGCATTAGTTCTCACAAGCCGCAAACTGCTATCCACTGATATAGAGTATATAAAAATTCTTATTTTCATTTTCATTTGTTATGTAAAAGTTTTGCTATTATCATTGCCAACTTTTAATTCAATTATAAATGTATAAACGTCAAAAGTATTATTAATAAAGCTTGTTTTGATTTGTACAAAAGCTTGCTTAGTCACATGTGTACATTCTTACCAGTGCGCATAACGACATTGTTTGAAAGAGACATCAGAACTTGCAATTGTTTGGCTTCGGTCGAGCGTGGCATGTGGTCGACGCGAAAATTCCACTGCGGATAATATGAACACATGTAATGGTTTGTTGAGGGAGTTCCCGTTCCGAGAAATGTGCTCTGTTTCGTGAGCTTTCAAGTCCTCTGTCTCATCGAATCCTGACACTAATTGGTGGGCGCCGCTGAAGCACGCCACTGTAATCACAGTGCGGTGACAATTAAAGTCGGACGTCTGCGGGTGGTCGTCTGTGAGGGTCTCATGTGGATTGCACTGTGTAATGAGGCGCTAGCTTTGTGGAGAATGATTATAAAAATGATGCACTACGCAGTTATAATGACGGCCATCTTCATGGTAGACGGTGACACTTCTAAGAAGGATAAATTCTTGTATTTACATGCGATGAAGTAATGTGGTAGATAACGACAGTAAAAGTTAAATATCCGAGGTAATTCTCTATTGTTATTATTATTGCATGTGTATCATTATAAATAATGCATTCCTAGAAACGTTTTGGAATTTTTTTTTAGATAATTTATATATATAATAGAATAACCGTATAGTGAAATATTTATTTGTTTATCAATTATATAATAAATATAACGTTTGTGATATCAATAAGATGAGGACGTGAATTACAGAAATACTTTCGATGGATAAATATTTCGAAGAGAGCAAGATGTAGACGTTTCTCAAATAGCTAATATATCAAGTTATAAACTTTAATTTTATACCAAGAAATTAATTTATAGGTACAGTTATTTACATATTCTGAAGGTATTCGATATTTTATCGTCTACTACCCGCTCTGATTTACATGTTTTAATGTTGAGTGTTTCCATTAACACCGCATTATCAATATCTGCTAAGAAATTGCCAAGAGCGCCAGTCAAGTAATTGCTTGTTAAAAAAGCATATGCGCGTGATCTTTTTGCTTTATATATGATTTAAAACTAAATGCGACGTGATTTTTTCTCACAGTAAAGCATGTCGGATCAAAAAATCTGCACTACAATTTCTGAGTAACATGAAATAATTCATGAGTTTTACATGCAACATAATCAAATGGTTTGTTGCAATCAATATAACACCTGTTTGATATGGCTTATTTATAAAAAAACCGGTTGCGATCGTTTAAATATAATGACTTTCAATCGAGAATTGACGATTGAAACCGTTGGAGTGAAGAGTTAAATGAAATTAGTTTTACATAAAGTTACGATTAGCATTTGATAAGAACGTAATACATTTTGATTAGTTAGTGCACATATTATTAAACTAAAATTAAAAAACATCCGTTTTATTTATTTTTTATTCAGCTTAGATTATTTATATAAAAGAAAACAGCTGTTAGAAGTTAAATCGCTAGGATTTACTGAACAGTTGCAGACAAAAGCTGATAAAATAGAATAAAAGATTGCGAAAGATTTCCCTTAGCTTATGACAAACATACTTTTTTTCTGAACAAAAGAAACGTTAAGCTTTTTCAAAATATCTCCGTTTTTCCATTTAGTAGAGAAATTTATATTTACGCTCTATTTCAATAAAATAGTTCGATTAAAGTGTTTCAATGTATAATATAAAATGGAACAGTAATGAAATTTTTTACGATGTTCAACTTTTGTTTTTGCGTCATTCTAAATCTTTGCGATGTAATTTTTTTTTACTTCTACTTCTAATTCTTTGATTAATTTTTCTGCTATAAAATCATAATAAAAAAAAAATATTTTTTGCTAATGAAATTTGCGGAGAGTGTGTCATGTTGTATTACATTAACTAATCAGTGAGATTGCTTTTAGAATGGGTTGGTTATAATTGTATTTCAAGAATATGTATGCTTCTTATTACGTAATACAATAATTAATTTGCTAAAAGTTTTCACATATCAAGTTGGATGATCATCTATAGATCTATTTAGTCAGTTATTGAATGAATGATGGAAATGCACAATGTATTAATTAAAAAAAAGCACATGAAATTCTATCACGGGTGTGTGAAAAAAAATGTAAAAAACTCAATTAAAAATAAAAACAAAAGCAGACACACAAACGCGAATACATTTTTTGACACAAAAACAAGATAAGGCGCGCACAAAAGCTTTCGGGCTTAAATTGTTTTGTCACTAATAACTATTTTTGATAAGATTATCTTGTTAAAATCCGAGAATATTAACACTTATTATATTATAATTGTACAGCTTTGAATTCTTTATTATGCAATTACGTTTTTCTCTAGCTATACAAGAAAGGTTTTTTTTATTGATATAGATATCTAGAAGTGTGGATTTTTTTAGTTTTTTATACATTTGACATAAATAAAGTATTGTGTACAGCGCAAGTTGCGAGGGCTGAAAAAAAAATACAACTGAATTATCTACCCTACGGCATCGTCTACGTTTTGTGAAATCCAATTTTGGTCATGCAAAAAGAAGATTAAAGCATCTATACAGAGGTTTACAGTGACGTTCAAGTTAACGCACCTGCTGATATTGGAACTGATTATATATTATAGTACTACACTGAATCTTATAAGTAGATGGCGGTGGTCGACAAGTAACAATTTAGGTTTCCATTGTACTATTATTGAGTTTTGAATACATACAAGGAAATAGCGATTTTTTTTTGTTATATATAATCTCACTGATATCGGTAGCATAATTAGTGACGTCTACTGAAGAATACTAAGATAACTGTTATCATTTTCCGTCTATGTCAATCATAAATTAAGTAAATTGAGTGTGTTCCTTGAATCATGGATCTACATCCTATTTTTTCGAATTTTATGTTCAAATATGTTAACGTTTCAAAAGCAATGCATTTATAATTTGTAAATTTTGTACCGTATAATAATAAATAAATCCTTATGAAAGACAAAGCCAAACTATATTTACCGTGAAAACTAATATGCACACAAACGTTCAGTATTTAACTAAAACAGACAATGAAAATACATAAAAAAATGAATTTATATAATCACTGTTCAGTTACTAGATCAAACCGCGCATTTTTTTATGATTTAGCGTTCGTTCGTATTAGCTCAACTTAACCATTTGACCTAATCTAATATTTGATCGAAGGCTACATCCGAGTGAGATATGACAGATGACAAGAATTAGAAAAATAGCTAAAATTGAATATTTCAGCAAATTACATGATCAGCTTGGTAAGTTCACCATATAACTATCAAATAAGACTATTGTATTATAAAATGACAGAAATGTGTCAAGATTCATGTGTTAAAATGCGTTCAAATATATTTTTAGAGATAGAGTATGAATAAATATGATGTTTAAATATGCATGAACATGATTTTACCAAATTGCCAGTGAAAATAAAAATTTATAAGGAAATACATTCATTTGATAAAACCAAAATTGTCCCAAATGATTTTTAATATAAATAGTTCAAAAATTTTATTCAGCAAGTATTGGTTGTATATTTATTTATATGATTTAAATGGAATGTATGAAATAACATGAGAACTTTGTAAAACACGTCGACAAGTATTTCGATAACGATGACGTAAGAATGCTAAGGTAAATAATACTATTGCATCGTATTACGAAGTACGTCGCTGGTGTAAATATTGCAGGCAATCTAGCGATATCAATACTTCGATGCTATAAGTATGAAAATTTGCACCCTTTTGTGAAGGTGGTTACATAGATGAGTGAAAAAAAATGTTAAAGAAGTAAATCGTCTTCGTTTGTTCTTTGCAAAGGGTAAACCTTTGTAGGGATCCGAGTTTCACAGTTATTCAATTTAATTTCCCACAGCCGCAAGACATTTTCCGGTCGGTTAGCGCAAAGTTTTTCGCTATAAAAGGCCTAGCAAAAAAACACGATAGAAAATGTCGTTGGATCTGTGAGGCACTTCAATGAAATTCAAATACTCTCGAAACGGAGAGTATAAATACCTATATTTATATATTATATAAAACTCTTGGTGCTACATACACCTGACGCAACTTTTTACCCTATTGATATGGAAATCAATAAATATATGTACATTATTTTTATGAGCTTTTCAATTATACATTCCCTGTTTGTATTAATAGCAACAATAATCAATAATGGATTGATTTGATTAATAAAGATAAATTAATGATGTAGACAGAAAAAAGATAAAATGCCTGATAAACGATGAAACAAACATCATAATTTGGAACAATCAATAATAATATTACAGGGAAAAATCTTAAACATAAAACTAAACAAGAAACACTTTTCAAAGACGCGATGCGTGATAGCAATGTAATATACACACATTTGTATATAAATTTTGAAATTTATCAAATATACATGTCATATTTAGATGACACTTATTTTTATTTATAAGTGTTTGAAAGGGGTTTTAGCCAGCCACTCACCATAATTTCATTCTCAGAAATGCTTAGATGACGATGAAGGAGGGAATAGTTGATTTCATGGTTTTTCATGGTTCATGGGACTTCACAAGTTTTATCCAATGCAATAACTGTTAGCTGTGATTGCCTATTAAAATTTCCCAGAATTTTTCACGGTAGTTTCCGGGTAAAAAGGTTCGCTTTAGAAAAACGGAAACAGTGTAATACATAACGATTATTTATTCTCTCAGTAAGCTGGCGGAAGTGTGAATTTCATTCACAGTTTTTGATTTATATCCAAAGTTTCCCCTAACCATTTACTAATAATATTGTCTTTGTTGCGAAGAGCTTCTTGCGGACACTTTTGAAAATGGTTAAGGGTGAATGTACATTGAACACGCATTCAAACCTGGCAATATTACCACACACTAAATCATCAGTGACATTAAAACTGGGAACGCTTTATGCTTTCAAATATCTTTTGAGATAAAAAGAGATATTACAAAAGTAATTAATGTTAACTGAATCAGGTGGGAATTCAATTTAACCTCAGTCACTGAACACTAGAATGTACTGTAAGATTATTTATTTCAAATTCTCTTATAATCGTTCAATACATCGAAAAATAGTATTATATAATGAAATGTTAGTTCAAATAACTAGACAGTAAGAGATCTTATTTATTTTCAGCATTGTTAGTAATGATAAATATGTTAAAGCAATGTAAAAATTATTCAGCGTAAATTCTCAACACGAAAATCTTTTGACGCGAATTATTTGCCTACAATAATTTATTGAGAGCAAACTTTTGCCCATGATCATGAAATGGGCCACTTATTTCTCTACAAGTAATATATTATATTGATGTTTTGTTTCTATTTATTGTAAATGGAATAAATACAGTAAATTGCCAAAGAGCCAGAAATTATAATTATTAACATTTTTATGTAGTCAAATAATAAATTAGGTTTTTAAAAAAATTGTAATTTATTGTCAAATGTAAGCATAATGTAATCTATTTTTTCATTTAAAATCATAAAATATACATGAGATACAATTTTTTTATTGGAATTGTGGAAATAAAAAAGATACCATAAAAAAATTAATTAAAGTAAAAGGTAACACTATTTATACAAACTCACTCTGATAATTTGTCTATATTTATCATGATTTTTTTTTTCTTAATAAGTCTACTTAAGAAGAATAATTCAATTATTATATTAAGGTTAAAGAATTGAGATACATAAATATCAAAACAGTCTTATGTAGGCGGAAAATCTTCCTCAATTCAAATAATTCTTGGGAAAGTAATGCGTAAGCATGTATTTTATATATACAGCGAATGTAAGCTTTCACTTGATCCTTCCAACGGAGAGATATTTGAGCACAGATGTTGTATCCTAAGTATTTCAAACGTTTACAAGATTTTGTATAGAGTACTTGTGTGACAAAGAGAAGGATGATATCACAAAACTTAATAAGATTTCAATATTACTCTATGTTATTTTACGAGGTCATATTGAAGTCGGATTGAGTATTTTTGCGTGATTAGTTACAAGAAAATCGTTTGAATTCGTCAGTCACAAAGAGCTTGGAAGATACGTTTAATAAAGCGCGTTCATATCACTTTTTCAATTTTTTCGTTAAAAATCTTAAGAATGTGAAACTGAAGGGAAGATAATGAGATTATATATATGTATGAATTAATGTGACTAGAAATGTTACACCATATAATAAAATATAGTATGCGTTGATAACTGACTCAATGAATTTTATCGACGAGTTTTACTAATTTTTTTTATTATTTTTTAGTTAGGTGTCTTCAACTACATTGCACGTTTTAAGTTCTTTTATTATATTTCAGGATAATTTGTACTTTACAGGTGCTGCAAAACCTTTCAAGTTTGAGTAACTTCACTTGCGGATACTTTTGTTTAACTTACCTACTCGAAATATCCTCTAAGCTCAACGATGTTAAAAATGCACTTAAAGAGTTTTCCTCTAAACCCTTCCTCGTCGAAATGAACAATTTGTGTAGCTACCTATCTCTGCAGAAGTTGAGTGAATATTAACGGCTTTTCAGCAGTTGAAGTTCCTTCACTTTCTTTCACCCCGAACTTTCTCATCGACACCCTTTGCGAGTCGCGAGCTCTTCATAACAAACATTTTGCGTGGGAGGTTTACTTAAGCTACGAAATAAGCGTTTAAAACGGGTGGAATTCGAGCGATTGTCAAGCGATATACAATGAGCACCAAAAGATCCATAAATAATAAAATAGTCAAATTTTGAAAATTAAGTTATATTTTCTGACCGATCTTTCAGAAATTCTTTAGAAACGAATGATATTTTAAAAAGTAGAAAATAAACTTATACTTACTAAAGCCATTGTTATTAATCACTCTACATTTTTTTTTTCTATTTGAATTGGGAATATATATAATTTGTGACTTCGTGAAGAGACTTCGGTATTCAAATATTATACCATATCTTTTTTTAACATTGTAGCACATTCAAATAATTATCATTTTTTTTTGTATACGAGAGATATAAATACAATAACTAACCGAATTACAATACAATTACTTGAATTTTTTTCAGAGCACCAATTTAGGGTTGTTTATTTAATTTCATTCTGATTTGCATCTGAAAACATTTTTATAATGAGATAAATAAAATAATCTAACATACAACTATGTACGATTTCCATACACTCAAACTAAATATGGTAAAGCTTTGCTCTGTATATATTGCTGATAATATGATAATCATTTGTATGACAAATTACATCTACAGTTCAACCGAGCTTTTATCAAGAATATGCCACGCTTATAAACAAATTTTTAAAAGAAATTTTTTCATTGCAATGTTAATAATAAAAATGGCAGCATTACCAAAATTAAGCCCAAGAAAGAAAAGTTTAATTGAGTATGTATATGTATTTTTTGAATTAATTTAAAAATGATATATCCGCTTAGGTTTAAAGGGGTTTTATGTTTAATTTATTGGGCTTTATTATCATAAAACGTTACAGTGTTTTACTGTGGCCTACTTGCGATAGTGGTTTTGTTTTAAGCGTAGATTGTTCGAGAATGAAGATCATAAAAGATTGTGCACCTGTGTCGTAAACTTTTCAGCTGATGTCGATGTTTTGAGAGAAAACACACTAAAAGATCGGGATGGGAGGGTAGGCAGAAGGCAAATGTGACCGTGTTTGTAGCTCGGGAAAGCCCGCTCTAAGCGAGTTACTCCACGACAAACTTTTTGATCTCTACTTAGTGGGAGCATATTTAACTCAGAGGAGATAACATAAAGAAAACAAAAACGTGAGTTGTTAGCTAGTCAAAGGCAGGAGACGAGTGCCTGACGGGTATGATAATATTTTAAGCGAGCCTCGAGAATGCGTTGAATAAATGTTGTTTTAATGTTAACATGTCAAATAAAACGCTTTCAATCGTAGGTTTTGTATAAATGGAAACCTTTTTGTATAAGTACTTTTCCATATTCAATTTGAGGATTTATGCGATAAGCTTTGTAACATTTTGTTACACTTATTATTGTATTATTTTAAAAGTATCCGCTCTTTAAGTAGAGAAAACATTAACATTGTATAGTAAAAAAAAACTTTTTATTCATTAGTTTATTTTAGAATGGAGTGTGATGAGTTTTCCTTAACATATTTTTTTTCATCCAAGTTTTCTACCATTTTGGAAAATGTGTACTCCAAATATTACTGATCTCAACAATATCATTAGAATGAATCCAATACAAGTTAATTTAGAAGTAATTTATGATATCGACTGAAGGTGCTTGATGGAATTTCAATATCAAATTTGAATTTTTACAACTTTATAAGATTCCACATGTTTTGTCACTAACGACCCGGATTTCGCCTTTCGGCTACTTCAGGCACTATATCACACGAATGCAACAGAACTGACAGTCCAGACTTTCAGGATGCAACACAACATAGTGACAAAACATGTAGAATCGTACAAAGCTGTAACAATTTAAATTTAAATTAGGAGTACGCATTTTTATTCAGTCGCTTATAATACGTATACGACCTTCATATCTTTTGTATATACATTACAGTGTCGCCAAAATCAATAATATTTTTCAACAGTTGATATGCCTCGCAATGATTTAAGCCGGATCGTATCATATAAAGGAATTACTCCGACTTTTTTATCAAGAGGAAAATATTGACAACCAAATTAACCTTTTTTGCAATTCATACATTTAGTTAAGCTTAATATAAATCAAAGAATTGATATCGTTGTGCCAACTTTATAGTATCAGCTTTGCATTATTAACCGTTCGCATTGTGCTAAAGACAATGCCGCATGTGGATGCGCCGGACGCAGCGAGGCGCGGTCATTTCTGCACTGCTGTAGCTAGACAGGCTCCGGTACCGGGCCTGCGAAGCCAGAAGTGAGCAGACAGTAGGCGGGCGACTGCGACTACCAGACGTCAGCCGGCAAACTGGCGGAAATACTAGGATCCTAGCGCAGCTTGCAGAACAATTGGGTAGTAAATTCAAATCTGAACAATGTCTACGTTTACAGATAAGTAAGTCGAATTGAAACGAATATTGCTTGAATAAATGGGTATTTTATATGATGTTGTCTGACGTTTTGTATGATGTTTTAGAGGTTGTCAATAAATCTGCATCGGCCAATGGTATCGTTTTTAATTTTTTTAAATTTATATATTGAAAAAAAAATACATTGAATATCAATAGTTGAAATTCCATCAAACACATTCAGTCGATATCATTATGACATCACATTAGATGGACTCGATACAATACTGTATAATTTGTGATATCGACTGAAGGTGCAAGGTGGAATTTCAATATCAAATTTGAATTGTTACAACTTTGTACGATTTCATATGTTTTGTCACTAGCGACCCGGGTTTCGCTTTTCGGCATCTTCAGGCATTCAGAACTAAGTCAGATCTGTTGCATCCGTGTGATAGAATGTCTGAAGATGCCTAAAGGTGAAACCCAGGTCGTTAGTGACAAAACATGTGGAATCGTACAAAAGTTGAAACAATTCAAATTTAATACTGTACATATAAACATTTCCGTATTAGTTTTTAGGTGTTCTTATAATACACTTATGCACAAACTATAAAGACGTAGGATCGTATCATAATACAAGTTGAACAGGTTGAAAAATTTGGTCTTCCGACTTAAGAATATCATAGTGTTGTGATAAATATTAATATATCAGACATACCAAGTCCGTTAATCTATTCGTTACATGCATATAATGAGCTAGCAAGATAATTTTAATGCTTGGGAAAAGATTGATAAAAAACGACACCCAATAACATAATTATCGTAGATAGATAACAAGCAAGTTATGAAAACAGCAATGAAATAAAAACCTTTACGAGTATTACAAATAACATAGTACATATTTTAATGAAAGTTGGTAAAACGATTATATAAAAAAGTAAACATGTATCTGGCCGATAATTAAGTAATTAATAAAATATGTGGGTGTCGGGTCGCGGTTTGTGCATTACTTATGTCATCAGAATAAAATGGATAAATAGCCTATAAATTGGTAAATTTTGTCCTTATAAATCACGCCAGTACAGAGAAACCACGAAACCAAAATTGTGAAAAAACGAATTCATAGAAAATGCATCTCTATACAAATATAGCAGGAGCTTTTCATCCAAGCTTATATCAAAGATGCACGCTCAAAAATCCGAAGTGAAATCTCGTGAATGTCACATGAAAGAGCACCCGAGAGCCATTACTGAACGTAAAGGGCGTCCAATATCAACGTGAATTTAATAGACACGCGGCATTGGGATAGGGTTTAGCTAGTTTATCCTGATACGAAAGCACTTTATTTAGTAAAATGTAATCCAGATTGAAAAGTTTCTAAGAGCTTCATAGATTTTTTGTCTTTTGAAAAAAATGGTTGTTTATCGTACTCAATTCATCGTATAGTTTTTCACTCAAATAGCGGAAAAAAATATTGATGAAGTCTCACTACTTATGTAAATGCGATCCTTTGGCATTTATTTTATAAATAATCAATAATAAAATTTTATAATAAATTAGGATCAATATTAAAATATATTTTACATTACTAAGAAGCAATTATCAACCACATTCAAAGAATAGTTCACATAAAAAGATATCAAATTTTAAAATTGTAGATTACTATTTCGATGCTAATAAATGGATAGGATACATGAATATCAATATGGATAGCTTAATTAGCACTTTTCACTATCAAAGTCTGAGAAAAAGTTAGCAATAATTTCACATTAAACTACATAAACTTTTCTCTTGTTAGTCTTATACATGAAATATCGTGCATAATTTTTATTTTATATTAATATTGCTTAAATTACCAGTAAATACGCAATTGCTAATCATAAAATAAGTTTTCTGTATTTTAGTAAAACAAATGTAGCTTATGATAATTTTTCTTTTAAACCAATCAAAAATTAATTTTTATAGTGGAATAATTTCAAGATGCGTTTTGATATTTTTCATAACATTGATTCCCACATTGATACTTTGAAGTAAGGAAATGCTGCAAAAATGTGCTTTCATAAATTTTTGTGCGTACGTTTTGTAGGAACATATAATAAAGAGAAATATAAATGCAACTGTCACCGACACAAGCTTTTATTTTGTATTCAGTATCGTTTTTTATTCTTAACGTAGCTTGCATTATTTTCATATGCATTTTATACAGTGTTTGTGAAAAGCGCACAACAATACACTGTAAACAGTCATAGAAGAACAATGCGGTAACATTTTACAATGTTTCTTTTTTTTCCACGTTCTCTTAAGTCATTACGATTACGCAACAGAATAAGGTACACGCATTTGTGTATAAGGTGAAAATTGTTTTCTGCGATCGTTTTATTATTTTGTTCTTTTGTAATTATCTTTCCTACAATCTATTTATACGTGAATACTGATAGTATGAGGTTTTTGGTGTGGGTCGGCGTCGGCGTCGATTGAACAAAAGAGTGTGAACATATATGTAAATATGTTGTATCGTAGCATTTGATGTTTATCTATTTGTTTTATTATCATTAAAATCTCAAACGGAACACATTCTTTGTATTCTGTTAAGAATATAAAAAATGCGGTAGGACAGGAAAAATGATAAATTAATTTCTATTGATCGACATTAAATACAAATTTATACAAGTGCTCTTAATAAGATTGCAGAATTAAGATTGCAACTCATACCGGTCCAGATTGGTCACAAAGTCTCGTTAAAAACAAAAAAGATAAAAAAGTCACTACGCTTATAAATATAAAGTGTTTTTTTCATTATGATAGATAGACGGTCTTCCTATTCTATCTTTACAGCTTGTAATGAAAGAAAAAAGCTCAATCAACTTTTCTGGTTAATCCAAACTTATATTATACTTTATTACAATTCAAAATTAAAGTTTAATATTGTATAGTTGTCGGTTTATTTATCATTATAAAAACATAACTAATATTAAACTAAATCAAACGAAAAAGTTTCACAAAACTAAAATAACATTTTGCTACTGAATATACAATTTCATTTAGTACGTTATGTTTACGGATATTCCTACATTGTGTGTAACAAAAAACTGGTTTTCTTCCAGAGTTTATCTTGAAGGAAGCATTCATTTAGATAATAGTATATATTTTGTTTGAGTTTATATGTGAGTCTCAAAATAGAGATTCGCTAGTTTCATACTGTGGATGTTGTATGAGAAAGCTCAGGTGTTTCTAGATGGCTAATGTTAGTATAACAACCTGCACGCTTCCTACCTTCTGCTAACGTGATACTCCTTTTTTACTGAAGTGACATTGTCTGGGAGAATGGCATTTTAGTGAACCCAGAGAGAAAATTAAGACAAATAGCCGGATAAACACAAAGAGATGACAGTTTTATGCCGGTATACCAAACTAATCTTAGCTACAAAGTGTACAGCAATGTTATAAGCATAAACGATTTTTAACCCTTTGTACTCGAATGCCGCCATAGAGGCGGCATTGTAAGTTTATCGTATTACTCGGATTCCACCGCAGTGGCGGCATGTTTATAAAGTCATTTTTTGTATACTTTTACATTTTTATTGGTCGATTTCAACTAGATCACAATAATAGACCATTGGGGAGTCATTTTCTAATAAAAAATCATAGCCGGCTAAAAAGATAGTTGGCTCTCGTAATATCAATAAGTGTTGTCATCGAAGTGCATGGTGGATTCCGAGTGCGTACTTCAACTGTTCCTACAGAAGACCGTCTTGCAGATAAATTACATATATTACGTTCAGGGCCTAAGAAGGATGGTGCAGTATGTTTAAATAGAAAAATTTCCGGCGGGAGATCGGAAACACGGCTGTTTTGCGAGACCTGCGTAAATAAGCCAGGATTACATGTTGGCGATTGCTTTGTGAAATACCATAAAATGAAGAATTACAAATAAAATAAAATATGTACATTATATTCATTGTATGTCTATTTTACAGATTTTTTTTTTTTTTAAAAATTCCATACGTATTTTTTTTATTAGTTTGATTCATGTACCGAATGCGATTTTCGCAAAAAACACGCGTCGAGATGCTGGTAGGCACATACGAAAAAGTACTCGAGTGCAAAAGGTTAAAATGGATGAAATCAAATATTGATTTGTTTTAACAGAAAAATAACAGTGAGTCCTGGTATGTATGTTATTTAGATAAAAGTTTCCACGCTTACGGATTTGAGCAAGATCTTATTCAGTGATATATTATAATCGTTTCATAATGACAACAATTGATAATTATTTTATCATTAAGAAATACTATATGAGTTGTATTATTATTTGAATGCTTTAATATTGAGGAAATAATGCATTAATATTACATATGTGTCCTGTTGTAATGAAAAAGTATTTCGTTTCAAAACACACTTCAAATAATTAACAATATCGACTGAAGGTGCTTGATAGAATTGTAACATCACAATTGAATTACTGAAAATTTGTTTATAATCCACATGTTTTGTCACTCACGATTAGGGTATCGCCTTTCGGCATTTTCAGACATTTTTGAATGTATATAAAATATTTTTTTAATTAACCGTTTGCTAGAAGGGCGTCTTATGTAACTTTTACTTGAATACAATTAGTTACCTCACAGGAGATATAATTTAAGTAGTATTGCATGTGTGCGTTGTAACAATTCGGTGGCGAGCACTGAGCTTAAAATACATTCATATTATTAATTATCTAGAAAAGTTTATAATGAAATACATATTATTGTAAGTATCTTTAATTTTTGACTCTAAATAACAAACACGAAATTATTATTTAAAAAATAGTCCATCCTTAAAATGAAGCGGCGAAAAGTATGTTTTTTTTCAATAAAAACTTGAAAAGTACTTTTTTGTTCAATAAAAATTTGCCAGTAATATAAAGTACATCCATCTGAAGTTCTGACTAGTTTATCTAAGGATGTCAAATGTAAATTTTTAATATATTCACTAGTATCAAAACAGTGCGGTAACTATTAGAAATGTTCAGGCTTCGTTTAACACGGGCCGCGGTCGGCTCGTATCCCAGTCGGCCGCTCGTTTGTTATGCTAATTGTGGTGCGTTACCTTCCCTTGATGCCTTCCAATGTGGCTGTACACTTCCGGTGTATTTGGCTGCTACCAGGAGTTGAGGTATACCTTCATCCCGCACACAATATTTTCGTTCACTACGCGTTGAATACGCACAATGGAATACCGTATTAGAATGGTAAATCGGATTGTTTAATGGTTTCACTGTTTTGAAAGATAATCGCATTGGGTTAATTACTCATTAAATTGTAATATTAGTCATAGAAATCTAAGTCATCATTACAAGTACAGTGTATGCGAAAGACTTCAAAATATTTACAGATGAAGGCTTTGAGTATGTAATGTAAAATTATTAGTGATTTGTTTGTTTTTTTTGCATTACTGCTGAAATGGGTAATTCATTTCTTGACAACGCTTTAATGTTAAAATAATGATAAATTTCCTACACTTCCCCGTAAATGCCACTGAAATGGCCGTAATAGAAGATAGGTGGCCAACCCATTTTTTTATATAGCGGTGGACATTAAGCGTTCATATAATAGATAAAATTCCGCCCAAATATGATTCGTCCCTTTTGTTTTTCCTCTTCACCCCCTTTTGCGGTAGCCTCTTGCCGCTGACAAAAATGCACCCCGTTGTTAAATTTATAGCGTGTCGATTGCACTCATTCTACCATAAAGCAGTAAACAGTAGTTGTATATCTTTTTTGAGAAAGAATTATTTTCACTCTCTGGTGAAAGAGAGGTGATCGCTGATTTTTTTTTCATTTTTAAATGTATTGTATAATACGACGTCAATAAGTGTTCATTAAATTAAAATTAACCATACGTTTTGTACTAATTTCATAATTTTATGGAATTTTGATGACTCTATGGGTGATTTGAAAAAAATGATTAATTGTAAATTATCGCAATTGTCAAACATGGTTTTGGACTTTACTTACAATTTTCGATTCTATTCCAAGATTCGATAATTTAGAATTTTGGCATAGAAAAAGACTTTTATTTTTGTAAGAATATTAATATTTAAAAGTAATTGATATTTAATATTTTGGACTATTTTAGCTATTAATAGTTGTAAATGTATTTTATATTTAAGGAAAAACGCTAAAAGGATACCCATTTTTGTTGGTTTCTGATAATTTTTCATAAATGTACATTTTAAAACATAGTATAATATATATGCACAACTATGTAATGTGACTTCACTAAAGTTGCAAGGTCAAACGTTAGTCAAACATTGTTATGTTTTGCACAAAAAACAACTGGTCTCAATTGTTAACCCTGTAAAATCTTTAGATGTGATATTGATTGCTCATTTTTTTCCAATACTTCCGGAATTGTTGTATAATATATATCATTTCCAATATTTCCGGAATTGTTGTATATATCAGGATTATTTGAAAAAGACATCATGCTGAATTAGCCAACAACAATGCAATTTACATTACCATTCCCAAACGATTAGGCTTATAATATAGTTTAATCATCAGATATTCGTCAATCCACTAATGTTAGATTCTTGCAATATTAATAGCTGAAAAATTAATTATTTCGATATGCAAACAATGAAAAATTACGTAATATATATTAAATAATTTTACCAATAGTATTTTGACAAAGCATTCAGTGAGTTTCACAAGCCAAAAAAATCAAAATATACTCGGGAATAAACAAAATTATTTTAATAATCTTCTATACTGGAGATGATAATTAGCAGTGCATAGAAACCAAGCATTAAGTATTGCTTCGAAATCCCTTCTAATTTAGTTGAAAGCAATTGTTAAAACTGCTGTTTTTCCCCACTGAATGTTAACAGCTGGCTTTAAATAATGAATTAATTATAGTTTAAAGAATCACATGGTTTTATTTCACATTTTTTTATTGTAAATATGGTAGTCGCTTACCTTTTGCAATTTTCTTTTTCGACAATTACTCCACATTTATATTCCAAGTGTTCTCAGATGCTTTTAAAATAACGGACTATTTTATCGAGGAAAGTACATTTTCCAAAAGCCTAACCTAGTTGCGTATTGAAAATGTATGCATCGAACGAACATATAAAACAATAACATAGAACGAACATATAAACATATAACGAACAAAAGGTTCGTCTCATTTTATTCGAGAGTTTTCGTTTACGAATTTATATGTGCATAAGATGTCTTCGTAGAAATAGAAATTCAACACTTACTATACTCTACTTTAATGGCGGCTTTTATCAACTTAAATCTAGTTATAGAAACACTTCTATAAATTGTGTTTTTATCAATTTTAAAAACATTGATATTTATTATTCTCAACATTCTACGCACGTAAAATTTTTATTTTGAGTATCGAAAAATATAGATAGTGGAAAAAGTGGTAAAACAAAACTTTTCTTGTAATATGATTTACTATATCGATTGAGAACGCATAATAGAATTTAAATATAGAGATAAAATTATTGAAACTTTGTTAACTTCCTCGTGATAATATATTAAAATACAAAATGAAAAATTTTTAATATTCTATAACAATATATAATATGTTTGAAATGTCATAGAACAGCAAAAATCTAAAAATTATTTTAGTATCACGAAAAAGTAAATCAAATGTGAAAACTAGGGGTTATTATACCATATTATATTTTTATTCTTTACTTTGATACTCGTCAATATTTCATAAAAAATGACATAGAATATGTTTTTTTATAAACTTTCTTTAATATGATAAGGATATTTTATGTTATAGTTCGTAATTGGTGTCTCGTCAGAAATTAAATGTAAAACATTAGATTACAGCAATCAAATTCATGATTCGATGATACTTATCAAGCCAATTCGACTTCCAGGTGCTGATATTAAAAAATGTCTCGTTGGACTCGTCGCAATTTGATCCATATTATTAAGCCAGCCGCGGCTCAAATCGATATTTTGGTATGAGAGGACACAGAACAATAAATTACTTCGAAGCGAGACCATATTTGATACAGACAAAGCGATCGGAGCCGGAGTAATTATTATTGACATATCAGGCGAGTGGCATACCTATACCCGTTCGAATGTTGGGACATCTGTCAAAATAGGATATGTCCGAAGCCAACAATGGAACCGCAGGATTCCATATCTAGTGTCCCGCTTTCAGATGGTATAGCCAATCTTATATTGGAGCGTGTAGATTGAACCAACATGATTATGTTACATAAATTTATCGACGCTTGTTATTATATGTAAAAATATATTTTCATTACAAACTGAAAAAGAATTCAAGCCAAAAACGAAAATATTTTTTATCGAAATACACTTCTCTTTCGTTCGTTATGATACTCTAAAACATTTAAATCATTAGGAAAAGTGTTTTGTTTTAACTTATTATATCGTAATTATGGATTATGGAGTCCTTAATACAACATAAGAATATTTTTAGTTTGTATATTCAAGATGTTGAATAATCCCAATGAATACAAAAATGTTTGAAAACCAAATGAAGATTTTTAGTGAATTTCAATTATGAATGCAAATAGTGTGGTATTTTATATATTTTTTAAATACTTTGGGCTAAAGATTTAAAACAGTTTGTCGAATTTGGCAAAGGCTCAGTTGCATAAACGTCCGTAATTGTATAACATGAGCTACGCCTAACACTTGTATGAAGTGGCTTAGTCTCCGGGGAATGTGTAACATCCGATTCCAATTTGACAACCATCCGGCCATTTGCTGACTCCTATAGCGTAATTGATTGATTCGATAGACGTAGGCTGTGTATAATTACTGCGGCCACCCTATTGACTAATTCTCCTAAGCAGTTTGGCCACCAATTAGTTATTATGAAAAGGTTTAGAAGAGTATAAAATAAAAGTTTGAATTAAAATTAAACTATACCCACTCGTAATGTGTAGCATATTGGCTACTTATGAACCCTCTCTGCTTAAGTTATTTATCGAGAACTGCTCGTTAGTCAGTTACTATAAGCTTACAATAAGGACACGGAAACGCATAATGTTATATAATGTCTCTTTTTACAGTTCTTTAAAGGACTGGGAATATGATGTTGATGGGGACATTTGGAAATACCATTGACCTTCATTTGTGCTGACTGAAGTATTCATTTATTAAACTTTTCACTCACAATTGGACCTCTTGCCCTCGTAACAGTTTGGATGAAAGTACAAGATAAGAGCGTATTTAAAATTAAAGAAAGAGAACTAGAAGACTTTCATCCAGTAAATAAGTCATAGGTAATATTGTATTTTTTAAGTATTTATCGCTTAGTTTTGTATGACGTTACATATTAAGACGCTGGCGCCATTAAGGCTTTATTTTGGTGTAAGTTAATGTTAGAAGCTAGAAGTTAAGCCATGAAAATATCACATTTGGCTAAACCTTGCGAGATACCAACAAAATTAGTCGATCAGCACGTATAAAGCTGAAAATTGATTACTGAAAATAGCTCAGTTGGCTTAGCAATATCAGTTGACATGTGTAAATTTCACTTTGCTACGGTAAACCTTTTGCGAGGATTTCTTGTTTCATTCATATGTACAGACATATCTATATGCATTTTATGAAATATTTATATTTTGGTTTAAAAACATTTTACTAATATATATTTAACTTTATCGTATATAAAATCGGCCGAATCAAGTGATATATGTTTATTTGCTTCTTTTACTGAAAATTCTCTTCATAATCAACTTTATTGCCACACAATGTGAAATATAATTAGAATACCAATTATTGCTTTGATAATTTGAAACGTGATGATATTATACGATAAATTATTAATTAACCACTAATCCACTGTGTCATTGGTGACCAAATCAGAAAATTCAGAATCAAAACACAATGAACAATATAGGCAAAGTTTCGAGCACCTACCGCAAACAATGATGAACATTGAACACATATACATATTGGTCCTCACACAGGCGCACTGTTGATAAGGGTAGCAGAATTAATTGAATTAAACGCTGGCAACGCGGCGGTTGATACATGGCCGATGTACCTCCTTCGCCAATCCCAATTCAATGAATACCCCAAATGTGCCTCGTGAAATCAATGAACTTGGCTAAATGGGGCAAAAAAATGAAATGTGACCATCCTTTTAAGGATACACTGCGAATTAATACGCGGAAAATAACATAACTTTAATAATGGAATACTGTAATTTATTCATTGATTTTTTTGATGTGTATATTGTGTTCGACTTATGGTTTTACTGCTTCACCAACTATTCTAATAATTTCGTTGCAATTTAACTAAATAAGTTAAAAATTAAAGCATTCATCGTTAAATTATCATTCAGTTATAATTATAGTGTCAAGTTTTGCGGCTGAATTTGAATTATTAAATGTTTGCTTTTTTGACATTATTTTTCGGAGACAAGACTTTGCTCTAGGTAAAATGTCTGTCTCACGCCATGCTTAAAATTGATTAAACATTGTTATTAAAAAAAGTTATACTAAATTACAAAAAAATGGAAATGACTTAACAACATTTAAAAGTGAAGGTATTTTTAATCAGTATAGATATTTATTTATTAATTATACAGTAAAAAAAACAAACAGAAACATATCATTGCTGTAGATAAAATAAATGATAGCCTAGTCGCTGACCGAGCGTTTTAGATTTGAAATTAAAAAAAACATATGTATCAGTATGTAGTATTAAATAAGTTAATTACTGTGAATGAACGTTACGTTTTGGTGATTACCTTAATAATCCGTTGATATTGTAAATTATGGGGAATTTATTTAACGTAGTAAATATTTTTTGCATATAGCAACACACGGTGGTTTCTTATAATAACTACGCTATCACATTACAAGCAATTATTGTAACAAAGGTCCATCCGTGATTAAAACAGCGTCAGTGGGTAATGCAATATTAAAGTGATTTACAACGTTTATCTATTATCCGGAACACAAAAGATGTATGGAAAAATTATCTCATTTACATATAAGACAATTAAATTTGGTCCAGATAGAGTTGGCTGTACGTTATTAAAACATCAGCATCCCACGCCTATGGTGTCAGGAGTATCCCGCAGCGGTGAAACAATGACGCTAAACAAATAGCCGCCCTTCGCGTCGCAAACAACCGCCCTTCCCGTCCCCCTGCCCTTCGATCGCAACCTCACCCCGCATGCGGGATACACTGCACTTGATTAAATCTAAAATCCCATACAAAAACAGCCCGCCCACAACAATGAAGAATGAAAATGCTCTCGGCCATGTCAAAAAACATCCATATTGGTTAAAAAAATGTCACCCAAAACGGCCTACTAGCTTTTCGTTTAACCTTTGTGTTATGCTTTTGTCGAGAATTAATTTTTCCGGAATAATGTTTACACTTTATATTCAAATTTTACATGAAAAGCTCGTCATCGCTATGATGCCCCTGCATACTCGACACACCAGTCAAAATTAATAATTAGTAAATTATATTATTGTTTTAATAAATTAACTTTATCATTTTACTCTTCTCATGATGGTGACGCATTTAATACTTGATAGTTTCATATCATTGACGATATAAATTAGTAATAATTATCTTTAAGGTTTTTATCATATAAAATATCATACCTCAGTTAACACCTTAAAAGAAGTATCTTCAATGTGTCTATATATTCAGTCGAGCGTATTACAACTACACCCAGTCTTTTTTTTACGCGATTTTTTTGGACGGCACCGTTACATTTTTTTACGCGCTTCACTCGTTTTTACGCGATTTTTCCGCAAATTTGTTTTAAAGAAGAAATTTATATATGATGTTAGGCGTGTACGTGTCATTATTTATTTAAATAAAAAAATATGTGTATTTTTAAAAATTAATTCATATAAGTGAAAAAATTATATTGTTAGAGTCTTATTATATTTTATAAGCAATAAAGACATGAAATATAAATATTTTTTTTACACTAATTTTAAAAAGCAAACTTTGGTTTTTCATACGTTTCTGATACTTTTTCACGCGATATTTTAATTTTTGGAACCAATTTATCAAATTATATGAAAGTTGCGATTTTTTTACGCGATTTTTTTTACGCGCCGTTTTCTGGAACCAATGTATCGCGTAAAAAAAAGACTGGGTGTACATTACAAGCTTATATTTTTGGCCTATATAAATGGTCAAACACGTGCATTCAATTTTTATACTCACAGCTGTCAGTATGCTATATTAATTTCAATGATTAGCATGGCCAAAGTGTTTTTCAGTTTCAGACATGTAAGTCTGGTTTGTTACGCTCATCAATAATATTTGTTCGTATCGGTGCACTTAACAGCTTACGAGGTCCTCAGCACACGCCTTCAAAATAAGATCTAAAAAGATGTAAAATTTTCGGCCTTATAATAATCTCATTTATTTCAAGTGGTTTAATGGTTTAACCATTTCAGCTTTACAGATGACTCCAGTGGGCACGAGTTTTAAAAGACCGTGTATGATCTAACTGTATATGGAACTTTTGTTAGTTTTATGTGTATAATACGTATATATTTTATGATATTATGTTGTAAAAAATACTTTTAATAAGGTTTTCGTTAATCGATTGTGTTTTGTGGTCGTAATGCATCAATTAGATTTTATTATGTGTAATAAGATACGTACAAATAAAATAAGGGAAATAAAGAAACCAGTTGTCTCTAACTTAACTTTCTAAGTAATAAAGCTACTTTACTATTAAACTTACGTTATTTTGTTATGAATGAAAACAAATTTCATGTGATAATTGAATATACCGACACTAATAAAGGTATATTAAAATAAACCAAGGTTGGATTTTCGAATTCCTAACAGTTAATAAAATACACAGCGCATAAACACACACACACACACATATATATATATATTAATAATGTATATAAATATATTTCACACTTTTAAAAGAATTTATCATTAAAAAGCAGAAGGAATTGAAGGAATTTTCCGATTAGTTCTAGGTATTGATGTAATTAATTTAATGGACAAAGTAACACAGATAGATTGGTTACATAGGGCTTAATCTGTATTAGAATGGATTTCAATTGTTTTGATCTCTTGAGGGAAAGATTTTCCACCATGGATTCGTTTTTAATGAATCATTGATGCCATGTTTACCTATTTAAGCTTGGTAAATTAATTTGTCGGCGTGTGTAGCAGGAAGTGGAGACTGGGTGACATGGGAAACGTTTCATCTGTTTGAATCGTTGGAAACGATATGACATTATAAGTAAGCTTTTCTTTACTTTTTGCCTATTACGTTGATTTATTGATAAAAAATAATTCTACAGCAAAACAATATTACAAAGAACTTTGTTAGAAATATTTTATACCGCCAACGAAAACATAGTCCAATTAAAATATCAAATTGGTGAAGAGAAGTGAATTATTAAATGATCAAAGAATTATATTTTATTATAAAAAATATATTAGACTCGTAAAACCAATAAATTTTATACCTATACATATAACTGACACGAAAAATAGAAATTAGACTTGAGAACGATTTAATCTACAAAATTATTATTTTTTCAAAAACTATTAATTAAATGTTTAATGTGATAAGATTGTTACGTTATTGATAATAACATTTTGGCTGTAAGGAAGTTACCCGTGATAAACATATTTTTTCATGTATTATGCTGCAAATTGTTTTTATATTTAAATACAAATATAACATATAATACGTACTACAGAGCAATACAAAATAGAAAGATTACGTTAAACTCTTATTCATTCAAAAATTTCCCCCATCAGTTAAATTAATGTACATTAAAACCATTTATTCAAATAAAACAATCAAAGCGAGCTTAAATTTGTTATGTTAATATAAATGAAACCAAGATTATCACGTTTTTCTTATTTTAAAAATAATAGCATAGTAAGACAAAATAAATGATTTTATGATTAAAAACAAATAAAAAATATCAATCTTCCAACAAATATATCATATTACTATTGCTAATAGTTTTTGTAAAACATATAACATTAAATAATAAGAATTTGAAAAAAACAAATTACGTTTTTTTTTTATTTTAAATTGAATACTGATATGAGTTATATAAAAAAATCTCATAATAAATAATCGAAAAGTTTCTGAATTTGAAATTATCTTTCCAAACAGCTGTAAGATTGGCATCCTTTGATAGAAAACGCATACAGCATGATTGGAAAAGACGCCGAGAGTGTCACTTTAGTTGGCATCTGTCTCTTGTATGAAAAGGCATTAGTGCCTCCGTTCTCCTAACAGGTATACACAATAAACTTGTTACGTGGTAATTAAAGTAGACTAGGTTTCTCTGCTTTATCACGAAACTTGTTAGCTTAACGTCTCTTCACGTCATGAAATTTCAATTGTTCGAAAAGAAGCTTCTACCTTTCTATGGAATTTGAGATTTGAGTAAATTTAAACGATCTACTATTATGTGTTCATTACCAATAGATTAGTGGTGATATATAATATAGTATATTTAATAGTTTTAACATTTCAATGAAATAAGAATCTTTATCGCATTTTTCATATATCAGAGATATTGAAAACCATTTGAATCACCAAAATTAAAGCAATAGAACAAGCGACAGAATATTTTCAACTAATAATAGTGTTATGTGTTTCAAAGTAAATCAAAGCTTTTCAATTAGTATTGAATATTAATTTTTTGTTTTACTTTTGTTCAAAATTCTTGGCACTTTGAAGATATTAAATCTTTGAAAAAAAGTTAGTAAGACTGCTCATTGCTTTATGACGCTATTTTTGTACAAAATAAAGGTTAAATCAGGAATTTTCTTATAATCAGCCATCATAAAGTGCAACATGTGTTGCATGAACAATTTGCATAACATATTAATAAATGAGAAAAAAATAGAAATTCCACACTATCCTATTACATGTTTAAAATTTCACCAGATTGCTTCGTACAATATGTATCATGTGAATCAATAACATATCATATTTTGATAGTGTTTATTTATTAGTGTTAAAGCTTACGGAATACTTTGATAATATATTTTACAAAAATAATACAGAGAGATTTTGCTATCAATTTAATAAAACACATTGCCGTCATTATTTTCTACAGCATAGTGTACAATTTCCCGGCTCTTTGGACGATTTTGATTCTACCCAATGATGTCATAAATCGAGAGGCAGGCAACCAATTAAAAGTGATGCCATACACACGCAACATGCCTTCACAGATGAAATATAGTGATACGGGGCAAACGTTCATCGCTTTGATCAATATCGATTAATGATCATAATGGTTGTTAAGACCTTACAAAAAGCACCTTCAAGAAATACGGTTCATAAATATATGTGACTCTAAATATATTGTAAGTGTACAAAATTTAAGAATATCAAGCAAAATGGTATCAAAGTACACTTTACCTACACTTTTGATTATTGGTAATAGTATCAATACGTTTTTAAAGCCCAGTGTGAAAACAAAGCTTCTCACTGAGAGTAGGTTATTACTCAGTAAACAAACCTAAAATGAGAGATTGAGTTAGGATGTACCAGGGACCTAAAAACTAATAGGCAGCGTTTATATCACTTTGCGTTCATTTACGATCGCATATGATTCAACGCAAATTCATAAGATGTTTAAGAGGCAATTAATCATGTTGAATTGATACAAAATACTAGCACAACTATACGTATCTCTAAAAAATTTTAAGACTTCTAAAAATGTCTCTTTATGATTTTTTCAGTTTCAGGTGTGATCGATAGAAGGCCCCATTTGCTTCAGGTAGTCTGATTGATCGAGCTTTGTCTTTATTGTTAGAACCGATTCGAAACTCTGCGAGGATAGTTCACTACGGGCTATTCTTATCTGCAACTTACAATTAATTTTTTTTTTTCAGTTTTTTAATCAAGTGTTTTGATAAATATTTGTAAAACCTTCTCGCTTTAACTGGCACCTAGTTATGGGGACAAAGAATCAACAATATTTAGTGAAAAGGTGTAGCTTTAACTGGCGCCCAATGTATGGTGTCTAAAGGATTGTCAATGAACCATATTTCATTTTACTATAGCTAGTGCTCAAAAGAAATAAATATTTTTACTAATTCTTATTCATTTAATGCTGAAATAATTTTTGTCTGATGGGAGTAGTGTCGCTAAATTATACAGACTTAATGAGTAACGGAAATAATATAAAAGTAGAGTTGTCATAAGTTGTACACAGCTAGTTAATAAATAAAAATAATATGTAAAGAAAGTTCTATTTACATCAAAACTATTAGATTTAATTAAATTAGACACGAATACCATCTTAATTATAATTACCAATATCCATTAACCTAAAAAAGCTCTTTTTATGACGAACAGAATAGAAGCGTGTCACCTCTCAAATACTTTTAGTTAAACTCCTATCACACTTACACCAGTGATATTCAAACAGCAATATGAAATCAATTTAAAAAAAACATAAATTTTGCAAATGCTAAGAAGTATATCCAATTATATTCAATTTCAGCCTTTCAGTCGTGTTATGATTTATTTTTATTATGATAGACATTTATATGTCAATTGAAACAATTTACCAAACAAAATTTATTTTAATAAAGTAAATTTAATAATTATAAACATACAATTCTTTCCAAGAAATATAATTAAATTATACAGGATTAAAAGTGTACTTAGTCACACTATTTCTTAATGGTGATAAAAAGAGGGTGGGCTGTTGATTATATCATTGCATATTGCGGTGCAATCATTCGTTTCCATATGAGGCGTGCTGGATAGTTTTTTTTTACGTTGATGTGTTACACTAAATTATTCATACGATTTTTTTCATTTTTATTCAAAAGGATTTTTCCCGTGACAATTTCCTAGCATAATGTAAAGAAATATACGCAAGTGATGAATTTTGGTAAATATATTTATCATAAAACAAACATTTTGAAGGTATGCGGATAGGCGTAGCGTAAGGCATAAAGGGTAGATATCCTTTTTGAGCGGTAAACAACCCTAGTTTGTCGCCTTTTCTTCAACGGTAGACTGATTGCTCGTATCTCTAATGGTACGTATCTGCTGTAAAAGAATGCGCCCCAGTGTGTGAGGACAAAGAACGGTGAACAAGTAATCACAAAAAAGGAGAGTGTATAAAAACTCTCATCGTGCGCGCTGAAAAACAAAGGGATATAAATTAAAAATAAAAGAAAGAAATGCATTTCATTATGTATAGCATCGAAGAAAATATTTTTTTTGAAACAATTCACTGAGTGTTAATAATTTGAAATAAATAATTGCACTTTGACTAAGTACTTCTATTCATTGTCCATAATTAAAAATGGTTAAACGTTTAGGATAATTTTTAAATACGTTTTAGTTTGAAGCATCGTACTGTTGCGCGTCTTTTGATTATGTAAAAACATGTTTATAGGAGGAAATTTGAATACTGTCTTATCATTTATTTATTGACGCGTCCTGTGGGAACACATTCAACAACTTACCCTAATAAAATACCGATAACAATTACTGCCTAAAAATACAGTAACATCTTACTATGTATATTTTTTTATCATATATTATTAACATGTCTTTCTGTAAAAGGTTGTTTCAAGACCAATCTCATACTGATTACATTATCGAAACCGTGAGGGTTGATTATAAACCAAAACCACATAATCTTTAATTATGATGCTATTTTTTTCTTCACCATAGAAACTATTTTAAGTCATATTGTAACTCTGAAGTATTGAATATGAAATCAATTAACTGGTTTGTTTAATTTGTTTAACTATAATTCGTTGTGTTAATTTACAACACATATTATAAACATAGCCTGACGATTGTCTATTTTTTAGACTATCCCTCCGTATCTAATAAAAACAGAAATTTTATTAACGCGAATTAGATGAAACAAAAAATCTTTATCAGTTTACTAAAGAAGTAACTCTTTAATAACGTCCGAGTCGAACATCTTGGATGGAAGTAAAGTAGATTAGATGAAAATTATCCGCACAAAAAATATAGAAATAATAATATGTACAACTAAGTAGAGACAAGAAATGCCAATAAACTATTAAAATTCTTTCTACAGTTGTTTAATGTTGGAGGTTTTGGAAATGATGGCGAGTTTTGCGTATAATCAAACACATTTTTGTCCTAGTTTTATATTTTTTTAACGATTCGGTCTTGTTAATTAATACAATACATAGTTGACATTGAAGACGGTCTTGATCTGAGATATATAAAACTAATTTAAAAGAAGGGTGTTTTATTTTCTTACGATTATTCATTAAATAATCATTAACAAAGTAAGCCAGAAAATCTATTGAATAATTTATAAAAATAATAATTCATTCGATAAATAGGTATCTAAAGTTTTTTTACTATTTACAGTTTTTTTAACGAAAAAAAGTTAATAAAAAAGACTGCGAAAACAATAAAATGAGAAACTAAAATTGCATATAATAAAGGCTGAAAAGACTGTCAATGGATATTTCTACCTTATTTTTAAGCTTTTTTTAAAAGTTTCAGCGTAGAAAGCATTTATTTCGGCAAAGGAATCTGTCTTTTTATAAAAGCTTTTAGAGCTGCTTGTTTCACTAAGGTTCGATTTAATAATTAAATACTCTGTAGGAAACTAGCAAAAGGACCTTGTTAAACATTGATGGCATGCTGTGTGATGTTTTCATGTCTTTCTTGCAACTGTCGTGGTGGTGAGATAGGAACCAGAATAAATCGATTTATATTTAATGTGACATATTGTTGAGTCATCGTACCTTGTCTTTTTTCGTGAAAATACTTCTAGTGTTATATTGCAGTTTTCCAGAAGAAGCTAATATAAGAGTGAATAGGAATAGAATATAGCTTATTTATGCATGTGTGGGAGTGTTCTTATATTACTCGTCATTTAACTTAAAATTGTGAAATTAAAACATTCAGAAAAAGTGAATAATTACGATTGTGATTAGCAAAACAAAACGTTTGGTAAAAATAATTGTATTACCGCTCAAATTGATAAAAAAAATCAATTAATTTTCGAACGTGGTTAATTTTTTTAAATACTGAAATATGTTAAATATACATTATAGTATATTTTAACATGACACTTTTATTTCTTGGCTTAAGTAGTCGAGTATTTGTAAATGGTCAAAATTTCTACAAATACTAAGCGTTTCAAATTATTTTTGTATTAGTTATAATTTATTTTCCACAGATCTATAAGATTTTGAAGGTAGATTTTTATGTTTATTATTGAAAAATTTTAAACCTAAAACATTAAGACTTTAAAGTGTTATAAATCATTGGATGATAGTGATCACTTTGAGATGAGCTGGTCCTAATCATTATGTATACTTTAGTACTAGACATATGTTTGATTGAAAGAAAATAATACTGCTATTTTATCGATACTTATTTACACATTTAAAAATAAAAGAAAAAAATATATTTAAAAAAATGTACTGTGTATGAATACTAATTATACAAGTAGTATTCTAAAACAAAATTTGCAAACCAGTTGCTCACGGATTAAAAATATCACAAATAATATACATATACATATATTTGCTATTATTGAAAAATCTTTTTTGCAAAAAAAAGCATTTTTTGATGATCAACGTATTTAGTTGAATGTAATTTTTTTAAACTATTTCGCTGATCTGCAAGATTTAGCATTGTAAAGGTAAGAGACCAGTGTTCTTGACAATTGCGCTGTATACTTAAGGAATGCAAGCCATTTTATACCTGCTTAATAATTTTCAACATTTTGCATTCCATTCACGCACCGCCAGAATTTAGAAAAGCTCAACGTTCCCTCGTAGAGAACAAAAAAGTTGTTTCCCTATAACTGTAGTCTGTCTGGATCTAGAGAAAAAATATGCCAAAAAGAAGATAAGAGATGTTTTAGCGCAATAAGAAGAATATACTGGATTGTTACTGTAAAGTGACCTTTTGTGTAAATGAAAATGGTTTCACTTGAAAAATTAACAAAATATCAACAATTTCATCTTTATGAAGCTTTTATAAACGGTTGCGGGAGATTAATTTGACTAGTTTATAAAACATTTCAGAAATTGTAGAGTGCAGTGATAAATGGAATTCCAAAAAACAAAAATGCATAAGAGGTGTTAAATTTCATCCAAAACCCTATATTGACCAAATCCATTCAGAGCGCAAACGCGTATTCTACGTTTTCATCTAAAAGAGCTTTTAATCTAGGAAAAAATATTCCTGTCACGATTGCAAAGCAACATTGTTCAGGAAGCCTCGCTCCGGTGAAATCCCGGAGTTTGAAATTTCACCTCGTGGGAGGCGGTTGTATTTTTCATGATTCCGTGTAATCGCATAAGGCTAAGTAAACTGCAAACATAAAACGCTTAGCGCGGGAACGGGTAAAGGATAAATAACAAAAAGGATCGGGAACGTGATGAGCATCCCGAGAGAGCTTTTACTCGTGTTACTGTTTAGCACATGCAATATCATAAACAGGTATTTAGGTATGACAGCATTGTTTCACTGATCGTGATTGATAGCAATGCAATGGAAGGCGTTTAGTAATAATACAACTTAAATACAAATTTTATGCAACGCAATACACAATGAGCAGACATGACTATAGCTCATTTACTTTTTCTACATAGAAAACTCGTAGGGATTAAAATGTTTGAGTAGCAAAAAGTTCACTTGGAAAGTTTAACATATCTGGATGGTATGGAAACACTTTATATAATAATTGTATTCTACCACAGTATTATATTTATAACGCACAAGCATTCTTCAAATTTGACTAACTTAAGACTTTTTGATTTTTTCCATCTATGTCTGCATTGCATGTGAAGATTATGGGGTTCTAATTGAAAAACTCATAAAAATGGAATAATGGTAAATGTGAATGAATTACAGCTAAGCTAACCACTCTCATTATGTCACATTTATAGAATCAAAAAATTGTTAGTAATTTGAAGGTCATTTATACGAATAAATTTCTGATCAAACCATTCAGATCTCACAGACAACTTAATTCACAGTTTTGATTTCGGTACTTATAATGGTTAGATCAGTTTTTTATGTATGCAATTGTTACATAGCTCATAAAGTTTATAGAAATTTAAATGAGTACTATACGAATTATTCAAAATGTTCCACCAGAAAAAAGTGCATGTTTTAGACATCACAACTAAATAGGATGACTTTCCTGTAAGCGTTGGCCACATAGACCCTATGGCCGTTCTGGATTAACATCATTCAGATGTTTTAATTCAAAATTTTCATTTTACAATTCTTTCTATAAAATGATTGTGTAGTATTTAATAAAAATAAATATTATAATAAAGTTACTATACACCGAGTCTTTTTTTACGCGAATTCGATTATACCCGATTTTTTTGGACGGCACCGTTACATTTTTTAGGCGCTTCACTCGTTCTTACGTGATTTTTTCCCCAAATTTGTATAAAAAAAGAAATTTATATATGATGCTAGGCATGTACGCTTCATTTTTTTTTAAACAAAAAAATATGTGTATTTTTAAAACATAATTTTGTAAAGCAATCCATTTTTTAAATACACATACAATTGCCAAATGTTATCGGACAAGTGTATCGGATATTATGCGAATTTATATTTTAGGGTGTGTAAAGAAATATAATGCAATTAAGTAAAATCATGAGATGTGTGTCCGCTCGTAAACTTGTTTAAACACAATGCATTTATTAAATTCGTTGAATAGCATTTTCTCGGCCATAAATTTTACCACGTTAAATTATTGTGAAATAAATGACCTCCAATGACGTTCAAATATTTTAAATGTTAAAAAATAAATGCGAACCGAAGATAAAAATTTGAAGGAAAAAGCATTTAAAAATAAAATAATTTACACTTGCATGAGTATTTAAAAAAGATCGTTTTAATTTGGCTTTCACTCATATTCCGATATACAAAAATCCGAGCAAAATTCAGATTCATACAAAATTCAATACTTTCGTTCAAAAAATCGCAAACGATTACATTTTGCAACCGAGAGTGACAGCAGCGAATAATTCATATAAGTGAAAAAAAAAAATATTTTTAAAGTCTCATTATATTTTTATAAGCAATAAAGACATGAAAATATAAATAATTTTTTAAATATAAATTTTGGTTTTTCATACGTTTCTGGGACTTTTTCACGCTATATTTTAATTTTTGGAACCAAATTGTCAAATTATATGAAAGTTGTGATTTTTTTACGCGATTTTTTTACGCGCCGTTTTCTGGAACCAATGTATCGCTTAAAAAAAGGACTGGGTGTAATCTGATAAGAAAGAATATATAAATTTATATATAATGAGAAAGGTATCAATACGAATAACATTTGCATATATGTGTTGTTAATGTTAACATCTTGAGTTTGAGCATTTGTTAAGGTGTGACAAAATCACTTTTTATATGGATGAATCAACCAAACGTAAGCATGGAAATCTAATCAATATGCATGGTAAGTCATGTTAACGTGAACGTATAAACTCCAATCGTTTTTCTACATCTAAACAACTGGCACACAATTTATAGCCCATGTAAACGCAACATTATCATGAAATGCTATATGCAAAACCTCTCACAATCACAAACTTTTATCATAGCTTGAGCCCGTTTACTATACAATATTTATGACATAAAGTTATAGCTATCGTTAATATTCTTTAGAAAGTGAGCTAAGATAGAGAGATATAAAGCGAAAATAATGAACTGAACAATGAAAAGTTATCTTAAATTCAAACGGAAAATTCATTATTATTCTCGATTGTTGCATGTGAAAGGCATAAAGGCATATATAAAGGCATTTTTTTTGTAAAAATAAGTGAGGGTCAAAAGATATTGGATTAAATTATTATTTTGCTGAATTAATATGCACAAACATACATTTTTGGAGCAGAGAGTTGATATTCAATAAAACACTCAATTCGTAATTCTTCTTTAACTATTATTTATTTTTTCAATATTTAGAAGTGTAAATCCACTAGTGTGTCCAAATAGAAATTTGACTGTTTCCGTTGATAAACTTTTAAAAATGTGTACGTGTAAAAATTATAAATATTTGCTGTAAAGCTTCTTTCTTCAAAATCATTCACAAAACCAAAAATGTTGGGTCTTATTTGCATCTAAAATTTTATAATCCTCATAATAATTTGACGATTGACTCTTAACAAAATGTTTTTACAATTGAAAATTTTTTCCATAACAAATTTTCCAAGTATATACTTTTACACTGTAAAATATGAACTGATCAAATTCATACCAAAAAGCAACTGTTTTTTGTCTGTTGTACAAAATTTGTATATATAGTATAATAGTATTGTATTGTACGTATAACTCATGGATTGATTAATTGTGAATAAAAGTAAAAAAAAAAAAAAATTACCCTTATTTTTTATTTCTTAGATTGTAAATAATTTAAAGAATCGAATAAACTTAGTAATTATCAAGAGAAAGCTATTAGATATTTAATATATAAAAAATTGTTTCGAAAATTTTTTGGTTTTTTTACGATGAAATGTTGTTATATTTATATTAATAGCTCTGCGGTGCATTTTATGGTGTATATTTTCTAGAAAAATAATTAAAAACTTCTTCAGCGCCTATCTCATCCTTCAACTTCATTCTGGAAACGAGCTTGCGGAACAAGTGCGGTACTTTATCACCCTACTTCCAATTTTCCTGGCGTCTTTATCGCTGATGAATCAAAGTGCAGAAACATCCGGCACCGAGGTGAAATATATGTTTTTCACCACATTTTTATAGTGCCTTTCAGCACGTTAACGGCGGCATGTTAAATGAATTTAAATCGGTTTTTAAAAATGTAATATATTTTTTAAGCAAAATTAGTCACCAATAATAAAACATCATTAATTATATCAATGGCATTTTGTTAAGTATTTATTTTTAATGTAACTTTTATAATCGATTCGAATTATCACACACGAGTAAGTTCAAAAAGTTTCTAGCACAAATATGTTTTAATGTTATTTGAAGAGCGATAATTCAAATATTTTTAAGAGATATTGAAAACTTAACTAGCCATTCTATAAAAAATTAAATCTTATTTTTGGCCGAAAACCTAACTGCTCTCACTAAAAAAAATATTTATTTAATTTTACAAAACCTTAGAGACTTAAGTAATGTATACGAATATTTAATATTATATTATATTTTATCGATAACAGAAAGGTCATAATACGTTGACTGTATTAATTTAACAATTTATTGTTTTCAGAACTACATCTTGGTTAATAATATCTGAAAATAAATTTAATTAAAACGTAGTCACACTTCCATGTAAAAAATAAAATCATGCTAAATCATGTATTCGTATCATTTACCTGAATGCTTTTCAATCTCAAAAACAATTCAATTGTTTTAGTAACTCACGGTTAAATAGAAAGGCTTTTTTAGCAAATTTAGTTTGCATGTAACGAACCGCGAACATTGAATTTGTTTTGTATCGATTAAGCTAAACCCTGGATTAAAACAAAACGCACTTTATTGCCTCTCTGTAAATGAGTATGTGCAAAGCTGCATGCAATATAATTTCGTACAAGCCATTAGGTACTCTATGTATGAACATTGTATTGTTTATTTTGGGATTTATTGGTTGAAATACGGTAAGCCAACCCTTACATAATCTAAGCCTTCTATAACTAAGCTATTGTGTTAACTGGATGCACTTGTAATTCAATAATTATACTATTGTTTATAACATTGGGTATTCAGAAAATCATATGCTGAATTGTTATAGCTGTAATTTTTTAAAACTTTGTCGGTATCAGTATTGATTAGGCAGTTTTATTAAATCTTTTTTTCATTCGAAGCTTTAAGCGGACAACTTTTTTAGAACAACAGTTCGTTGTTAAAACAAATATGGGAAAGAAAAATGAAGAACTAGTTTATAACGTACTGAACAAATAAAAATATCCAAGAAACAAAAAGCCCGCATCTTAGGTTCTATACAGTATCAGTGAGTTAGCAAAGCAGTTGTTTTAAAGGATTATACATTCATTTAAACTGTTTATTTTTATTTCGACAGAGAATGTTTACATTGAAGTATATATTTATATTTATAGTAATACAGATAATATAATATATAAAAATGAATAATTTACTTTTAACAACTGTATTTTTTAAAAAAGTTGATCGAGGTTCTTAAAAGTTGCTGTACATACATGTAAGCGGATAAATATAATCACAAACTAATCAGTTAATAAATAATTATGCTCAAAATTTCTTTGAATCATATTTTAGAAACAAATATTTTGATATATATATAATACCTTATAATATTTTTGAAATTATTCTCTTATGTAGCATTTCAAATAATTATACGAATTAAAAATATATTAATATATACAATTCAAATTTATTGATTGTTCTTTGTTCGGAATGTGAACACAAAACATAAAAATAATTGCATATTTAACCATTCTAAGAATAATATTTCCCAATGGAAACAATAAAATAATGTCTAGTTAAAAAGTTGTAAAAGAAGATGACTTTAGAGTCGTAAATCATTCACACCTGTATGTTTTATGACTTTTCATAAACATTGATGGCTTAATACTCACATAATATATATTCATACATTTTACTGCCACATTGAATATTAATGATTCGTTAACATTTCTCAGCACAATAATAAAATTTTCCGTTTCTGCAAACAAGACAATGGATGTCTGTGCCAACAATAAGAAAGTTATGTATCGTGGTGAATAAACAGAATAGTTTGTATTTACAATACATTCTTTTTTCCCTCTTAAGTATATTGCTTGAGTTTGTTTCTATAGAGAACTGTTTACAGGATCATTTTCTCTGTGTAATGAGCACTATTTGACAAAAAGCAAAGTTTTGTACGAGAAAATATGAAGTTCTTTGGTTTGGCAAGTTGTGGGCAAAATATTTTCCTCGCTGTGTTCTACTTAGAGACATCATACTAAAATATTTTGTAGGGAAATGATTTTCTATAAATCATTTTTTGAGCATCTTATTCATAAAAATGTGCTAATTAAAATAAAATAATTATATCATAATAAATTAAACATGCTTGAACCAAAGACAAAAATTTATTCATATTTAAATATCTCGAATCAAATGTGTCATTATTTGTTTTTTATTATCAACTTTAGATAAATTCAAACGTGAAAAATCTCACATAAAAATGAATAAAAAAACCCTTTAATATGAATTAAATTATCTTTTTAGCTATAATTCATTATAAAAAAATCTATAGCGTACATATTATACTATTTGTAATGTTAAAGCTAATTTTTTTAATAAAACAAATGTTTGGTATAGGAAGATAAATGATATATTCATTAATTGTGAGGATGGCGACTTCATATTATCAATTTTTATGCAATGATAACATCTTAATACAAGAAAAATGAATCGTACTGAATCCATAATGATCAAAAAACCATCGTTAAAAAAACAATTATTCTATTTATATGTGATTAATAAGTTTGTAGTAACACGGTGAAAAAATAGCAATGTATTTTAGTTATAGCAAAATTATTTTTAACAAATATAGTTGATAGATATTTCGGCTCACGCCATCGTCAGAACTATATAGTCAGAGATAGTTCTGACGATGGCGTGAGCCGAAATAGCTATCAACTATATTTGTTAAAAATAATTTTGTGGAACTAAAATACATTGCTATTTTTTCACCGTGATATAATGGAGTTCTACAAATTGAATGCCAATTCAATCAATAAGTTTGTAGTAACCTATTTCCATTTATTCCAAATGAACAAAATAAGTTAGTTAAAAAAAGGTAAGTCCTGTTTATTTAATATCATGTGGAATTTGAAAAAGTTTTTATTAAATTAATGCCAAATCAATTGATCAAAAGTCATGTGTTAAATAATTTCCCACAAGTATTTAATTCCACGCGTTTCTATCTAAATTAATATGTAAGTCTATCGAAGGGCCACTTAGTCGATTTATACTATTGTGATGCCTCAAACACGTATAAATCATGTGCACAATCATACGTTAAGAACATGGATACTGAGAGTATTTTCATATTTTTATAATCATCAGTGAATAAATCGGTGGATATTTAAGTTACACTGCTACAGCTTTGTGTATTGAAGAATAAAAACAATCTTTTTTTATCCAAGTGAGGGTGGGGAAAACGAACAAGCGCACTGATTGCCTGAACATCAACAGATATAAAGATAAGCTCTTTTATGTATTTTTGCATTGGCGCAACTAATTTTATTCCGAATGGTCTCTAATGTAGAAGTAATTATTTATTATTGCTGTCGAATTGTTTCTTATAAAACTATTTTTTTCCGTTTATCAGGAGTAGCTGATAGTTTTATAATGTTAAGGTATTCTTTATTAAATTTATACAAGATTGTGCATAACGTGCAAGTTATTCTAGCAAAAAACATTTGCATGTTGTGGTTTTCGTTATTGAATTGAATGATTGAGGTCAGCGATTCTATAATTGTTTTTTTTTATATATTCACCTGTTTATATTCGTGAGTAAGCCGTCTATTTTTATTTAAAAGACATTAGATTTTAAAAAATGTACCATTTCAATTGTAATAGGCCCCTACAATTGCGAAAAATATTCGCAATATAACCTTTTGTTGCAAAGCTGAAACGACTCGCCTATTATTTCGAATTTTAATTAAGCCAATTTCATGAAATTTTCTGATGAAAATGTTGCCAGTGAGTATTTCTCTCTGCAATTAAAGCATCTCACAATTTGTATCATGTTGAAATAGCAATGATATTTTCTGTTTATAATCTCGCATGACTAACGAAGAAAAAAATATGACGTCAAATAAAGAGCAGATGAGTGTTAACTTTTAAAAGCTTTCATTTTTGTCGTCATTATATACCAGGATTACTATAATGTATAGTAACCTTATTTTTGGTAAGTGCTTGTGTCCTTGAAAATCGTTTCAACTTTAATCTGCAGCAATCATTGATTGGTAAAACGTTGATAGTCCTGGTGAAATAGGAGAACGAGTATTTTACTAAATATTAGATAAAAGATTTTTCATGTTTCATATACTCTGATTCTTAAAATAAGAGGTAAATTATTTCTTAAAAGAGTGCTATTTCGAAAAACTTGGTGTATATTTTTCTGTAAGCCATTGAGTTGTTAAAAGCCTTTTAAACAAAGAAATTAATGCACTGGTTTCAACATTATCTTAACAGCTTAAAAAGAAAAATATTAAGGAAAATAAGAATGATAATAATGTTGTTATAATTGCAGCGGCACTGTTTTTTAATATACCTATATTATTTTTCCAGCCTAAGCGATCTTGTTTTTCGAACTCTTCAGAATACAATTACCAGAAACGCAACGCAACATTTTTTTCATAATAAAATAAGCAAACAATGTAAAAATGCTGCGTCGTTCCGAGCAATGTTCGCTGGAACTGCTCGGTCCGTACTATCCATAATATTTGCGTGATATCAATACAGCCGAAGCGTGAAGGGTGTTTCCAAAGTGAATTGTACTGTTTCTGTTTCTACAAAGGGATAAGCAACCGAAGATCTTAGTTGAAATTAGTTTATTATTGTTTCTCGAAATAGAATTCTGAAAAGTCTACAATTTGTACCAAAATCATAGTAAACGTATGATATATATTTTATTATATCTTTAATAATTTTGAAATACCTTTCAACCCTTTTGTTCTCGTGTAACAAAATTATTTTCGATGTATGTCTTTTGAATTCAAATTATTTAAAATGACTTTAAAGTTTACTCATAACAACTGCCTGTATACAATAAGCATTATATATATTTGTCTGAAGGCTTTATGAAATTAAGAAACCTAACAAGCAATATTTATAAATTGATTAATTTGGCATTAACTTGGTAGAATTCTATTATAAAACGGTGAAAAAATGTATTTTAGTTCTACAATTTTTTTTATAATGTATAGTTGATAGCTATTTCAGCTCACCCCATCGTCGGAAATAAGATGATAGAAATCAACAATATAATGAATGAACGATCTATAATGACATAAAAACCAATAAGATTTTCTAAGCATTAAAAATATTATAATACAATTTCCCAAAGCCGTATTAGAAAACCTTTTAGATCATAGGTTCCCAACCTGGCGACCCTTTTTTATAAAATCCATGTGACCCGTGACCCCATACAATCCATATGACAAGCAAAAGTGAATATTTCTTTAGTTGACCGTATAAATTGGCGACCCCACAAAAAACCCTTCGCGACCCCCAGGTTGTCAATCTATGTTTTAGATCTTTTTGACCTCTATGGGCCCAAAGTTTTTGTAAAGAAATCTTATCACTTCACTCAGATTGATCGTAAATTTATTGCCTTTAAAAAACAATCTCATCGATGTTTCTAGAAGCGAATGGTTATGAATAACTGAAATTCCGCATTGCATTGTATTGTACAATATTAAAGGAAGCCTTTATTACATGTATATTGGTATACGATTATATCTCTGCAGGAGAATAGCTCGGCTTGCACATTGTGTGTAGTTTTATATACACCAATTTGAGGGTAGTTAACTTGCGGTTTCATACTGTGATAAATTTAGATATTCTAGGAGGTACACTTTCCACATGCGATTTAATTTATTAATGCTTCATTCACTTTTATTTCACTTTATAGAACGGCACATAAATCGTTTTCTAAAATTCACTAAGTCACGAAAAATTATAATTTTAAAGTATATATAAAATATCTTCACTATATATAATACTACTTTTTTCAATCAATTGAGAATTGGGGTTGAATTAATAATTTGAGAAATGAAGTTTTTGTTACAAACATATAATTATTTTTTGAAAGTTTTTCAAGCGTAAGATTCCTTTATATGTATTAGTTTTATTCTTTTAGAAAATTTTTATATATAACTATACTATTATCTGATAGCACTGTCATATTAAACAAAAAATTATGTCTTAGGAATGTGTATCGTTAATTTAGTATTTTGAAATTTTTTAAATCATGGTGTTATTGGTACAAATATAATATAAACTCAATCAAAGAGTATATTAACATTGGTAGATATTTTCTAAGCTGCTAAACAATTAAAATGTTATAATATCTCTTTTAACTTTTAACCCTTTCAAATAAAGATATTGTAGTAATATTTTTTAATATAACATAAAATATATTTTTTTAACCGATTAAAAGAAATAACGGAAACGTAATAGATTATTATCAGAAAGAAAATTTTTGCAGTAAAAAGCTCAATTAATGTTTTTGAATCTTTTTCTCCTTTCACCGTCCAGGTCTAACCACAATGCGGTGAGATTTATAATCACTATAACGTTTATGCATCAACTGAGTTCTTGTCAGGAAATGGTTTTAGCGAATACTTATTTGTGAATACAGCTTTGTTCACGCTGTGTATAGAAAATGATATGAAAAGCATTACTACCCGATTTACATTAGCCTTGAATGCACATTAAGAATAAAGCATGTAATGATATGCACTACGCTGAGATTCTGCAAACTTACACTACCTATTTTTAGTACAAAAATAATAATTATAATAAGTTGAATTCATATCATTTTTCGAATCATCGTACATCGTTAGTTTGGTAAAAAAGATGCACGAAGTGGTAAATCAATTATAGGCAGAAACTCAGTTTCAAAAGAGATAGTATTTTTGATAAATGTTTGTCTATCGATTCATTTTATAATAATATGAACGCTTAAAATATCTAGCATAATATTGGCTGAATTTTTTATTCTTTTTTAATTCCTGATATGCTATCTCGGCTCACGCCAAGTGAACCGAAATAGCTATCAACTATATCTTAAAAGAAAATTGTAGAACTAAAATACATTACTATTTTTTCCATCGTGTTATAATAGAGTTCTACCAAGTGAATGCCAATTCAATCAATACGAATGTATTTCGTTTGTTCCGTTTTAATCATCCATAGTAATTGGTTAGTAGACATAATAATTTTAATGAGATACGTAGAAATCCATTATTAAAATAGCATATGGGAGTCAGGAAGTGTGGAGAAATTTCGTGTGATAAAAAAATAGACACTATATACAGGTATAATGATTCAAGAAAAAAATTAAATACTAAATTATTCTACAAGAATCAATCTACAGTCGTTTGATGTATATCCAGTATTTTTCTAATCCTTAAAGTTTGTATGGTATGAATCTTTCCAACACAAAACATGCATTTAAATGATACAATTGCTTTTCCTCCTATGTCTGGGATAATTACTGATGTTTATCACTGCAACAAGTTTTATCTGTGTTATGCAACGGACCTTTGCTTCAATAATAGTTCCCCAGAGTAATAACGTCCACAAACAATACAATTAAAATCGGAGGGGTGCCATGCTATCTTAATAATCCCTACGCACAGGGGCAATCAATAATATGGCTTGTAATGAAATTCTCTGATTAAAAACTGTTTTTTAATTGTTATTTTTATTAATAACACTTAATTTTTAAGAGTTTTCGTTAAAAAAAAATGAAGAACTTTTATAACCGTGTAAGCTCCCGATGAGAATATTGATTTCTATTGAAGAGCCAACCTTAAAAGAAGTGATTGTTTCTCAATCACTTCAACCATATCTTTCTAGATGGATGGAAAACTAGTGATTTTTATGGCAATATTTAAAGATTTTTTGTTATTTTAGAGGAAATTATGTTTCAGAAAAATTATGTCTATCCAAAAAAATAATTATTTTAAATGTTAGAATCGAATCTAGTCTAACAACTTTTAAAATGTTTGCCATAATATTTTACTGTAATAGAGTTACATGTCGTGTACATTTAAATGTTACATTTTGTCTAACTTATGGCAGAGGCAAAAATGGATATATAAGTTGGTTGTCCCACCTTCACCTGTTATGTGTATGCAGCCGTTGTTACACGGCCGCCTTCCATAACGCCATACTAATAAAAAGAATCGATTTTACTCCTCATATTATTGGCCCGATACAGAGCTGCACGAACCGATCGTTAAACCATGCACTATTGTGCTTAAAAGAAGAGAAAAAAAAAGAAAGAAAAAGAAAATGTGATTTGCTCAACCACTTAGTCTACGTGATATCAGGTATCCTGTGTATCTGCGTACTGAAAATCCGCCGTGGCGGAAGAGTTCAATGTGCTACGCGTTGAATCGAAAGACGATTCGAGAATGTCTCGTTCTCCGTATGATCTTGCAAATTTATCGAATGCCTCAATGTTGGCCTTGGTTGATACTATGTCAGCGTGGCCTATTGGGCCCGTATGAGGACGGACCACAGCAAACAGCTCTGTTCGTTCGGCATTCAACTCGGGGCAATCCCGCAGTACGTGATTAGCGTGCAAAAATGGAAAGTTGATTTTTAAATAATCACAAAAATACCTGAATATTTATATAGGAGGAAAAACTTTAAGGCTAATAAATTTATTGATAGACTCAGCTGATCGAATCAAGCCAATTCAAAATGTGGTAAGGCAAAAACGTAAAAAGCTTTGGTTCTGACTGGCATAAAGCACTCTTGAGTTCGACCAATTGCACGAGGCTGCCGCGCCGCTAACCGATGTTTTATTGCAATGGCAGGACGTGACCGGTAACCGAGAAGTAAGCTTTGTACATTACGTTTTAAACTTGCGTAAATTTTACGTAGAAGATAAACCACGGTTTAATGAAGTACGCTCCATCAAAGACTTCCGCGTAGTAGTAGTTAGAAGACCTGGGTCTTTATTGAAAACTGAGTCATAAACCAGCTGTTTAACTGGCATGTCCGTGTGAATTTTTTTAGTGCCGTACCTGACCTTTGTATTTGTTCCTTTGTTCGTAGTGATATTATATTTGCAAAGCCAAGAAAATCTCATATAAGTATTGTTGTGTACCGTAATTTTTTTTTTTTGCAAACGCCACAATTAACAAATTGCTCTAGTGTATTTTGTCACGAAAATTGTAATTCGTAAGAACTCACTTTTATATTCAGATATTTTTTATTTGTATTTCTACATGTTATTAATTATCTCGATTAAGCGGCATGTTATTTTGATATTTGTAATAATAAAAATCTTTAGACGACAAAAAAGTCGCAAAATTATATACTAACTCACACGTTTGTTTTATTGTTATACAATAAAAGTTGAGCTTAATCAAAAGAAAAGATTTCCTGAAGCGTGAAAATCATGTCAAACTGGCACAAAATAAAAGCCGTCCATGAAAGATAATCTGCAGATAAGATTTGTTGAATGAAATTATCGCTAAAAATGAAATTCAGACATTTTTAAGTATGCTTCATTACTTCTCAGGCATAGTAGATGTCGTGTGATGGGGACAAGAGAAAGAGAAAAATGTGCTATTGTTCAAAAAAAACTCAAAACTATCAGAATACAAAGCAGGTGGTATTGTTACACTTGAACGCAGAAATAAACAAGGCTCTCGAAAAGATTTTGCGGAAAACGTCGGCTATAGAATTTGCCCCATTCAAGTCCACTGGCTCGTGTCAAATACAATGATGGGACACTAAATGTCACCGGCGTTTGGCCCTAAATGTCTTGGCGACCCTTCGACTGCTTACTTCTACACTGGGAAAGTAAGTAGCATTCAAGTCAAAAAAATACCGACAAAATAGTTGAATTATTACATTGAACTATCAAAGCATAAATTTGATAAGTCCATTGTTCTGATTGCGAAATGGAAATACAATTGCAGATTAAAAAATACAAATATGGATATGTATGCAAAGAACAATAGACTTCTATTCTTTTTCAATTCACTTACAAAGAAAAATAGCTAAATAGCGAAATTAATAATAATCAATATTTTTTTACCCAAATTTTAAATAAAAACGACGACTCATCTATAAACAATTTTCTCACAAGTCATCTCGTTTTGCAAAGCCTAAATTTGGTTCACATTAGAAGTGGATATTGTTGCAATACCATATATTTGGTTAAAAAAATATCACGCCTTTTCCAAAATGACCTGATGGTAATATGTATTTCATCGAATATTACGTCGATTTATTTACCCTTTTAAGCTATTTTTTTACTGATATAATAATTTTGTCCTATATGCATATTGTCAATTATGTCTTTAAGGAATATGGTAATCAAAAACTTATAGATATGATCATTTGATATTGACTCACATAATGTTCTAAAGGAGTTAATGTAGAGAAAAATATCTTCTTCGAAAATTTTAAAGATCAAGCAAATCTTTGGTAGATATATAGTGAATATCTATTAATTGGACGAAGTATGTATGTAAGGCTATAATTGTAAACTTGCAACAAACAAAACTGTGTGTTTATAAATTTTACCAAACTTTATATTCATACAAAAGTTTTTTTCTATTTAACACGGCTTTAAATATATTTGTTAAAATAATTGACCATAATTTTATTTAGACTGGAATGCGGTAAAACATGGCATTTAAAATTTTATTCATGAAATATTTTATCACGTTTTTCATTCTATTGAAGCTAAAACTATTTTAATTATTCACTCATAATTATGGGATGATGATACTAAATTAATTGATGAAAAAATCCACAATTATTAAATTTTACTTATAATTAATGCATAACCATTTTAGCATGATATTCATACAAGTTTAATTGTCTACAGGTTGATTATATCATCGGACAATTCGAAGGTATATAACAAACTTTTTGAATATTTTTTTTTTTTTTTTTTTAATTTATGTGTATGTGCGTATTAAATTTTAAAACTATCATCGGTTTTTTCACATGAACGTTAATTTTGCTTAGTTTCACCATTTTTTCATATATATTCATCAACAGTATGATTCAAATTCCATCAATTACCGATTTCATCATTAGTCGATATCATTAATTATAATTGTAAACACATTTCTTAACGGGAAGGAATATAATCATAATACACTTGATAAAGATGCTACTAACAGCTTTTGTGGTTACAATTAGAGTCAGTGGGTAAAATCAACTAACAGGTTTTATATAATGCTACTCATATGACAAGCTCCTTCTATGGTATATATGGTCAGACGCTTTTACGTTTTAAGCTTTTCTGTAACAAAACATACAATAAATTCTTTGAATGACACCGGCACTCTTAATAATAAATATAATAAATAAGTTAACTATTTCTAACAAAAAAAAAATAGACTCACCAAAACAAATCGAAATATTTTACAACCATATGTTAAATAAACTGCCTCAATAAATTATTTTTTTCTTGGATAAAAATAAGCAAATCGTCGTCTATCAACGTAATCACAATTTTCTTGATTCGAATTATTCTCGCTGAGAAAGATTTACGAATATTTTATGCTTGATCATTAGAATAAGTAATAGGAGCGATTCCGTAATCTGCTAAATATTAGCATTAATTTTAAAAAATAGCCCCAACAAACGAAACTCGGCTGCAAAATGCGGGAAATTACTGCCGGGTATAAGATTATTTGTTTATTTTGGATTTTGGGCGGGTAAAATTTTGATGTGTCGAAATATTTCAAAGATGCGACGCGGCCTTTGTAGCTAAAATGAAAATGTCAACTTCAAATTTATGCAAATAAATGCTTTAGCCGATTTGACAACCAACGCTGTCAACGGAAGCGACAAGATATTTTTCCTTTAAACGCTTTGGTTTCACATTGGGTAAGATGAGCGACGACCTGTGACAATTATTCCAAAATGGCGGATGAATCTACTCAAACTACAAGGATCAGAGTTGATAAATTATTCGCCGAAACGATAATGTTTTGATCAATGTATTTATTTTATGTTTACAATGGCAACCGAAGGCTTCAATCGATTGTGTTGTGCGAATGATAGATTTAATTTGACGATATTGTATATATTTATTAGATCAGTACTTTTAATGAGGGATTACATTGAAGAAAAAAAGTATTGAGATCACCTCTTGGGTTTTACCAAAATTCAGCATCAGCTAGGTGTAAAATTTGTAGGTACAAATTATATCTTATATTATACACAATATAAATATGTAAATATTTCGGTGGTCTTAGAATTAATCGTCTCTATTATTTTTAAGTGTAGCTTTTTTACCTTTCAAATTTTTATTCATTTCTTTATTAAAAACTAGAAATTTACAGTGAGCTTTCTATCCGATACCATTCAAGAAAATGTTTATAAATAACAGCAGATCACGCGAAATAAGCGAATGAAATGAGTGAAATTTTGCTCTTCATATTATGTTATACGTAATTCAATTAATTTACAATTCATAGAGTAAATTTATGTATAATGAATATAAGGCAAAAATTATCTGAATTTTAGCCTCATTTTCAGCATCGTTGTTCCTAATGTATAGTAAAGAAATTCATGTAATAAAATATTAGACCATCTAAAGACATTTATTTTTTCTAAGTTAAATTATCATAGATTAGGCTTAAAGCTGTCATATCCATAATGGATTATTAATTTCAAGTAAAGGGTCATTTTATCCTAAAAGCGGCAATTAATTTCTCAATGTGACATGTAGTGGGATATCAATTTTAAGGTATGCTATCGTAATGAGAACCGTAATAGTTTCATCCCCTATGGACCCTGAACTAAGGAAAATGCTTGTATGTACACAATGTAAAATGTATTGTGTTCAGATCCGCATGTAATTTATTTATAGAATCGGTAACTATCGCACCATAAAGTTGAAGGTATTCTTTAAGGGATCGTTATTTATTATTCATACTTTAAGGATACTGTTAACTTTGAGTTCACGGACGTAGATTGGATATTTGTTCTGTCATAAACCGTTACGACAAAACTCATAATATATACTGCACATCATATGGCAGTTATAATATTTGTTTCGTTAATATTATTTTTATCATTCTTCTAAGCGACCTTTATTGTATCAACTATATTCAAAATATGGTTAGCGAATAAACCATTGATCGCATGCTTAAAACTGTAATGTATATGATTAACTTTGTATGACAATACCTTTAAAACAGATCATTGATTCACTATGATATAAGAATTATAAAGCTTTTTTAACATAAACAGATTATATACAAATGACTTCTTCTGTATTATATATTTAATGAATACTGTCTCACAATATATTCAGCGAATATAAGAGATACATTCAATAACTGTAAGAGAAGACTTATTGTAAAATTCATTAATCTTAAGACTCTTACATAATATGACATCATATATGTGCAAATTTGAATAACGATGATAAATATTAAATGTATTTTTTAACACTCAAAATACTTTATTTTTGGTACTATGTATTTATTATTAAGTATATTCTTATTATTTGTTTTTTAGTATTATACAATATATAAAATTATTTGTTTTCATTCCGAAAAATATTATTCCTATCACGTATGGAAACCATGACACTAAGTTTCATTTCAATGTATGAAAAAATTGTATATTATATACACAAATATTTTTTTTTATTCTGTGATGGTGACTTGATAAAAGTTGAATAGCTTTCGGTCGTTTGGGTAATGTAAGGTAATGAATAGTATTATAATAAACGTTTGTAGATTTACACAGTTTTAAGAAGGTAAATAAATGTCGAACATGTTTTAGCAAAAAGAAAAACTGTAAATATTTACTTAACCATATCGCCATGAAATATTTATTACGTTGTAAGTATAAAAAAGCAATTATATTAACATAAAACTTTTTTTGATGACTACGCCAAAGTGTCCCTAAACTCTGGGTATTTCTGGATCATAAAACTAGTCGTCGGGAACTCTTTGACCCAATAATGTCAGTTGTTCCGGAAGTTTTTACGACCGGGACGACTCGTAGAAGCATTTCATATCGCTAGGAAACTTCCAAAGCAAACGAAAGAAGGAATGCCCCAATCCTCAATAACGATCCTGATTTCCTCTTTAGCCAACGACGCCCAACTGCGCCACCGATGTTGGGGGGTTAACCGCCGAATACTGGTATCAAGCACTTGTATCTAGAGATGACCTCAAGATTTCTACCGGTTCTCAATAGAAACTTGATAACTTTTACACAATTGTTGCCAAGCTAGGTGAAAATAGAATTATCTCATGCTTCAAACATTTTTGTTTATTTTTTTAAATCACGATAAAACATTGTAAACACTGCGGACAACTTACAATTTCATAAAGATTAAAGTGTAATACGTGTATTGATTCTGATCAATGTTTCGATTTTTTTTTCATTCATAAAATATAACGCTAAAATTTAATTCCAGACTATTACAATAACAAAATTAGGTGCGAGTTTGATGAAATATTTATGTGTTATAAATAAATAAACAAACAGCATAAATGTGTATACATAGATTTTTTTTAAATATACCACGTTTTTCTTACAACTACCGCATTTTTTATAAATTTTATCAGAATCGGTTTAATTCATTGCAACCACTTTCAAATGATTTAAGTATATATGTAATATATATATATATAAATTTATTTTTTTTACATTTATTTGCAAGTAAATTTTTCTGATTATAAATAGTAAAGAGTATGATTAAAAAAAATATGATTTGGCCGTTGAAGGCAGAACGAATATGCAATAATATATGACAAAAGTCTTTCAAAGTTTTAGGAAATGGCTTAACTTGATTTTAGAGAGGTATATCAAAGTTATCATTAGAATGACAACATTCAGTCACAATTGTATTAAGTAATCTTTATAATTGTTTGGCCTTATTAGATTAAAATATTACCTTTTTTCGGCATACTTTTATATACCAACTGCAAGGTCTTTATTCCTTCATTTTTACACATCAAAATATTATCGGTATATGTTTAATTTATTCATCATCTATGTTTTTTAAGTGAGTAATTCTGTATCCATACAATAATTTAGTAAAATTTATACACAATAGAAAATATAGCTGTATTGAAGGTAAGAATGTTTCTGTAAAAACTCCAAATCAAATACATTGCAAGATTTAGCTTATAGAACCGTTTGATATGAGCATCCTAGACACTACTGTTTTTTACAACCCCGAATCGAGACGTGTGGGTGTTTTGTTGTGGTGGTGTATCGATATAATCTTTTACTCGTAAATATTGTATAAAGTTTTTGCAATACAGATAAATAAACGAGATTTTCAGACATCATGCGTAAGAAATAAGTAAATATATTCATGTATTTTAAAAACACGCCCAAATTCGATGGTGATTAGATAAATATTTATTTAAAAAAATATCTTTGAAGACAATTTAGTATGAAAATGTCATATGAAAAAAATCTCTTCTGTCCTAGATACTATATCAAAATGTTTATTAATTTTAATTTACAATGAATTCTCAGAACAAGAATTATATTTTTAAATTTAAACATTAAGGAAAATCAGTTTTTCTGTAGAAATAGTTACATCAGAAGACAATTCGATATTCAAATAAGAAACAAGAAATCTTTTTTAATATGACGTATAATCACTATCCACGAATGTTCCGATTATATTATTTCACGGTGAAAAAAATAGCAATGTATTTTAGTTTTACAAAATTTTATGAGATAGTTTATCTAAATATTAATTTAATATTCATCTTCATCGAAAATTTAAAGACTTGAGCCAGAAATTTTTTTAGTTTTTTATTTGTTAGTTCCGACAAATAATGCATGACACATTAATAACATACATTTTGTTAATGACTGTAGATTTTTGATACAGGTATATGAAATACTTGTCAAATAAGTCTATCATTATGTGGTTCTTCGTTTGTTATTCACGTTAAAAATTTCAATTTTCATTTATATGTTAAAAAAACGCAACCAAAATCAATCAGTTCTGACAATTTTGATGTATATAGATTTTATAAAACATGTTGTTTAGATTTAGTGTAGAATTAATATATGGCAATCAAATCAACTGAAAGCTGTAAAAATTAAATGCACAGTTAGTATGATACAGTGTGCTTGACCTTATGTATATTGTTGCATTAGTTAGTAGGTCTGGTACGAAGTGTCCTCTGGAACGCATCGCCTACAACTCCCTTCAGGCGTCAGCTGTGGTCTACACCTCTCTAACTAATAAATTACACGCTCCACCTATTCCACGTCCTCCTACTATCATGTTATGTTTGACAATTCACTTGGCCAAATCACAATCTATTGTATTTGACTATATTCATATATAACACACGATAAGCTGATACGAGTACCTCCTGACGCGTAAATTGAGATCAAATTTATTAGCAAATCGGTATACACGGAGGCGTGCACATAGCTTTGCGATTCATATTACTGCATACGGGTTGAGTTTATTTGCGGTAACGATTTACAAATAAATACGTAGCACACTTTGGGGTTCAGTAAAATTTACGAATTAAAAAAAAAACACAATTGAAATTAAATTTCTAACGCATTTTTTACCAATTAAACGTACGTCTTAAAAAAATATATTTATCAGAAATAGAGTATTAATATTTACAATATATTTAAAACAAATTTTTAAGGTGTAAGTAACTGTCACTTCTTGATGGAAAGGCATGGTATTTTAAATAATAAAAACACATTTGTAGTACTTATTTCCTCAATATATTTTTTGATCAGGATCAGTTTTGCTCATCGCGAGCATTATCATCTGATAATATATATCGTGAGCATAATCATTTTTCTTTTAGCAAATTATTTGTCTTTATTATTTAAAAAAAAATTAAAACAAGTTGTTGAAGATTAGTCATAACATATGGATTATTACACATTTTACAAAAAATAACTAATTGTTTGTAATAAAATAAAAAAACCACATCAATTGAAGTTATTTATTCAAACTAGATATAATGAAAGTAAGAAAAATGTATTTCGTTCATTAAAAAAATGAAAAATTCTATTTTTAATTTGCTGACCATTTTCAAGCGACACATTTCACACTTTAAGAACGGAATATTCAATGTAACAATAAGTGTTTCTTTCATACGTGAATTCGAAATCAGTTGAAGAATATAATTGACTTCGTAAGATGACAAAAAGACTTGAATAAGTATGAGTGTCAAACTATTCCTCAAACATCTTCCTTATTTTAAAATTTATGATGTTATTCTTATAAGAGATAAAATGTATAAGAATAAGTAAAACGCAGTAACAAGGGTCTCAGCATGTTTGTTTTCACCGTAAGCTGATATTTTGACTTGATTACTATTTTCACACTCGCTGTGTATTTTGCTACAGCCAAAAATACATTGTCACCATACGTTGACTTTTATATTTTTCTGTTTGTTTATGTAGATCTATATTTAGTGACAAGCCGTCTCATTATTTAACGGCACGTGTAGAAGAGTAACCCGATGCATTTCGCTGTGTAAGTCATTCAAGGTGATTATAATTATATTGTTGTCGTTGGGTCAAAAGCTGCCTGAAGCTATTGTAGATTCCGAGCGTTCGCTAATTGGACGATGCGGTCACCACGGTGGGCTTTTCACTTCCAACTGTAGTTAAGTGTAAGATATTACGAGTACACTTATTAATGAAACATTTAATGTGCGACATCTATTTTATTTCCGTTACATTATATAGCATTCATATGAATTTTTAAATATTTATACAACAAAACATACAACGGTTAATGCATATCGCATCTACAGCAGTGGTTCTCTCGTGAAATTTCACTGTGGCCGCATTATATACATCGGCGGTCCTGTAGAAGTACCTCGTGGACGGACCAAATGTAATAATAATTTTACAAATTTATTTGTAAAACACTTTATTTTAAATATCAATATTTACTATAAAACTGTTGGTGGTCGCGGCAAAATCCTCTTGTGGTCGCATATGAGAACCACTGATCTACAGTTATAAAATAATTCTAAAATGATTAAAATCGTAGATATAAAGTAAGAAAAAATGTAGCGTCTTCTAAAGAAATTTTGTGGGATAATATATACTCTATTAATAAAATATCAAAATGAAAAATAACTATTTCAGTGAGAAATATACAAATGTGAAGAATACGAAAAATAATAAAACTTAAAATATTCAAAATAAGCTGTTATCGCGATTATTTTCATGCTATATAAAATCACATCATATAGAAATGTTTATTTATTTTAGTAATGTACATATAAAACAAAAATAAATATCTTTATTGTGATATTCAAAATCTTGCGTAACAAACTGTATGTAACGAAATAGGTACTGTCTGGTCTGGAATAGCTTTTTATCGACTAATTAGTTGGCTGAACTGACTGTGATTATTAATTAGATTCGCGGTGTCGTTTCAGTGACACAAGGAACATGCGGTGTTATAATTAAAAGAATACCAGTCCTCTTCCAGGAATCATTATGCCGTGAGAAACATTTCAAAGGCAAAATAAGTTTAACGTTTACCGACTGTCTATTTTAAATATCATAGATACACACTTTTCATGCGGCAATTATAACAATAAAACTGTACAAGGCAAATTGGCGACATCTTTGAGTCATATACTCTTACGATACTACAAAATCATGCCTGTACCAATGAAACAAAATTTCTTTCCCACAATAATTGAAAAATAAGTTTACTGTAATAGCCGTCACAATGTAAAAAGTTTATGAGTAAAGAAACATGTGTTAAAATTTTCGATTTAATAAATATTTTTTTTTTTTGGTTCATTTGACCCCGAACAATAATAAAATGTTTCATTACCAAAATATTTATGGATGTAAAATTGTTGTTAAAAAATAACGATATCTTTCTTTTTCAATCCTTAAATAAACTTTCAGAAGCAATGTTTATCTGATTAATGAAAATAAAATGAAATAAACAATAATATTTTGGAATTTGTGTTTGTCTTTACTTTTTATATAGCAGAAAATTTATGTTCGCCTCCGAAGCATCGAAGTGTAATTTGCACATAATATTGTGTAATATTTCTAGGTCAAATTTGCTTTTTTTAAATATTATTTAAAATTTTTCTATATAAAATATTTTATGAGAGAATGCTTAGAATAGTTTGAAAATTATTTATACATATTGTTACTCTGAAAAGGAACAGCTAGGCGAGTTGAAGAAATTAAAATTAATATCAATTATGTAGAACATTTTGCTTGTTATTGGTATCAAAATACTTAAAATATGATGTGAGAAAACTGTAAAGGGGTAAAGGGGATTAGCTTCTTAATCCAAAATGTATATTTTGTGATCACTAAATAATGATATCTTCCACATTAAAATTGGTTTATGCCAAAATAATGCCAACGTTTTAATGTGACCAGATACTGATCTCAAATAATGCTGGATAATAAATATCGATATATTTGAACTATAAAAACGTTTATAATTGAAAAAAAGCATATGAAGTAATAAGTGAGTATTTAATTAATTAACTGGTGATTTTTCAAAATGTTTTTACTGATCTTATATCGTGAGATTAGTTTTATAAAGAATCGGAAGGTGAGAGAGAAAGGCGAACTTTCAAAAAATAAATAATGTTTTTATTGTATTCAAATTAACAAAGATTAAATAAATCATGCCCTTCCATCAACACGACAGTGAAAACTATCTACGAGTCTATGTCTTTTATTAAACGGTATATAATTTTATTTGTTCATCATTTGTTTTCTGTTATGAAGATTTCGATGATCGTCGTAAAATTAATTACTGAAGACTCAAACATCGGCGCAGCATATTTTCGTGACACTGCCTCTAATTTCTGCCTTTCACAATTTTCCACAGTAAAAACGCTGAAAAGGGAAAGCTTTGTAATTCTTGGCACTTCATATAAATTACAGTTCATTTTTGTCGTTGTTCTTTTATACCCAATTCCTGGAGATGACAATTTAATGAGAGCAATAAAGAATTGCCCAGTTTAAGGGCTTACTCTTAGAAGTCTTATATTTTGAGCGATATTTCAGGCTTCCTGCTAACGAAGAGATGACAAGTTGCTGCTGCTATTGAAGTGTTTCAAGGCTTTTCCCAGACCTTCTGTTGGAACTAATTTGTTCAATTAATTGAAGCCAATAAAGAACACCGAATGGACTTACCAACAACTTAATGTTGATGACGAATCCAGTTTCGAATTATTATTAACACTATGACGTTATAAGTTTATTTGTTCGATAAATAAAGCATACTCATAGAAAAACAATTGAATCATGTTTAGTGGATTAATAATTGACTAATATAAAAGTGTTTATTGACGACTAGGTTTATGTAAGTATAAGTTAATGATTTTACATAAACAAATGATATCCTTTCAGACTCCTCTGATCAGATCCTGAAAACAGGCCAAATAAGAATGATATGCAAAAGTCATCTTGTAGCCTCACATTTATTTATAAATATGTATACGAAATAGAGGTGAAATCAGTAGTACAAAAATATGATATTGCTATTATTGTAATTTTGGCCTCATGACATCGTCAGAACTAAGATAATATGCAAAAATTTAAAACATGTGTTCCAGTATTTTTCCGTTTTTTTTACATAGGTAAAAATATAGTCCAACAAAAATAAATCTATTAATCATAATATTCGAGTAATTTTGTATTTTTATTTTTTTGATCATGCACTTGCATATTTTGATGACATAAATAAAAGAAATGGTATTTGTGAAAATGTAATAACTTTATTGATTGAATTGACATTCACTTGGTAGAATTCCATTATAACACGGTGAAAAAATAGCAATGTATTTTAGTTCTACAAAATTCTCAAAAGAACATAGTTCTGACAATGGCGTGAGCCGAAATAAATATCAAGTATATTTTTTAAAAATTATTTTGTAGAACTAAAATACATTGCTATTTTTTCACCGTGTTGTAATAACTTTAATGAAATCAGCACAAGCACGTTTATTCGCAATGATATATTACATTTCATGAAAACAAAACGTATGTGTAACGAAAGTTTTGTTTATTGACCTCTTTAGTCGAAATACACGCAATATTCCTAGATAGGTCCCAGCAATTTACACATCATCGTTTTATTATAATAGGCACGACTTAAAATAAAAATCTTTAAATTTTACCAGCGTTAACATAGTTTTCATAGACGAGGGATTCAAATGTCATAATTATTTAATTAACACTATTAACAAAATGGCATATTACAAACGTCAAATTATTTCCCCTATACTTTTACTCGTAAAACTCAATATGATAGACTACATATTGAGTATATAATTTCATTAAAAAAAAAAATTCAGAAACCCACGCTTATGTATGTAAATAGTTGATAAGATCAGAGAAATTTAATCACTTATTCACGAAGATATTGCCAAGCAGCTCTATATGGCGTTAAAATCCAGTATAATCATAACATTTTCGTATTAAGCCGTTTATTTAATCTTATATACAGTTATATCTTTAGAAGCAAGAACAAAATTTTAAACATTTATAAAACCATTTACTTCAACACTGATTTTTTGAGTATCTAATATCTAATACTAAATTGTTCTATAAAACTTAATAATTATTATATTATATTCATGTACCGACCCGGCACTGAACTCTAATAAACAGTTAGACAAAATTTACCCATAGACTGATGATCGAATTTTAGTTGTTTATAATACAAACGATTTCCTCTAATATAGAGTCAGCTTTATTCGAGTGAAGAGTTGAGATTGTATTCTATAGTATTTTAAATTAAATATATTGATTTACTTAGTGTTTGAGATGATTAGTAGATGTCCATTATAATTAAGTAACTTATCGTGTTAGCTATGATGACAGAGTTATGCTGAAAAGGTTTTTCTTATGAGTAATTAGTTTTAAGCTTTCTTTGTTTTTTTCAATATTATTGTATTCAGGTTGATTCAAAATCTAAGCGCACACCTGAATCCTGCATTACCGTTTTGCTTATAAGCCAAGTAAAAATTAGATGGCAAATTGAGCGTGCGGGTATGTACTGTGGATTTTGATTTTATTTCTAAAAGGTCGATATATATTAAAAGGAAACTATTTTCCCAGCGCGGTGACGTCTTTATTTCCCAAAGCTTTATTTGTGCGGTGGTCTAAAGCTAAAGCTAAAGCTCATAATGTAGCGCGCCATTGCATTCGGTCGCCGGGCACCGGAAGGGACAAAAGGGGTATGGCATACCCTCTGGCCGATTACTGTCCTTTCTATGGTGCATGTGAATGAAATAGGGTAACCGCAATAAAATTTTCTTCAATAATAAAGAAAACAAAACTTAATAATATTATATGTCCGAACCTAAATAATTATTTATGTTTTCCATGAAAATGGGTTTTATAAATGGTATTATTTCATTATATTTTATATTTACATGTCTGTAAAATCACTCGAGTAGACAGTTTTCAAAAAAGGTTTTTCTCATATATGATATATAGAAATCTAAATGTTACATTATTATATGCCTAGGAGTAAATTAAAATTAGAGATTATAAACTCATTTGTAGACTGCATGAATGTGCATATCTTGCATCAACCCCCTGATATGAATTTGCTCCCCTATTAGTCACCCGTGATAAAAAATATATACACTGACGCTATGATTTTAGCAACAATAAAAAGCTGAGATTGTATGCAAGTGGTAACAAACTGTCACTCTTCGAGATTTTTATTTAAATACTCTTCTAGTATGTAATACAGGTATTTGTGTAAACAGAAATTATTTATAGTAATGATCGACGTCGAGCGTAAATCAATATTTGGAATAATACTTAAAATTATATTCTTGTAATTTTTTTTATGTAAGAATTAGATATATATTTTATACAGTGGTACCCATATTCTTCGTTTTTAAATAGATCTTTAATAAAACAATAACTGCGGAAGAGTCATATCAGTCTCTCGATTAAAGCACTAGCTTTTTTTTAATGTGTTGCATTTTATTTTCAAGCCAGAATAATAGAATACACAGAATAACTGTTTTTACGTAAATAATAAATATCAAGCGAAGCTTGCAGAATTTATCTTTTTTATGATAATTATTGAATAGGGTCGCATGCTTTTATAAGCGGAAGGATGATGAACGCAATACAAATAATAATCAACTTAAGAATAATCACTTTTAAGGTGTTAACTGTCACTTCTTGATGAAATGGCATGATATTTTAAAAAAGTAAAAACAAAATTTTTAGTACTTTTCCACAAAATATTTTTCGATCAGGACCGGTTTCACTCATCTTGAGATCAGTTGATAATATTTTTTATTTAAAATACAAGAGATTAATTCGTGACGAGATAGTCATGCCTCTAATTATGCCACTCGACAATAACAATCAATCTATAAAAAATTACATACAATATTATCTCGTAAAAGTAAAATTTTTATTATTATAATAAGAATTTTTAAAAAATCAAAAAAAGCAGTAAAAAATAAATAAATGCAACAAATATTCATCGAACAAATATACACATATTGATATAAACATTTTGTGTGAATATAGTAGAAAGCTTAAAGTTTAAGTAGAATGTTAAAAAGTTTGGCGACCAAGGTCCCACTCATACGCCACCGCAGCTTTAGCAACTCCCAAGTGCATACGCAAAGTGGTAAATAAGATCCCGCGTAGGGATTACTTCATAATTTATATTGTCCCAGTGGAGATTCGCGGGCATAATTTTCAAATTGAGTTTGTATCCAATAAAGAACACTCATCCGTGTTCAAAAGTGTCAACATTGTGATTTTTTTGCCGCGAGAACACTGCTGCATTCTTTTTTTTTCAAATAGAAATCGCTTAGAAACACGACGAAAACAACAATAACGTATTTTTTGTGTAGTGAAAAACAAAGTAATAGTTAATCGTAATCAGGATTTTTTTACTGAGCAATATTCCAGGGTTTCACAATTCAAAACGATGATTAAAAAATATTGTAATCTAAGCTTTTACATAAGTAAAACACAAAGATTAATACAATTTCTAAAAGTTTATAATATTATATTATGATCACAAACAGTTCTACTAATCGTAAACATTATTGAAATTAGCTGAAATCCCAATCTTTATATTGACTATTGCTAACAAAAATAAATATTTAAATTTTTTTGTGTCTCTAGTTCTATAGAAAAATGAAGCGTATCGAATTTGTTTTTCTAGAGGGACATTTACTTTTACTACCAAGTCACAAGTTCATTGTTTATTTTATTGGGTCAAACTAATAATAACGCAATACTGGATATAATATAACCGACGCTAAACTAGGAAAGTGGTTCTCCCCCTGAAATAATATTGATATTTGTTTGCATTCCTTGTATTATATTATATATAAGACTAAGTGTACTTTTTATAGAAAAAGGTGATTCGTGACAGCAAAAAATAACAATAAAGATGAAATTGTATTCGATAGAAATTCTGCTTTTAAAATGAAATCAGATTACGAATCACGTTTCTAAAATTTAATTTTGATGGAAAAAATTTGCAGCAGATATTTTCGTCGTCGTGCCCCCAAAATGGAAATTCTTCAGCAAGGTGAATTAATTATGTATTAATGAGGAACGCGATTTTTGACGAATAGCTTAATTGTGTTCAGGATTTTAACGATTTTCGGATGAAAGCTATTACGAATATTCTGCAATGATTAATATTTGATTATGTAAAGTACATTAGCATATTTAAAAATGCAAATCAATGTATTTGCAAGTATTTAAATGATGTTTTAAAAACTGATTTGAAGTGCTTCAAATTATGTTACATGTTTTAAAGAATTGCTAGATTACATAAATCTGTTTTGAATTCTATTTAAAACACTTTGTTAGTTGTCGTATTTCAATACAACAATAATATTATATTCCCTAATTGACATGGTTTTTCAATATCTAATACAAGTTTTTTACGCCATCATTGAGAAAGTTATTCAATTTCTTCATATTTATTACCTTATAAAGAATTCACCAAGATACAAAAAAACTGGTAATAGAGTAGTTAACGAAAATAACAATCCTAGCATTCATTGTAAATATAACGAACACAGTTATGAGATATGATTAACGCTTAACAAACAGAAAGGAGTATTTCAACTAGATTAAAGAAAAATATAAGGTATTTTAATATTAAAAAAGAAATCACACAACATGACTTCTGGCAGGGATATATTATATATGTGTTTTTTGTGATAGGTGGGTGCATTCGGCTTAACCCTCTCGAAAAATAGATACTTATTCATTATTAGAAAAAAACATTCATTGATTTCTTTTACTTAAACAACTGCGAGAAACTCTCTTATTAATCGATTAATTAATGGTGCTTTTAAAGTTCCGTTTCCTTGGATACCTCAAAACGGATTTAAAATTTTTATTTTTAGTTATATTTTTATTGTTTCAATAAGTGAGATTAAAATTACTCCTTCGAGCTCAATACATTATAAAGCTTAGCAAAATTAAGTTTTAATAAATAATAATTCTGAAGATGTCGTTAAACCAAAAAAATATAAATACTGTTGTTAAATTATTGTAAAACTAAATGTTTTCCTATTTTTATCAAATCAAATTATTTTAAATGCTTATGATGTATTTGTACCAGTGCAGTTAAAAAAATATTATTATATCCAAGAATGCTTTTATAAAGAAGAACAATCTCGCATATCTTTCAAAATAGCGATTCATGTAGACATCAAAGTGACACTGAATGCATTTTATTTTATTGCCGCTTGTGTCTTAAAACATTTGACATTTCCTCATTTAAATTATGCTTATGCTTCTTTGATGAATGTTAATGACTTTATATACAACTAAGAAAGGACGCGTTTTCATAAATATTTTGATAACTTTTTCACTGAGATTACCCCACACGCTACAAAAATTACTTTTTGTATTACTCATTGTATTTAAAATAAGTGGTACCAATAAATTGTAAATGAAAGTCGTATATTTTATTTGTGCTTAATTTTTCGGTGACACTGAATAAAATGATATAATATAAAATAATGATACCCATAAATGTAAGCTTCTTATTTATATGATGTTGGTAATTTATATTCGTCAATAGATTCAAAAGTCATCAATATTATTAAAGAAGTGCCTTACTCAAAAAGATTAGAGATAATATTCTAATAGAAGTGTAGTATCATTTTAAATATTATATAATATAATGTTGGATTTTATAATGTGAAATAAAGCTTTCAATTAAGGAAAAAGCTTCAGGATTCTTAACTCTACATCCACTCGACTATAGCCAATGCTTCTGAAGGAAGTCTTAATAGTCACCATATTTTCTACTAGTAAGATCAATCGGATACGAAATAACATTGCTGCACTCGAAAAATATATAACGGTATGTTCAAATTGTACAGCGTACGTGAGTAGGTATTCAACTCGCAAAAATATACTATGGGATTTTCATTCCATGAGATAAATAGTTTTGTCCAAATATATATTGAAAATGTGAACGAAAATATAATATAATAAAATGTCTTTGTATTTGGAAGCAATTTCCTACTAGCTGCGATATATTCTCTTAAAAAAAGTATTCGTGGTGTAGTTTGTGAATAAGTTGATAGATTTATTTTAACGATGAGTCAATCAATGCCCCTCGCAAATAAAGTCATTTGCGATTTACGTAGAGCACGTGCAGTGGGTCTTATCGTGTAAAAATATCTTGCTAACAAATATTTGTCAGTTATTTTTCGAATGCAAATCACGCAACTGTAATTACGTTTAGAATTTATAAATTAGTCTACGTTCAGCTTTTGGGTGATTTTTAATACAAATGTATACAGTGCAAAGTGTGATTCATCGGTAGAAATGTTAAAATACATAAATTATTCTACTCGGAGGCCAGAAATACAAAAAATATCTGTGTTTTAGGAAACAAAAAGAATTTTTTTTAGCTTTTTGTACTCCTAAATATTTAAAATGTTATTAAGATGACAAAGACTGGTTCAATGTACATTTACGCCATTTTTTTCTAAATCCTAGCGATGTCTTTAAAAATATTACTGGTGATGTGAAGAAATAAAAAAACTATATACAATTTTTTTTCAAATTGAAAATAAAAAATTGGTTCTGGAATTGTACTTACACTTCAATATTGTAGATAATTATCGCCATGCTATCAAATATTTCGCATATTTTAAATTTTGTGAGATTTTTCCAAATCTAGAAAAATATCTTAAATGTCTTGTATGGCTTAATATTTACTGATCGGTACCTGCTGAATGCCTAAGTGAATTAATGTAATAATAAAGTTAACTTCAACGTGTATTATGCGTGACATGTATCGGGTGAATCATAAATGAACGAAAGTATGTAATATGGCTTATAAATTATTTATATGGTTTTCTGCTGCAAATTTAATAGTTGATTACTTCACAAACTAACAATTTTTTTTCATTTTGTGATATTATATTAGAAGCACACACATTTCACTTGCCATAAATTATTACGTTTTTTACTAAGCCAATATTTATATCGATACACGAAGAGTGCTTAAGCTATATGTCGTTTCAAAATATTCTTATTCTATTCTTAATTATAAGATGCTTTAAAACAATGAGTTTTTCTTTTCGATATACGCTGGATGAATTTCTGCAAAAACAGTTCTTCTAATAATCATCGGCGCTGATTTAAACGATTATAGTTGTTGATAGATAAATATGGTCATCTGAATCATTGATTTTTTTACACTGAATTTTTTTTCAGAGAAGCACGTTTTTGAGACAGGAACAAATATACTGTATATTTTACGTTCAATATGCCAATAAATAAAGTGAATACACGAATTATTGATACAGTTATTATCATTGTATTTCAAGGAATATTGCTGTCACATTTGATTGGTTCCAAGCGAAACGTGACAATTGTATGATCACGTTCCACCGTTGCTAGAATCGGCAGGTGGAAACTATTGTTAGATTAGTACCAGTCCCGCCGTCTGCAAGTTTCAGAGAGACACGTTTCGAAGCATAACTCTGCCTTCATATCCTTGTCTGAACGTTTATACAAAATTCAGATGTACGCTGTAGTTGAACCAACTTGTACTTGAACAAACTTTAGCATGATAAGTATAACATATTCTAAATGATTACAGGTACTATCAAAATATTCCTTGATATCATATACTGACCTCGTAACAAGAAAATCACTAATTTAACTATTACAAATATGATGTTCTATAGAAATCAAGTGAAATAATTAAAAAAAAAAAAAACTATTTTTCAATAAGAATCGGAATATTTTACTTAATATACTATGAAAACGATTGTATTTGTAAGCAATAACACGCAATACTGACATGACATTTACAAGCTAAAATAAAGTATTGTTCATACCAATATTCGACTTTTACCTGGAAAGAATGGCATACTTACTAAGTTCTGATTATTTTTGTTAAGACCATTTGATAAATTTACATCATGAAATTTTTTAACTTTCATTTATAATTTTTGCTATGAAGTTTATGCTTAATCAAGTGTTAAAACATTAGCTTCCATATCTAATCAGAAAAAATTCAAATATTTTCCTATAATTTCCAAAGCGACTGAAGTTACTTTGGAAAACACAACCGTGTAGTTATACTAATCGTGAAGGTAATAATTATTTTCCATCTTCTCCTCTTTCAAACATTTAACAGTGGATGTTTACATTTACTCTTCTTGGATGACATGATATAAGGATATGTTTAATAAATTTAATCGCAATGTTTTATTATTTTATTCAGTAATACAAATAAAGTTGAAATAATCAAAATATTTTTATTCTAACTGTAGTAACTGTCTAAGTAAGGTAAGAATTTTTGTTATGCTGTATTTCCGATTACCAATGATCTATAGTGTGAATATCAAATAAGTTGAAATCCCAAATGTGTCAACAGCGATGCTATTTTCTGGTATTGTTTTGCATTTAAAAACGTTGAGGATACGGCAAAACTGGGAAATTTTAAGAAAAAAATATTAAGCTGGGAAAAAAAACATGCGTTAAACTTCCATTTAATTAGTAAAACTTCATTGGAGCAAATTTAAGCTTCACTGTGGCTTCACAAGTTGAAACTCCAATATATCGCTATTTTGGCATAACGCCATTGTCAGAACTATTAATCGAAATACGTACAAATTTTATCAAATTATAAAATTACGATGAAACAAAAAACAATGATATTTTAACTTTATAAGAAGAAATACCTTAAAAATTTTTTAGTAATTGAAATAGTCAATTAACAACGCCGATTTCTTAAAAATTTAATTCGATACCGCCAATAGTTTTGGATAACTTCAGTTATTCTCACATTGAAGCTTTCTCTAGTTTTCATTCTCTTTCCTGCTTTAATTGTTTCATATCAAAATAAACCAACAGTCGCGACTTTTCCCTAAATGGAACTTATTGTATAGTCAGGCATATCCTGTTTTCAGACAAAATTCGCATTCATGATACAAACATTCACGTTCTGCATTTAGCTCCGAGATGGTCATTGTTTATGTTTATGCGGTGCGATCGCTTCGAGAAATTGAACATTTTGAACATTTCATGTCCGAATATTTGCGAGGGAATGCGTTTTGTCAACTCATTTAATTTTCAAGAGCGTTCGTGCGAAACGTAAATACAACGACTCGAAACATTATAGAAAACGTCCTAAAGAAAAATCCATTCCGATGATGCGTTTTTAGTTTGTGTAATGTGACGTGATTAGATTTTACATATGAAAATAATGAAGACAAATACCTTGAACGCGAGGTTTATGAGCGGCAAGTATCTGTTCTATTTATTATGTTTATTCTTGGCCGGAGGGAAATTGTAGGAAGAACAATTTTTTAAGATTAAAATTACATCCAAATAGTAAAAAATATACTGTTGTTATTCCTCTGGATTTATTGATCCTGTGTTGACCAAGATTATTAAAATGAATGTAATTTGAATTAGAACTTTACAAATTCATCGGGCATCAATCACTTTATAACAATTGTTTCTATATTTTTGCTAATCGCAGTCAATCTGAGAACTATGAGCTTAGAACCGGTTTTTTAGATCTCTATTAATACCCTAGACCCATTTCATAGTCCCAAAAATTAGTGATTCACAAATTTTCAACCTCGAAATTCCATCGTTGGTCATAGAAACTAATTTTACGATAGTTGATTATTATTTGTTGTAAAATCCGTTCAAGAATGACTCAATAACAAGATTAATCGTTAAAGAAAAATTTTACAAGCAATTGTGCTAAATGTTAGGTGTAGTAAAAAGTCCTGACGTTTTTTTTTAATGAAACTGAAAGTGTTTTTTTAAGTATTTTTTTTAATTTTTATTTTAAAAAGGAATCTCCCTGTCTATCTTTAACCTTCTGCTACCTATTAAACAAGTATAAAATCCATTTAGTAAAAAACTCTACTGATTTGGAATTAAAATAGTCGGAAATAGCGTTTTTCACGTCATTTTTTGTTTGAAATTTTTTATCCCTAATTTTTTTTTATATTAAACGGAATAAATGGTAATCCGATTGTGCTAGATCTGGTAAATAAGGTTAATGCAATAAAGTTTTCCCACGTAACTCCTGGATTTTTTCCCAGGTCATATTCACCACATGCAGTTGCGCGTTTCCGTTTTGCAGTTTATCGTTGCGTCCACTCATCCTGCCCGGCCTCCTTCTTGTCAAAGCTGCACATAATTTGTTTAATTGGTCACAGTATACTTGTGCCGTCATAGTTTCATCATATTTTAACACTTCATAATGAATTATTCCTTTTAAATCCCTCCAAACACCAAGTAAGAGTTTTTTTGGGTGTAAACCAGTTCGAGGGGTCGGAATTGGTTGTTGTCGACAATTTAGATATTGTTTTTTCTTCGATATATTCCCACCCACTTTTAATCTTTAGGTACTTTTGTTTTATGGACCATTTAGTTCCGACTATATTGGACAATTCCGTTTTTGTTAGCATAGGATTTTTTTCGATTTCAGCTTTCAGGGCGACTTCATCCACTGTATGAGGTCGTCCACTTCGAGGGTAATTTTCAATGCTTAATTTGCCAAATTTAAATTTTGTAAGCCATCTCTGACATTTTCGAACCTTTAACACGTCTCTATAAACGTCACAAATGTCTTAAGTGGCGATGACTGCACTGTTCTGGGCGTAATATTGAAAAAGCATGCAACCGCGAAGATATTCTTATGAAGGGCAAAGGTCAGTCATTCTGTTTGGGGCGAATGAACCTTTTTTTTCTCTACGGAACGTAACTTGAGATGTCACACAACACGAAAAAAATATTATGACATCTTATTTAACCAAAGGCCCGAAGCCGACCGATTTTAAGACACGCGTTTGAAAAAAACGTCAAGACTTTTTACTACACTTAATATTATTAGATCAATATTATTAAAGTTGTTTTAGATGCGATTCAGTTCTTGCCTAGGGGCCTCTGTTTTTTATAGTTTATTGTGCCTCAGTTCTGTTGCGTCCGTGTGATAGATTGCTTGAAGATGCCGAAAGGTGAAACCCGGATCGTTAGTGACAAAACATGTGGAATCGTAAAAAGTTATAACAATTCAAATTTGACGTTGAAATTCCATAAGGCACCTTCAGTCGATATCATAAATTACATGATTTTATTTTGGTTTACATTGAAATCGATTTTTTTCTCTTTCAAAAGCAATAAAAATGATAATTGTTGTTATATTCACATAATGAACAATGGTTACAGTCAAAAAAAAATGAACAACTCCTTTTGATTCTTTTGATCAAAAGTTTTTTGGCTGAACTTTGATTTTACAAAGATAAATCGACAGTGGTTTTTTGTGTTTACATCATTCTATTGATTCAACAAACACATGCATTTCTTCTTGTTTTTGTCAGTCAATATTATTTTTCTTCTGGTTCAGGTGAATACTGATAGTGTTACCTGTCAAGCTATCAAAACATACATTCATTGAAATGTTAGTATAGAATCTAGAATTTTAATGTTGTACGTAAACAGATCTACCTCAATTAGAGAAGCTGGGAGACTATGTGAACTAATGATCGCCACTCTTTGTCTTGTAACTTAATGTCAAACGGCAAGTCCGCCTCAGCAAGTTTCTTTTCCACTCTTTTAAAATGTTTCTCTTTAGCCAAAATTTAAAAATACAGTCTATTTATATATCATGTTTTTTTCAAGTGTTGCAAGTTATCACAATAACATAATTATTGATTATTAAGCGCTTAAAATTAACATTCTTATTTTTTAAAATATTTTAGAGCAAGTATAATGAATTTTCAACATTACTTTGTTGGATTGTTAAGTTGGGAGCAGTTTAATTTAATTTTGGATGCACGAGGCGCCGCTTTGGTTCAATGGCGTCGTGCCATGCATTTCCTACTTATTCAAAAAAGAGTTGAATTATTAATTGTGAAGTCCATTGAAGTAGAGAGCATTACCTAAATGTTTGCCGAGCTTCATTCAATTAATTCCATCTCCCTGCCTGTACTGGGTGAACATAGTGTCAATATGCAATCCATATGTCTTAGTCAGGTACTAATTATCCATCTTTGTCGCATCAAACAAATTTCATTGAAAATTAATAATACACTTGAAAATATGTTTGTGTGAAAATCAAAAAAAAAAAACATGCATTCTAAGTAAAAAATGTCGGAATTGAACAAACAATTATCCTTTTATATGTCCTCTACTAAATAGATAACTTGAAACTGAACAGTGTCACGTCGCCGTTTTATCTTTCCACTTACTAGTCGAGTATGCAAAACTATTGCGGAAGTTTATTTTAATAATTAATTTTTAATTTATTAGTCACCGATAGATATGGTCCATTTTTGTGATTTTGTTTTGTGTCTTTTGATAACTAGTCTTATATTTGAATTTAAAACTATGGCCGAATTTTGGTCGCTTGAAAAACTTTTTATTTGCGACAATTTTCATCGTTTATTTCAAACATCGATTAACCTAAATACTTATTAAAAATAATTAAGCGGTTGTGTATATCTTCTGCCATAAAAAATTAGTTCGTATTAATCTTTACTGATTTATTTTGCCAGTATTATTTAATTTAGTTTTGTAAGAAATTAATACGGTTAAAATAAAATAACATAAAAATGCGATGATCGCTCCGTTCGCTTTTAAGGATAGAAAAATAATTAGTTTTTGTTTAATTACTATAATGACGTCTCAGCTATTTTATATGCCTGTGAAAAAAATACTCTCATTTCTTAAACTGTAAAAAATATATTATTATAGGCTCTAATTATTTTTATGATTCCTATTAAAAAAAAATGTGACAGCTTTGTAAGCAATTTAATTTTTATTGTATAGTTTCCTGATTTTATTAGTGTATTATGATAAATATCTTGCAGATAATTCAATATTTTCTGCAGTATCATTATGAGTTGATAAATGCATTAATTAGTCTATGGTTAATCCTTCACTTGGCGAACACACTGTTACGTGCTTTATGTAAATGTCCGTGTATGCAAATGTGTGCAAATGAATTGATGACCAGTGCGCCAGGGCAAGGCTTGTGGGGAGGGGAGTCCCAAGCTTAATTGTTTGAACTGTGTTGGACCAACACTTCAGGTCAGACAGGGAAATAGTAAAAAAAGTTACGTTCGCCACTGATTTAGGAAATAAGTACTCACCCTCTTGTCAGTGACGTTCATATAACTGGGTGTCTTATCGTTACCGCATAAAGAAAATTTAGTAAAAAAATTAAACAGTTTCAAAAAAAATATCACGTTTCCCGTGTACCATATCTTATGTCATACATACAACATGCACAATTCATTGATGAATACTTTAGAAATGGAAAATAATTGAATAAATTATCTTGGTCCTCAGCTCATGTTTATACCCATAAATATTCTCTAAAGACATGTCAAAAGCTGAAAGTTGAACGTTGTAAATGGAAGCTTATAATGACAGCCAAAATGAAAGCTGCAAATGTCTTGTTGCTATTGTATATCGTTATGGATAAACGCTTGTGACAAATGGGTGATATTATAGATTTATTTATATGAATAAACAGGTTTGTGAAAAAATATTTTATACTAGCAAGATGTTATGATCATATTCAGAATAAAAATCTGTAACATTTTTCAGTAATTTATAATTAATAAATCTTATCAGTAGATATTATTCAAAAATGTCAGTTGTATTTTGTTTTTAAATAATAAAAATAATTTTTTAGTATTTATTTCCACAATATATTTTTTAATGAGGACTGGTTTTGCTCATCGCGAGCATTATGAACAGAATACAATTTACTAACAAGTCTATTTATATAAAAAATTTGAGTCAAAGGTAGCAAGTATACAAAACCATGGGTTCAGGAACTAAGAAACAATTTACAGGAAATCATACAATATTAATACATATAGTGTAAATAAGTTTAAAAATGAAATGTTCACAATTATTTGTTAAAAAATTTCATAAAAAATAAAGGTCGATCAATAATCAATTAAGAGCTCCGAACAATCAACAACTTGTATTTTGGTTATTATTTTCCGATTTGTCGATAATCGGTGAATAATGTCTATATATAAAACATTTTTAATATAATATAACAATCAGGATCGGTCTCGGTTATTAAATTAAATATTTAACGAGTTGTGTTTATTTAAATATAATAGCTTTCCACTAAAAAGTGACATTCTATGTGGTGTTAACAGTCGGAGGTGAATCGTGTAGTGAGATCACAGTATATCCGATAATTTTATTAAAATGATGACATATATTTTACGCTGAGAATATTTTACATGTATTTTGAATAAAGGGTTCGGAACGCTACTGTCATAATTGCATAGAATAGGAATATTAAGTGGACTTGTTCAGATTTCAGAGCACGAGCTTGTAATGGATGGACAGTGTAATCCTAAAACGTTTTGAAGTAAACTATGGATGTATTACACAATAGAAAACTGTGTGACAGTAAATCAAACCAATTATATCGATATCAGTCTAATTAAGTCTAGATAAGTAATTGTATTATTTGTAAAATAAATGTGTATTTTAAATGAAATTTTGATGTAAGAAGGAATTGTTTTCAGCGAAATTATAGAAAAAGAAAAATCTATTCAATTAATAAAATATAACCCGAAATATCTTGAGATGAACAAAAAAACAAAATATTATTTGCTGATATAACACGAATTTTGACGTTTTCAATCATAAAATATGATATACGTGTCATGTTCGGATACAAGGTACTTGATCTCAAAGGAAATATTGTTGGTATCTATTAAATGAAATGCCGAGCAATGCTATCACAAAGGTTTAACGTTATCCATTATTGTTCCTGGAAACAGTTCACAGTGAAGTAAATGACATGGACCGATACGGGATTAAATTCCCGATAAAGGAAAATCAATTTCAACTGTGATTTCACGCAGCCGTCGAAGTGACAAGGCAAAAGTGAACTTAAGATTCAAAAAACCCCAAGCTAGTTTCGGGTAGTCATGAAAAAAAAATTGATTTTCTTATTTTCTGAAAATTGTTGATTTTAATTATTATATAAGTATTTACATATGTACGGATATTTAACGGCACTTTAAGGAGTTTTGTTTAATCCTTAGTCTTTTTTAATTTTAGCCTTGAATTTTCAAATGGATATCATTCAGTGGTATTATTGTTTTATCATTGTGTAGTATTACAATCACTATTTTGATTTCTGGATTTTTCAATAATAAGCTTTTTAATGAAAATAATGGGTGAAATTTGTTTATAAATATTAACTTAACTCTTCATTTTATTTACTGGTTCTGTTCATTTAAATTGCCGCAGACTGATTAGAGGTAAAATTAATTACAAATAAAATACCTTATTCATAAATAAAGTCGGCTGAGAGACTTTTTTAACATTTTACCAATACAAATGACGATACGAAGGTTATTTATCTCATTCTTACGTCCATATAAATATTTAAATAACATATAACTCGCGTTGTCTATAAAACTTTATAATAGATATAATTAGTGCAGCAATCGTTAGGTTTGCTGAAATTGAAAATCTCCAAACGCACCATACTCAAACTGGATATTGGACACCCTCGTAAAGAGCAAACGAGGTGTTTTTAAACATTACTTTTAACGCAGTGGCTGAACGGAAAGCACTTGATAGACTGTCGGTTCGCCACCAGACACGAAACGTAATTAAACTCGGTTGCGCTCAATTTTCAATCGACGCGGCCGTCAAACCAGTTTATTTGTACAAAAATACAGAAAGTTACAACGTGGATTTTTTTAATTCGCTCTGTCTGTCCGCAAATCAAATTTGAAAAATAATTTGTACGTGTGACGGTTGTCCAATGTTGTCATGAGTTTGTGAAAATGTATACGGTTTCTCACTTTACAGATAACCTTTGCCCCAAGGTATATTATAAGCAAATGATTTGTGATTGGAAAACAAATTCGTATATAAAAATGTCAAAACAATCTTATTTTAATTTAAAAAGAGCATTTAATTATAATTCAAATAGCGATAGACCGCTTTAACGTGCTTTAACTTTTTATCATGCCTTTTATTCTTTTATTCTATTAATTACGACTTCTTCTGAAGTTATTTATATATATATGTGTATATGTAGATAATATTTTTTTTCTGAAATGATTGTTTTAATACATCATAAAAATATGCGATATTTTAATTAGTATAAATTCAAAGCTTCGGGTTAAAAAAAAATTATCAGAAAAACAGACGTATGACATTGAATAAAATTTGTTATAATTCGGTAATCTTCTAAAATCTCTAAAGCTCAACGATATCCATTGAATATTGTTCCTATTTGGCTTTAAAGCCTTCGTAAACAAATATATACGGTACTCTATACACATCATAGATTGGAGCTTTTTGTGCTATTCTGTTTTCGTTAATGAAAGTGAAGAAAACTTTTCAGTAGATTCATGAATAATTTTCATAGGCCGTCGCTTCCGTTACATTTTGTAAAGAGAAACATGTTCACTTGTTAAATTTTCCGTCCAAATAAACACCGGTTATAGACGCTACCTTCGTGAAATGTGTCAATTTTCTCATTTCGTTTGAAAGCACATTCGGGAGCTTATATGATCCGCCGAAGCAGTTTTATATTTATGCACAAAATTTGAGTTCGAGCAGAGATAGAAAATGATAATTTACAAAAAAAATTGCACAATGCGGTGGTAAAATTAAGCCATCAAAAAAATTATAAAAGCCAGAAAAAAATCAAAAATTGATGTTAATATAAATATTTTAGTAAACTTTTGATGATCCCAATCGATTGTTTTTAGTAAAAAAATATATTTAAGAGATTATAGTGAAATATCTAATGTTTGTACAATTTCGTATCAAGAACCAAAGAACTAAGCTGAGACTATTTTTTGTTTCTTTTTGCAACAGACTATAGCTCGCAAGCAAAAACGATAACTGATATAAATATTTTTTTTAATCCAGTGATGATATGAATTGAAAAATTAGAAATGCTGATTGAATTTATAATTAAATTGAATGACACGTCACAACTCAATCGCTATTTTCTTTAAACAGAATATATATATGATATATATATATATATATATATATATATATGAATCTTATTAATATATATATATATAATAATAAAATTCTTTTATAATTGGAGGTATATATGAAATCTACAATTGTTGCTTTTATTCCGCAGATTGCTTGAATCACTTTAACAAAAAAATAGTCTTTTTCATTATAAATATATAGACTAGTACTTTTATTTCATAGCATAATATATAATTTTTAAAAGTTTATGGCCAGAGTTTCAGCCCACAATTATTATTCATTTTTAAATTCGAATGTATAGTTGATTAGAAACAATCATCCGACGCCAATTATTTAAGTAAAAATGTTTTAAGTTCAATGAAGACTCCATATTTTATATTCTTTGTTACTGAATAAAGCATTACATTTTATTTATTTCCAAAGATAAAGCATACATGCCAACGTATTTGAAAAGTTTTCGGAGCACTTATGAAAAGCTCAAAGTTAAAATGTCAGCTTAAGTTTAAATATAAGTAAGAACCTTTCCGTGGCAAGTCAACAAAATGGAGCGAAAAATAAGTGTTTATTCGAGAAGCGTAGGACAGAAATATGAGATACTCCACGAGTTGTGTGGAGTATGGCGAACATACTTTTTGTCACCAACCGCTACGTTTACGCGTTGCTTTTCCACTGAATTATTATGTCTACACTTCAAGATCGACGAACCAGATACATTTACAACGAATATGCCAAGATTATTAAAAGATACATATTAAGTGATAAAGACATAATGTTTTATCTATATTTTATTATGCTCGGTGTTAAATTATTTTCAATTTTTAATTCAACATATATTTACTGCTGTTTTACAAATCTTCGTACAGTAACATTTTTTCATTTCACTAATAAACCCCCATTATAAACTAAAGCTCTTTGTTGCAAATATAACGAATGGATAAAATCACAAATGATTTTTATGATAACAGTAATTTTAATATATTAACCCGTTTTTTGTTCAATTGTTTTTCTATCAAAATTTATAATAATTTCAACGAATCGTAAGTGTATATGGTACTTAACATTTTTTTTTCTTGTATTAATATTGGGTTGGATCCTCACACTTATATTATATTATTAAGCTATAGACTGATGCAATCTAAACTTTTATTGCATCATGCAAAATGGAGTGGGTGTAAAAATACAAAATGTTCCAATATTGGGTTAATCGTATACATTTCGTCAATCGTCGAATTTTTGCATTGAAAAAAACACCATTTAATTTGTGTCATACGAATATATCAAATAATATTTTAACTTTCAGAATATAACTGGTTAAATGTTATAGTACATTGAATATTGCACGACTAACGAAAGCAAACAGTCGCACTTCCCAACTTTTAGAGGGGCGCACTCCCGCTGAAGGGTATACTTGAAAAGTTATTAACAATCCATTGTATTTGCCACAAAGGCATCGCAGAAGATGTTTCGTTTTGTATCATCAGAGAATATGGCGAAGGGTGGATGTAGGCTGCCGAGTCCTCCAGAGTGATGGAGGACATGATAAACGATTCGGAAATTAATGTGACTTGTACGAGCAACGGGGAATGAGACAATCTCAATTATTTAATTTAGCTTATGGAATAATAAAGACGTGAATTTCTCATGCGCTCCTCTGCGGTGAAAATTATCCGCAATGGTTTTCAGATTACGCTTTTGAATGCTCATTTCATTGTTATATTCGGTAATTTAAATATTTCTACTTGAATGATAAATTAATGAAAATTACTTTTGTTAAATTTATTAGATTAATTTCAATGTAAAATTTTGAACAATTAACCATTACAATTGTCGGAAAAAAATTTAAATAATTTATGATATCGACTGAAGGTGCTTGATGGAACTTCAATATTAAATTTGAATTGTTACGACTTTGTACGATTCCATATGTCTTATCACAAACGACCCGGGTTTCGCCCTTCGGCATCTTCAGGTATTCCAAAAATCTGTCAAAAACTGTCAGTTCTGTTGCATCCGTACGATGGAATACCTGAAGATGCCAAAGGGCGAAACCCGGGTCGTTTGTGATAAGACATATGGAATCGTACAAAGTTGTAACAATTCAAATTTAAAAATATTAAAGTTATAAATATTATATTCAGAAGCAATTGGGAATTGATATGTAGAAATTGTTTCGTGATTTATTATGAAACTATATTTTTTTCTCAGTTGTACAGATTACTTTCATATATATTGAAATTTATGAGACTAAAACTAAATAAAAATCAGTAGTTTTACCACTAGTTTTTAATACCAATGCCATATCAAGATTTGAGTTCCGTGAACTCTCTGTCTGAACGTGTAAAAAATTTGATTTATTAACGTATGAAATTTGTGTATGCTATTTTTATTTTGTGTATTATAAACTTATCAGGGTTCGTTTTTACGTATCTACCTTTCACAAAACCATTTTTATTGAAAATTGGATAAATGTTAGTTTATTGTGTATATTTAAGGACATACTTCTAGATAAACAATAAAAATATATCTGTTGTTTGAAATGTCGCATTTATATTCAATTGCAATTAATATGTAGTTGGTTGCGTATTCAAAAATATTTGCTTTGATATGTTTTAGATTTCTAACAAATGAAAATATTTCTATTGTGCGATAAAATCTTCAAGTGAAACCGATACATTTTTTTCATTATATTTTAGACCTAAAATATAAACGACAATAAGAGTGTTTTGTTAAGCGTTGGGCTGAATACCTCGAATTTATTTTATTTCCAATGCAATGCGTATTCAAAACCGTTTAAAATTCTCGTGCGCGGTTGAGTATTCACAGTATTTAAACAATGGATCATATTTTATAGGATGAATGAATTTACAACCCCCTCGTGTCCAGTGGCGTGTGCCGTGGGCTTCATGAACTTCCGCACCACTTCGCCATCTGTCGTGAGAGCTGAAGGGTCCTTGGCAGGAATGCACACAATTTCGCTTCGAATTTATTCATTCACTTGCATACATAACTCATATATTTGTGATATTTATGGTTTTATTTTGATACAGTATACAATCACTTAGTAAATGTAAAATTATGAAATTTAATCAGACAAACTTGTATCATATATTATACAAATCGTATTTGAACGATCAGTCGCAATGTCCGCAAACCAAAATAGAACAAGACTGAGTATTTAAGTTTATTGAAAAAAAATAGTTACGTTTGATAATATTATGATACTGTTTAACATAATAAAATTCATGGACTTCCAATCAATATTTAAATGAAATCAAGCCTTATAAAATAAACCAAGATTAGTTTATTCTCTATTTTTTGTATACGTAAACATAATTTGATTTGGCATTTATTCAACTGGAAAATTTAGCAATCACATATTGTTGTAAAAAAATTGATGACTTTTTGTATTTGGAATAAGTTAACAATAGTTCAGTAAAATCATATAAAAATTGTCCATATTTAAAATGATTGGAACTGTCTTCTTAACTATCCTTTTGATTTTTAATTACTTTCTTTACATATTTATAAACTTTGAGGTAATGTCTGTTTAGTCATAGCCATTGATAAAATGATTATTTACAGTATATTATGACAGCGGTAAAATATTCGAATGAGTTATAATCGAGCAAAAACAATCAAATCCAGTCAAATATAGTTTTATACTTTTTCAAATTTTTAAATTAAAGCGCACTGTATTTGTGACGAAATATTCATAACATGGTACAGATGTTTGAAGATTTAAGTCCCAATAGTTGTTTTAAAATGGCAAAGAGAAATGAAATAAAAAGTCGTTGAATAACTTACTATCTCCGCAAAAATTCACTTTGACAGGTAACCATCCATCCATGGGAAGGTCCTTTAAAGAAATGTATTACGGCACATGTAAATAAAATGGTATTTATCATACAAATATACATACACGAGAACACTTCCATACATACGCTGCAGGGAAGAGAAAATCTTGAGAGACTACAATGAAAATAAGATATATTACTTTAATATTTTATATGAAATCATTGATTGTTGACATGTAAATTTAGCACAACATCATGCGAAAGTAAAAATATCGCGGAAACTATTATATTAAAAATAGAATAATAATTCGATTAAGATGAAAAAGTGTTAATCAAGGAATCAAAGCAACGTAGATCGTACATTTATAAGTAATTTTTTGGCGCTAATGAATTAAAAAGCTCTATGCGTACGCATCTTGTGATAATGATATCATAATCCACCATTGATAGCGTATACGATTAGCTACCAACTATTCGTATTCATTGCTCAATATTTATATCCTCTCCTATTAAAAAAGAAAACTTTGGTGTCTGAGTAAAATTTGTTTGTAATTGTACAATGTCTGTTGAGGTTAGCTGCATTAAAAAAATGTATAATTTTCATTGAAACCAACATGATGAAAAAAAAATGTTTTTATTGCTATCGTGCATAGCGAAATCTTAGCTCATCCCTAGATCTTCGCCAATGTTTCCTAGCCATAAAGTGTCGTAAAAAAGCGTCTGGGATAAATAAACAAATACAGCCGCTGCGAAGCGCCAGGAAGTATTTTTTATATCTTTTTTTATCACAAAGGCGCCCAAGCCATCAACAAAAAAGACTTTAAAAAAATAGCGGGGCTCTGGTATTTCAGCGCGACCATCCTCAGTTTAAAACTCCCCGGTGTTATTTCAAGTATTCCGCCAATATTACTCAAGGTTTTTTATTTCGTGGATCGTTTTGTCACAAATAAAAAACACAACTTAAACACGCTTTACCTATTCCCCTACAAATTATTGAATGCCTAGTCACGTTATATTGATATTTAAACTGTTAGTTTTAAGCATTAAAATAAATAAAACTTTTATATAATATTATATAACAAGTATAGAGTTTTTCTTTCAGAGTGGACATTCATGTATTTATATAATTTTTATGCCTCATCATAAAATAATAAATCTTCCAGAATGCAAAGCGTACATTAAAGGTCAACACAAGAACCAAAGTTGACACTAAATATTCTCTATGGAAATACGCATACAATAATTTGGAAGTGGAAACATATATATTTCAAAGTTTGTTTAATAAAATATTTTGATCACGTATGCCAATTACCGATGTTTTTTTTGCGTTGTGAAATCTAAAATAATCCAATACAACACTACATTACTTAGGACAAAAAACAAATACCCTCAATATTTCGAGTCGAAAATGAAGTTTTTTTAAGCCTTTTGACCTCGGGGCGTCGATTTTTCTACAGTGTTGTTTCCTGCAAAAAGACAGGCGTCGATTTTTCGATTCCATGACATTATTTTTTGTTCAATTTAATGGATACAATTCACGTCAATGAAAATTTATTTTAACGTGCTTCACCGTAAAATGCTGTGTAGATCTATGTTGTTTTTATATTTCATGTCGAGGAATCAGAAAAAAACCTCGTTATCAGAGGGTTGAATAATATCGTTTGCCTTTGATCTTGTCACGACTTATGCTGATAACTGTTTGATCGCTCTATAATTTTTACCGCTATGTTTCAGATAAAAATTATATTGTTGTCCATGAATGTTTAAAAAAATAAATACTTAGTTTTATAAAACAAATTGCCGTTATCAGTGTTATAATCTTTCATTTTTTTTTTTTGTAGTATATATTAATTTTAGTCTGAATACAAATATACAATAATGGCGACCATAATTTCAAATAGATCTATTTCGATCAAAAAGTCTTATAAAAAATGATATATACATCATACGATATTTAACTGGGCAATCATTAAGCTATATTCCGTAGTACAAACGAAAGTCAAAGGGCTCATTCAATGGTATGAAACATTAAGTTCTAAATGCTTTCTGGTATATTTATTCCGTCATATGTAAACTTATATGAAGCACAATCATTATATTTGAGCTGCAATTAAAACAGGCAATTGGTCTTAATTGCAGCGTCGTTTCGATTTCTCATTTTCCAAACAAGCGTTAAAGCTCTTATCGGGTTCGTTTTTCCACATTTTTCGTCGTGCCATAGGGTCAGTTAGCAGGTAGGAGGCGACCCATATCAGCCAGTGAGGAATTCACCGGACCAGGGACACCCGCAGAGCGGACGCACAGGAATTTTAAATATCCCAGATAGGCGCACTTTATAGTTACCACTTTAAACTCAGGGGTCAAAAGGCGAACACGGCTGTGGGCTTATTTATTCTCTCGGCGGCTAATAAACGACAAACGATGAAATTAATTTATTAACGAGCTTACAAAGCCTTTTAAAAAAGTGAGTACTTTTAATATAACTACTTTTTAAATAAAAATTTTCAGTGAAATAAATGCAATGTCACTTATATATCCATATATTCTTTAAAAAAAAACAACAATTTAAATAGAGTATCTATGTAAATCCAACCGTATTCCACTTGAATAATCGATTTAAATTCTAATTAATTTGCTGAGGCAGAGCTTTTACAAGAGCAGAGTACAAAATATTATTGCATCAGAACAAGTGACTATTTTGTAACTAAACAACTATGCAAAAGCATAATAAATAGAAACGTTTAATAGATTATTGTGTATCAAGATTTTTATAAAAGAAGTAATTTTTAAAACATAGAATCCGTTTATTTGTTAAACAGATTTAAAAAAAATATTATCCTTGTGAAAACAACAATTTTCTCTGGTTAAAAACAGAATTGTGTTTAATATTGTCAACTTGTAATTAATTTATTGTAAGCTGCGTTAAAATTTAATTAAAATTGCGTTATGACTGAACAATTTTAAATTAAATGGCTTTCGAGTTTTGAAAGTTTCCTAACGAGACCACAAAAGGCGGTAGTAAATAAAGAAGAATATAATGAATGCTAAAGTTTTCATGAAGCTTTATATTATTTGCTCACATAAACTTACTCGAAGAGAGAAGATATTTATCAAAAACCAGTCGAGTATAAACTACTTGAAAACTTTCTAACTATTAAGTAAAATGCAAAGTTATGGACTGCAGAGCGTAATGCGTGTAATAAATATCTATAAAATATTACACAGTACTTGAGAAGTTTAAAATTATGAATTATTGATATCGGTCCAACATTAATACAACGAAAAAAATGCGAGCATATATTATGTCGAAATTATCGACAACACTCGAACACATTGTTTGACATATGATAACAGCGTGATTATTGAGTTGCAGTTCGTTTAAGCTGTGCCCACCGATAATTTCATGTGAAGTATGCAACACCCATACTTTTATTATATATATCAATGATATATATTCGTTAAGACGACGCATTAAAACAAAGTCATATTTATAATGATATATAATGAGTTGTTAATTTTAATTTTAACCAGGATTGAAAGGAAAAATAAATACACTTTATAAAATTTATGATCCTGCTTTTTCTATCAACTGTCCCATTGATGCTCATATAACTTCTTAGAATACTTTGATGGTTGGAGTATTAATTTATCTATTCATTTTCATGTGATCAATATTTTATTTTTAAGGAAAAATTTAATTTATATAATTTATCCGTTTTTGTTGTGTATTCGTCAAATGTTAAATATATCATAGGTATATTTTCATTATAATAGATTTGAGTATCAGTTTTGAAATTTTCATTACTTTGAATACTCCAAATAGACAATTGATATAATTTTAAAGGTTCACGCTCTTTTCATTACTATAATGGTAAATTAAACTTTGCGCAATATATACATATTCATACAAGATTATGTGATATCAAAAAAACATACATTTATTGGATGCGAAAAGAAACGCTCGGTGCTTATGTATATTTTCCATGGAGAGTAGATTTCAATCAGCTGATAAGTAAGAAAGGTTGATCGAATAGCCCACTTTTGCATATATTTCACGTAAAATTCCCAAAGAAAGCCATTTTCTTTAGAAAGCACCTACCGTTAAAAGAATTTAAATAAAACCTTTCTCAAACGAAATGTATATAGTTTGCACAATAATTCTACACTATATGTAATGTACTTATACTAGCTATCGATCAAATGTTCCATATCGATTTACTTTAGGAGGAGTACTAGTTAGGAAACTACCAAATAGTTGAGTCAGGTCATGAGTCATGAGTTTTTTAAACACATTAAGTCATATAAGAAGTGGAATAGATAAGTTGCTCGGAGTTAATTATCAGTTAAATCTTAATTTTGAGCTATCGAAAAAATCACGTTACCAATAAAAAAAATCCAAACAATCGATGTTTTTTCTCATGTATATAAATAAAAATTGTTCATTTATGTTGCGATTTTAAGTGAAGTTTTAAACAAACACGTCAATATTGGTCGTTCATATGAAAAAGAAATGAAATGTTGTTTAAAAACTCAGAAACTTTAAGCAAAGCATTCAAAGAGTACAGATATGGAATCTCTATCCATTTGAAGTTTTCTTCAAAAGCTTTCCGGATGTGACATCCGTTAGGAAACTCATGTCCGTAACAGATGCGTACGTAAGTCGCATTGGACTGTCACCTGCATTCCTTGCAACTACTTGAGTGGTAAATATTATACTCATTCTTTGCGATTTGTCAAGAATTCATTTTTTTGCATCGACTCTCAGACGCGTGATAAAAATGAAAAAAATCATATCTCTCTCCGATTCGACTGAGGCTTATTTAAAATTCTGTGGGTAGCAAAAATATTTAATAATATTTTTTTGTTAGTAAATATTTGTGTTTTATTGAAATAAAGTTAAATTGGTTATGGTAAATACACCGGTTCGACGTCGAGTAATGATTATTAAACAGTAAATCAACCGGCACTTATCCAATGAGAGATCTATATTTAATAAATCATAAAGAAAATCGTCAATGGAAAAATTTTATGACAGGTTGTGATCACATTTTAGCATTAGAAAAAATCAAATGGATTATTATGATAACATTTCATTTTGAAAAAAAAATACCAAAAAATCATGATTGATAATGTTTTTATTTTGAAAATATTTTATTAAATTTATTATATCATTTTTCATTTTTGTAAGTTTACAGTACAGTTCAAGTACCCTTAGGATACGTAAATTGTTGCAAAGCTGCAGTACGCAACACGACATGTATTTTTACGTCATTAAATAAAACAATAATACGCCGTACCCCGTTGAGTGATCGAGTGCATCAATTTTTCAGTGAGTTTAAATGTTTACATAATTTTTTTGCGAATGATTATAATGTGAGTCACATACATCGGGAGACGCGGCGGGAGCTGATTACATTTGCACGTCATTACCATGCGAACCGTGCCCTACAGGGGGGCCTATGATAGGCACTCATCACGTGCCCTCCCGTCTCTACCCCTTTGATGTGTCTCAAAAATGAAAACATTTGTCCAAATTTTAATATAAATAAAATAATGCGCCTGACGTTTTATCTCTAAATAGAATTAGTTTATCACGACCAATGTAAGTACACATGCATACATGCTAGTATAAATCCTTTCTAGCAAGGGTGAGTTCAGTTTCATTTTATAAATTCTAAAAAAATATTGTATTTCTGAGCAAAATTGTGCGAAACATTTACCGTCAGGGCTATAAATATAGTGTTTTGTGAGAGCATTTGAGACAAATTCATTTAAAAACAGTCAACAACCATATTCTCTAAAAATATTAAAGCACGGAAATTTTCATATAGATTTTAAACACTATTTAATTGGAATTCCGTCGATTCGAATTTACAATTTAATTTTATTGAAAAACATGAAAATATATGTCAATAATCGCGGAAATAATCTGACAAGAACAGTACACAATTTCATCAATTTTCTTTTATTATATGTATAATATAAATTACAATGGAACTTGCTTAATCGGTAGTTAAGCGATTAATAAACAGAAACAGATGAATGCGGAATTATAGTGTTATCATTTTTTACCGAGACTTTTAATTCGAAAACGATTGTTTGGAGTTTCACTTTATAATTTTTTTTTCTACGCAATATGAATATTTTATTAAAAATAAGTGTATTTACAGTAAATTTAAATCTTCGTGTGTTATTAAATGCGTATTTGATTTTTCTCTCATGACTCTCAATATAATTAAATTAAAATTAATCATATAATAATATTTTTTTCAAGTGAGACGATTTTTCCTTTTTTATTGAATTTATTTCTAATATTCACGTAAAAAACGTTTCAGTATTAAGTCGTAAATCTCAAGTCAATATTTCATTTACAATCATATAAAGTTATACCAATGTTAATACAGATTGAATATCTTGATAGACTAATTGTAGTAAGATTAGGGCCGTCGTGCGTCATATAGCACTTATGACGCACGACTTTTATGTCTATGAGGGAGCTTTGTGACAATGTAAGTCTATTTTTTTGAAAGGCCAATCATGTTTTATGCATAGTAGAATTTGATGCAATTATTCTGGCGGTGAACCCAAAGATACAAATAGTCAAAATCCTAAAGGAGGTTTTTGAGGGTTGCGCACAAAATTGTGAAAATATAAATAGTACAGCACTTTAATTATTTCAAAATATTGCCGTTCCACTTCGGTAGATGACACAATTCACATGTTAAAAGTCATTCAATTTATATATATATATATATTTTTGACAAACACAATGGCAATGTGCATCAACCAATTTTGTTTTTTCATTTAATTCAATAGATTGATTGAATTGGCATTCACTTGGTAGAACTCCATTATAACACGGTGAAAAAATAGCAATGTATTTTAGTTCTTCAAAATTATTTTTAACAAATATAGTTGATAGCTATTTCGGCTCACGCCATCGTCTGTCATAGTTCTGACGATGGTGTGAGCCGAAATAGCTATCAACTATATTTGTTAAAAATAATTTTGTGGAACTAAAATACATTGCTATTTTTTCACCGTGTTAATTCAATATTTTTAAAAAAAAATGGTTTATTATTGAAAGAATCTTTGAAGGATTCACAAATCAACTTGTATGAAATAGGTTTTTTAGCAATATTTCATAGAATAAAAAAACATTATCAACAGAAGCAAAACAAAACCAAAAAATGACAACACTTCCAATAATAATTAATATAAGGAATTTAAATTCAATATGTTTTTGCAAGCCTATTTTACCAGAATAACATTTATAAATTTCGTCTAACTCGTCAATTTTCACTTTTGAATTATTTTATTCATATAACACAGCGGACATTACCTGGTTATTATTGCTAAAGCTACACCCTAAACAATAAATATTTCACCGTGATTTTCTCTCGCATGAAACGGCGGTGTTTTTCAAGGCTCCCAACCTGAGACTGTAAGGCTTCATACAACTCGGCACAATAGATTGCACCATAAAGAGTACTGCACGATTTAAAAGGGAGGAGAGGAAGGGCAGAATGAAAGCGGCGAGTAATAAAAAAACGTGTTGAAATTGCGAACAGGGAGCCGGCTAATTTATGATATCCAAAGTAATGGTCAAAAGAAGTCGTAATCTTCCATTAAAAATGGGTAGGCAAACAATGCCTACCCTGCCCCGTGCAGGAAATTTTTTAACGTAATGTATTGAATTATTAGGGATGGAAAAGTATTTTTCTGGCATGTGATAACTTTTTTAGAATGTTAAATAGACTGTCAAAAGAGAGAAAGATGGGTTTGTTTAAAATAAAAGAGATGCCTTTTTTCGTCCAGTTTTTTTCATATTCACCGATTAAATATAAGTGGAATGAAAAATCCCGGAATAACAAGCGTGAAGTGACAAACAATAAAGAATTTAAAATACGAAAATAGACGTTAAATATCATTTTTATTTTCAAATTAAAATCGGGTGTACACATGATATATCATTTTTCTTGTTTTCTAAAAATTCTTTATCTTTTTTTGTACACATTTTTCATTTGATATTAAACGCGTTTAAATTATGTTGACGCTCTTACAATAAATGAATATTATTTATATAAATGTTTATACTTTTGATGTTCTGATGAGGCTATAATATCGAAGAGAATTATTTATCATATCGATCAAGAGTGCTTGATGAAATTTTAGTATCAAACGTGAATCGCTTAAAATTACTCTACGAGACCATTTGTGACCCGGATTTCATCTTTTGATATCATCAAATATTTTTTTCACAAACGACTACGCTCAAACGGATGGTTTGATATTGAGATTACATTAAATACCCTCAGTTAATATCTCAGTTTTGAAAAAGATATGCAATTTGTTTGAACGAATATTTAAGAGTTAAATCTTTAACACTAATCAAAATATCTTATATTATATAATAAAAGATTTTTTTTATATAAAGGCTAAAAAATCAAGAATTTGTAAGAATCCATTCATAGTAAATTATTTCAAAACCTTTTCAATTTTATCGAATTTTGCCTGTTAACCATAAATGTTAGGTATTTTTCACGGCATAAGTTATGTGAATAGTGTATAGTGAATGATACATATGTATGTGCATATCTAATAATATATTACATTTATGTTATTCTAATGCGAATAATAAATGTAACACTCACAGAATATTCATCGTATTCATAGTCGATCAATCCAGACTTAAATAATATTAAAACAATCTTTTAACATTGAATCTGCTATATCAATACGTTGTCTGGCATTCAGGCGCCGCGTATAAATTTATTATAGAATTAAACACGTTATTATTTCTTAATGTTTCTACCATTTCGGTCTTTTGAAACGTAATAGATATTGTAGACTGAAAATACATTAAAGACAACAAAACTATAAAAAGGATGATAATAATAAATAATTTTAAAGCAGTTCTTGCCAACAGAGAAATGGCGGTCTGCGGCTCAGTGAAGCTGAAAATTTATACGGCCACGTCCTTCATTCGCATGGTCGACGCTAGTTTGTCCATTGTTTCTCCGCTAGGCAGCGTCGGTTTTTTTAGTTTAAAAACGTATAAATTTCAGTACCAGCTCTGATTGACTATAAACAATTTATGCTCGCGTACAGAATATACGCTTTCAACATTCAAACCAAATAAATATTTAATAAATGTTGAAGGACTTAAATGAACGTATTAAAAATTCTTGATCTTGATGTTTAGCTTATTTTAGATTTCTTTGACTCGGGAATATAATAAAATATCAATCGGGATTAGACTGCTGTAAATTAAAATACACATAGAATATAGAAACGTATACTTCAGTTGTCAATTATGTTAGAAATGAATTAACAGTACAGATGACAGAACAATATTTGTTCTGGCTGTCGGTTAAATTATTAACTTTGGTATTTTCATATCTAGATAATGAAAATAATTTTCAATTAGACATTGATATTCAACATAGATACCAAAAAATGTTGCATAAAAAATGAACGTAATTCAAATACAATCATTATCAGCTGCTGTTTATATTTTATAATATAATACTGCATAAATGCAAAACTTATTTATGTTAAAACATTTCAAATTTGAATTGTTACAACTTTGTACGATTCCACATGTTTTGTCACTAACGACCCAGGTTTTGCCTTTCGGTATATTCAGGCATTCTATCACACGGATGCAACAGAACTGACGTAATTAATCGTAAAAAGTTGTAACAATTCAAATTTGATATCGAAATTAAATCAAGCACCTTCAGTCGATATCATAAATTACATAAAATAATTCAGCCCAGTTTATACGAAAACAATACTCTAAATAAAAATTCATATTATGTAACACAGCTTGACATAAATCTTGCAATCAATCTTTCTCCGTTTTACGAAGAAAGCTTAAATTTTCTAGAAACCCGTAAAATATATATAATATATTGTAAAACAAAATCTGAGTGAAATTTTATTGCAGAGAAACTATTACTATAGTTGTTGTTGCGGGTTATTTATTGTCTGTAGTGATTTTTCTATTTCGATTTCTGCTCTAATGCTTTTTTAGCTTGTGTTTGAGCAATCTGTGTGTTGGTGGCACTGCGCTGATGAATTGACACGAGCTTAAAATTTTGGCACAGTTCTCCTAGCATACAATAATGGACTATTATTGATTTGAAAAGAAAAATAACACGCTAAAGAATAGAATTTATTAAATGAAATGTCACCGTTCAATTTCTAGTTGAATGCTAATCAAATTTGAACTTATATAATAAACTGCCTCTCAAAGTATGAAAGAATTCGGCTAATAGATTTTCAGGTATAATATAGAAAAATATATTTATACCGCGAATATTTAGCCACTTTTAAGGTATTCGTTGTTACCTTTTGAAAATGATGAAAGGTTATAAAAAAAATAAGATATAAAATCATTGGTTTAGTACTAAATTACTATTTTAGTAAATTAATAATTTGGTTCTGAATTACTATTTTACGATAAAATAACCATGAAATGTTTGACTGGCGGTAAAAATCAACTAAGATATGTTTTATATACATTTTAATTTGATATAATAAACATCTCAAATATGTATATTTGCTTGTGAACAAAATGTATATTTTCTTTTACCAAAAATATAATTTACAAGAGACAAGAAAGTGCTAATAATCAATGACGAATAACTATTACATCAAACATAAATATGTATAAAAAATAACTTAAGACTTGAAGCAACTTCAAAATGATAGAAATTCTCTAAAAATGGTTTTATTTCTACTTATAAAAACTATACGAAACATTCTTTGACTTACATTTACTTTGACTAAAATAATTTATTGTTATTTCAAAGATAGTTCTTATGGAGGATTTTCAAATAAATTTTGTGTGTAAAACAAATTTCAGAACATATGCATATTTTATAAAATTTAAGTGAATGAATTTTTTTCAACTGACAGAATTTTAACAGAATACACATGCGTTCTAATATTTCTATATTACATTGAAATCGTAGAAATATTCATAAATACATTTTTAAGCAATAAAGTATAATATAAATTGTATGGAATGATTTATCAACAACGATACAAAAACATTATAATATTTTCGTTTTCTTTATTATCGTCGCACATGTTGTAGCTTTGGAAAATCTCCCTCTCGCAAATAATAAACAAACATTATAAATGACAAATGGTTTTTCAAGTTTCAACGTTATTTAAAAACCTTTTCCAGCATTATGCTTTATTTCAATGCGAATTATGTAGGGTATCGCAATTTCATTGAAAAATCATTTCGTCCATAGTGCGGTCTCGGTAGATTTTACGATAAAGCTCGGCAGACCGTGTTTCCGTTCACGCATATTGTAAATAGGTTTTTTTGTAAAGCTTCCCGTTATAGTTGGAAAATTGTTATTCAAGAAACGAAAAACTTTGTCAATATACGAAAATGTTGATCGACAATTAAATATTTACTTCACATTTATTTATGTTGTGTTAAAAATATTCAAAAACAACTTTTTTTTGAGCTGGATGGAATATATAATTTTAAAAAAATCATTCGTTATTACGATATTATCGAATGCATGTTTGAAGATTAATTAGTATGATAGTTAAGGATGTTGTTTAAATGTTTTATACTTACATGCGTTTTATCACTGATAAGTAGGGCTTCACGGATTGATATCTTTATAAATTCAAAGGCAAAAATAAAGTCATACTGCCAGCCAATAAACGTCAATTTGAATACATCCATCCGTTTGAATTACCGTGGTTTTAATTTTAAATATGACGTTTTTAAAAACGAAATAATTAGATATAAAGATAGAAAAAATTTAAAAATTGACACTTTTCTGCTAATAAAAATATTAAAATCAATAATATACATATCGTTTAAGAATGTAGATGTGTTATATAAAAAAGAATAGTTTGAAATTAAAAAGACTAAATTGATATATATTTGATTATATTTTTCAAAAATCTGTCAATGGTGTGTATTAATAATACAACAAATACGTTACTTATTTCATAATACATGCTTGTCCCTTGTATGCAAATGATAGTTTGGGAAACTGATTGAAACACAACCGAGGCGTAATGGGGAAGCGCTTTGTACAGCCTGCCAAAAAGCTTTATTCATGCAAGGTGAGGTAATATTTGTCCCCTTCAATTATTCATTTCGATTGAACAACGTTTGCAATATACGAAGGAGTGCTTGCTTCCTTTGCCATTCAGCCTAGAGGTTCTGAATAATAGTTGATTTATAAGCGTAATCAATTCATGACAACGGGTATTGCACGATACTGCAATTTGAACCACATTTCATTGATTTCAGCAAGTTCTTAACGCTTATTTTTATGGGATTCTTGTTATTCATAACAAAGATGATTTATAGTAGTAGACGTAGACGAAAGCTTTTTGAGTTATAATCGCGTAATACTATAATTTGACACCTTGCATAATTCAACGAGTATACATATGAAAAGAATTCAATAATCAATTATGGTGACTTCCTGTTTTGTTCGCCAGTATTCCCAATATTAAATGACTTAAACTACCAATGATTTACATAAAGGATGTAAATTTTTGAATATTTTTACTACAAATAAGTATTTTTTTTTTGCTAATAAATGTATAAATGAAATATTTTTATTCAAATTAAATTCAATGCTATTCAATTAAATATTACATTTTTCTACATTAAAATAGGTGCATTTTAATAAATATAAATTTATGCAAGACAATATCATTTAGCGGAAAAAAAAATTGTCAGACCAAATCTTGGATATCTTGTTGTTGGTGACAAACCATCAACGTCCACAGAATGAATTCTATTTATGATCAGATGTACAAAAAAAGGAGAAAAATGCAGATGAGTGAGTAAATTTTCATTATTTAGTGATTATAGCTACTGTGGTCCACGTTACGACTGATAGAAAAAATAAAAGCTAAGTTGACACATGAAAAATAGTCAATTGAACTAAAACTCGGAATCATTAGATTAGGACGTTTAACGAGAGGGTTTGATTTAATTATCTGCGATTTTCATCACTAAATTTATTTAAAATATATCCGACATTAATCACAGAAATTTCGACATGTGATGTGGAGAATTAATCCTCTCTTATTGTAATCATAGTATTAGTATCAAACGCAGATATTATTGGAGTACATATATAAATTTATTAAAATTTTATCTTCGCTGTGGTATTTAAGTGAAATGTGGTAGTATGTACTCAAATGTTATAATAATACCTAACATTGTGTCTATATAGAGTAAGTGGTTTTGTTTATAAATATCAAGAGAGTGCTTTGCGACATGTACGCTGAATATTTCGCATTTATTTGTCTCCATATATTCTTGTTTATTTCATTCCATATGAAGTTATGAAAAGTTTTGATGAACGTGAGTATTCCAATTTAACTTTCCTAATTACATTAACTTTTCTTGGCGAAAATAAATGCCACCAAATAAAATGATGTTTCAAAATGATAAAACTGACTTCAAAGAAGGCTCAGAGTATTTCCAACAGACAAAATGTTTCTTTTTTCTTTGTACAATAAATTGTTAAATAATATTTATTTGAAACACTATGAAAATAATAAACTTTGATTTTACTACTGAATTATTTGTCTTTTATTATACACATTAAAGAAATAGCATACTAACTATGACAATATATTATAAATATTAATATCGATTCCGATTAAAAAACTGTAGATTATTTCGCAGATACTATTTGGACTCTTTCTTCGCTCTCGAATGTAGATTCACGTAATGTGTCATACTGTGGTTAAAGTGAGGACTGTTTGTTGGCTTATCGCACATTTTCAAAGATGATTATGATAGGTAACGAAATTGGTTAAACAATCGCTCAAGTCTTAAAAAATTTGAAAATGGTTAGAAAAATACCAACAAATATATCATCAGATACAAGTTTATGTTAATCATAATTAATTTGTGTAAACATATTATACAAACGAATCCAACGCTTAACTTTTGATGTCGAGAAGCATTTCTGAAAAATCTTTTTAATTTAGATTTATATATAAGGAAAGATTTTTTAATAACGACTCATTTTATCATACTAACGAGATCTAGTGAAGAAATTCAGATAACTACCAGTCGAAACCTTATCACATCCCAATAATCTCAGTGTATCTGAAAAGATAGTGGCTGAACGAATATATTATATTACAAGATCAGACGGATGTGAAAAAAGCGAAGAAGAGAATACATATTTTTATATATATCTGATGATTTCTATTTTGAATGACATGATACAATGTCACCACACAATACATAATTACAAAAAATGATGTTCGTAAATTTTAATCAATGTTGGTAATTATAAGCAAGTGTTTTAACTTATCAACGTGCATAACATCAATATAGAGTGTTCTTAATTTGTCGCCATACTGACTCCAATCTTAATTAGGGTCCAACGCATCCGGTCCGGTTCCATTAAAGGCTTCGCCGATCGGGTGGCGCTCCGGGAATGCAATTATGGGGACATTCGACGGGTGTCTCGTGCCTTCGCCGAGCGACACACTGCAGCCTGATGGCGTCGCGGTGATTTAACGTGCGCTGCATCGGACGGGGTTCCATGTACACGTATTTATAAAGTAATATTCTATAGCACAGGTTGTCTGTAATGTCACCCGAGGGATGCATGCAGCCCACAATATATATTCATGTGGCCCAGGAACCATTTTTTAAGGCTGACAATCATGCGAATAATTCAATACAAATTAACGATATTTAAACACATCTTGGATATATATCAGACATTATCAATCATTTGAGTGTGTTATAAATTAAAATGTTCAGTGCTTCTTCATAGAATGCCTGATTTTGAATAGACTTGTTTTACAAAATCAGTTATTCTCAGAAGTTACGTTACAATCAATGTAATGAGACACTGATTACTGGTTTTTTGATCGGTTTTCAGTTCCAGTCACCCAATATATTAAGACTTTTTTCTTAGAGTCTCAAATCGCTAAGTTCGATTAATTCAGTCAATTTAATGTAACAGTTTTGCGAACAATTTTTGTATAAGTCGGAAAATCGCTAAGTTCGATTAATTCAGTCAATTTAATGTAACTTTTGCGAACTTTTTGTATAAGTCGGAAGTTTCTACGTTCTTTCATTTATCTGGATTTAAACACATGAGACAACGATAACCATATTTCACCCATCATCATTTCGTAAAATTAAACACTAAATTTAAACCAATTTAATACATACGATCACATATTCTACGCAACTATTACGCTAGTATATAGTTTTTACTAATCTTTTTCAGCAATTTGACTCAGATATTGTATTTTTGTAAAACGAATTGATCTGAACAATATACAATAAAAGACATCATATAGTTAAAATTCAGTAAATTAATTAAAATTTGAAAATCGCTGGTATTCTGTCGATTCTAGGTGAAAAATGTCAGTTGATAATTTATGCGATTGAAGTCGCTCCTGATAATATCTCGATATTGAGTTTACTGATATCACTAAATAGAAATCAATTAAAATAAAACAATAGCTTTTTCCACAGTAAATCACACACGAAAAAAAATCTCAATCGTATGTTTATAAAATCTCGGCGCGTAGGTTGGCGTTGCAGGACATAGAAAGGAGTAAGTGTTTATGGCAGGTAATTTAAGTGCACTTTATGGATTCTTGTGGGACGGAACAAGTCACGCTCGTACTAGAGTGACACAATAAATTGCACTGAATTGGCAATAATAAAAGGTGGACACCAATAATAATACAAACCAACTGAATAAAATTACTCCAGATCTGTTAACCAAGTCCCAGTCTAATAAAAGTAAAAATGTAGTGTAACAGGAACTCAACAGGGTAATGGCCAATATTTCGCTGTCTTGTTATTATGACCTATGCTTAGGAAATATTTTCACTGTTGGTTATATATTTCCTTAACGATTTTTTTTAGAAAGAATCATGATTGAGAAATTGAGCTAGAACAGGTATAGTAGTCAGGTTATATCTCTAATTATGTATGATCTTGTGTTTTCAGTTTCTGGTGACTATAAAAGAAATTTCATATATAACTAAGATTTTAGCAATCAAATATATTTATATCCACAAATTAATTTAAAAAAATCATCAAATAGAGATCCAACCCCTTAAACCACTTGTAGATAATAGTGGTGAGTTTAATGTTCCAATCAAAATTGTACTACGCTACAAAATTGTGAATAATTATTTTTGATAGTTTAATTTTTTAATTGCATTACTGAGGAGACGGAGACGCTTGAGTGAAAATCTAACGACTCCGAATAATTTTTCGATTAGACGATTTTTAAGAATATCTATCTGGATTAGTTGGTTATTCTTTAATTTAATTCTCATAGATTACTATATTTTCATTTAGCTATGTTGATACGACTAATATCGAAATATGTATTTGATATTTTAAAATTACATTTGAGATAATAGTACAATAAATTTCACTAATTATACCACCAATTCTTATATCTAGCACTTTTTTTAAATTAGTTCCAGTATCGTTATAGTCGATTAAGATACAATTGAACGTGAATTGACTTCCATGAGTCGCATGTAATAAAGTAATCGTTTAAGTAATTTTTTTTTATTGATACGGAACAAATTTTGCTTGGTAAAAATATATCATATTCATGGCATTCCTAATGGTTTATTATCACATTTCATAATTTATGATATCGACGGAAGGTGCTTGATGGAATTTCAATATTAAATTTGAATTGTTACAACTTTGTACGATTCCACATGTTTTGTCACCTATGACATCTATCATATTTTATGTGTCGGGAGTAATTTTTTGATGGAAAGACATTATATTTAAATAAATAAAAAAATGTTTTTAATATTCTACTCATATTATACAACACCAACATTAAAACGTGCTTCAATAACCGTAATTATTATCAACCATCACATTTTCAACAGGCAAACTTTAATATTGTAAAAAAATCCGTCCTTAAGCGTCAGCCTTTGTTTCAATACACTTTCGTGTGTATATTTGTTATGCCATTAATCGATTGACCTTTGCGTGATATTATTTGGTCTAGCCAGTGAGCAATCAACCTGTCTCGTCAATGGTGACATAAAAATCAGCCTTGTTGTTGTTTCACGCTTAAAATACTTGATTTATTAAGCCGGAAGGAAAGCGATTTCTCAGGTTTGTCATGTATATCGTTTTAACTCATATATAAGGCACTATTGATATTACATAACCGGCTAAGTTTCAGATTGTAAAATCTATGAAATGAAAGTCATGTTCTTTTTCAATTATTGATAAGATTTTTGATAAGTCTGATTAAGAGAAAATACTTATCGGTCACTTTTCTTAGGTTTGTTAAAACAGAAAGAAACATAATTGATACAATAAACATTTCATGGAGCTGACTTATAACGGAAAAATCTATGTACTGAATTTTCAAAACAGATACAATGCCTGTGACTGCTTCATCTGATACTGAAAAGAGAGTGATGCTCTAACAATTTATTTTTTTGTCCAACCGCAAATGTATTCTCTTCTTACACTATCTAAACAGAAAACCAATGAAAACAATTTCAGAGTAACATGATTGAAAAACGTTGTACTCTTTTCAATTTCTAGTAAAAATCAAAAAGAATTTTGTAAAATATTATATAAATGTTATATGTTGTCATCACTATATGTATTTTCTTTATTAATAAAATGGTATGTTTTGTCGTTTTGGTTAAACTTTTATTTAATTGTTTGTACTTCTGTAAATATACAACACTGCGGGAGTGTAATCTTTAGAATGATAGTAAAACCGTCTATGATCGCGCAGGAAACGTTCCTTCATAATTCACATTTTATGCGTTCTTGCGGGACCGGCTGCGAGTAAATCAAAGGGCCCTGGCCGGACCAGAACTGCTACGACTTGGAATTTAACGGGAAATAGAAAGAGCCTACCCGTAATATATCAATGTCAACGTGATTGCAATGGTATCGGTTCTAGATTTTATTGAAAAGTAGCATCGATTTAATTTGGAGTCGAAGATATTTGTATACGCATTTAATCTGCCGCATATTGAATCGCCAACCGAAAAGTACTTTTACTGTATTTGAGTCATGATCTTGAATTCATTAATTTATGATTCCTGAAAACGAGTTTTACGTCAATTAAGAAATATTAGCTTTATTACCGTGAGCTTATATGGCTTATATGCGTTCAATCACAGTTCTCATGTGCAGCTTGTGTAGAAAAATCAATGAAAATCACATAACATACACTAAATGTAATAGACCAATAAACAAAAAAGTATAGTCAATGTATTGCTACAAAGATCAGCGCCAACTATTACGTATTATGAATTATCACATATATTTAATTTTAATAATAATTTGGTCAAATCTTATATCACATTTTTAAAAACTCATAATCTATGATTATTTTTTTTATTTCATAACGTTAATCCAATTCACGGTAAAATAACGATTCAAATTGTTTCATTACTATTCTTTCTGCACAATCACCTTAAACAAACAGAAAAAGCAATAGTTTTAATAATATGAAGAAAAAAACTTCCAGAAATAATGTTTATAAAGCAAAATTGAGGTAAACTAATGAATCGATATTGAAAGCTGTTCTGGGTAGTTTGTCTACCCCTTTGAAGTTTCGTGTTACGGTTCCACGGACATGAGTAATATTTCGACTTTTATGTGTTCTCATACTAAAACATTACTATTAGGAAAAATGATTCATTACAATTCCACATCTATTGATTTTATGACATTTTTACATTCAACAATAGGGTGCCAGATCATACAATAGATACACAGACTCTTGTTAAAATTTGGCTAAGAATTGTGTAATAGAGACAATTATTACAAACTGCTTAGAAAACACAAATTTGGCAACAACTAAAAAAACACAGTTCGATCTCGAAACGTGTTATCAAAATTTCAGATACGAAGTGAATTTAGACGTGTTGAAATCTATTCTTTTATAAATCAATCGTTACATAGAATAAAAAATATTTTAATAAAAGTATCTTCACTTGGATTTGAGTCTGTGGGCGTCTCGTTCAAAGGTTACGAAATTGGCCACTTAGATACAATTAAATTATTTAAAAATTGCATAATTATACCATTATACACATCTTGAAGTAACACTTATTAAAACAAATAATCATAATTTGAAAAATTTATAAAAAATATTGAGTTAGAATACGGAAAAAATACATTGACACTTTATTTATAAGTATAGTATTTTAAATGGCATAATTCATCGTACTACAGTAACAAATATAAACTGTTAAGGGAATTAATATTCATTAAGTCGGATTTACGAAAAATTATACGGGGTGAAGATACCATTACGTTTTAGTTTCATTTAATAAATATCGCCGTTAAAATGTCATGAATCCAAATCAAATCGCCGACTCACTGACCGTAAATTATGCCGTGCCCTTTTCTAAGGGAAGAAAGGGTAAATCACCCAATAATCGTGCGTAATGGGGCAAGTTGTTTCATATAAACGCTTACAGATATGATTTTTTATAAGCTTTCTTTCGCTGAGCATCATGTAAGAATCATCAATATAAAACTGATAACTATTTATGTTCCTGTTTGAAGTACACTCTATATTAAAACAAAAACATTTTACAGATTTTGATTCAATTAATTAGTTTATAACACAATGTTTTCGTTTTGTTTTAATTATTAACTTTAATTAGCAGGTACGGTAACAGGGGGTTTTTCACAAAAATGTTTTATTTTAAAACCAAAAAATGATAAATTTGTTAGTCCACGTGGAGTCATTAAATGTGACACATGTTTCGTCTCTTTATAAAACATCTTCACACTCTCACTTCGGTATGGTAAAAGTATGTAATTATTAGTATTTCAATGTTTCTTATGTTGCATTTAAAAACTAAGGATGGGGTAGAATTATGTATTTTTAATTTAACAAAGTTATTTATTCTAATTTTCGAATCTATCGAAAATAAGCCTTTTATTCAGAATTAAATCGAATAGGACTCGATAAAATCATGACGAAGGCAATATTGTATATTATTATGGGGCACTCAAATATGATTTTGAAGATTTTCGTGGGTAAATAAAATTGTAATTTAGAATAAAGTTTTAATTTAGAAGAAAGTGAATTATTGATTGATAAATCATAATGATATCCATTAACCTTATATCGTTTTCGAATACTGATAAATTGATGAATACCCACTCAATAAACATCTTAAACCACCTATGAAATTTTTAATGAATGTTTAGTTTATAAGCAAAAATTGTTTTAGAATAGTGTACAGCGTTCTTAAATTAAATTATATAACATATCAAATAAAACACACGTTATATTTTTTTTTTTTGTTTTTTCAATGATAAAATAGATCAAGAAATTAGTCTTAATGGAGCGTATTGTATTGAACACGAGCTATTTTTCATTAAATTTAATTAAAATTAATCCATTAATGCTATCAGATAAATCACAGTTCGTCAAAACCAATTTCATTTGATGTAGCAAATAATAGTTGGCAAAGTAATTCCTGTAAACCCAAAATGTTCACGTAAGAATCTGTCTCTTGGCAAAGTTAGATTTTCATAATAAGCGCGGGTCCAAAGCTTGTTCAAAAGTTACAACTTTCTGCTTTAACCAAAGAACACGCATACGGGCGGAAAACTTCTGCCCAAATCCGAGTGTTTTTCTGGGAAAATCGGTGCTGGCAGGAAACTTTGCCGGTAAACAGTGCCACAAAATTTTCCTTTTACTGGAAAATTGCGAATTGGGTGTGATGAAGTTAAACAAAAGCGATTGGACAGCGGAAGTGAGCTGCTGATTTAGTTTTTATGTATAACTTTCACAATTTCTACACTTCATAAAATTTCGGTTGCGAGGGATACAAATAAAAATAATTATTTGATCGATGTACAGTATGCACATCCATCTTTTGACATTTTTATTTATATTTTTCATCTTTGAGTTCATTATTATTATATAATAGGAAAAAGAAGTTTATTAGTTTATATTATAACGTTATACAGTTTGTATTAATATGATGATTAAATTCCAAGCATGATGATGATGAACAGGATTTGATATTCCAATAAAATATTATAAACTATTAAATTAAAATGAAAATTATATTTATACATTCGATGCGTTTTGTACATAACTTATAAGTGGTATCGTTTTGATCACTCAATAAATAATTTATGCTGCTAAAAATACATCTAACTATGCAGACAGTATTCTGTAAAGATCAAAGCATGACATTTAAGCGTTTCTCCAGGGAGGTGGTCTTAAGAACTTTCACTATTATCACATCGTATAAGCTGATAAAAAGCATAAAAATACACAATTACGATGTTCCATATAGTTAGATCTCAACCCTTGCCGTCTTGGCCTTTAAGTGAACAATAACTAATTATTCAGTATTTTAGAAAGTAAAATAATATAAACGTTAATGCTAAAATTTAAGCCCAATATTAAGAAATATAATGTACAAGAGATGACATTGATAAAAACATTGATTTAGATTGACTTTTTATCTAAACTTTGATCAAAATATATTATGATATAAAAAATACGTTATAGGTAACCAGAATACTTCAGTTTATTATTCGAAAAGGATATATTATAGTTACACAAACGTTTGTCTTATTTTGAAAATTCTTCCAACCCGAGTTGAAGATATACATTTGGCAATAAATTTATAAGCTAGTGCGATTTTATAATTGAAATAGAACTCTTGTTTATCATTTTTAAATGAACCCGATGACGGCCATATGTATTCAAGATTTTATTTATATTGTAAAACGTCTCACTTCTATAAAAGTTATGGCAAATGTTTGTTGTTTTACTTCGTACCACCACTGATGAAAGTGGGAGAATGTGTTTTAAAATAGAGTAAAGCTAAAAAATTAAATGTCATACGCAATCTATTATAAAAATTGCTATTCAAAAATGTTTTTATATAAAGAACATCGAATTTTAAAATTGATAGAATTGCTTGTAAAAGAAATGTATATTTTGGCTAATTACACGAATAAACCATTCAAAATATTCTGTGATATTGTTATGGCCAAAACCTTAAAAGCCGAAAATCTCGTTTTCATTGTAAATAAATGTGATAAATGTCCACATAAAAATATGAAAATGCACTTTTAAGCCACTGCGTAACGGATTCGTGTGCCAGAAACAAAAGCTTGTAAGTGCTAACTGGACAAAAGCGGGATTTAATTTTTAAATTATGATTTCCCGTTTCGAGGAAATGGCGCGGCTAAATTAAAAGTAGCATTTTAAATAAAATTTATAACGCCAGAAATTCAAAGAATGAATATTCGGTTTGCATATTTCGCCAACGATAGTAAAATTTTCAAAGAAACTATTATGATATGAATATGTATAGTTGGTTGATTTGTAACAAATTAAACACATTAGCGGTATTCGATTGATATACTATGACTATTTTTGATTTAAAAGAATGTTATATTTGCAATATTCATCTGTGAAATTTTTTATTGAAGATGTATTATATTTAAAAATATATGTGAATTAATATTTTTTTTCGTCGGTTCATAAAAAATAGATTGATAAGAGGATTTCACTGGAGACAAAATGTCTAAAGGATATTCGTTGCTCATGACATTACAGGATGATTGAGATCTATTCTTATTTAAATATGAAATTAATACATCAAAAATAAGCTCAACTCTTATAATTATGAACTATCCTTTCTTGAATATTTATTCCTATAGCACTAGATTTTTTTTTGTTATTTTTATTTTTTAGCTCATATGATTTTAAAGATATTTTGTAGTGCATAGTAACACAGACCGTAGAATAGTAGGTAATCAATAAATTATCAAAATGTTGTTTATAATTTCATAGATTTATTTGAAACGATTTGAAAATAATAATTAACAAATACATGCGTAAAATAATGCGTCCATCATGTAGAATTAAATGTATGGCTTGTGCAAAACATCAACCAATATATTCATCGAATTACATTATTCTGTCAATATTAATATGCGTCATATTTTCCATAAATCAATTGTGATATATAAAACATATCTGTTTCAGTTGATTTTATCATTCGCTTGGATATGAAATTAACTTGTGCAATATAAACTGGCTAAATCCGTTATATGAAAGTTTGCTTTAAATATTACGGATTAGGGATTGTATTATCAGAAAAAACACATGCCAACTCCGGTAAAACAAATAAGATTCACCATAATTATTACTGATTTGGATCAAAATACAGAACAAACAAATGAATTGTCTTGATATTTCATTTTAATACCGGTAAAAAAAAAGATAATTTCCAAGAGAATGTTAAATTTATTGTTTGTTTGTATAAACATATGAAATTTGAAACGTTATTCTATCAATGTATTATAAAATCTATCATTCTTGATCGGATATTCAAAAAAAAATACTTTTGGTAGGAAAAGTTTCCACCAAATAAATATTTGTATGCCAAATAGTCATTAATAATGACAGACTCAAACATACATTGTAAAGCGAAATGCGTGAACATAAAAAAAATCATAACCGGTATCAAATAACAGTCAAACCCCGGGATCCCGTACTTGCAATCCCTAATACGGATTACTGTATAATGCCTGTTATTTACTTTACTGATTTCATCAAAGCTTTAATTCATTTGATTCATTATATAATATGTTACTCGTTAGATTTATTTGCTCAAAATTCAAACAAAATTAATCATTTACGTTGTTTCAAATATTTTTACGGTCGACTAACCGAGCTGACGGACTTTTTTCCAATAAGCTACTTGGTGATCACAATGATTGTAATTATATTTATACAAAAGAATATCAAATTATCAACTCTTATTTTGTTTACCACGAGTCTTTTCAGTTGCTGCTAAATGAAATACAATAGATTTAAACTGATCGTATTAAAGATAATATTTATGACAAATGAAACAGGGTTCAATATATTAGTGTTTGATTTTGAAAAAAAATCTTCAATTGAATTATGACTTAAGACTTCTTAATATCTAATTACGGGGTAGTTAGTTAAAACTATTAATAAAATCATACATTGGTCATTTTCATGAATTACGTTGATCAATGGAATTTTTATCTAAAAAAAAAGCTCTCTAGATAAGTTGAATAAATAAAAATATGTAATTTAAGGCTCATTCCTACAGATTAAATATTTTTCATCAAAGAAAAAAAATGGTAGCAATTACGTTGACAAGGAAGACATCTATCTAAAAACAAGCTCCCCATTTTTCATTAAATTATTTGGTCTTCATTTATGTAGATGTCTTCATCGTATTTGTCATGTGCACACGATTCCAACAATTTTATTAGTCGTAAAAAATACTCGCGCGTGAATTGCCAATTATATCAATGAGGTTTTGTGTTGCGAGAGGGTTGATGCGTCGTACTAATTGCCTAATTTATGTAAATGTTTACATTTCCTTCGCCGGACGTCTGAGCTCGGTCGATAATAGCCACGCGACTTTGTGTAACTTTGTCAAGACCATGCGAGTCGTGCAACTGCGGGTGATCAGCCTATCCAAGTGTGAAAAATGAGCGCGAGGGCCAAAATACAAAAGCAACCCTTTTGTTTGCACTGCCTACAATGATTGGTTAATTGATTTAGCTAGAACGTGCGTCCTCTTTATGGTAATTGTGCCGCTAATACGGGCGGATGTTAAATACGTGAAGCTCGTACAAAGAAGAGAAGAAAAAACCTGAGTTGCCTTACGCTACACTTGGTGTTTCCATCCACCTGGTAGTCGGTAGATAAATACAACAATCATAAATATTGATAACCGTAATCGCAATAAAATAATATTAACACACTAGTTTGATTAGTTGTTGTGGTTAAGTCTCAAAGTTGATTGAAAAATTTATTTTAAATTTAAATGTAATAATAAATATATAAATATTTGCGGGTAGTGTTTTGCGCAGCTATTGTATTGGAACGATACCATGTACCATTTTTCTGACAAACGAAGATGAAAAAATGGCTTTACAAAAGCACCATTAAAAATGACGCTTTGTAATTTTATATTAGAGGACAAGTATTTATTATACGCCTATATTATAATAAAAGGAACTTAACAGCCGACAATGATGAATAGTTTGGCCGGATTTAAAAAAAACTTTGACGTGCTTTATGATTAAAAAAAATATACATGATTATTGATATACATGAAAAAATATATATATATAACAGAAAATATTGGAACGCCCCTGACTGACCATATCTTCCCATCTCATCGATTCATATTTAATCGACTTCTCATGTATTAATTTATTTTGTTCCATTAAGTAGTGATTGTGGGTTATTTTCGTCATTAAAAATTTCCTACTCCTTACTTCCTTATTGATTGCTTAGAGCTCCTAATGGATTATTGATTTATCATAATTGTAATTGTAATTCTTAATAAGTGATTGTGAACATTTAATTTTTATACTAATTTATTTTATTTGTATGAATATTGTATGATTTTATGTAAATCTTTTCCTAGTTCTTGTACCCATGGTTTTATACACCTACTACCATTAACTCAAATTATTTTTTTGTTTTGTATAAATAGAATTGTTTGTAAATTGTATTCTATCAGTTGATAATGCTCGCGATGAGCGAAACCGGTCCTGATCAAAAAATATATTGTGGAAATAAGTACTAAAAAATGTGTTTTTATTATTTAAAAAAAAAAAAGGCAATATTGTTCGAACGTGTAGTTTTCCTTTGTAAATAACACCAGATTTTCACAGATCGGGCTTCAAAGACATTTTTATAAATAATCATTTGAAATGTGATTGAAAAAAAAATTGATAATTGAACAAGAAAAAGTCAATTTAATTTTAGTGGCTATGAAACTTCTTGAATTATTTTTTTGATAAAACTTGTTGCTTGCATCTTGAAACTGGTTTTTTGTGTTATTATGTGTGATATAAATTAAAAATAAAACTATTATTTGAAGGTTACATCCCTAGATTTAGATAATTCAAAATAAAATGAATATACTTAAATTTTATATTTCAAGCCTATATCGAGGATCGCAATTATGCCAAAAAGAATGGAACCTGGCCGTTAAAGATCAATTATAAGACATTGTGTACAGAATGAAAATCGTTTTAAAATATATAGTTAATTTTAAATAACCATACTTTTCTATTTTCTTTATTTGGAACATATCTCTACTATAATACTATATATATACTATAATAAATTGATTTCGAGATTACACATGTATATTCCTTTCTTGGATTACTTTTTTGTAAAATGTGCCATTGTAAATTTACTTGTTTAATTAAGTAATATTATTATCAAATTAAAAATCTCCTCTCTTATATATAAAGATAAATAATAATATTATTTGAAATTGAGGATTAAAAAAACTTATATTTTCAATTGGAAGTGTGGCCCATTGTTGACTAAAGACAATTTGTTGTAAATAAAAATCCATAGAGAATTTTATTAATTTATAATCAACTGTTAGATAGAAAAAAATAGTTAATTGTAATAATATAATGGATATTTATTAATATATAAGTCTCATACACAAAACGATGCGATAAAGGTATTTGATCATCAATATGGAAATTTTGATTGACGTTAGTTTATCTATATATTATTATAAAATCTTTAGTGTGAATGTATTAGTTACCGTGAATTGAAAACTATGTGAAGTAAACTTACTGATTGACAAGCAGTTACCTATGCATTATGTCACCTATTAAGTTCGAAACTCAATTAAACAATAATAGCTACCTGTGGAGTGTCGACTTGGTAAGCCGAAATTATATCACTGCGTTAAATACTATTAATAGTCATGATGTAGATGTCCATTCGAAAAAAAACTATGCATAACTACTTGTAATTTTGTCATAATGTTATCATTATAAATTATTTATAAAATTACAAATTTCTCATAATATTGAAAGAATTCGTAACGATGGATACCAAAATAATGTTTTTTTATTTACTATTCAGACGATGGTAATTTAAATAAATAAAGAAATGTTATTATGATGTTTTTAAATAAATAAAATATTGTTAAATGTCACATATTTATAACAAATTTGAATTGTAATTTTGTACGATTCCACATGTTTTGTCACAAACGACACGGATTCGCCCTTCGGCATCTTCAGGTGTTCCATCACACGGATGCAACAGAACTGACTTTAGGATCTGTGACAAAACATGTGGAATCGTAAAAAATTACATAATTCAAATTTTATATTGAAGTTCCATCAAGCACCTTCAGTCGATATCATAAAATATATTTTTCATAATTACTATTTTATGATCGTAATTTTATACCATTTGAAAACGTTATCCTGTGTTATACTATAAATAGAGTTGATATATCACTTAAGCAATGAGTAATCATATAAAATCTAAAAGAACTCTAAAATTTCCATAATTGAAAAATCAAAAGAAAATAATCATAAATATATGAACCTTTATAATGTCAATTTATTTTTTAATTTAAATAATCAATGATACTATAATATTTGAACATAAAACAATCTGAGACATTTTTTTTATTCAAAGCCATCGATCTGATAATATTGTAATTTAAAAGATAACATTTTCCTGACGCCATTACATTCTTTTTACACAACTGTCTCGTACACTGTTTTATCAATTTTATTCAATATTAAATGATTTCTCCTTTTCTATTCCATGTTTATTTCAGTTCTCTTTTTGGAGTCTTCGCTCTATTTGCAGGATTTATATTCAGATGCAACTGAATTCAATCTCATGCAGTGTGAACGTTACGCTCAATTGCATTTTAGCGCGTTTCGGGAATACAAGTGTTCTATTCTCTACAGACTATTCGATCTATTTCCATTCTGTTGGCATAGTGAAATATTTCAAATAGGTGTTGAAAATTTAAATTTAATTTGCAACAGCGTCATCAGGTTTTTCACATTGTACCTTCATTGTATTTTAAAATGAAAAATGATTGTTAAGCTTTTATACCAAGGCAATATTTTTGAACCGTTTATTTATTTATTGTAGATAAATTATAGCGCATTCAGGATTTAAAATTTGACAATTTTCAACGACTTTGTATTGTGAATTTTTTTTTAATTCAATCTAATAGTAAGTCTTATATGATGCAACAATTTTTTAGATGAACAGAAAAAAATACCGAAGTACCTAGCTAGGTACTATAAATTATTAGTCGATAATTAAATGCAATGTTTTTTTAGTCTCATGATCTAGTCTTTTATCTCATTCACGCCAATTCAATATTTATATAAAACATTCTTTTTTTTCCAAAAACTAAACGACCTAATATATGAGGTGATTGAGAGTAGTACACGAATCACGAATTGGAAAAACTATTAGTGTTAAACAAAAAAAAAAACAAATATCAATAAACGAGACATTCGTCATTGGTGACGAACGAATCAAATGATCTTTATTTAAAAAATTGTCTTTTTCAGTGAAATTTCACGAAAATAGCAAAACGTGTTTCACGTTTTTGATTCACTGCCTATATAAATTGTTACAAAGTATTTATCATCTTTTGATTGCTTGCCTAAATTTATTCTCATGACAGGTCACTCAGATCCGAAAATTTAGTTTTACTATATTTTAATAAGTTTTTGCATATTTAAAACTTAGTATTATGTGTCAAAAATAGTGATTGTATATTGCATTTTTTAATTATCGCTTCACGGGTGATATTGGGAAAGGTGACTCAAAAAAAAAATCCAGAAAGTTCAGATACAGAAGTTCTGACGATGGCGTGAGCCGAAATAGCTATCAACTATATTTGTTAAAAATAATTTTGTAGAACTAAAATACATTGCTATTTTTTCACCGTGTCACTATTTTTACTTTAAAAAAAATATAGAATAGGTTTTATGTTATACCTTCTTACCATTGAATTGTGCATATCCACGAAAAACAAATATTTTTTTTATAGGACGCGTCTAAAATGTTAATACTGAAACGATGTGCTCTTGAGAGTATCAATGTATTCCAGGATTTGATCATTACTTTGTAATTATCCCTCACTCACCACATTATGTGTTATAATGGAGTTCTACCAAGTGAATGCCAATTCAATCAATAAAAATAGTGATTTTTTGTTCTTTATATTTAATCTTTTTTATATCTTAAGATACTTAAATATAATTATAATAAAAATCACACATTAAAGCATTTTCAAACAAATGTAAAAAAAATCATAAGATTTTAAAATATTTAGTTAAAAATACTCGCTGAAACATTTCTATCGCGAGTAATTATTTATAAACTTCACTCATATAAATATACCGGTGCAAGGCGTTCCATTTGGAATATTGTTTAACTAGCGAGTAGAAGTGTATTTTATCATTCATATTATGATTCCCTCTGAGTGTTGTGTTCTTGAGATGCATTAAAATGATATGAAGCATACAGACTTAGTTGTAAGGAAAGGAAGGTAGCTGTGATGAACGACCACTCGTGGAAATTGCCTTGCGTATGTTTCCTGTCTGCATTCATAACGTGTGAAAACGCACTGCGCTACTTGTAAATGTTCCATCAATAAACAACAGAGTATAATTCCACAATAAAATATCATATCTTTATCTTGCTTAAATCTGCATATACTTCTAAATCATATGCGTATCCCAACACATTATTTTTGATAGCAATAAAAAAACTGGAAAGGATTGTAGATTTATATAAAAAATATGCAAAAGTCGATGAAAATCGAAAAAAAAATACTTATTTTTATTTCATATTACAACAGCTTAATTGTACCTTGGTTTACTCCGTCGTGTTATCTAGTCGCCCTGATTAACATTTTTTAAGTACATTTTATATTCCAATTTTATACATTAATATGTAACTTAAAAAAAAGTTTTTTTCCTGATATAATAGTTAAATGCGCAATTTACGACACTGAAAATAAGTAAAAAATATTTTTTAATGATATGTTGTTTTGTAGAAGTGATATTTAAGACACTATTTTTGTTATAATGATGAATATCCCTAAAATAATTGAGATAGTGATATCATTACAGACTAAAAATTATTGCTGGTTAAATGCATTGCAATTTTTACGTTGTCTTATGTTTCTACTATACAGCCATCTTATGTCAGAAATAAACTTATTTTTCCGACTCATTTTCTTGTTGACAGTCCCATTAAGACTGAGAGCGCAATTATCGTTTACGGCTTCATAACTAGCAATCTGACAAAAAAAGAAAAAAGAAAGAATCTGATAAAATAGCACGAAATAAATGACTAGGTACGCACAATCTAAGTCAAAAGGCGTGTGTTTTTTCCCTCTTTCTGTGTGTTTTCCACAGTTTCGGTGGGCAGTCCTGGCGCCAGTGCTGGGCGGTTGAATTTATCACCACGTCCGGCTGCCAGCAGGCGGCGCCCATCCATACTGCGTCCACTGACGCCTTTGCTTGTCTAGCTTACTATTCTCGGGGTTGGTGATGTTCAAACAATTTTCGTACCGGAATCACTCGTTTTTTAAACGTCAATGATTGTAGTGGTAGTTATCAGTAACTTTAATATTTTTCTTCGATCATTAGCATTTAAAGCTCTATAAAAATTCAAATTCAAATATATATTATATTGGAAAAATTGTGTTTATTTTATATATAATATGTTTTAAGTAGGCTATGTTTTACATTATACAAATATCAAAAAGACGTTAACCGTTTCAATAAAACAAGAAATACTTGTAACGCCCATTTACCTTTAAGGAAAACAAATGAGTCACGAAAGTACTTTAATCACATATAATATACAAAATTAACATTATAACTTAGCTATTCCAATTGGCATATTAGCTAATGTGACACGTGTCACAGACTGTCTAAAGATGCCTTTCAAAATGGCGCAACACGTGTAACATTTAATAGTAACACGCATTGTGAAACAACAGAGCTATCAATTCAAATTTCGTATTAAAAATAAACTTTCTCAAACTTGACACAGGATTCGTCGGACTTCACAAGGAAACGATGTTTTTGTAAAGAACTAATTTGATGAATCACATTAAATTTGCAATAGTTATAATAAATGAATGATTAAAAATATCGTTTTGTGACTATATATTAATGTAAATATGTACAGGTAAAATCATAGAAACATATCTGGCAATTTAAATATTCTTATATGTTGGTTTTGAGTTGTACATTTGTGTCATATATATCTAGTAAACCATTTTTAGACATCAAAAAATTGGTTTAATTTACTTAGTTTCGGTAGAATTTCTTTTCTACTACATACATACTAGCTTCAAAATTTGACTTTAAAATCAGCCGTAAAAAAATCGCTCAACCATTTATTTATTTATTTTTTTAATAACGATAAAAGTTTGACATTTTATTAAAATTTTTAAGAAATATGCAAAGACTCGACAGTACACATTACATATTAAAAATTAATCGAAAATCCAGTCGACTACGAGCAAGTTATCTGAGGTCGAATTGTTGATATTCCTAATCGGTAAAGTTTCCTTTCATCCCCAAATAACGCATTAAAATATAGAGAAGACTGCGAAAAATGGCTGCGATCACCGCTTAAATAAAAATAAAACCACAAATACAGAAAAGAAATGATAAAGATTTTGTTAACTACTTGCGTTGTGCTCTGTTTATATTTGTGAATTTCTGCAATATAAAAGGAAAATATACTTATGCATAGTTAATGTAGTTCTGGCATTTGTATAGCACCAAACATTACTTACAATCTTACTTGGATTTTAAAAAGAAAAAATATTTTTGTTTTGTATATCTCCCTTATGTTAAAATATTCAACTTACATTGAATATCTCAAAGCTCCGTTCCATCAGCCAAAAAAACTTAAAATATATTTAATTTACTAATACCCATATCAAAATATGCATATAGAAGATGGTACAATAATATCACTGAAAAATAATTAGAATGTTTCAGTATTTGTTTTAATGAACTCAAAGTAATCAACTTAAGAGAAAAATATTTGATCTCGTTACATCAAATATATAAGCATGTCTTTTAAAAATATAATGATTTTCTGATTTTTTATACACATTTATTACATTGGCTTTTGGTTTATTGTTGCTGCAGTTTCGAATATGAAAATTGTTGGGCTAGTGCATTTGTGGAGTTGCACTCCGTTTCATTGCCTAATGAATTAACACTGTTGACTCGGCTTGGGGAACAGCTCGCTGCATACTGCGGTTTGCGTTTGCCGAAAATACCAGTTTCCCACTTTTACATTGAATCCGTGCTCTATATAATTATTTTAATTATGAATTAACGTAAAATAACACTACTGAACACGAATAACAAGCTGACTAACTTATTTTTATACATTTAAATGAATATATTATTTATTGATTGAATTGGCATTTACTTGGTAGAACTCCATTATAACACGGTGAAAAAATAGCAATGTATTTTAGTTCTACATTTTTTTAAAAAGTTATAGTTGATAGTTATTTCGGCTCACACCATCGTCAGAACTATATCGCATATCGCTAAAAACATATAGTTCTGACGATGTTTGAGCCGAAATAGCTATCAACAATATCTTATAAAAAAATATTTATTTTCAAAAAAATTATTAGAAAATTTTTGGAATGTTAACAATGTAAATTTTCGATATTTCACCAAATGAAAATTGCACCTATATTTCCACTGCCAGTGATCTTTAAAAATGATACTTGAGGAGAAAACAAAATATTCCAGATACCATATCCATAATTTCTAAAAATTCCTTGTTACTGGCTTGAAAATGTTCAGATGTTTAAAATAGTTTAAATCAGTACGTTTAAATAAAAATAGTGCTTTGTGATGAATATATAATAAAAAACACATTCAATAACTGAGACAAATTGGGCGGCGGAAATCCTTCGTAGTGTCGTTCGATCCAATGTATTTCTTGTGATTCTATCCTATCTTAAAACGAACAAAATGACTGCAGAAGACTTCTCTCAAAGACCGCCAAAGTGGTGGTCTTCAGTGAACTGATGCGGGAGCCACAATGAGGTTTCTACAATTTTCTGAAAAACTTCCGTTTCCCCGGTCTGAAAACTTTCCAAGTTTTCTCTCGCCTGGCGGACTGTGCGACTCGCCGATGTAAGAGCGTCCGGTACTTGAGGTGCCTCCTCGTTTCCTTTCATATTTTCCATTAAGGCAGGTTATATTTTTTGTTATTATAAAGAAATCTTGGTACATTAAGTATTTACGGACTAAAGTTTTGCTGGAAATGTTTTAACCAAATCATATTATATTATGACATAATCACATGAAAACAAAAACATACGTATTCACATATAGTATAATATTTTATTGAAATTTTAATTTGATGAAAATAAATAAATGTTATAAATTCTACATAATTGAAGATCTTCATAGAAAATATATCGGTTTTTGTTTTAACATAATTCTAAGAATTTTAACGAGCTTAAACTGCCATTTGATTGCTACAAATGCTGTTGGTCAATATTTATCTAACTATGTGAATAATCGATAGATTTCTGACTGCAATATATGATTAATAGCACTATACCTAACCCAATCGTTAAAAATAACATATAAGATTTCTATCTTTTGTGGAATATAATATTGCTTTACAACAAAGTTATGAATTTCGGTGACGCCAGTTGAGCTGAAAAAATATGATTAATGGCGAATAAATTTAAAAGTCATATAATTTTTCATTCTATCTACACGCAAATATTATTTTTATTATCATTTACGACACAGCGGAATATTAAAAAATCGTGTGACGATTTTATACATATTCATAAAAATTATTTTTAAGTTTACCTGTCTCAGATGTTTTACAATTCGACATGGATTAACGCCGGGGAAAATGGTGATAAAATATTCTCTTGAATAGTTAATACTCCCCATTTTGATCACATGCAATATGACATCGTTATTAATTAAACGAAGCCCTTTTATAATACGCGCATGCAGTACTAATAATTACTTGAACATAACATGAGGGCGACCTATTGTCAAACAATAATGTATTCAAATTATGTTCAATTACCTCCTTTGGTTGAATTAAATGCTTGTCAATCATTATCAACTTGAATATCGATAAAAACAACCACTATTAAAAGATATACTATTACATCGGCGGGCATAATATTACGTAGCAATTACTAACATACATTAGATCATTATTATTTCATCTTCACCACTTTATGACAATGTCACAACTTATGACGAATTTCGAACGATGGCATTTACTTTCAATTTAATATTCAGTTGAAAATAACAGGCTTAAAATGAAAAAAATTCATAGTCAACGTGTTTAAGAACGTTTGTGTCACATTATTGAAAGACACATATTTTAATAAAAAAAAACGGAATTTCCGTTTTAAACAAACTTTTCTGTTTTATAAATACAGTAATTTCCATCGTAAAAAAAATATCTTACGTCTTGAGTTTTGCTTTCAAAATTTCACATTCGGTTGAATTCAGATGAAAAAGAAATAAATATTGTACACATTAACGCACATTTTTAAGCTCGCATTGTCCTGTTTCTTTTCTTGCGCCATTCTGTAAAAGTTTATCGAATATCTCCCGCTACTCACATCTGTTCTTGACACCTGTCAACCAAGAGAAAACGTGATATTTTTTTGTAGAACGTAGGAAAAAACATTACGTTTTCAGCGTGGAAATTGGAAAGAAAACCTTCTTGCAGACTTGGAAAAAGAGCTGTGGCTTGAATGCGCTTTTCTATGCTTTCATTTCAATCCTTTAAAAAAGCCGACCAGAGCTTTACTTCAAATTTTGAAATATAAACTGGATAAGAATTTTTGTTTATGGGGCTATACTTCTTATTATTTCTATAGGTAACTTGAATTTAATAAATAACAATAAAAAATTATTATATAAGTTTTCTAAAATATTTGGTTTGGCTCATTACAAAATGTCATAATTTATACTGTCTGCAATGTGACGATAATGTTTATAATTTCGTTTAATCAACGGATGAACACTAGATAATTTACTTCATTATTTCACTTTTAATTTATTTTTTTCCACTGTGTTATAAAACGTAATTTCTTCCAATGAAATATTTAATTTAAATTTTAAATGTGAATTGTGAAGAGCCCTGTGCATTATTTTGCGTTTGATACCATGAAATTTCATATCATCGATCCATTTTTAAATCGATTGGCTTAATAACAATCAGTTCTTAAAGAACCAATTTTGTTCAGATCATCTGCCTAACGAGCCTCAATACTTTATATTAGGATCGGATATGGTAAAAAAAATTATGTAACAAAAATTTATACCTTAAATGAAATATTACTAAATCGTTTATGCATGTTTTCATATTTCGAATTCTTTTTATTTAAATATTACTAGACTTTTGATTTATTCAGTGTGTTTACGATGAAGAAAGTGTCTGATATTCACCTGCGGAGAATGTTTTTGTCTCTTGGAATCGTGTTTCGTCTGCCCACACAAAATCTCCTCCCCTTTTTGTATCATGCAGAGATACCAACAGGTTTTTTAAGAGAGGTTTATCGTGATAACGGTTCAATAAAAACAAATATGAAATAAATTGCCCGTAACGCCTTTTTCAGATGAGTTATGAATGAGTTATTTGCTTTCATATTTTGTAGGAAATAAACTAACCTCACATTTTTGTCATCGCAGCACTAAACGTTCTTCTTGGTTCACGAATATTTATGTGTTAACATATTCAGTGCAACATTTTGATAATCAATATGCAATGATTAAAGTTTCAAGACATGCTTTGTGTCAGCATTGGAGACATTATTATAACTGAACAACTATTGTATTGATAAAATAAATGATAATCAGATTATTCTTTGTAACATCTTATAACTAAAAATCTATTTGAAATGTTATTTGATTTACAGTGTATATTATTTAAAAGCTTTAACGGAAAAAATATTAATTCCATTACTTTTACTAAGGTATCTAAAATTTCTGAAGTTGAAAAAAACAATAAGATTTTTTTTACATACAGTTATATTTTTGAATATTCTAACAACTTTTTGGTGATTTCAAATACATAGAAGATAGTTTATGAGTGGCTTTATAAACGGAAAAAATCATTTTAAATCATTACCTTTACATTTGTGATTCATTCCGGATATTTCCTTTGACACAAAATACGTTATTTGATTTTAATAGACATGGAAACGAGTGACAGATTTTAATTGATTAAAAATATTAATTAAAATTTACTCTCTTAATAATACTTTTATGACAGCAAACAATAAGATTAAAAGATAAAAATACTTACACAATAAAAAAAGTATCAACATCGAAATTCTTATAAGTGATACAAATATTATAGGCAACTTATTCAGATCGGAAAAATAGTGCTTTAAATATTTTTGTGTTTTTGGAAAAAGAATGATTTTTGAATTTCTTATATAAGGCGTATCAAATGGTATTTGTTAACAACAATTTACGTGCCGTTACTATGTATAATGTTTTATAATAATAAATGGCGTTATAATAAAACGTTGCGGTGCGACTTCTTGGCAGTTATAAATATTGTCAATGTTTTATAGCACACATTTGTCACTAGGCGTGCTTACAAAATGATATTCGATTCCCTATAATGGACTATGGTAAAAGCTGTGTTATTTTTCTCACATAACTCTCGGTCCATTGAATCGGCGACGGACAATACTTTATATGGAAAGTTTGTAATAAAATATAGCGTGTGTGGGCAGATGTAATTATACAGATCACACTACGCCGCGATACGAAATATACGTAGGCAATTTTATATTTTTTTAGACACAATTCGTCACATAAAGTAACATTAAAAAGTGTCACCTATTCAAAAAGGTTTAAAATATTTAATAAAATAAAATATTTAACTTACAAAATATTTTTGATTGACCAACATCTTATGATATTATATTTACTTAACTAGAATATATAATTAACATATTTCATTCCAACATCTTATTGTTTGTCATGATTAACGCAGGTAACTTGAAGTTTTGATTAAATTGAATTCGTCGTCTTAAAAGCTCGTATTTTTTTTTTCGAAATTTTCAATTATGTATTTTTTTTTTAAATTCATCAAATTTAATTGCAAATGATTCACTTGCTTTTCAGGAATTACACGATTGAATGTGTGCACAAAATATACCCAAGTATGCACACTCAGATAACGAAAGATCTTCCGTTCAAAGTAGTAAGTGAATTCCCTGATCCGTTGAGAAAATCCGTCAATTAGTTAATCTGAATAAAATAATCTTTTTTATAATCGATGATTTACCAATTGTGGTATTATTTAATACGGAAAATGGGTATATATATTATTAGAAGCTTATCTGGGCATTAAGGCTGATAATATTGCGATTTATTTATGCTGTAAATATATATCAATTTATATTAATGTATCAGTGTTCAATAATATCAGCGACAAATTGTCGGGGAATGAGTAGTCGAAGAATCGTGATACAATGAGGGACCACTGAAACGTGTAATTTGACATGGAAAACACGTATCATCTATCATTTTATAAACAATCTTTTGTCTGGCTCACTTTTATTGTTTATCTTTGATGCAGGTACTATTAATGTTGGCGGTTATACTTGATCACGACTTTCATTTTTTGTCACGGATTTGATTGTTGATACTTTTATCTTTCTCAAAATTACAGCTATCGGAATGCAATAATTACTATGAACAATGAATGGCCACGAAATAAATATTTATAAAAAATAATTAATAAATACTGAACTGATGTTTATTTGCAAACAGTGTTTTTTTTTAATAATCATTACGCTTCTTAATACGTCTCAAAATTATATATCATGTCATTTTATACGACTTAATATTTCTTCAATTATAACTATGTTATTTATAAATATATATTGTTAACATTCAATGATAAATATTTAAATTGATTTTTTCAATAATGGTCGTCGTAAAAAACAAAATTTAATTCTATCCAAAAATTTTATTATAGTTTGTTCAGTAATATTTGACACGTTTACGTCGAAAGAAATTATTTCAATATTTATATTTCTCATGTTGGTACTCGACACAGCTGTCGTAAAATATTTTTTATCACACGCGTTCAATATATTATAAAAGTATAAAAGGATGAAATTTTAATGTGAAATCTGAATCGTTAAAATTTTGTGCGTCTCCATATATTTTGAGACTTTTATGCAGCGATGATCTCGAACAGGCAATGAGTAAATGTATTATATCCTTTATATAAGAGACTTGTTTTAAAACTCTATTGACACTTAGATAAATTAATTACTACTGATTGACTTTTGAATAATATATATTTAAAATTAATATGGCAAATCATGCGAAAATTTATCAATTCCAAAAAATTGTACAATTTTATTTGACTGAAAAAAAAATTGTCGGTCAGAGTGTGTTATCTTAAAATTTATTTTATGATGTTGTAAATAGGTATATTATTATTTATTATAATAAATAAATTTTGTCTAGGCAGGCTTTTTGTTTTAACAAACGCTTGGTGTCAAATGTTCACCTATTATCATCGATCAAATATTATCTCAGATCAAAGGAACTGAGCAGTACGCTCGTTTCCAGAAGAGTTGAAGGATAACTGCTTACCAAAAAGTTATAGATGTTTATGAAAAATATATTATATATAATATTTATATGATATATTTGTAACTGAATACATATATTTACTTGTGATACATGGACACAGTTTTATTTTAAGAAAAAACTGAAACATCTATGTATTCCCCGTATGATTATTAATTAATCTTAAAATCAAGGAGTGAGGACATGGATGCTGTTTATCCTATCTGAAATATTTTCAACGTCATATCATTTTTATATGAATATGCCATTAACAGCCAATTTCATTTGTATCATATTTTTAACCGAGATAATCTTTGAATCTTTAAAAATAGCTATTCTCAATCAAACAGCCACTTTAAAAATAAATAATAAAAAAATCTCCCATTTTCTTCTTACGTATTTTTTATTTATTAAAAATATATTTTATTAGGACTCATTCATATTTAACTTAATTGAACAATGCGCGGATGTAATGATTGAATTTTGTATGTAAAAAACTATGTAGTATATTTATAATTTTTAATTATCATGACTTGCAATTCTATAGCAAAATGAACAGTAAAAATCTGACAAACCAATCGCTCACCTGTGCAGAAATTAACAACAAAATGTTGAGCTATCAGCGCGAGTTTTTACATACAAAATTCAATCATTACGTCCGAGCATTGTTCAGTTATGTTTAATGTGTATGAGTTCTTATAATATTATTTTTTTCTATCTTGATCGTCTTTACGAAATATAATACACAAATTTCTCATTAGGAGTCTCCGTATATGTTTGTAGACTTTTTTATGTTCGGCTATTTTGTTCGGGACGATCAACAAAAAATATTTTTTGATAAGTGACACTCGACAAACAATACTGTCAGAGAAACTTCGTTGACAATAATTTGGTAAATATTTCTTATCACACTTTGGACACATGATAAAGTTTATTACAAGTAAATTTCGATAAGAAAAATTTGACTAATGATTTGATGAATATTAGAAATCCTTAGTGTAATATAATATACAAAATAATACAAAGGTTGGCAAGTATTGGAATTCAACCCGTTCACGGACGAGTGTGTCCAACACACAAAGACAAAAATTTTCAAATGTGCAAAAGTCACACGCTCGAAACATTTTCGTCAAACAAACATTGTCAGATTACAAACACTAAAGTTTTTACATTAAATCCTCGTTCAAATGAGTAATAATAAAGTAAGTCACTTAATGTATGTTTTTCAGCATTTCTCCGTTTAAGACCATTTTGTTTGCATGTCTATTTTTTTTCACTTCAATCTCACCACAAAATATGTATAAATATGCTTTAAGTTTACCATAGTAGTTAGTTAACAGGCTCTACTTGTATAAATATTTAAAAATATATAATTTTTTGAATATTACTTCAGGCAACCATTACTACGACTGATGAAAGAAAAACAATTCAATAATATAATTTTCGCTATGTGTATGTATTTACACTTCAATGCATAATATTTATTTCGTTATTAGCATTATTGATGTAGATTTTAATTTTTTAAATAATATAAACATTGTTTTGACTGAACATGTTATATAATAAACATTCAGCATAATGAGTGGCGACAAAAGTAAACATTGACCCAATAATGCGACTGGAATGAGCAAATCGCTACGGCCTATTGACTTTGTGAGGTTGGCAAATTGAAATTAATCGATTTATCCTTGGGCTCATCTACAATCCGTCAACCATATTAAGAAACTATTGGCATCATTAATAAAAGAAATAATCTAATCGACATACTTATAAATATGAGATTGGCGATAAATACAAATTACTGCTACACAAAACGAATGAGTTGTAAAAATAAATCATGCGTATGATCTGCGGCTTATTCAAATATTTATATAATTTTTCCATGCATAACGAAATTGCTGCCACATTATTTAGATGTCTCTTGCTTCCTTTAACGTCAATGAAATACGTGATCATTGCGAACTTAACGCAAAAAAGCCGGGATAGGGTATTGAATTTCCTTACAAAATTTTCCACACGAAATGAAGTCACGTGGTAAATAGGCACCTATGTATCTTATACATATGGTGTCACAAAAATATATCGTAACCGCTTTCTTTTGGTTCTGCGATATCGGAAAGCTAAATAAATGTATCGATTTCGCTAGTACGCTATTGTTTTATTTCAATACCTTTTAAATATTATTTTCATAAGCAGCATTATACTGAACAGTGGGCACATTTGCAAAGTTGTCTCTTTTCTGTTGAATTCTATGCAAAGATTAGTATTATAAGAATTTAGCAAAATATAACATTGGTCACCAAAATTTATCTGATCATAGTAATAAATTGAGAAATACGAATTACAAATTATGTTTCTTAAGATGTCAACTAATCGATGTTCAATGCTTGAAAATATCAAACATTACTACAATTCCATGTATTTTGCCACTTATGATCCGAGATTTGAATTTTTAGTCTTGATGAAACCTTTGGAAATACACAACTTTTGATCAATTCAAATTTACTAATTGTTTGGTTATTTTTGTGAAAACAGTATCTTTTTACCAAGACTTATTTATTTTTAAGGTGTTAACTGTCACTTCTTGATGGAAAGGCATGATATTTTAAATAATAAAAAGACATTTTTTTAGTACTTATTTCCACAATATATTTTTTGATCTTTTGATCAAGACTATTTTATTAATAATTGATTTACGGGTAGAAAGAAGTGCTTATTCGGTACACGATATAGGTGATTTATGGAAGACTATTTTCTATTAAAATGAGAAAATACAGCTATTGATAAATTATTAAGATTATAATTAAATCATTCAGGATTAATATTCCTTAGCAAAAGGGTATTTTTTTTAAATAAGAAAATCGTCTTATTTCACAGCTTTTCCTGACCAAAGTGTATGTACACCTTTGTATATATAGGTGAGATTCAGCATCAAAGCATTTCCCAGCGCGATTAGATGTTTGAGTACGAGTTCTTTTGAAATCGACCATAAGGAATATGTCTTTGACGATATGGTCTCATTCAACGTACTTTATTTGTTGAGGCTAGACGTACTTTATAAATGGTATAACTGGAAAAAGTAGGCATTTCTTATTCGATTTATATGATATTTATTGAAACTTATAAATGAAATCTAGAGTAAGATTTAGTAATTAATTTACATTGGATTGTTTTATGGTTTAATTTAATTTGTACGGTTAGAACTGAACAAGTAAGATCGATTAGACAATGTAATATGATGCGCCTAGCTAACATTAAAGAGAACTTTTAACATTTTTTTATTATTTAGCGTATATTAAAGGAACTTTATAATGTCTAATACGATATAATTGTCAGTTCCTACTGAGAATAATTGGGATTTTGTTGGCTTTAATTGAAATAAAAAATAATATTATGTTGAGATTTATATTAGAGATAATTTGTGTTAAAAAAAAATAAGCTTCTTTTATATAAAATCCCTTCAGGCGATATATTTATAGCAATTGGCCGGTTTATGAAATATCAATATATCAAATCCCTGAATTTACATCGACATATTCAAAAATAATATCTTTACAACAACGTTTGTAAAAAAACACTTTTACATTAAAAATGACACTTTGGCCTAAACTTATTGATCATTCTTTGTTTGGATCAATTTCTTTAAATTATTGTAATAAAATTAATGTTGATTATTATTTTTCCACGTCCCAAATGTTTGAGGTTCATTCATCATAGCTTAATATTGTAAATACATATATACGAATATATTTCGATGGCTCGTCGCATATAAAATATAGGATGAGCAGACATTATTAATACTTCGTTTCAATAAAAACGAATCCCAGTATCATTTAAGATGGATAGTTCCCCAGAGTGGACGTCATGATCCATCACCATTATATTTGTACAGTCTAGAAATACTTACAAGGGTACACAGCCTTTTTACATGTCCTTTTTCAAATTTCAAAGGACGTAGAAGTTGGTGTTTAAAACAAACTTTTTTAAGCAGTGTATTTTAAATTAATACAAAACTTTTATCACGCATACTGATTTTTTCGAAAAATGTGTTTTCATTTTATATTAAAAAATAATTTAAGATAGGCTAACTTATGTAAGGCCGTTAAAAAATATCTTTCCAGTAAACCCATATTTATACCGAAAAATGAAAAGTAATTCAATTAATGATGTCGACTGAAGATGCTTGAAGGAATTTCAATATTATTTGTTGAACATTTATACGCTTCCACGTGTTTTGTCACTAACGACCCGGGTGTGGTCTTTCAGCATTTAAACGTACAGAGTTCCAACAATTCAAATGTGAAAAGTAATTTGGTTTTTCGAAGAAAAACAGGAAATTTTCCATTTCAAGCCTTTACACTGCATTGATTGAGCGTATTTCAAAACTCTGCACGTTTATGCACTCGACGTTCATTGATATTTTCAAAAACCAATTAAGTGCGAAAGTCAAGGACCGCCTTTAGATAGTGCATATTATATTCTCAAACAATAAGCCAACACTTTCAGATTACTTTATTTGAGTTGGCTAACGCTAAGTGATAAGAGTGTTAGAATAAAAGCAGTCACAATGTTACAACATCGCTTTAATTACTTATGAGATGCAAGAGACAAGTTACGTATGAATGGTGTTTATTATAGTAGAGTGACGGCAAGAGTGCCCGCAGAGTTACGACCGACAGCTCTTTAGTTCCCATGGGCGATCACGTGACTGTAATATCAAAATACAACAAACTGCATGCTTTTTGTATCAAACATACGATAGCTGGGTAAATAAATGAATTCGATTTTGCCTCATAGTACAACTTAATCATAATACTTTATTTTTTTTGAAATTAGAATTAAACACAACATTACCGAAAAGCTAACGAGAGCTCTACTTTCTTTTTTTATTGTGTACTATTGACGATATACGATGTTGCAATTATCGCACAAACGTCAGTAATATTATATTTACACTCAATATTAATATGAATCAAACATATGTGAATTTGTTTATTTTTTTGCGTTCCTAAATTATAGCCGTTGAAATAAATACGGTGTGATATATTATAATAACAACAATGCCTTATTTATTTCTTTAAAGAAATAGAAAAATGATATTTCCTTTGAATCATTATTTCTTCTTCAATTTTTTGTAAATAAATTTATGGATGAGAATGAAAAGCAAATAAATAATTTTATTTCAAAAAAATTAGTTCATCTGGCAGCTACATTATTGCGAGTTAATTTATCTGTACAAAGGACTTGATATGCATATAATGCATAGTTTTAAAAACAATGAAAACTTTCTTATGAGCGTATCAATGACATGTTAATTGTAACCATTTCTATCAATATTACGGTCAAACTTTGTAAAAAAATATTCTTCCAAATAAAGTTGGAGTGACAACGTTTCTCTTTATCAATTCAATTAAGAAGTTACCATAGATAAATGACAGTATGATGTCGTATATTTATGTTATATTATACTATTATGTATTATATTAGTACCTAGCATTCAAAGTAACACTAAATATTATATTTACCTAACGGTGATAAGGAAATATCACTCGTAAAATTTATTAAAAATCATGGATCAAAAATAATTCACGTATTTCTAAAAATACGATTTTTCAATCACGTGCACCAGTTCGTGTGTTTCAATATACGTGTACTAGATTAATCGTTGCCCTAACGGAAATCTTATGACTTGAAACGGTTTCTTTTCAACTAACGTCTTTTCCATCAATAGTTTTTTTATCTCAGTTAGAGCACAGTTCTTAGTCTGGACTGCCTCTATGGATAATCCTGGCTGGCAAACTAGTTCATTGTGCGCAGGCTTAATTATTGTGAGGCAAACTTCCTTCTAGAACAGGTATAATGGATCAGAGAAAATTGAATTCCTGATTGCTTTTGATGGAACGAGCGAATGTTCATTGTACGGAACTATAACAGTTTACCAAATTACTGAGAAAAATGTGAAGGCTATGTTAATTAACGGCGAAAGATCATCGAATGTGAGAAAAGTAATTTTGCCCCGCTTGACTTTTTGTTTGAGATTTCTTTCACAGAAATAGATTATTTGGCGTCCCCTTTTCTACAAAATGTGCTGCCAATTAGAGTTCTTCAGATTGTTGGCGTGTTGTGTATAAATACGATAATAGTAACGGCAAGGGAAAATTTTACTAAAATAATATAATTACTATACACATTTTAATAATATTGTCTCTGCACGAATAATCATTTTATCCTTTATAACACTGATAAACATACGTATGTTAGTAAAGGAAAAATATTTTTTATTGTTTTACTTTTTAAATTATTATTTTTTATCAAGAGAAATGATGTAATAGAAGATATCACTAATTAGCACGCATTTATACATATAATATAATGAACTATAAATATCGTTCGTCTTATAAAAATTAACGAATTTTCTTGATAGTCAATTCGACTTCACAAAAAATTTATAAAAAGAAATTATATCTACAGCAAACTCATTGCAATTTTGAGTTCAAAATACCATATTTTTTTGTTCTATCATAGTCAATTTTCATGATATCTATTTACGAGATGCATCCATTTTTTACACGCAACGCGTTTCGAGGAATTATTAAAATTAGGACCACAATTCTATCACAAAAATTTTGGAAATCGTACTATACCAGCAATTTTGACATTGTGATTATCATATTAAATTAATTATTTTTACACAAACTAATAACGTATCAAAGATAAAAGCGTTGAGAAAACTCTCATAACTTAATATTTAGTTAGTAATTTAGTTATTTTTGTATGTTTTTTGTTTTGGTCTAATATTAAAGTAAAAGTCAATGTTGACTAAAGTTTTGTTTCAAATACTAATATACAATTCAGCAACTCTCATATACAGTAAATTTTAGATGAAGGGCGAAGAAATTATCAATTGTTGACAAAAAAAAAAATATTTTAATTATATTCATGTACATTGAGATAGATTATTTTGAATACGATAATTTATTGTTTTCAGTCACTCACCCCTTAATTTTAAAAAATGTAAGAATAAGACGTGCCTAAGAAAAAACTAATGGTGAGCGAATAACTATCTAAGGGTCCTATTTAAAAAAAAATCATTTTATGTATGAAGTGACTGTTCAGAGATTCAATCACAACAAAACTATCAAACAGAAAAACGTTAAAGAGAATTGACTTATCGGTTACCGGACTGGCAAAATAAATACAGGCTTAAAATAAAAGTAAACTCTATACATCAAAAAACATTTGAAATGAAAATTGAAAAATTGAAATTTCTTTCACATTTGACTAAAAAAATAAGAGAAAAATACTGCGTATAGTATGAATTGTTTTATCGCTCAATGCCTGTATAAAATATTTACTGATATCTGTTTTGAATTTTCTATTTTATCATACGATCGTGTTTTTTGTTGGAACGGTGGAATTGAAAAGAAAAACAAGAAAATATGAAAAAAAAACATTGCAACGTGATTGGATTTAAATGACTTCGATAAAAAAAGAACGCCAGGAAATTTTACCTCTTTGCAAATATTGAGATATAAAAAAGCTCTTATTCAATAATCTAAGTATTGACTGCTGAAACCAATAGTATAATATTTGTTTTTTTTATTATTTGGGTATTTATTAGCTGTAGTTGACCGTTTATATTATATATTTATTTACTTGTTTTTCGCTATTTCCATTTTTCTTGAAATAACGCCACATGGCTGACAATTGAAAATGTAATTTTATTTCTACTGCATATTTTTTTCATACAAAAATATATCCTTAAAATTTTTAATATATTAGATTTTATTTGTTGAAAAATCTTAATTTATTATATTCTCTATAAGCTGTATGGTCCTACAAAATTGAGAAATAGCGATATGTAAAATATTTAAGACACTGATTATTGAAATCTTACAAAATCAAATTGATAGTTTGAGCAGTGCAAATGATCAAACAGTAAATCAATTGTCAATACAATACAAAAATAGTCACAAACTGAACGCATTCAATAAATGAATCATTGCATTCTTGTGGCCATTTTAACCACGAGTACAATGTAATGTACACAAACTATATTTATTATTATTGCGCTGTAACCTGTGAGAATTCTAAATAGCACAAATTGTAAATTTCTTATAATAAAATTTCAACTAGATAGTATTAGGTTTGACATATATGCATCCGATTAAAGTATGTTCCAAAACTACAAACATGCTCAGACTGGAAACTCATATGCCGCGTGCAGCCTTTGAGGTAGAATCGTAAAGAAAAAATAAGATAATGCAATAAACATTTTCTACGTATGTAATCATAGAGATCACTCTATAGGTACCGTCTATAAAAAACGCCCACCAAAATCATTCAAAGTTTGGTCACTGAATAATATATAATGAATGAATAACTAATAAAATATCCATAAAGAATAAATTATGAACCATAAATACGAGTTCTTTTCGTAAAAAGCCAATGTATTTCCAGAAGTAGTAGCCCATTTAAATTTATTTCACTGTTACTATAATTTATAACAATGTTACAATAACAAACATATTGCTGAGATAACGTTTTCGGCGTTAAGTGATATTAAAGTGTCACATTAGAACAATTTAAATATTTATATATACAATTATACGTAACATTATAAAATATATATATATACATTGAAAAATAGCTTCTTAGAACTTAGTTAGACTATTTAGCTGTGAAATTCTGTTCAGCTTAACGAAATTTTAATTTCAGTGAAATGGAAATAAGATTACTGCAAAAGTGACATTGAATGAAAATATTAATTAAATCATGATAACAGAGAAGTTAAATTGAAAAAAAATATTACATTAATTATATTTCATGGTATACAGAAATATTTTTATGGATAGGAATAATATCATTGTGCTTTGGTTTATGCACGATCCGTTTGTTATTCGTTGTTTCCTTTGGAATATCCATTAATTTGTTCTGTGTCATTGTTTCTGGACGGCGGGAGGCTTCGCTAAATCGCTCCACTGTGAACGGGACAAAAGTGAGGGGCTCTTTTATATTTTTTGCGCCATTTCGTTTTCACAGTAGAAATTAAAAATAATACAATAAAAGAACGAGCTGTGCATTCTTGCGTTTTGTTTTCGCTATCAGGACTTCGCCGATAACGTCGACCGATTTTATACTCACTTTCGTCGATAATCATGATTATTTGAATTGATTTTTATTTTATCCTGTTTTGATGCGGCGTAAAAATTTACAATAGAATCGTTTCCATATAACCTATGATACTTATAATATTATTCAATTTCAAAATAAATTAGTCGCTTATGGATCATGATGGTTCTTCGATAATATCGAATATAAAATTTAAAAGATTATGAACACAAATATATGAAGAATAATGCTCAAAAGTGGGTGTCATTCTTGCTAAACATCAAATGTAAGCGTAGGCAAGAGCTATGTTTAAAATAATAGTATCTTACTGAAAATAATGACTTTTCGAATTAAGTATGAAGGAAGCTACTTTATATACAAATTATTGTTTAATCAATATGTCAAAAGTAGAAAAATGTGCATAATAATCTGTGATAATTTTATTTTAAGTTTCAACTACTTATTAAATAAACGTTATGGAAATATATTGGAAAGTACGAACGTGATTAATTTATATCCATTAAATATTGATTTTCTGTAATTAATTAAAATTAAATTAAATTAAATTAAATTTTAAAACATTTACGATAAAGATGGTCGTAAAAACAATTATTTAATCGAACACTATATTTATATATTTGTAAATGATAGAATATGATACATTATTTTCGATCTGCCATTTTCAAAAATTAATGATGAGGCTTGGACCATGTTGTCGATTAAAATATATTTCAAATTTCATTGGATAAACAATTTATTAATAAAAAATCATACACAGCAACTAATTAAATATCCTTGCAAGCGTGCACCCGTATGACTATTATTTACCGATAGAATTTATTCATTATGTAATTTGCTATTTTCAAACACATCTCATGTTTCGCTAACAAGTGCCAACATTAACTAACTAATATGCTGTCGTATATATTTTATGTAACGTTGAATCGTTATTGATTTAACATGGTGAAAAAATAGCAATGTATTTTAGTCCTACAGAATTTATAAGATATACAGTTGATAGCTATTTCGGCTCACCCCTTCACCAGAACTAGTTCTGGTAAGCCGAAATAGCTATTAACTAAAATAAATTGCTATTTTTTCACCGTGTAATAATGGAGCTCTACCAAGTTAGTGCCAATTCAATCGATATTAATGATTAATTTATAGCTCGCAGTATTTTTTTTAAAAGCTTTCAAAATGCAATTTAATTCAACTTAAGTTAAGTATGTAAATGCTTTTACAATATTCTGATGATTTAAATTTACAAACAATCTGTCTCACTTAACGCAATAATCGCACAATAATTTGTTCTGGAGTTTATATATTTTTTGTCATAGCGTATTTTTTATATTAATTATTCTTGTTATAATATATTTCCCATCATGTTAATATTAAAATTAAAATATATATTGATAATTTTTAAGGTATTTTTTTTTTTTTTGATTTCTTTAATTCTCTATTAGTTGGTAATATAATTGGTATATCAGCCATAAAATTTGACGAATTAGTTCAACTTAATAATATCAAGGACAAAAAACGTTTCTGGGCATTATGTCCTTTCAACAAGATATTTGAGCTACGTTAGGAATATGAGAAATGGCTTTTCCGACGACTATCATGAGCATTAGTTAGGGTAGCAAAATACAATAACACCCGCGAAAAATTATATAGCCTTTGAGCGGGAAGTTTTCGTCAAACGGGGGTAAAAAATATGCCGTAAGAAATCTCCGGCATGATTAATGGAAGTCTTGTGATAAATATATTATGAGTTACATATCTGTTTTCGCAAAAAATGTCTCAGTGTCATAGCTTTTCTAGAAATTTATTTTAGAATGTGGAACGCAATTCTTTCTTATTTTTATACTGTCGAGTGAGTAATATAACATAATGTCACTCTTACAGAAAATACTATACGACTCAATAATTTATGAGAGTAATTTAAAATAAATGTATGTATCTTCTAAGTTGATCCAATAGCCCAACTAATAAAAAATGTGATTTGAAGATAATTCGTAAAAACATACAATGAGTTGCTTTGTATAGATCATTTACCAATTCTCTGATTGAATATGAATATCAAAGACTAATAAAAACAATGACTAGAAAAAAGTTCTATTATAAAACCCAAATAGATACGTATCGTAACTTAAAGAAATACAGACTTATTCAATTTCATGTTTTTAAAATTTTTAATCAAGCATCGTTTTAAATAGTATTCAACGATAATAAAAAAAGATGACAAAGTATGTTTGTTTATTATCGGAGTTGTAGTTCAAAGGAACTTTATTTAATTCAAATTTAACTAGCAAATTTCTTGGTGAAAGTTTTTGGTAAATGGACTTTTTACATGACAGTTATCTGTTGCAAGCTTGTCGTTTCAATTCAGTAGGGAAAACCTTATCTTATTCCTTATTTTATTTAGCTTGATTAATGTCTAGCTAGAATATTTCTAAATCTAAATTTCATATCTTTACAAATAATCTTAGTACTGAAAAGAGAAAAAAATTCGGTTATAATAATACTATACTTTTTACAATGTTTCATAATCGATATATTTCTAGGCTGATTAAGTTAAAGCTATCGAATTAAGTACGACGTAACATAATACCATGCACAGAGCTTGTTTACGTCAGTGTATATTAATTAATGGCAAAATCTTGCGCTTGGCTGAGGGCTGAGCAAACAGCCGAAGCTTCGTGGAACAACAAGGGACGTTCTGAACACAACCACAACTCCTGAAAAGATCGAATCCCATTAGACTCGGCGTACCGAGACTATGCAAATCACCGTTCACCGTTGCTAAGCGTCTTTTTAATAGTTATATCCACCACAGCTGACTTACAAATTGCAAAACAAGAAAATAAATATGCTTCAATCGAAATTGGTTTTATATTTGGAAATTTAAATCTGAAAAAATTCACCGTTCGAATCTTATTTAATTTCATGTTTTAGTAATTTCTTAAGTCGACGACAGTTACGAAAAGTTTTATTTTTTTCCAACTTTTGTATCAACTTTACCTTTATTAAATAATGTCTCCAGTGCTATTTGTATTCGAGTGAATCTTATTATGTTGATTAATATTATTACTAAAACATATAAACAAAATATTTTTTTTACTTACAACTTTTATATAAAAAAAAAAGCTTTTTTATCCACGATACATTCAGAGCTCATTGCCATGAAAGTAATCTTTATTATTTAGTTATAACGTATTATGCGAAATATCTCTACAGCGGTGATGAGTTTACCATAATATTAAATGGCCTAACATAGCTTTGTCTTTATTCATCACAACATATTCTCGTCATCTTCAGATAAATAAATATTAATCGAAATATATTTAATTCAATATCCAAAGGCTTTTTAGGAAGTGAAAAAATATTTGGTGCTTACATCGTGGAAACACATCATGAAGAAAAAAAATTAAAGTACATTTGTCCTAAATCAAAATGTAAACAACTTAATTTTTTTTTATTCCCCTAACTGGGGCTTTAACCCTATATTTAAAAACCTTCGTATAAAAATCACAAAGCGAAATTATGTTGGATTACTTTATTATAGCATTCAAATCATTAAAATGTTATGTTTTTTTGTATTTAATTTATAGCCCTTCATTTTTAAATTCATCTTGAAATATTGCGGAATGGTAGCTAGACGTCTTTTTGTTTCAATGTTTACCAAATATGATGTATTTTTTACTTATGAAATTATTATCGGTCGTGAATATTCATTCATTCACGATTGATAATGTGGGCTTTTTCAAATTCGATGATTTTATCGCATTAAAAATAAATTATTTTTTATTGACATTTTTTTTTATTAAGTATTGGATAATAGTCAATAAGACAGCAGTTTGTTATTTATTTTGTGTTTGTGCATTTATGGCCGCCATATGTACGTCAGTTGTATGGAAGGGGGCCTGCACGGACGGCCAGACTACAGGATATTATACTGAAACTCCTGTCAACTTACCCCTCCGCATTATACTGACATGAACTTCCTCTGAATGTAAGAGCTTTGTGCCTAATCAAGTAAGTCATTGTCAATTAAAAATGATATTGTTACTTAATTGATTCCTTAAAATATATAATTTAATATATAATTAATAATAGAACGTACAAAATATAATTAGACTCGTTAACGTTCGGTAAAAGTCGTCGAATTTACTATTCGGTTCCATGAGATATAATGTCAGTGATTCTCAACAGATGCTTTGAGAATAGTGCGGACTACCTACTTTTCAATATATAGCAAAAATTTGTAAATTGTAACCGATGTAAACCGTACTCGATTTCAGGCTAAGATTGGCGGTAATTTGCTTAAAATCTATCCTATAAACACTTGATTATTTTTAAAATAAAAGAAAAATAAAACTCGTACTTTAATTCTATTATAAAAATATCTCTGATATTTATTCATATAATAAATCGGTTCCATGCAGTTAAGTGGCAATATGGTGGGAAAAATATACCAAATATAAAATGTTGTGAGCCACGTAACACAAATAAATTAAATCGCCTATCGATTCAAGAAAAAATATTTTTATACCATAAAATAACAACACAAAAATTATCGATTTCAAAAAAGTATATATTAAAATTTTATTTATTCACCTGCATTGTATTTACACAAAAAAAACAATAACAACAAAACAAGTTACTAACATTATATTTCATATAAAAGAATAAAATCAAGCCACCTTCAGTTTTATTCTAACGCCATGGTCATAAATCTCAATTACTAGATTTAACAAAATGTTTTCTATAAAAATACATTGAATTTATAGATTTTTATTGAATGATCGTTTCTATGATGTTAATGTGTAAAGTTTTAAAAGTATTTTGGAAAACGCGAGCGACAAAACGTTCAGACAACAACAATTTATAACTTAATCAATTTACACTTGTTTCCTTCTGAAAATAAATAATATTTTCAATTTCGTATCAAGAGAAATATTTTTTCCATCGCTTCGCTGGCAAACATTGAGCAAAAAATATTGCTGGACTTTTTCGAGCTGTCATATTCTGTTGTGTATTACAAATATTTACAATAACACTTAATCGACACTAGTATGCGAGTTTTCAAATTCATTTTTGTAGGCTTAGTCTGCTTTTGGCATGTTTATCGTGAAATATTATTTTGCCCACAACTCTGTTGAGCAAAACATCGATTTCGATGTATCAAAAATGATAAAGGTTCAAATTTTCAATTTGTAAATATTTTTTCCTTTGGCAAATTGAATTTCATTAAAAAGTTGTCAGCAAAAATGATTGATGTTTTCTACACAGCATTCATTCATAGCGTTCATTTATGCATTGAGTAATGTTGCAGAGTACTTCCAAAATATGATTAACCTTATTTGGTTAGTGGGTCATTACTTCAAAAAAAAAATCTTTTATAGAATTTTTAGAGTGATAAGATATTAAATGAGATTGAAAAAAACATTCTATACAAAATACTTAAAATGAGCGTTATAAATTTTGGATATAGTAAGAAAAATCTTGTCGTTCGAAATCATGGAGAAGTTTGAAGTTGAACAAGTTTTTTTTGCTGACATAAAGTTCACCCTAACTTCCATCTTTCTTTTTTACAACGAACATCTTGAACAGAATCTATGTTATAAAATTAAAAAATACTTTTTTTGTATACCGTTTGTAATTTTTGCGTCGAAGACGATTTTAAAGTAGTAGAGAAATCCATCAATAAAGTATGTGTTATATCTCGAAATATATATAAATATCAAAAATAATCTCTGTCATAATCTTCTTTTAAGTTGTTAACAGAATGGTTTTCTAATCTGTAATACCTTACACTGAATAGCCAAATGTTGTTTTTGTATCAATTAAGAGTTTAACTATTTTTGTAGCTAAATTGCAAAATAACTATGCTTATTATATCTTTTAAATTTGATTGATCCATCTCACAAGTTATTGGCTCGTTATGGAGCTTTTCCCAATAGAAGCTTTTTACTTGATTTCTCAATCTTACAATTTTAATGATATCGCTAGAACTATTGTGACATATATACTAACTCTTTATTAAAATCTGCTATGTATATTATTATATAGATATTAAAGATGCATCTTAAATGATCTAATGATAATATTCTCAATTTAAAAATGCGAGTGATAGTGTTTAAATTATGTAATAATTTTGACGTCGTGTCTCACAGGACAATGGATCATTTATCAAAAGGTCCTTAGCAATATTTCAGACGTCCGCTACAGCACACGTTGACATGGAATATCATGGTTGAACATACGGAATACATCATCGCAAAATACATTGTGATAAATAAAACCTAATAACATCTTACGACAGACGTAGACAATAAGTGGATAATAAATTTATCAAGTCTTATAACCTTGTTGGGATCGCTCGTGTTTGGTTATCATTCTTGCATGTATTACATAAAGTATTTTTAGACATTTATGGCCGCGAATAATTTGCGAGAATACAAATCGCCAACCGATAAGCGTGATTTCAGCAAACATTTATTCTTCGGCCATATGGCAACTTCTTAGCCAAAGGAGATTACATATGATCAAGAATCATCCTCTTGAACTGATCATTATTTTTTCTCAAATTTGTTTTTTTTTCTACAATACAAACAAAAAAGCCTACACAATTCAAAGACTTATTCGTATATTCTTAATTTTTTTTTTCAGCTTTTAAAACTATCTTGCTTTATTATAAGAGTTGTGAAAAATTGCCGATCACTGATAATATTCACTACTTGATACTTTTAGTAATTGAATAATAATATTTATATAAAGTCAGATAAGATTGGAATATCACTTAGCAAGAAATTTCAAGAGGATTTGATCTTATATAAGATAAAATTATAAGAAAATTACTATTATCAATAACATATTGTGGACCAAATCATCATATGGTTAAAAATGCCCGCAAAAAAAGAGTCATCATATATTTACCATTTCCAAGAAAAGTTAAAACCAAAAGTCATAGTATTTTTTTTTAAGTTATCGCACGTATTTTATGACAATGTATGGCGTATAAACACAGAAAATGAAAAGGCATACAATCCCACTTGGGGTTTGTCCGTAAAACGCATCGTTTTGAAATTAAAACAGTCCGGAACATAACACTGTGGATAATTTGAAAAAGGATTGTTATTTCAGCATTAAAAAAATAGAATGCCGTGTCGTATCGATCTGGCGAACTATAGTTCTGACGATGGCGTGAGCCGAAATAGCTATCAACTATATTTGTTAAAAATAATTTTGTAGAACTAAAATACATTGCTATTTTTTCACCGTGTTATATTTGAGTTCTACAAAGTGAATGCCAATTCAATCAATAAAGTATAAATGACTCTCCAAAGTGATTTTCTATCTTTATTGTGGTCTTTAAAAATTGTAAATAATTACCAAATAAGAAAACTTTCTCTTACTAGGAATAAATGGCTATAATGGTTCTGTATATTTTGTAATTAATATACGCATACGTTTGAATTGCATTTCTAGTACTCCAAAGAAAATGTTCGGGTTCGTATTCAGAACACAATTGTATGGATAAGGCTATGATGAAGAGTTACTTGAGTTAGGTATGTTATTATAGAGCGTGTTTCTCGTTTAATAGTACAAACAAAATATCGCATACAACACGAATCAATTGTTACGAACTTGTGGTCTTTCCATTCATTGGGAGCAATCTCGCGGCACATTGAATACGTCACTCGAAACGAGTGTGAAGTTTGGTACTTTTCACGTCCAGCAAATGGTTGTCAATCATTTATACGCGCTTGTAGTATGTCATACTTTGTATTATATCATAGCCGTATATTACATGGGTCACAAAGCCGACGTCGGTGGATGACAAGCGGCGCAAAGCATAAAGCATGGAAATATGTAGATGTATTTTGACGGTGGGTCGCGATATAAAAATTATTACTCATATTATAATAACTATTATGCGACTTTAAGTAATCAGCAGTTGCACATTTATTCGCCACGATGTTGAGACACGAAATAGAAGCTATTTCAAAGGAGAAAATATAAATTTCATTTTCTCTTACTATTGGGTTCCCTGATTAATACTAAGAATCTTTGAATATTTATGTTTATTAATCAATTAACCATTTTTTATAAATAGGCGTGAATGTGGCACATTCTGGGCGACCATCTAAAAAACTAGTTTCCTTTGCCGTCATATCTTTATTCTATATCTGAAAAGTGACTTATATACAGTGTCATTAAATAAAGGTTGTCACAAATTATTATATCATATATACAATACTACCGTATAAAAAGAGATACGTAATAAAAGATTTTTGACTGCTTCAAGGAAAGTAATTTTTTATTTCGAATTATTAAAATGCATATAGTACTTTTTCTACTGTAAATGCATGAACAGGACCGGTTCCGCTCATCGCAAACATTATCAACCAATAAAATAGAAATTACAAATAATTAAACTTTTCGGCCAAGAATTGATAGATATACAAACTAAAGGTTTAAAAAGTGAGAAAAAATAGACGGCTTAACATACAACATATGTTTTAATAAAACTAAATTGTATAAAAATTTGAATATTGGCAACCTATTAGCTATAATAGTTGTGTTATATTTGTATTGTAATCGAAAATAAATTCAAATCAAAAATCCATTAAAACTCAATTATGAAAAATCATTAGCAAGAATAGCAAGTGGGAAACTTTCCAAGAAGTAACAGTAGACTCCTTGAAAGACGCTTTGTTGTAAGTGTTATATACACTCCTCTCAATAGTCATAAAGTTTTCACACAAAAGCTGATAAAAATCCTTCTTATAAAAAACTTGAGAAAATAGTAACCCTTTTATAACTTATTAAGTCTATATACATAATTGACTAAGGATAAAAGTTAATAACATTTATGAATCTAAAATTAATTAGAGGCATGTGGTATCCTTCATAGCTCCGGCTTTGTCACTTCGGTCTATGTAAGTTAGTTCAACACAGTAAGATTTATTTTCTATGCAACGAACTTCATCTGGCTTTATTAAATTACAGGTAGCTTGAATGAAGCTTTGTTCATAAAGGATTTGGCCATTGTTCAAGTCGACTAGTTTTAAAATTTACTATCAGCGAAGTGCATTTTGAATTTTATAAGCTAGCATCAGGACTTAAGATACAAAAAAATAATTATTACAATTATTTTACAAATTTATAATTTCAGACAACTCTTCCATCACGGTGGATTCTCAGCATACTTAATATTACGAAATCTAAAAAGCTGAGCAAGTCACACTCGCTTTCTATTTCTATCTTTCCAGCACGTTTTATATTATCTATTTCATCTTTTTTAATCACAACAGTGCATGGTTTATTGATCGGTCCGTGCAGCTCTGTATCGGGCCAAGAAAATGAGAAGCTTGTTTTTAGCAGTTATACACATGCAACGAGTGAACCAACTTATTTCCGAATAAAGATTATTTTATTTTAAATATTGATATATATGATTCTTGCGAATATGCTCACGGTAATATTGATATATACAATAATATTCTTGCGGATATGCTCATTGCTAATGAGAAGTATTATATATTGATTCAACTGGGCATTTTTCATCGTCTCCAATAAACATCACAAATCGTTCACGACTAGAAACAAATTCTCCAAATATACATACTGCATGATAAAGCATTTGCATACATGCTATACGTGTACGTTCAGAACAAGAAACTGTGACTCAATAGTCCGTATGGTATTAATGAATTATGTGCTTCAAAATTCGTTTAACATTCACTGACTCCAACTCAAATAAATTTGTGGGGGCCTCCTTCGTCATCCCCGTCAATGATTCATGATTTTGATATATAAAAAGCTACCCCCAAAGAACTAGCCAGCCTCTGACCCACCACCCCAAAGTGCCCAATGGAATTTTCATATTAATTTTCGCCGCTGGATACAAAATTTTGTCAATGTGCAAATTTTCAGTTAACAGTTCACAGCTTTCAACGATTCAAGTTTTTAGTTGTTCATATGACATATTTCATGAGCAATTATTGGAGTTTGGTATCTATTGTTCGAAAAGAGTGATATTTAATAAAAGCACATACATGTATTTTTTTCTAATTAAAAAAAAAAGTTATGGTCTATTTTTTTAAGTAGTCAAATCAAATAATTATTCAAACAAAACAGCTTTTGTTTACTAAGGCCAGACTTTCAATTACTACGACATTGCTTAGGTCATAATTTGTATTGTTCCACATTCACCGCGACATTTATTTCTAATGTCACCAGAAGTCGTATAAATTAAATCGAAACATAAAATGTTCACACAACACAACCAAAATAGTCGTTAATTCAACAAAAATAGACAATCGTAAATTTATTGCTAGCCGGACTCTATAAATAATGACATTCGTGTCGTTGAAAAAAAAACTTCCGTCTAATAAAAACCTAATAAAATTAACTTCGATGTAACTGGTAGAGAGGCCCAGTCACGCAATTAATTGACCTGTGTTTCCGGCTGCCACGAGGAGGGGAAAAACAAGGAGATAGTTCGGTATATCCGGTTGCGACTTGCATTTTAGCAAATTGGTACGCCGACTTAAAAATGCACCGTGCTATTTATTTTACGGTGCCATGCATGGCCTGTGACAGGCATCGGGCGCGCCTGATTATTCGTTGTCGTTATTTTTATATAAACTTTCGTGTTTTGACAACCGCCAATTTTGCTGCTCATTTGAATGCAGCCGACATGCGTCATTTATAGCGGCTACGTGAAAATAAAAAGTCTTGTTGCATTATTTTTCAATGACATTGATACTGCATGGCTGGAGCGAAATTTTGTACGAACCATCATTGAATATCAAATAGTTTTTTCATCAAAAATATCAAAAAGTGTCACGATAAATTATATAGCACGGACACCGTTTAATCAGAGCTAACAAAATCCGACTTCAATTTTCAAAATCGAAAATGTTCTACAACTCTTTCATTCAATTTATATACATATTTTTATATTAACGCAAATATCTGGCAAAAACAAAATTGAAACAATTTATATTTTAATTTCAGCCTGAAAATCTATGGCTTATTGCTATTAAAGGAATCATTGATAAAGTTAATTTATATATATTTTTATATATCATTTATACATGTGCATAAAATTTCTCAAAAACCATTTGGAGCAATTTTTTCTATAACATTTAAATGTCGAAATTTTTTTTTTGAGGATACCGTTTACGATTATAAAGAAAGATCGCTTAAAACTATAGAAAAAGTGTTATTTTTTCTTATGTAAAATTTTCAAATTGAATCGATTTGGCACTTTAAGTTTCCACTTGTATTGTTTTTCACGACCCGGGTTTCGTCTATCGACATTTACGTAGATACTCTAACTCATATTTGCAGTGACTTTCCCAATTGTAGTTAAATCATATTGAATTATTGTTAAATTATTACAAAGTCATCATTTTGGTTTAGTTATGAAATTCAAAATGTTATTATAATCAAGTGAGTAGTTATTGAAAAAAATCAGTACTGTGGTTGGTTTCACATGTATTTATTTTTCCTATTGTTTCTAAAAATCTTCAATGGCAAAGGGCAGAATATGCGGAAATGAACAGAATTTAACCGATTCAAATTTGATATTGAAATTCCATCAAGCACTATTAATCGTTATCGCAAATTATATTATTATTTTCAAATATTCGAACTCAATCTGTTTGAAGGGTTACATAACAATGTGTATTATTCAAATCATTGTTATATAAATATGCATAACGTATTTCATTTTCGAATCGAATCAAATTGTCTGTCAGTCTATTATACATACCTGCCACATAAGCAGCATTCATTGAAATTGTAGAAAATACATTTTTACAAACTCACAAATACATAAAGACATACATAAAGCATTGATTCTACTTTGAGCGAAAATTAATCACCATTGAGAATATGAATGTTTTTTTTTTATGTAATAATCATTTTTTTGATAAAAGATAGTAAAAAGTACTGTTCTCATAAACTATAGTTACATTTTATTTAATTATCAGGTTCAACTTAAAAGATTTCTTTTTAATTTGCATCTCATATGAAGATTAGTTACAATTATAACTCTTATGAAATGCAAATTAAATTGTGTTTGATTTTTTTTAATCGGTTGACATGACGTGTAAATTATTGTCGACAATTGTACAGGTAATAATAATATTTTCATTTAATTTATCAGCGTGTAAATGAATATATTTTTATTAGATACATTTATGAGCTTTTTGTTCGTATCCGCATGCGATGTGACATCAACGTTAATGATTGGAAGCTTTTTTTATTTGTGTCAAATAATAAATTAGAACATTTATTTATGAAGATTATTAATAATATCTAGAATTTTATTTTATATTAATAATATTATAAAATAAAAAACTAAGAAAGCAATTGTGAAATCCATTCTTTTGATCTGTTTTGGAAATAAATCGGATTAATAAAAAATCAGCTTGAATTCGATATGAAGAATTTTTCTTTCATAGAATTGTTTTTAAAGTAGATTAAATTTAAAAGATTTTCAATCGTCGCAAAGAAGAAAAAAAAGTTTCAAAGTTTTAAATAAATTATCGCGTAACAGCTGTTGTTTTTCAGACTTAACGAGGTTAAAGTGCGACTAGAAAATCAACTTTTTGTGTAAAGTGAAACTGAAATATTCCTGAATATTTCATTCACTGTTCACTTGAAAGCAACATTCGACTCAAAATCAGTTTTTTGTCAATTGCCAAGGGAACTGAGAAATTAGTTATTTATAACGCTTCCTCAATTTTAAATTTATTGATATTCATTTTATTTAAATAAATAAAAACATATTTATAAAAAAAGATTTGGTGTCCTTTTAATTGTTACATTGATTCAAGATCATACTGAGTCCCGAAATGGTACATTTAAATGAAAAAAAAACTGAAGTTTTATTACTATATGCATAGTTTTATCCACTGAATACATTTAATCATTCTATTAATCGATGATCAAATATTTCCAATAAGTAACATAAATATGAATAATTCGTCCCATGACTTGTAACAAAACTAAAACTAAAAACAATTCAGTATCTCATGCAAAAGTCATGTTTTTTATCAATTTAATTATGATGAAATATATTTTTTTTTCATATAAGACGATACAAGTCGTCAATGTTAGACTATATATATTATATTCTTTGCGATCGATAATTTGCATAGTTGTGAATTATTAAATGTTTTTTTTGAATCGATATCTGATTAATTTTTTGTATATAGTGAATATTTTCTTTTTTGTTTCACCTCGATAGTTTTTCCGTGGTAAAGTGATTTGTTTTAAATGTAATGTATATTATAGCTAACAAAATATATTTTTTATTACATTATACGATAGAAAAATTTATTATTGACGTAAAAATTATTTATGATAGTTTGATAAGTTCTGTAGTTGCTATTTTCAAATGAATGGCAACACACATATCATACACGTTGTTGAAAATATATTTTTATTGAAATTCTTAGTATTCCGTCGGTAGCATTTTGTTTATTATTTAATACCGGCAAACAACAAAATATGTTTTCTTGCAAAAAGTTGTCACTCAATAATAACTGAGTATTACTCAGAAAGGAAAAAATCTTTCTGGTATCGCATAGTGTTTTAATAAAAGATCTTTGGAGTGTGTTACCAAGACGTGACCGTCCGTTAGTCCGACAGGTGTTCGGTCACACGCCTTCCTCGACTACTCACGTATATATTATATAATAATATGTACCTTTCGTGTGTTTAGGGGATTGGTAGACGTATACATGAATCGCCTTCCACTTATTCACTTACAATTGCCTTATTTAATCTGGCGACATCAACATATATAATTACACACTCCTATTTTTGGAAACACCAAATAGTTTTTTTCGATTGATGGAAAAGCATATGAAAAAATGATATTATGTCTATTATAATTTAATTACTTTTTTATGATTAAATTATGTTGACAGTCATAAAACTATTTTTATAGATAGTATAAAAAATAAAGTTTGATTCTAGTTATTGTTATTTTTTTTTCAACGTTAAATTTCCTGATCAGTTGATAATGCTCGCGATGAGCGAAACCGGTCCTGATCAAAAAAATAAGTTAAATATCCTATTGTGACACATGAATATCCAAAAATACATTTTGAATATATATACAATATATAACGCAATGCTGACTAAACTATTGTTAATGATTTACCAATGAAATAATTTTTCAAGTTGAAAAATGGTGAAATAATATTCTTGGATTTTTAATATATTGGAAATGTCAAGGGAACCCCAAGTAAACTAAAATGAATTTGAAAGAAAACGAATAATAAATATTGAAACTCGGGGCTCGTCGATACAATATACAAAAACCGGTTAATGTTGAAATTAATTTTTTTTAGACATAATCGATATTTTTAATAGAAAACAAATTTGTAACGGTTAAATCAATTCAATGCCTATAAATTGTCAGGCATCAGTTCATTGCGCCCGTGACAACTATAACGAATATTAATGATAATCTGAAATATGTCTGACATTACATAATTAATCCATCAATTCGGTGAGATTGTGGAAATATAATGAAATTGACACCCATTATTCGGTATATCAAAAATGTCAACGATCAACTTCAATTGAATCAATTCTGATTAATGATGTGCGTGATCTTCACCTTCAAATTATGGATCGAAAATTTGCCCACTCATGGCTTACTTATTCTCAGCAATAATTGTACATTTTTACTACTTTTATCATAACAAATGTGATCGAGCTAAATGCTATATTCGGGCATCTTTTGAACGCCGCCTTGACGTTAAATTTCCTACAAAGCACAAAAATTTTGCTTTTATCATTGTTATTTATCTCACTTCAAAAGTTGTTGCAAAATATTATTTCGTCAATGAATGTTGTTCGATTGAATGAATTTACGATTTATCAATATTTTGATATTTTTTTACTTTATTCTCAAATCTTATCTATGTTTTTGCGAAAATAATGTGAGAGCCTATGTTACTTAAAATGCAACGATCAATTCTTAGAATACTGTAAATATTATAAAGAGCTACAGCATACTTATTTAGCTATGATGTAAACATGTAAATCGCATTGATATATTGATATAACATCTCCATACACGTCTTTTTAAAAATCTAAATCAGGAGGATTTATATCGTATTCAACGAAGACCTTTGGTCAAATCTTAGAAATTTTGCGCAAAATTTGTGAAAGCCGTTCGCAGAAATTTTGTGTAATGGTGATTGGTCAACTGTAAACGAGATTTTGACTCTACGAACTTCATTGTGAACTATGAATATTCACAGCCATATGTTGTGAAACGGATTTTTAATTTTCAATAGGAGCTACACCAGCCCTCCCCTCCGTTGGTGTGTAGTAAAACTTAACTTCTGCGTTTTTGCAAGTGTAAACTGCCAACATGAACAAAATATTTTAAATAATAAAAACACATTTTTTTAGTACTTATTTCAACAATATATTTTTTGATTAGGACCGGTTTCGCTCGAGCATTATCAACTGATGAACCTGATCAAAAAATATATTGTGGAAATAAGTACTAAAAAAATGTGTTTTTATTATTTAAAATATCATGCCTTTCCATTAAGAAGTGACAGTTAACACCTTAAAAGTGATGAACAAAATAACCAATATAAAATAATATTAAAATGAATAAAATTCTTTAAAATTAATAAGTCAGTGGAAATTTAACTTTTTTCAAAATAGGTCAATAAGAGAGCTCTCATTGTCAGTAAATAATTGGTGCTGGAAAATATCTTTTAAAGTAAGTCCGCTTTAAACGTTAACCAAAATTATTTCATAACTGATGCTTGTTGGATTATAAATATTCTAATAACATTTAACAACTGTACAACTCATGAAAACATTTATATTTTAACTCTTCTAAAACTTCAACAATTCCGAATGTTTTACAATCCAGTTCTTGCAATCGATATAATAACATAAATGGTTGCCTTTATAATATGAAATAAAGCTTTGAATACTTTATGCACAATACTGGAAGGTCCTGAAAGTTATGTCGTAGCCTCTTTAAGTCTTCAAATAACTATAAAAGGATTTTCCAGAGATTTTCATTATAACACGTGTAATTAATCTAATGAACATACTTTCAAACTTTAATATTAATGTTGTGAGGGAAGATAGTCCATATTTCATTATATAAATTTTGCTATTATCCTATAATAAGAAGACGATTATTTTAAATTTTTGTCACATTAATAATCTTCAGCATTCTTTAAAATTGCAATTATTGTAGTAGACAGATATTTTTCAGTTTATACCAGTACTGTACTGTACAGTACTGAATTTTTGAGTCTTATTTTATAAAATGAGTTGATGAAGGCAACATAAATTAATTATGAATTTATTTCATGGACCAATTCAAGTAAACACGTCTTGGCATTTTCCGAACATAAAATATTTATTAAAATAGAAAGATGAATCAAATTCAAATGCTGACAGTTGAAAACAGCGAGTATACCGCTGATGTTACCTTTATTGCAATGCTAATGATGCAAATAACAGTTCATCACTTTATCTGTTTCATTAAAGCCTATTTAATCAGGCTGTTCCTCTTCAAATTTCAACGTTATTTTACAATTTTCTCGTTTATTATAGATTAACTTAAATTTTTGCAGAATCAACTAATGCTTAAAATTATATTATGCATTAATTCAAAACTTCAAGGCGGCATCGTTGAAGTAATTCATGAAATTATAAAAAATATTAAATCTTTACCGAAACTGACAAAATCAAATATTATTATTGAAAATAACTTGATTTTTTTAATGATAATTTAATGTCCAATCGTTTGTTAATATTACTGACTATTGTTATATATATAAATAAAACCTTCTTACTTTAATTTGCTGAAATTTTGCAAATAAAAGTCCGAAGTCGAGCCTCTTTTTTGCTCTTTTTTAACGACCATAAAACTATTTTTTGATACAGAATATGTTAATTTGTGAATTGGAAAAGTGTCTTTTAAAAGATATATTTAATTTGATTTTACTACAAGAACAAAACAAAAGAATGGAAATAATCGCAATTTTGAAAAACAAGTGAAAATAAATAAAATTAACCGAAGAATTTCAATAACAAATAATACAATACATGTGTATGTAATTAAAATAACATACCAATATTTCTGCCAACGGAACAGTATTTCAATACGTCATCTGGTCAATGGATAAGGGTATATTGATTATTGCATAACAGCTGGACCCATATAACAATAAATGAACACTTCTAACCTTGTGTTAATATTTATTATTATGTTTCCCTTTTTTCTACGTGTGTGTTTTTTTACAGTAAAATAAAGCCAATAAGTAATCGCATAAAAATAAATATTAGGTTTATTCAAAGGCTTTTAAAAATATTTTTATGACTATAATATTAAAGAGATCAAAATAGATTACTTCGAGGTATGGGTATTATTTATTTTACTTTTTTGTGCAAACCTTTAGGTTTTCTTTATATATAATAAATCAGCGAAAAATTTATTCTGCATCCATATTTGAATTGATTTTACAAGTTTCAATGATATTTATGCAAGATTTTTTTATAGTTATAATTCATTTCCACGAACATTAGCATGCAGTAAATAAATCAAAAAAGCAGTGATCATGAACCAAAATATTTGCTTAGGCTTTGTCTCACAAATGTGTTAGCTAGTTAACATTAGAAAAGTTAGTGTAAAGTGAAAAATATCCAATATTCGTGGAATATACTACATATATCACATATTCTGTAAAACATGATTGGTCTTTATATCCCATAATTTAAAATAACTTTGATTATTTCACGTATTGTGTCACAGTTAGTTACACAATACGTGGAATAATCAAAGTTATTTTGAATTGTATATTAAAATGAACTTCCACAAAGTTACCGCCGAAACCATCGAAAATATTTATATCCCATTGTTGACTCCTTAATCTGCGATAACATATTATGTATAATGTTATGTAATATCGCTGCACATTCTCGAGGTATGGTATTCGCATGTTTATGTGACATGTCTGTTTCATATATGAATGTAAGATGTTACATAACGTACACTTCAGACAAGCAATTGAACAAGTTCCGTCAGTGAGATTATCTACCCTCCCTGTGATGCAACGTAAGCGGACTGCCAATTGCATTCACATTGCAATATGTTGAAAACAAAAAGATTGCATTTGGGGTTTTATTTTTGTACAATTTTAGATAAAATGAGAAAAAAACATATTATATATATATATATATATATGTATACAGGTATATCTGGTAATGGATTGTTTTGAATACTTATTTAAGCAGCGGCACTATTTTCAGCGTATCTCTTACGCTAATTATATAATATATGCTACAGAACCGATTTCTTAAAAATTATTCACTTTACCATAAATGTTATATTTTGATGACAAACTATTTGAACACAAAATTTCACGTAAATCTCTGACGGTCACAATAATCGATGATCGACTTTGATAAATTATTTTTACGACCACGCTGGTTTATCGAAAAATTTTCCATTTCTATAGTTTACGACTGCCAAATATGAACTACCAAAATGGCGAGAAAGCAAAGTATTAAATCTTCCCTGCTAATATCCTATATCTGGAGGAATTATAATATATTATAGTTAATACTATAATATATTTTAACAATATAGAGTATCCTAAAGATAATCAAACTTTAAATCAAATTACAAAGAAGAAATATAAATACGAATGTAATATTTTATATTTGTTCGGTATTAATCGATTTCATTACAGCTTTTTATTTGTAAGAAAAAAAATGCACTATTTGCTTCATAATTAGTTTAAATAACGATTTGCAAAAGATTTTCAGGAAAACTAAACTTTCTGAAGTAATGATACCCCTTAACAAAAATAAATAATTGTTACGCTAATGGTTATCGAGTTAAATCACGATAAGTAATAATGATTCTTACAATTAAAACAAATTTCCCGATTTAATGATGATTTTTTCACGCCGAAAATTGTCTACAAATAGAAAAATATCTAATATTAAAAATAAAAGCTCATATTAATTTTCGCTGCAGGCAATATTAAAAAAAGCAAGATATGCGACTATAGAAATTTCAGATATGTTTACTGACTGACGTTGGACATTTATTAAATACGTACAATAAGATTAGTAGCAGACTCTTTTCAAGTAGCCATGGCGACGAAAGAAGATTTTCTTTATCCCTTACAAGGCGCGACCCCACATTTCTTAACGTTCGTTTCGTCGAGTAAAATGTCACATAGAGGGGACATATTGTTCCGTCTACTATGTATGAACAAAGCATGTATTTTCCGACAATTCTTCGCTGTAAAAACTTCATTGAATTTTTCAATAATGTAAATTAAATTTTGCCTGCTTGTGCGTGAATGAACTAGTAATTACCACCGTTTTGTTTTATTTGATCATCTGTTAAATTTGTGTAATAACGATGGCGTATTAAGTATTCATTATTATGATCCCTATACATTTATTTATTCTTTCCCAATCACCCTGTAGGCGACCATGAAAAATGTTAGAAAGAGAGTTAATTATTCACCATGTTATATAATATATCGACATAGACCCAGTTTTCGTATTTGAAAATCTATAATATTTATATTTTAGTGTTAGGATTCAGTATAAATCAATTAAGGAATGTACATGACATTCATTTAGATTTTTTGTGAGATAATATGAATTTATCTAATTGGATTGATAATGACTTATTTCAGTCGTTTTTTTATACCGGGCTCAGGTCGAAATGATAAAAAATAGTAATGAAAGGAATCAGTAACGATATCAAGCATGAACGCCTCAAGTTAATGAAAATATGAAATTTTCTTACTACAACCATATTCTCATGAGCTGACTTATCTTAAAGAAAATATAGTGATCTCGTTATAATCGTACTTAATATTTGTTGTAACTAAATATAGTTATAATATCGTAATAAAATACAGATATTCCGTCGACGAAACATTTTCAATGATGTCACATGAACCTTTATAAGTAACCATGTTAAGTCTTCTATGCTCCTGTGTCATTGTGAAAAACGAGAAAGTTTTTTTTAACTTTCATGAAAGAGTCAGCAAATCCTTTAAAACTTTAAGTCTTCATCACGAAAACAAAACCACGCTAAAATATATAAAGATGTAACGCGTGTCCGGAATCTTTTAACACGTGTGGTCATTAAAATATATTAAGTAATTCATAGATAAACAATGTATTGTATGTTATATATTATTGATTCGTACCATTAAAATATTTATATTAAGTTATAGAATTGTTTGTATTATTTCTAGCGTAGTTGAAGATATTATAATAGTTAATCAGATTTGTAGCATAAACCTTAAGCAACCAGTCACTAGCAACGCAGTAAATATAATATAAAATAAAAATACATCGGTTATAAGCTTTAGAATAGCATAAATGGTAAGTTATGCTTAATAATTAAAAAAAATGAAAACATCTTTTTCTGTATATCATTTATTTCTAAATGTTGAGAGACCAGAATATATGGAAGCTTAAAGTTTCAAAAAGATTTTAGTATTTAGAAAATGCTATTCCTGCATTCTGCCGGTTAATATTATCAACGGTTATTTCTAGAACGAGTAAAAATTAATTTTGTTTCACCTATAATAATTATGCCTTGATAAAAGAACCAGAAAAATTTAATTATCGCGGTTTTAGTATATCGAGTAACGAAAAACTTTTCAAAGATCTGCTAAAATAAAAAAGTATTTTTTTATATATAATATTAATCATCAAACTTTCGTTCGAAACTCTAAAACTTACTAAAGACCATCACAAAGTTGCATTTTCACTTTATAATTCAGAAAAATATTCTTTAACGGTTGTTCATTTCTTGACGTTGCAATTTTATGAAAATATGCAAAGTTTTATCCTAGACAATAGCCAACAATACTTGTTTTTTTATACTACGGTTGCGGTTTAATTACGCCTGAAAAGAACATAATTTTTTGTGCATCATTAATATTAGCGATCAGAAACAAAAGAAAAGTTTTGTCACCCGAGAACTGCGCGATGAATAGAGATTTTTTCGGCTCGATGTTTTCAGCGTTCCCTTTTCAAAAAATCATTTTTCATTAGGACTATTCTATATATTTAAGAACAAAACAAAAAATTTTTTTTGTGACTTTTGTAATTATCGTAAAGGCAGGAAGTTGGAATTATACTTAACGCTCTATTTTTTTTAGATATTCTATTCCCTAAATTTTACCGATAATTACTCAATTTCAAATATTTCTACAATTGCCGATCCATAGGGAACATATTGACCGGGTTGACCTCGTATATTTCTAATTAAAATATAAGATTAAGTTCTTGTTCGTAACTGGTTGTAAACGGTTTTGAGCAGGAAGTGGTGAAGTTAGATTAATTAAGGATATATCTTGCTTTCTTCTTGTTCAAAAAAAAAATAACAAGAAATTAATAAAATTAAATAATTAAAAAAAGATTTAGTAATATATAACTTTATAAATGCAAAGTCTGCTAATAGTCTGCACAATCAATAATTTATTATTTTTTGAATCTGTTTTGTTATAAATATTGATATGAGGATTAATAGCTTATTTTCCAATATTCTACTGTTGATTAAAATATTTTGTTCCAAATACAATGTCAACACGGCGCCAAAGTTTCAGCATTTTTTAATACCGCGTATTAAAAAATAATTAACAATAAAACGCATGTATTGACAAAACGTCGAATCTTCGTAAAATTTTATCGAAATATTAACATTTTCAATCTTTTTTTAATACGCTGCTATTGCAGTAGGACTATATTAAAATTCGTAATCCGGCTTCTGGGGATAAGCTGCCAGCCGCAACTCCAATTTCACGGCAACTAAAGCCTCTGTGGCAGAAATAGCCAACCTAAAAGTTAAAAAAAAGTTAAACGACACTGTATTATGAAGTTTCAAAAGAAAAATTGCAATATAATACAATCAGTAGCTGATATTTTATAAACTTACAAAATGGCATATTGTCAAAGTTACATCAATATTTCTGGAGATTTATCCGACCAGATACAGGGATGCGGATTTGAATCCCTAGATAGGAAATGGTATCGGTAAATTTATTAATTTATGGAATTCATTGATTTCCAATTTCGTGTATTATTTTATACTTCTTTATATGACCTTCCAAGCGAGACATACTGAGAGCAAATGGCTAGTAAGAACTCTTTTCTTATGACATTTACTTTACATCACTTCCAAATTCTATAAAAATGTTACCTTAAAAGTTATATTTTCGGACAAATTTATATGATTTTTTTATGTGTTACCACATAAACTTATCCATTGAATAACTATGATTTTTTCACTGCATCATGAATTCATGATTCATTGATTGAATTCGCATTCACTTGGTAGAACTCCATTATGACACTAACTAACTAAGAGAATAACTAACTAAGAGAACTAAAATACATTGCTATTTTTTCACCGTGCTTAATTCATGATTCACCTACATAAAATACTTTGTTATATATTTACGCTCTTTACCTACTTTCGCGTGAGAAAGATTTTCCATCACTGTAGTAAAAAATGAATCAAATATACGAAGCTTGCTTAATATCATAAATACCGTAAGCTTATATTTTCGGGAAAAAAATCGAAATGGAGGCAAATTGCGTTCAAAATTTTTAGTCATCCCCAAACTACAATCTCATATTTTACATTTTCAAATGTCGAACCATATTTTAAAAGACGCCATATTTTCATACACGTTTTATCTCTCATAACGATACTTCCGCTAAAAACGTATAGTAAATATCTGATAATACCGTTTTTTCATTCAGTAAAATTTGGTCGTATAAAATGCGTCGTTAAAGAATAAAATTTAACTAATGTTGATAGAACAATATAAATTTTTTATTCCGCTTCAGTTTTATGTGAACATATTGTGCCAGAATTCGATAAAGCTTAGCTTAGATATCACAGATAAAAACATTCACTTAAGGGTTGCCACAAAACTTAACGAAAAAGAGGAAACTGTTTTTGTATTTACTCAATTGCTATTTGTACAAAAAACGCTCCAAATTTCAGACTATACATATGTGTAATATTGTAGCGGTAGTGAAATTTCTATATTTTTATTGCAGTTATAAGTTAACATTAGTGATTATTCAACTCGTTAATTGCAAATGTTTTGCAAAAATAATTATAATAATATTAAAAAAAATCTATTTCTATGTTTTAAAAATAATACTTATACTTTGATAGTTGAACTCCGATGCTGTAGTAAGTATCGCTGCTTGAAATAATTCAATACCAATTTGTACATGGTGAAACTAATTGAATTTGGGGAGTAACTACAATCGTGTTTACATTCTTTTTATGAACATTGTGATCTGATAAAAAATGATTTGTACCACAGCTTGTGACCTTACAAGCTTGACAGAATAATTCAAGTATGATATCACTTCATACTGAATACTTACCATAGAAAATATCCACCTCTCTAGGTAATATATTCATTGATAAGCTGAACAGGTTTTAGCTACTGGCAGCTCATATAAACGATTTAAAGAACAAGATTTTAGAAACAAAGTTTGGTAAAAATTACCGTTTTCTTTATAAACTTTTTCCTAGAATATTTTTTTTTTACTATATATTATACCTCAAAATAAAGCTTGCAAGCTGCTTGGCTTGGCGCTTTCTGTTGTGAGAGCTTTTGTAGATAGTAAATATGAATATATACACTATATATATATCACATTAATAATGAGCAAAATTAATATCATGTTAACGAGCATGACACGTAATACGACCGTAGTTGTATTTCACATGCTTACCCTTTTAGGGCTTTTTTGCAATTAATTATAAAGCTTTCTAGCCCTACATTAGGTTATAATGGTACCCATATGAGTGCGGTAATTGTGGACTCTACGTGTAAATATGCGTCTTCGATTACAGCGTCGTAAAAGTTTATGGCTTCAGACATTTAATTGCGGCTCCAAATGCCAAACAGCGGCTTGAGAAAGTCCGGCAGTTAAGTCATTTCCACTCAAAATGAAAATTTACATCAGAAATCGCTAAATTTTGTTTTATTACATTAATAACTAATCGTCAACGTCAATTTAGGATGTATTGACCACAGTTCATTTAAAAATAAGCCATTAGTTTATAATATTTTACTTATATAACAAAACTAATCATGAAGACATAAATTTAATGTATTTAAATTTTTTTTTTAGGAACAGAAATAATTTCATATGTTTTGTAACTATCTTATTGTAACTGAGCGAATCTTATTAAAACCCAAACTAATACTGAACAATATAATTTGAAATTTTTTATTTTGCTTCTTTTAACAGGTAATATTTTTGCCTTTATGAATAAAACATATTTCGATTCAAATTAAATATATTCATAAAAATAGGATATAAAAAAAATTATCAATTCACAACAATTTGAAATGATTAACATATTATTAAAAATCCGCTTTATGTTCACACGAATATAAACGATAGTTTGTACATTGCATTACAATTTTCCGGTAAATTGGGAAAATGTACATAAAAGATGAGCTTTCCACCGCCTCTGCAGTGAAAATAATTCACCAAGAAAAATTGATACAGACCTTCCGGTCAGATTAATTTCAAAGAACATGCGGATTTATTGCAGGGGTATAGACATTTTTCATGTGGTAAACTGCCTTTAACATATTCTGCTGGTCTACAAAGCGATTACAAAAAGACGTCAGGAAGATGTTTACGTATATATATTTATACGCCAAAATCTCTATGGGCTACGATAAATCAACGAGCACGCATGTATTTCCACGTTACGTTAATATTGTATTATATTATTTTGAAAATTCCATGTTAAGGAAAATTCATTTGAAAAATGGGTCATAAGGTTTTTTTTTACTAACTTTTGAATTATTTTAGAATTACTAATTATGTATAGTGCTAATCGACATTACCTGATTATTTTCGGAGAAAAAAGTCTCTATGAATAAGTCATCTTGAATTGATTTATAATACGCTACACACACTTAACTCTCAAATGGTAATTTTATCGACTGAAAACTTTTAAATTAGATAAAAAGATTTTTTTAAGAATCTCACATATTAACATTTTATATTATTTCTGTTCAGGAAAATTAGTTTTTGATTCAATACTATTAATCATTATATTAATATTTATGACGTGTATCTTTATGATTGTGTTAACATAAAATAAAGCAAAATGATTTTTTATGAAATTTACTTCACAAAACTGTTTTCGTAATTAACATGTGATGCATTTTGAAAAATGAACCTCATTGAAAACGGAATCGGTGCTATAAATAAAAATTGCTTGGTGTACTACACCTGATTAGATTTGTAGTTTATTTTGTGAGTAGTGAGCACAATCAGCGGCATTTTTGGTACATGAGGCGTGTTAACTTCATCTGATAACATCTCTACATGTTTGTTATTCTCACAATGCACTAGACTTCTTCTTTGGCTAGGCGCCACACGCCCAATTGTTTATCACGTGCAACACACTCCACACCGAGTGCAGTCCAATTTTAAAAATCTGCCGAGTAATATGTATAGAAAAAAATATCTTCGCCAACCCTAAAATTCCATAAAATGAATTATTTCAATTACTGCTTTTATTATTATTATCGAACACAAATATTGCGGGGTATACTATAACATACTACCTAATTCACATTTAAATTGTATATTTAAGCTGAAAGTTATGGTGCTCGCAGGTTCTTACATATTATTAATTTGATTAACGGATTTTTGTTAAAAGACATGAATATTCCCTGTGACTTAAATTTTCTCTCGTATATTTGTCTATTGAAAACGGGGTATACCGGAAGCCATAAGCTCATTACTAAATAAATAATATTTTTATCCATTCCCATTTTGAGCGAATATGTGAGTGATAAACGAATTGTTTAATTTTCATTAACAAAACATTATTTTGTAATGCCTTATTTGTAAGATGAAATTCACGATTAAAGATCCTTCGACGCATCAGAATTCAGAATACACAAAATTATGTCGCTTCAAAAATAAAATGTGAATGAATAAATCGATTTTTGGCACGAAATTTGCTGATAAACGGTGCATTCTTTTTATGGTATACATATGCTTTTCACGTTTCTTTTGGGTCTTGCATCTCAGAAAATCTTAAGCAATCATATAATTGATTTAACAACATTACGAATATATGGCCGCCATGTTTTATATCAAGCAATAGGCCCTACCTCAGCATTCCGCGTGGCTTGTTAGCTAGTAAAATCTTGAAAGTGTTTATGGCGTTATCAAAACACCATTAAATCTTCTCCGGCCGCGATTGTTGGCAACGAGCTTTCGAGTCAGTGAGTGGGTTTCACAATAGACTGCATTTTACTTGCACAAAAAAAATTGCTTCGTAAAAATTTGTGTTATAAAATTATATTATACTTATATTTATGTGTAAATTAGTCGTATAAAAGCAGTTAATCTTTTCACACATTTATTGTTAGAGCAATGTGAGTGGGTTGGCAATAATTGTAAGTCAACTGTTTGTAAAGATACCTTCTACATCTTATGAGAGTGAGTAGTACGTTATATTGTATAATCGATAACTTTTTTTCGACCAAGTAATACTAGGTATGGGTTTCATCTCTTTGAGATGTATCTTCAAAATAATAATATCACAACGAGTAGAATAACATAGATATAAATAATTTATGATATCGACTGAAGGTGCTTGATGGAACTTCAATATTAAATTTGAATTGTTACAAATTTAATAGATATAAATATTTTTTACAATTAAATAATGTTAACAAAGTTAAGTTTACTTCCTATCGATTTCATGACGAAATATGTGATGAAAAATTGCAACGTTTCCAAAAATATTTTCATTGTAAATAATTAATTTTATTAGTGATAAAAAATTACAATAACAAAAAAAACATCAAAAACTTAAATCACTTAGTTATATAAAAATAATTATGTTTAAAATTAATAAACGATTAATACGTCAAGAAATTAATTTCCTACATTATTCCTAGTGTGCATCATTGGATATATGTTCAATCAATATTGAATACAGAGGTTGCGACTTACATGAAAATCAAAGCTACAGTTTGTTTTTCAATTAAAAAACCGAAAAAAGTTTCAATGCCGCTTTATAATAAAAAGTCTATGACGTTACAATTTTCCACTTATGACATTCGATTTTCTATTGTTTAATGCTGGTGAAAATATATTCTTCTACGCAGTATTTGTATTTTTTTTATGGAAAATGACATTTGTACAACCTTGTTTGATTAAACTGAGCATGCCTTTACATGACCTGAGCCTATAATCAGCGTATAATATAAAAAATAAATATAAGCGATTATTCTTTTCAGACCCACGTAAAAGCCTACAATACAATAAAACGGCAGTAAAAACAAAAATTAATTCTACGCAGTTCCGTCGGAGTGATTTAACACAATGCCCTAGCTATGGTTTATTTTTTTATGACGCTCAGTGTATCAATTTATTGTTTTTTTGGCATAATTTTTATGACGGTTGCTATTGCCATTTACATTATTTCGAGATTTTCTGTGAATCTGCTGAAATGTTTATTATATATGATTAAATAAATAGTTCTGTTATGAAATATGTATAAATTTTGTCCGTTGCGGGATCATTGAAAACTATCGCGAAAAATTGTTTTGAGAAAAAAATTATTTAAAAATGGAAAATGATATAAAAAGCTCGTTACCATTTTTCCATAATTTCCCGACAATTTATTTTTGTTTTACATCTTGCATCTTATATATATCCTCTTTGGTGATAAAACACAATATTTTTTATTACACCCAGTCCTTTTTTTACGCGATACATTGGTTCCAGAAAAAGGCGCGTAAAAAAATGATTTCACGCAATTTTATTATATTTCTTTTCATACCCTAAAACATACATTCACATAATATCCGATATACTTATCAACATTTGGCAATTGTATGTGTATTTAAGAAAATGGAATGCAAAATTAAGTTTTAAAAATACACATATATTTTTTTATTTTAAAAATAATGAAACTTACATGCCTAGAATCATATATAAATTTCTTCTTCATAACAAATTTGGGGAAAAAGTCGCGTAAAAACGAGTAAAGCGCGTAAAAAATGTAACGGTGCCGTCCAAAAAAATCGCGTAGAAAAAGGACTAGGTGTATAATATGCATAATCGTTGAAATTTTATATGTTATTTTTACATATTATCTAAAAATACATTAAAACTTTAATTAAAAAAAAATATATTAAAATGTATCATTTTGGAGTAAGTCTAGTTGTTTAATTTATTTTTGTCATTTATATTATGAAACATTTCTACAATAATATTAACTGACACAATCCAATATTATCTTTAAATTTTGATAGTCAATCAAATAACAAGAAGATATATTTATATATAAGAAAGATATGTATGTGAGAAAGTAAGCTGCATACATATTTTTACGCAAATTATAGTCCGTTTTATAAAATTCAACCATAAAACAAACGAGCCACCTTATACTCTGTAATATAATCAAACGGTTTTTAAATATTGTTTTATTTCTAAATCATGAACTCACCAACATAAATGTTAGCAATGATCCAACAAATGACCTTATGATTGTTGGTCGAAGCTTAAACTTAGTTCAATCGATTTAGAATTAAAAGAAAAATAAAATTCAAACAGTAAATAAACAATAAAACTCAGAAGGTCTGAATTATTCATCGTAAATTAGCGACTATTAAGGTACTAACGTTTAATTGCTGCCTTTTAAATTGTGTAGTTTAATTATGAGCTAGTTAAACCGATCGTGTAAAACAGTGACTGACAAAATAATAACATTCATCGGTAAACACAACCAATTCAATGAGGTGCTTATTTAATCCATAATCCTTCGCGGAAGTTTATTATGAAGAAAAGATATCGAAACCTTTTTAGTGTGGCGTCACAAGAAAGGGCGAGTCCTCATCGATGCGAGATAATTTATGATTGATGATGATGGGACTCCGCTCAAAGCTGCTCTTTGTTTTAACTGAAAGGGTTTGTCAGGGAAAACGATTTATACACTGGCTCCCATAAAGAAACTATGTAAAACAAAGGATGCAACGAGAACATTATAAATCACTTGTCAAACATGCGGCGTGGAAATTATTAAAGTTTTCATGTTACATATCTACATTTGATTGTTGATGTAAATAACACTTATCAAAAAAGATATATCATCAATAAGGTTCACTATTATTTTAGTTTCTATACTAATATTCAAATGAGACATAAACATAACGATGTTTTTACATAATATCAAAACACGTTAACCGACAAACTTACAAGCTTTATAAAACATTGATAAATACAATGCGAAGATAGTAATCGTGAAGTATCAAGTATTGAAATAATTAATTAGTTAAATATTTGTGCACAAGTTGATTATCACACCATCGCCTGTGTGTACGCCGCCGACGATTCACAGTCGCCTTCTTTAACGCAAAAACAATCGATGAAAAAAATATTTTTTTCTCAATTAATTTCACAACGTATTTATCAAAATACACACTCTAATATCTAGATTGTTTTCTAAAAATACTGCTGTATTTAGAAAGCTGTTCTTGGAAAATTCATATGAAAATATAAATCTCTAATAATTATATAACTATGTTTGCTTGGATTCAAATTGATCGGCTAAGTTTTCTCGCAAACTAAGAAGGGAGTGTGTTTTAGCATAAGCAGTTTGAAGTTAGCCATTGCCTCAGGCAGGATATCTTCATAATCGCATAACAAGTAAACATTGGTCCTAGCAAGTCACCCACAAATTATAAAGCAACTTTCTTCGGTTTAAAATAAATGCTATGGAACATGAAGTGGAATAAAACAATTTATTTAAGTTGAATATGAAATATGAAGATGATAAAGCAAAAAAAGTTTTTTTGGAATCTTTTAATGTTGACTTTTTTCATTTATTTTATTTGCAATATTGATATTTTGACAATACGAAATGCATGTTTATAAAATGATACAAAAATGCAAACATAAACAACATAACACTGTCATTGTTTTGATTTGATATATATTTGTATTTTTAACACTTACAAGATTCTCTTAAACAATATTATTATTGATATAAGATAATAATGATTATTTAAATATGCAATATGTGACACAACATGTTATAAAAAATTAATATGCTACAGCTCGTAAGACGATGCTTTCCAAAGAGGCAAAACACGTGTCACATTCAGTGACACACTAAATGTAATATAAGAGGTCTCAATTTAATTTTTATATAAAAGTGAACTTCTTTAAAGTTTTCGTCAAAATCATAACATTAACACATACAACTATTCTTGTAATGAACGAAAAAAGATGAAAATGATTTGTTGGTTCATTAATATAAACATGAATATTATACTTACATATGTATACCGACGTATCTAAGTATTTTCATGTAAAACTGCATTATCTTTTTACAGAGAAGGTATGAAAATAAAAATATTTGATAACAATTTGTAACTTACACTATATTAAATAACCAAAAAACGTTTTTAATTTTAGGATAATATTTAGGTTCATTGACACCAAATAAAAAATGTAAATATTGTATGTAGAAATTTAACTATTTGCCTGCCATTCAACTATGGGACGAAGAAAAATCTGATATCATTTAATTTATTATATAAAATATTATATATCATAAAAAAATAACATTAAACTTTCAAAATTATCAAAGGGAAGCTTAAAAAATCATTCGAAAACACATTTTTTTTCTATTAATATTTTACTCTTGTTTGCATAATATTATATTACATTTTATGTATAAAACATAATTCCTTATATTATATTTTGAAAAATTTGTCGCATCAATCGTGTTTTTACAAGACTCGTGTATAAACCAAGTGGGCTAAGACATGAGACCTCCTCCCTTTACCGGAACAGCTGCGAAAGCTTCCGTATTATTTATTCAGAATTAAAACGTTCTTTTCCATCGCATGTCACTCTTTCTATAGACGAATCGCCCGCCTTCTTAGATAAAAAAAAGAAAATTTCTTGTATCGTAGACGCCTATAAAACATTATTAAGTGATAGAAGAGATATATTTCTGTTCCGATTATTAACTATTAAAATGTTGCTTTATTGATTGATAGGGGATATAATAATTACGTATAGAAGATATCTACTTCAAAAAATATGTTATCACAAATATTTTTTTGAAAATTTTTATTCGAACTCAATAGTTACTAGACGAATAATAATTTATATTGATATCAAACATTGAAATATGGAAAACCAAATTTTGAAATATGATGAATGTTTTAATTGTAATATTGATTTTATTTTGCTGTTGTGCTCGATTAGTCCCAAATAATAATGAATAATAAAAATAGTTTCAATAATAAATATTTATTCTATTGAATTTATTTTTCCATATTTTTATAAATCGTTTTTTTACACGGTTAAAAAAAAAGAATGTATTTTAGTTCTACAATTTTTTTTAAAGATATAGTTGATAGCTTTTAAAAAAAATTGTAGAACTAAAATACATTCTTTTTTTACCGTGGTATTATTAAGTTTTACCAAGCGAATGCCAATTCAATCAATAAATTGTTTTTTTTTATTTTAATTCAAAACCTGGAATCACTTCAATATAAATATTTTGAATTCTTAAGAGACAAATCTGACAAAATACTGTAATATAACTAACAAAAATATATCAGTATGCAAAATATAGCAACACCATGCTGCCCACGCAGGCAGGTTGGTGTTCGGTTTTCTGTCTGGGTTTTCCTTCCCATAGCGAAGAGAACACGGCACACGGTGTTCCCGAGCGGTCACCCATCCAAGCCCTGTCCGCGTCCAATGCTGCTTAACTTCGGTGATCGCACGAGAGCCGCTGCTTTCAACGTGGTGTGGTCGTTGGCTGTATATATATACTGAAAAAATATGCTCCGTGTAAAAGTTGAAATGGAAGGTTTAAATTATTTTTATATTATACTAGCGTGTACCCTGCATGCGTTGCAATGCCACTCAAAAAAAAGAAACCGCGACTTTATGGAATCGCCTCGTCGGGAGCCTCTCGCCTTCCGATTGTATAAGTCGGACTTGAGGCGAGGCCGGAGCCAATTAGAAACTATAAGCTTAGGTTATGTTTTTCTTACCGAAATTTGACAGTGGCGGCCGTATGTGTTTTTATTTATTGGAGTGCTTTTGGATACACAATGTTTTTTTGTTTTTCTATCTGGTGCGTACACAAATAAATCAGAAGGTTTTCCAACACGTGAGCAGGCCACATACAGTTGTCCATGTGAGAAGCATGGATATTCTAAATTTAGTACACACACTTGTAACGATTGTCCTTGTGCCTTATTGATGGTCATTGCAAAGGCGACTCGCACTGGAAACTACAGATGTTTAAATTCAAATGGCATATCTGTCGGAATCATTGGGATGCGTGGCAACAGTGCTTCTTCTCCTTTGAATTTTCCATTTAAAATTGTAGCTTCAATAATTCATCATTTTTCTTACCAAAAGCCTGGTACCGTTGCATAGTCGTGAGGAATTTATGTTTCGGAGAAGAATGATGGGGACGCCAATTTTCAATATTAAAACATGCGGCGGCATGCCTGGCAAATCAAGTGAATTCAAGAATTCTGTTGGATAATTGACGACATCGTCTTGATTCGGTATAGTATCGATTGACTTAAACGTTGTCGCTTCTCCTGGTATTTCATCTAGTATGCCGAAATCGATTGCATTGACATCCTTGTTTTTGGCTGTTAATATAGCACGTGCACTGACCCATTGATGACTTTTATGATTGTGTGCAATATTTGGAAAAAAACTTTGTGAATCAATTCGTCTATGGTTGCGGTTATTTTACAGAAATTCGCTGGCATTGTGTGGATTCCTGTATTGCCATTTTCCCATTTCCTGTATCCAACAATTGTTTTGCGAAACGTTCAGCGGATGCATCATGTTGTAGTTGTACACGCATATTGGTCTTCAAAGTAAATTTATGTACGTATCTTCATAAAACGGATGATTTATAACATGCATTAAGTTCATCGGCCACTGTTTAATGTGATATAACAGGTAGAGTTTGTCGAAAATCACCAGACAATAAAATGAGTGCGCCTCCGAAAAGTTGTGAAGAAAAGAATTGCTTCCAATGATTTTTTGTATGCCATAGTACATTCGTCCCATACAATGATTTTACATGATGTGAGTAGTTTGCCCATTTAAGAATTTTTGTTGATATTTCATGTTGGTGTCTCAATTATTTGCATATTCAATGGCAGTTTCAGTGCTGAATGCGCTGTTTGATCACCATCCAAAAGAATTGCTGCAATTCCAGATGATGCGATTGCTACTGCAATGTTTTTTCGTGATCGTGTGACTGCCAAAATGAGTGAAATGAGGAAGGTTTTACCTGTGCCTCCGGGTGCATCTATGATATAAAATTTACCACTTTGACTTGTAATTGCATCCATAATTGTGTTATACACTATACGTTGATCTGGAACCAATTTGGGAAGATTCGTTCGAACAAATTTACCCAATTCATCCACATCAAAGTGTGTTTCTCGTTGGAAATCACGATTAAGTCAGTCGTTAGATTGATTCAGCGCAGCGATTCTCAATTCTACCAGTGATTTGTTAGCGATTACTAAACATATGTCCTCAATCAATAGCAATGCCTCATTATACACGTATGGTGTGAATTGAACGTGTGGATTTTGAATTGTTGCACGCAAATTATCTAAAATATCTTCACTAGTGTAGTCTTTGTATTTTCCCAAAGATCTTTTGGATTGGACGGAAAGCACATTGTTAATGTTGATTAACAGTAAAACATCTGTAGAATGTTGGCACTTTAGAGTAAAGTAGTGTCTTTGCAAACATATCATCCCTACACAATAAGAAAAATGCAGTTAACGTTGTTGGCTGTGGTGACAATGCTCTTACACGTCCATTTTCTGTTGTGAAGTACACACGCTGTCCATTTTCGAGGTTTATTGCCAAATGAGTAACTGTTGGATGCCGTTCATGAATTGGAAATGATAAAATGCGCCATATTGCTTCATTGCTACTAATGTAGCGTTCCAGTTGATATTGGTTGATTTCATCGATAGATGCAGCTGAATTTCCCACTCCAAAAATTGCCATGATGCTTCCTTTGTTGACATATTTACAAATGTATTTGATGGATTTCACCGAATTGCAACACTCAATATTGGTGTGTGCTTTGTACGTTTTCAAGAGAAGCGGTGAATACGGTACAATCCAACGATTATCAACTTTAACATCATTGTTTTGCTCTTTTCTTTCGTGCTTGAGTATACTGAGTATGAGTTGTACTCTGACCTATTGCTTTTCGTTTCCTACTTAAAATACCTACAGGTGAGTGCATGTGACAGATTTGACATTTTTGTTTTCGGCGTTGCTATGGATACAGTGCTTCATAAATGGCCATTCTGTATTAAAATAGTCTTGTATGAAAACATGTTTTTCGTAAATATTCAATTAATTTTCGTAATCAAATCAAATTCTGAGTATCCTATCTTTTGCCCGGTAGTCTAAGCAATAATTCGACAAAGTCTTATCGCAATTGGATTAATGGTGTAGGTGTTTATAAAGAACAGACAGATAGACAGACAATCATTTTTATATATAAAAATAGATTTACATTATTCATAAATAGCATCATAAATTATAATTAAGTAGGAAAATTTTCTTGGAAGAATTACTAAAATCATCTTAAGAGAACGAAGACCGTGACAATTTATTTTCACATACCAAAACAAATGTAAATTAATATGTCTTTGATTATATTTAATATCGGGAGACAATTTGTCTTTATAAATATTTCATAGAGAACGCTGTATTAAGTTTACTGAGAAAGCTTCATAATTTTCACGAAGCTTTGAGCTTAGAAGCTCCTAAAAATACATTCTTATTTGATGATCTCTCTACTAATCTGTCGTGATGCAAACTTTTATTGGTGTTTTCTTTGATGCAGATTAAAACGATGCTGCGCACACATTCACCGGAAACAAAATCACTCAAGCATTTGCCGCAAATATGCACTTGTCCGGTCGGATGCTTTTCTGTATTAATTTAAATTATTACACACTATTTGTCTCTTGGAAATACAAGTTAAGCGCTGCCAAATTGCATAGCTACATCAAAACTGTCCCGCTTAAAAATGGATACAGTTTGTCATATACTCTGACAAACATTCACGTCGTTTTTTAAAGGTTTATAAATAACGTTAAGCATGAGTTCTATACTGTAGATTTGTTTAGATAAAAAGAAACAAAAAAACATCTGAATAAATTTTAATATAGAATTGTACATAACAAAACTAAATAATACATTTTGTTATCTTTTATGGCTATAATTCAATCTGTGTTGGAGAGTTTTTATATTTTATTAAATTAAATATATATGTTATACTCTATACAAAACATTTAAAATTATCATTATGATAAACATTGGTGAATAAGTTGAAAGAATTGTGATTAATTTATCAATTCATATTTTCGTGGTATTATCGGTAAAACACACACACATATATACACTTAATATAACACTGACTGTAAATATAATAAGCATTAAATATTATTTTAATTTATCATTAAATAATTACAACGAGTTACCTGCCAAAATAAATCATGTGTAGCAATTAAAGCTCCACGACATAAAACGTTAGAATTCTTGTAGATGTACAAGCACTAAAGTGAACATTTAACGTACTTATTAATTAATGTCAAATATAACGAAGTGGGTGTAAAAGTTATACCAAGTGAAGCTGAATACGAACGGGCTTGAAAACGGTTTACCTAAAGACTAGATGATATTTGGACGGAGCATCACAAGAAGTCTTTTCATTTTCTCGTCTATAATTCCTTACCATTTCAGAAAAATTTAGGGCTGAATAATCGAGTATTGTCATTACGAAATACCTTTTTATATAAATTGTAGACTTCTTTATTACTCTTCAATATCTTACCTTTGTTACAGATATATAAGAAATAGAACTGGACCGACTGCTACATAAAGCAGATTTTTATTCTATGCGTTAAAATAACATGTTTGTTATTGTAAAATCATTTTTTATTGAAGTCGCTTTTCACGACGATAGTTTTTACGGACCAGTCATGAAAAAAAATCCTAAAGCTTTACTCCATCTTTCGTACAACTTCTAACATATTTTTAACCATAATGGTGATGCGGGGCATACGAAAATTGCCGAAATTTTAAAACATTTGAATTTTTAGCTCACCTTCTTCTTCTTTCATTCTTTTAGGGTATTTAAGCTCCGCGTCTATTTTTGTCCCTTATTAATTTTGTCTTGCGCTGTCGTATTATGCTGTTTGTACAATCCTTTGATTTCCCACTTCTATGAAATAACACGCGACGGCAATATGTCTGTCATCCCAATCCGCCTTCGTCCTGTTTGTCAAGAACTAAACTGAAAGGATGACGCCTTGAAGATGAATACGCGCTCGTAAAACCGAAACGCTGCCCCCATAATAATAATATTGTTGTGTGCTTCGCGAGAGACTTACCATCTTCTCGTTACTGTCTGCATTTTAAAAGACATTAAAGTCACTATGATATGAATGACGGCTGTGATTTCTTTTAAAATATGAAGTCATTAAAGATTGCATATGTATAGTAATAAGACAAATATGATGTCACAAATCGCTTCCAATATTTTACTTTTTATTTAAACATTGCTGACTTTTCCATATTCTAAGAGTATTATTAAAATAAAATATAGCCAGACATCTATCTATAAATACGCAAATTTTGTACCTAAGAAAAACTTTCAACAGATTCATATCACAGCTCTGAAATCGCATTCAGATTTTGCAGGTGTAATAGTTTGACTTTAAGGTTTTGCGAATATGTGATATTATAAATTTATTGATTTTTTTGTTTTAAATGAAATAATCTGTATACGTATGTTTTAAAAGTTAAAAAAACTATTTCGTTATAACCACGACAATTTTACATTGTAATGTAATGAACTATGATTGTATTCAAATTAATATTTATTGAATATAATGCGACATTTAATGTAACGCAATGTTTACTACTATATCGATAATGTTCGCGTTGAGCGTAGACGGTCGTGATTTTTATAAAATTATCTAAATAGTTCTAAGCATTTTGTTTTACGTATTTAAATATAATGACAAAATCTCGTGACATCTGAAAAGTATATTTTTTCGATAATAAATTTAACTTTTTGTTGCATAAATTTACTGTCAAAAATATTATAATACATTTTGTTTAACGTAGTTAAATATATATTTTATTCGACGAAATATCATTTTGATTATTTTGAAAGTAAGATTACAGAACAAAGAAAAAGTTATTATTATATTCAAAAAAATATACATTGCATTGTTAAAGTAATTTCATGTATCTTGTGTTTGTATTATACAATTACAAGATCGTAAATCATTGGAAACTTCACCAAGTGGAAACAATGGATTTGCAGTGTTTTAAATTATTAAGCCCATTAGTTTTTACAAGATTCCTATGCTTCGGCTTAATTTATTCGCTTGTTTGACAAGTGCTTTATTTGATCGGCTTGCTCATTCGCGTGACAGATTCAGACTGCACTTAGCGTATTGAGACATCGAAGTCGTATATCTAACATAGTTGGCTCGTAATCTCATGGCGTTTAAATTGACATTAGCATTGTCGGAAAAAGTTTTTTCGCGTCCTTTAAAAAAATATATCAATTTAATTTTTTGTCGCTGAGCTATTATTCATAAGGGTGACAATTTTCAATTCTAGATATTGAAATCAATTAGGTTAAATTAGAGTAGGAGTAATTGCTATACGATCAGTATGGGCAGAAGTTAAAAAAATCGTTTCAATAGACTATTTTCCAATATTTCAACGAAAAACATCATTTGTTTAAATTAATATAATTTATGACATCGACTGAAGGTGCTTGATGGTATTCTAATACCTAATTTTAATTGTTAAAACTTTGTACGATTTCGTAATCATCCTGAAGATGTCGAAAGACGAAACTCGGGTCGATAGTGAAAAAACATGTAGAATCGTACAAAGTTTTAACTATTCAAATTTGGTTTTATTAAGTTTTCAGACAGATCAACACAAACGCAATCTATCAATATTGTTGTCGTTTTCAAAAATCGGTTAATTAACTCATCTCTTTGTATTTGTTTACATACTTTTAGGTAATGCGTAATTTACAATATAAGACTGTTGATTCGTTATTATCGGTATATTATATGAATACAACATATTAAAGTGGACCCATATACGAATTTCTTATCAGCACATTACCATTACATTGTTTGCCGTACCTACAATGAAAATCCACAAAACCGATTTCAATGAATAAAGAGAAGAAAAATACTGTCTAAAATAATCACTCGTTTAAAATATCTAAGCTATCATCAGCAGATTTATGTATGCACACAATTGTAGGAATATAAAAAATATGTAAATTTGAAATTGGCACTCAAAAAAAAAATAGTAATTTTTATTAAAAAAGTTAATTATTTGACATGTTAATTATTGAGTATCAAAACTATACTATAAAATATTTAAAATTGTTGTAATCAACCAAATTTGCCACATCATTAGCATATTTTTGTTTGATTGCAAATTAAAATTTTCCCAAAACTTCATTAAATATACGAATTTTCGTTTCCGATATTATTGAGAGTAATCTGTTCTAGATTTGTAATAATTCTCATGTAATCTTATTTTATAAACACTATGCACTGTTAGAACCTTGTCTCCAATTACTCGATACTAATTTATTTTAAAAAATTAAGAATGAGAATACATTTTTTCATGTTTTATCATTTTTCATTCTTATGTACAGCAGTGCACAACTACTCTAGAGCCCAGGAGGTAATGCTTACAAAATTCAATTGCATTTTGAACCGAAAAATATGAATCATGCTCGAATAAAATAAAAATTATTACAGTTTTTCAATAATTGTCTTTAATACAAATTTACAACACAAATAAGGATATTTCCTGTAATAGTGAGACCTTAATTGCGAATGCAATTTACGAAACCGCATTTTGACTTGTGGAAGATTTGTTGCCTTTTGTCTCCGGCCGCGTCTGTCTGGGCGATCACTTTCTCACTGTCTGTCCCGAGAGGCAATAAGTCAGACTGCATGCACCAACATACTCTTCAAGGTGGAGACGCGGCTAGTAAATATTCTCATTACCGTTGACAATTTGTAGCGAGTAAAACACCGACACAATTAAAATAGGACCCGATGCAAAATATCACAAATTAGTCGCGTCCCCTGTTGTTATTGTCCTAAAATAATAATTGCATAAGACATTCATGCGAATGGCCAATTAGGAACTGGGAAAGTCTCTTTAATAATACATATAAATAAAATTTTAACCCAAAAACCCGCCACTAATAGAATAGTAATTATCATCTCTATACGCTTTTACCCACACTTTCTGAAGGCATTTATTAAGATACATTTTAAACAAAGTTATGTTTTGATAATATTTTTAACGTCGAAATGTATTGATAATTAACATATGCATTCTGATATATTATCAGCGTCTTCGTCGCTATTTTGTTTTAATGACTCATATATGCATAACATTGATTTACTGTCAAATTAATGGATCTTATAAAATATCATTTTTATTCAACTAAAATAACTTGAAATATGTTTATACTGGAGGTCGAAAATATAGTTTTATATCATCAGGGACGTTTACATGAAAAATGAAATCGGCTGATAATCATGAACGATTTAAAAAAAATATATATATAATTGAATATTATTTTATTATGTGATTGACAATTTATTAGTTTTCCCCTTGAGTATTTACTGCATAAAGATTAAAAAATTTGCTTTCGTACAATACAGCCATGTGTTACACCTTCTTAAAATCAATCACCCTTTCGCTAAAGTTATAGATTTTTCACTTCCTTAATAAAGTTTCCATATTTCACTAAAATGAAGAGACGTCAAATATGTGTATATAAAAAAGAGTTTACCAAACTTTTGAGGTATGAACTTATTCAATAAGTGAATTTTGACGGAAACGTATATTTGAATCATATAAAATTTAGGTTAATACTTGGAAAATTTAAATTAACAAGGAATGGCAGTGAATTGTTTTGATAGACCAACACATACATGTATTCATATTTTTTCCGCGACACAGAAACGATATATTTTTCATATTCCATTGCGTTTATGTAGTTATATCCACTGTATACGTATTGCCGAAAAAAAATACTAGAATACAGATTTTTCTAGAAGAGGCTTTAATTGAAATTCCTGGAAAATAAATATGACAATCTTGTCTTTTTTAATTAATATATACTTATTATTTATGAGATGAAAAAAAACGAATGGTCTATAATTAATTAAATGACTGCGTGGTGTGTTATAAAAATGGAACTTAACCTCGTCGATTACACCACACATTTTACAATTGAATTGTAATAAATAAATATAAAATAAAATCATTCAATCATCAATTCAATTCAAGTAATAAATATTGCATCATATTACATCGCCCAAATGGTTGTTGTGGGCTATTTTATAATACACACGTAAGGTATTTTGTGAATTTGTACATTTTTGGATTGCATGCTAAGTAGGCATAATGGTTAAAATAAAAGTTCTTTTGTTGTGATTTTTATCATAAGAAATCATTTGATCTAACAAACTCTTGCCTTTCCGTTCCTTAACAATATGCTAGTAAAACATAAACAAATTATTCCTAATTGACCTGGCTATAATTAAAACTGACATTCAGACGTGCATGCTACTGCACATTGTCTCAGACGACAAATGGGAGTATTCCAACTATTGATTGTTCAGACATACTTAATGAATTTTATTCGTTTTGTTTGCTGCAATATAATGGATTGATTTTCTGTCTTGCTAATTATTTTACTGCACTCGTTTTACATTTGGAATATTAGTAGCAACAAGCACCCACATTCTATATTTTGTAAATTTCATATATTATCGAGCACAATTTGATTTCAAAGCCTAAAATATGAATTTTCTTTAATCTGTATCGTGGTTAAAATCATTCCATCATTAGGTGTATCATTTTGGGTACTAAACGAAAAGGGTATAATCGCTAAAATAAATTTTAAACATTATGACCTATAGTAGACAACGCATTTAATAAAAATATTTTTTTATGAATTCCTTACTCCAAAGTCTTACCAAACTTTTTTTTCACTTGGGACTTATTCAGTATTGCTCGAGACCTGCTTTCAGACTATATATAAAAATAAAATATTAAAAATAAAATACCAGAAAGATTCCAAAAGTAATACAATCAATTCATCATATTTAGTAAACGTTCTATTCAACTTCAAAGCGGTTGTTTGTCAATAGCACTCGGTCTGAAACGGCTACATATCGCTCTTGTTGAGTATTGGCCCGAGTGACTTTTGAGATTTAAAACCATTTCAAACACTTATCATGCACTTCTGGTATCGATAGTCAAGTAAATGGTTCTATAAAATTGCAAACATTGCAAAAATGAAAATTTGATCAATTTTTCCACAAAGTGTATATATAATAAATTAATTGTTATAAAAAATATTTTAAAATATAGCTATTATTATAATTTATTGATTGAATTGGCATTCACTTGGTAGAACTCCATTATAACACGGTGAAAAAATAGCAATGTATTTTAGTTCTACAAAATTTTTTTCACCGTGTTATTATTATAATACATAGAATAGTAATTTTTTTATTCAACATTAGAACATTTAGACATGTCAGTCACTTCTAATAATTTTTCATAAAAGATCTCAATTAAATGATACTAATAATACTAAACAGTTAGTAGCATACAGTAGCAATGCCACCAATCAAATTGAAATAACTTCCTATATCATCTGTTCATCGTTTACAAGCGCAATGTTGTGTTTAAGAAAGACTAATAAACAATAAAAAATATCGATCCAGTGATATAGTAAAATTAAAAATACGCTTAATATTCTCTCTTCAGTCAATTTTTGTTAGCACTGTAAAGCTTAGGTAGTAAAGATGTTTTTCATTTCATATTCAACTACTTTCTTCAGCGTTCTTTCAAAATATTTTTTTCTCATTATTATCTTCAGCTAAGCACTCAACAAAATATACATATTAAAGCAGGAGTAAAAACATACACTGTTTAAAAGTGGTCGATGTTTAAGATGAGTAACCATTATTACTGTTTATTGTAGCTAAAGATTTTTATTACAATTTGTTTATTTTATTTCGTAAGTAATTTTTTCACGTTTCTGTAAAATTTTCATTTGTTGAGTTACGAGTTGTAAATTCCATGCTGACGTTGTAATACAAATCATCGCTGTATACATATTTGAAAATCTTTTATTTATTTAATTTATATTAGCGAAAATAATATGAAAATAGTGCAATTTTTAAAAGCCCACCTTTACTACTGACAACGATCGTGTTAACTTTATATTAGCATCGAAACGTTTGGTGGGAAGTATAGTGATAACTGTCTGAACGTATAATTATATCAAGACATAAACTAAATGGAAGCAAAAATTTATTCTACCAATATTTGCTGTATGCTTCACGATATCCTATGCAATAAATTACATAAAATAGCGAAAGGTGACGTAACATAAAGAATAGTGCGATTAAATCTTTCTGCTAGTTTTGAATAGCGTTTTCTATTGCAGGCTAGCGTGCAACTCCCTTTTGAGCTTCGCGTATAGGGCGATAAGAAGATATCGTTTTGAAAATTACTTGGTCTGTATTTTTGAATAAATACACAAATCTATATAAATATACAACACTATTCCTAATCAGAGTCAACAATATTAACTTTTCTTATTGTGATCTTACCGCTATTAACGGGATAACTTTATTAGCTTAAAAGTCTTATACATAGCTAACAAAAACATTTTTATTTAAGCCAAGTCCATTCCTACTAGCATAAAGATTTCTAATGAAGCTAACCTCAACAGAATCCGTTCAATATGAGCTACCGGTAACTCATTCGTCTTACTAATCTTTTTTTTATGAATGAAATGAGCATTAGTAATAAAATACTTTAATTCATCAATTTGCGTACGCCCTATTTAATAGGATCAGATTTATAAAAGGCAAGTTATTCATTATGGACTTTCGTGGTTTCAAATTTTTAATTGAAATTATGAAATGTACTTGTGCTCGAACCCGCAACGAAAGAAACACCAAATACATCGACTACCCGGTATCAATATTATTGATTTAGCATTTCAAATAATTCGAAAAATTTCAATAATACATTGAAGGTTTTTCTAGAAAAGGAAAATTTGAAGTTTATAAAAATTAATTTCTCATTAATATAATCACAAGATATTTGGCCCAGGTAAAACTTTGTGCATTATCTACTCCTAACGACGAATAGTGTGTATTGCTAATGAGTGTAAATGTAGTAAATAATCTTAGAATCATCGACAGGATTTGCTATTTCAATTATTAATATTTACCTCTGAATACATATTTATTCATTATTCATAGTTTCTGCTCTCCAGTAAAAGATAAACGACAAAAAGGACTTGTGAATAACAAATAAATTTATCTGTCACATGTAGATATTAGTTTTACCGTTACTTGAATAATTTTTGATTCCTTAAGACAATAAAGCATACAGTATTTTTGTGAGTACCACACACATAATGATCGTGTACTTGGCCAGTAGCGAGTACCTGGGCATTCTTGTTGTGGAAAGAAATATTGCATGCGGGTAGAACTTGATTGTTCCATAGTATGCAGAAACAACAGGAGGCCGGCGAACAACTGGGTCACGTGGCTTTTGTTTCAACGGAACCCTCGTCTTTATTATTTTGTGGCTGAAATGGAATTCTGAATGATACCAAAGCACACAAATGCCGACGCTTTTTAATAACAAAATATGCTCCATTTTCTTTTTTCCTCCTTTACAATATTCAATTGTGAATTGTACGGAAAGCCTGTGTGGGCTTTACACATTTAGCACAGATGGTTTAAACTTTAACCAGAACACTCAATTCACTAGTGATTTTTTTCATGATTTCTTTCCACAGTGGAATAACTTTTATTATGACTTTACAATTAAATTTAAAAATCAGAATTATCTGTGCAATTGAATAGTTCTCACGACAATTAATATGAAGACATTGGAAAAAGGTTCTTGATCGTTGGAATCTTACTCATTTAGTAAGATTTTTTACGAAATCATAATTTAGTGATTAATTACCAGGCAAACTATACTATTCCATTTAAGCTCACAATGTTGAAAGTTTCTGTTGTCTATCTAATTTCACATGATAACAAAACCTTTAAAATTATGAATATATTATATCCATTTATCTAGATTCCTAATCTTGCAAAATTAAGTATACTAAACGTTTAAGATATCATTCAATTGTGGAAAATGATTAAGAAATACACTGCCATGAAGAATCGACCAAGCACATATTTCGGACCCCCTTTTTTGAATTACCCGATTATATGTGTTAAAATAATACTTTCAATAAAAATGTGTAAAAATCATCAGTGATGGGAAATGGTATTGTGTGTATTCAGGGAATTAAGAATTAAACAATCACACAAATATTCATATAAAACGTATTTTTTATTGAAATACTTTCCAACTACAAATTTATATTTTACATAATCATATTTTATTTTATATATCACAGATATTTTTAAGTATAATTCTTAAAGCGCTCATAGAGTTAAATCAATTGGATTATATTTTTTGATCTGTAAAAACGAATGCAACCATACTTGTTTAAAAAATTAAAAACTAGATGAAATTTCATTTTCGTACATATCCGCTAAACCATCTTTATTATATTGCAATATTTGTTATGACTAAAATCTATTTTGGCACTTTCTTTATTTCATAAGTTTTATTTCAATATTTTTTATCAGGAATTCGAAATTAAATATCCTTCATCGCATACCAAGTAAGTATGTAAAAGTTTGAGAAAACAATATTTTTATTAATAATATCAGACAGGTTTGGCCAAATTCTGCTTAAAATACTTTAGTTCCATTAAAATTAAGATAAGAAGACCAACTTAAATATTTTAAGGAAACGTCAAATTTCACAATTTTAAGGTTTTTGCATTAATAATTTACAAGTACACATAAAGTAATCTTATACAAAAATCTTTCGAAATAGAAATTTTACCTGCGTAAAATTTCAATGCAATATAAAATATAACACAAATTAACTTATTTATACAAACGCTTTTTTGTTTGTATTGTTTTTTTTTACAGTCAGTTATTTATAATATAAAAAAAAAACATTAAACAATAATTTGAGCCCCGGCTTGAAAGACATCTTTACAGTGGGTACGTTATATTATACAGAAAAAATTTAATGCTTATTTACAACTTAAAAACAATATATTTGTAAAACGTAATATTTGTGAATTTTCATTTATCGTTTTATAGTTAACACTACTATTTTACACACATCTCTAAATAAACTCCTACATACATTTACACTTCCAACAAAAATAAGGCAAAAATTCAATCACTAGATAAAATACAAATCTACAAAATATATTTTAAATATATTCATCTAAACAAGCAATATTATTATCTAAATTATAATATATTTACTGTTGTCTAAATATGAAAGAAGACAAATAATTCATTAACTGTTAAATAAGGTATGAAATATAAGAGTAATTCCCGAGTCCCATTTTGTGAACCATTGTACACAGTGTCGTAGCAGAAAATAATTCTAACCGTATCGATTGTACAAAATTGGGTAACAGAATTTTGATGGCACTACTGCTTCGAAATCTTATCATGTAAATTTCATATATTTTGTTACAAAAAACTGGAATTTCACTTTTGATAATCATCAAGCATTATGGTGCACCGATATAGTTCGACTGAAGGTTTACGTCATTTATATGTAAGGTGTATTGCCAATTATATGAACCATAATTCACGGAGTTAAATTTGTATGAATTAATTTCAATACCCACATACTTGATGAAAGTGACATTCAAATTTAATTGGCAAAGTAATCTCGTTATCAAGTACAACCTACAAGACTTTTTAGTCAGAGGTGGTCATAAAAACAACTAACACTTAAAAATTGTAATTTAGGGATACCTTCTGATTTTAAATACGGTATGTTTTACTGGAATAAAATGTTTTATTGAATGATTTTTTTATTTAGATTTCATAGTGATTACATTTATTTCATCATAAGAATTATGGTGCAATTTGTAAGGTAAACCTTACATAGCAAATTAAAATTTACTCAATTGAAATTGTTGTACTAGTTAGCTGTATCTCGTTTATTGTTAAAAAATATATAATGTCCCATTGACTTGTATCCAACATCGAACAACAGTTTTGGAACTTTATTAAAAACAATATTTTTTGCATTAACATTTAAAAACAATCTGATAGCAGTTAAAAAAAGTTTTAAAATTTTCATATCAATTTAAATAGAAACGATAATATTTCTTTGAGACCTGCGCGCAATAATACTATAATCAAACATAAGAACAATATTTTTTTCTCCAACAACATTTAAATCGAATATAATTTATGGTCCCACTACATTTTTTTTTAACAAGCTAAATTTTACAAATAACTTTCACTTTAGAAATGAAAGGTTTTAATTTAGCTAAACACTTAAAAATCACTATAAATTAAATGCACTGATTAAAATTTACATCTACAAGATAACTTTATGTGCAATTTGTCATTTTTTTATTACTCATCATACATGAATAAAATACATACACGCACTTCTTTCTTACTATCTGCAATATTTTTTTTGTTTGTTTATTTTTATGCCTGGAAACTATAAGAAAAAATGTTTTACAGCCAACTTGGGCCTAAGCAATTTTCAATAATTCTAACAGCATCGCTTCGTCCCATATTCTTGAGAATAGTCGCCAAATCGGCAACGGCGCTTGCATTTCTATGTCGGCATTCCCATAAGTCCAAAATGCATTCAGTAGGCGAATTTTTAGTAGCGAAATAATTAATATATCTATCAACGTTCAACTTTTGTGCTAAAAGCCGCCAGTCATTGCCTCTAGAATTCGGTGGATCCATACACGCACACAACTGTCTTTTGACATTCCTCGATAATCTAAATGGAGTCATATTTTCTATCAAACATGTATTAATTCCTTTGTCATTAACAGTGAGACTCTTTTGCCTTGAATTCGATTCGCTGCAATCTTCAACAGTCGGCAAAGAGCGGCCGGGTAGAGTTTTACTCTCTAACGCATTCTCCGTTATTATCAAATTCAAGTCGTTATTCACGTAAGTTCTCCTACCGGGTCTCATTGGCGAATTGTTAATAGAAAAATCATCCGCACATTTAAATTCGAATGTTTGTTTATGTGATGGATTTAATTTTTGACATACAGTCACTTTAAATTCTAGCACATTTATAGAGTCCGTTTGCTCTAACGTAAAACTGCAATGGAGAGAATTTGAAGACGAATGCCACACATGCCCGAAAGGTATTTCTTGATAATTTGATCCAGATTTTGCTTTCCATCCTAGTCCTATATCATCCAGACTTAGACATAAATTAGATCCACCATCTTGGTATAGTATCGACTTCGGTTTATCCAGAAGAACACCTCCGATACGATACTCTTGATCTGAACAATAAAGCAAAGCTGCCGGAACATCTTCCAGAATATATATTCGTACATTGTATTCACTTGAAGACCTCGAGTTAGGATTTGGTCCAAATAAAGCCAGCTTGAGTCTTTTCACAGATTTTCCGTTAAGACTTTCGCCGACTAAAACAAAACTAGACATTATATCAGTAACAAGAAACACTTTCTCCGCGTCTAGTTGAGTAAATACTGGTGTATTAATCGTTTCTTGACCGAGGCTTATTATTTTTCGCCAAACAGGAGAACTCTTCTCCGTTTTGTGATGAGAATCCTTTTCTAAACAATACAAAGAGAAATTCCAGAAGCCGTGTTTTAAGCTTGCGCAATGTGGAACTTCGATGATGACGGCTTTACTCAGCTGTAGAGATGCGGGACCAATTTTTACAACCGGACTTACCTGTGTGACACCTGAAATAATAAATAAAAATCAATATTATCGAAGACGTTTATCGACAAATTCAAATCTTGCATATTGTTAAGACATTAACTAGGTATTGTAACGAATCGTAACGGTGATGAGACTTTTAGTTCAAAAACTATCAATTAAATTTGAATTGTTACAACATAGTCAGATCTGTTTCATCCGTGTGATAGAATGCCTGAAGATGCCGAAAGGCGAAACCAGGGCCGTTAGTGACAAAACATGTGCAATCGTACAAAGTTGTAACAATTCAAATTTGATATTGAAATTCCATCGAGCACCTTCAGTCGATATCATAAATTATATCAATCAAATGATTAAAAGTTGAAGAAGGGTTACTACTCTAAAAAATGTTGTAGGAAAAATGAAATAAAGGTAATGAAAATGAAAAAAAAATAAATGAAAAAAAAAAAAAATGACGAATTAATTTAAATATTTCTTCGTACAAGCGTTCTGTGCTATAAAAACATTGATATTTTATCATATTTTTTTTTTTATTAGTGTCCACTAAAATGTATAGTGTAAGGAGCTAGAATTGGTCAATGATGATAGCTTTGACTTGTTTATCAGAAACGCTATCAGCGATTACACAACAGTCATGTAATCTAAGTGATTACGTTGAACTCACCTTCCGGCAACTTGGGTCTGTATCGCTCGTCCTTAACTAGTGTGACGTAAACATTTTCCTGGTTAGCCTTCGGCAAGGCCCCCTCGGGAATAGACAGCGAGATACCGGCCTGTTCCAGGTTGAGCCACGCGCCCGATGACGTAACGGTCTGCGTCGATGTGCAAGGTTTGCTCGTCGAAAAATCTGAGAAAATACCTCGCAGGTGCGGCAACATGGGAAGGGTGACCTTATCACCTGCAGGGTCGAAAGTCGATTCGGCTGTAGAAAGAAAATTGAAACATTAATATTTGATCACGCCCGAGTTCTCCGAGTGCAGTTCTACGGACTTGGGTATTTTCAGTTTACACTAAACGTGTTGCGGTTCATACTGCATAACGACCAAGATGATAATGGATATAAAATTCGTATCGACGTTGTTTCCGCATGCGAATCTCACATTAGTTTCAGGCTTATACTTGCATACACAACATAATTTTTGGGAAAATTATCCAAATGATAAGCATCAACAATAATCATACGAAAATTCTAGTCATCGTTTTTAAGGCTATGTTGTCATCACGTTATAAAAAAAACTATAAAATTCGCTGTAATTATATATATATATTAAAATATTTGAACGAGTGTTGCGCTATCAAAGCCAAGTTGGGAGATAAATATCGTATTCGTCAACAAATAGGATAACATATAACTACCACCGGATTAAATCAATTCAGACGTTCTTTCTTTCCGAAAACTGATCGCTATTCAGTCATTTAAATTCTCTTATTCGCAGCAGGTATCGATCGATAGAATGATATGGATAGGAAAAATCAACTTATCGCTCTAGCTACATTTATTTTTTAGAATATTATATATGGGGCTAGTGGTAAGGAATTTCAATATCGCAAGTATATGAACATAAATTTATAATTTCATTGAAAAATCAATTAATTATCTTTTCAACACAATAACACGAGTCAAAAAACAAGGTATTCAAATAAAATGAGAGGCCAAGAATATTTAACATTCATTTACACAAATATCTGATAAAAATAAATATTTTTTTAACTCACAGCTTGTGCAGCAACTAGCAGTAGAGTGTTCAGATTCGGTATACGGCTTCTTGTCGTAATTTTCACTTTCATTAGATGAATTCGGGAGTTGGTGATCTATAGGTGAAGCATAACTGGAAAATATGTTTTATTTAATAGTTGATCAATTATTTAAGCTTTGTCACAAATTCAAAAGTTGAAAAGTTTGATTCAATACCTATTACTTAAATGAGGAACATCATAATGGTGTTCACTGATGCTTCTGCATAATCCAGGAGGTTGTTTGGCCAGAAACGGTGGATATTCATAACACGGTGGGCCGTCTGCATGCTGCATTAGATCTGGTTGAAGGGTCTTTTTGTCCAAGTCTTGGAAAAATTGCGGTCGAACTTCTAAAAATAATCATTCCGTTCACCCATTTGAAATAATAATTTTCTTTAAGAAACATTTTTTCCTCATCAAATAATTGTTACAACAGTCAATTAAAATAAAAATCAAATACATAAAAAAAGGTTTAATCAACTTTTTTAAGTTGTGCGTATAGTACCAAGCTCGTTTCATAATAAACCAATTATTTGATTAAATAATCTTTAAGGGTAGGCAATTAAGATTAAAAATAATCATGAAATTCATTGATACAGTCTAAAAGTTTCACTTGTAAAACTTTCAGAAAAATGTATGGTTATATTATGTTTTTATATAAATGCATGTTGTCTAAAAAAATGCTTCAAAATGTTTCTTTCTTGTTTTTTGTTTAAAAATTTCACTGTGAATACTTTTATATTGAATTAGATATTTTTTCCGTACCTGATCTCCCATTATTGTAGAAAGATTGGTCTCTTCCTTTTCTTTTGAGAATGCGGAATACTAATATCGCAACTATTGTAAACACAATAAATGCAAACGCAAGTCCAATATAGAGAGGCGTATTGTTGGAGACTGCTGCAACTGTCGACAAAAGATACAAAAAATCATAAACCTCATTTCTGAAGATTTCATAACATTGAGATTGGCTGAGAACTCATTTTGCGCTTGATTTTTTCCTGGAAATAAAATAGCGCTCGCCATTTCATACCACGTTACTGAAATAGAAATGTAAAACGTCTGTTCACAAATTTTTTAAGAAGTACCCTTGTAAATTTCATATTGTAGGGTGTACCATGGTAACAAAATGTACACCAATAAACACTGTCGTACTTGGTAAAACATAATATGAATATTTTATAATTGAAATAAGAATATCGATTGAATTCTTCACATAGACACGCCGATAAAAGTAAAATAATATACTTGTTATTCGCAAAATAATAAATATTATTTATGGAATTACTTTGATAATTTTTGTTTTTTAATTAATGTAACTGATCGGTTTGATGTGTCATCTTTCAATTTTTAATTAATGTAAAATCATGTTTGTGAAAATCTACAGAGCAATTTGTAGTGTTTTAATATTTAAAGTCAGTATAAGTTTTTCCAGAAGGTAAGATGTTTCTGAAGGTAGAAATGTTAATAATAGTCCTTTAAATACAATAAACGACATTAATAAATGAATAGCAATGTAATAATTGTTTTTCCTATACTTTTTTTAAACTCTAAGTAAGATATATACTGTAAAACAGAAATAGAAATAAAGTTTATCAGACATGTACTTTGGATACAGTCAAGTATGTTTACTTGTTTAACTACAACCAACATTGTTTATTAATATTTTTTCAAAAGAATGATAATAAAATAAATTTTCAATATACCAGCTAAGCTTTTTGCAGAAAACAGAGAAGGCATTATTATTAATGAATAAAAAATTATTAGTAATTGGCAATCGTTTTTTTTTGTACGTATCGAAAAATTAATTGCATTGGTTAATAATTACTGAACAATTGTACAGCTTCTGTTAAAAATACGTTAGTGTCATCTTACAGAATTATCCCATATTTGAGTATGACTACGCAATAGGAATCAAAGTGGTGCTATAAATATTTAAGCAGTGAATCAGTGGAATTATCAAATACACTTGAGAAAATTCAAGCGACACCATCAACAATAAACTTCCCTCAGTTGGATTGGACTCCCACTTGAGAAGCATTAGGCATACATCAAGCATATCGAATAAATAAATAATTGAACGCGATTCACTCACGAACGATGATAACATAGGAATTATTGTATGCTAAAATAGGACTGCTTCTTCTCATTTGACAATCAACGTAGACAATATTTGTTAAAAAAAACGAGATATAAAAATATACTAAACAGCTAGCAACTATATCATATTTTGTTCTAAAATACCAGTTGTTTACCAAAAAGTGATTATTATGTGTTAGAGCACTAAAATAGACGAAACGGACTCATATAATACGTTACTATTGCGAAAATACTTTTCGATGCATAATATTAACTCCCGTTAATAAATACGATAATGAAGTAATTGACATGCAAAATTCAATATTTGCACACACAACTGAATTACGTATAATCAAATTGGTGTATATTTTGTAAATTTCGATATAAAAAAGGACATATTGATTTTTTTAAATTATTTATTAAATATTTCTCCACCGCCCGTAGATTTTGTGTAGTTGAGATGTGGAATCGACTGAAAGTAATTTTAACAAAATATGCTTCACATTCATCCCACTTCGTTGTTTAAATTTCGAAAAATTAAATGTGTTAATCAAAAAATCTTTTAATATACAGTCCGATAAATTGTAAGCATAAATTTTAATCAGCATAAGAGCTTAAATCTGAAGAGGCTAAGTAGAAACAAAATGGATATTGAAATGTACGTATTTCATAATGAAGAGCCATTTACAAATACAACGGGACGATATCTATTATAATATTACGAATACAAGGTACTTGCACTTAGTATTTGTGTTTATTAGTTTTCCGAAAAGCACTTTGTTGAAAGTTTCTTAGCTGTCACATGAAACAGAATAGAGGTGTAAATTTTACCAAAACTGTGCCCAAAACTGTTGTACCTTTAATATATTGAAATAGTTTAATATTGACCGTCATGTTTCAGGTAGTACTGTCATCGTAACGAAAGCATAACTAGGGACTAGCTTGACCGTTACGGGCTCTTTAATATGCACCACCACACCGCACTGAGTGGTCCGCTTGCTGTAAGAGACACCAACGCATTAGTCAGAAGCCAGGGATGTTATTTTGAATAGTTAATATGGGGATTGAGAGATAAATGATGCCATAGACACACCTTCTTAATGCATTCGGTCGATTGCATTACATTTGACGGTGAAAGTGGCGGACGCTACCAACTGTGACAAATCTCTGAGTGTGACAGATGCACGAGCCCATGCAAAATTAGGTAGATTAATTATGCTGGAATACATATTTCTAACACAGAATCGTCTTCTTCAGAGTGTATTATGTAAAACATCCGTAGTTGACTTATAGATGATAAAATCAAGAGTATCTGAGACAAAGTTAAATAAAATTTTTGTCATTAAATACACCTAAGAGTGTCTCCTTTATCGACTATCGCTGGTTAAACCTCAAGAGTTTGGTTGTAAAAATGTATTTATGTTTTCGCCGGATTGTTTGTTGACTGCGGAAGAAGCGCCTAACGCGTAAAATATTACGATGGCTTGTAAAAAGCATTCGATACCCAAATTTCGTATCGGCAACCTATCATTAGAAACGACTCATAGCAGTAGTTGAAATATATGAAGAATTGTTTAGTAAAACGAGAATCACATAATTTGAAGAACCTATACTATTTGTGGTGACTCTTTTGCATTTCAAAACTTAGTATACATAAAATATTTTTTGTATGATAGTCTATGTATATTCAAGGTGCTGTTCTGTAAATATAAATATTTTAAAATAAATAAAAAGTGATCAAATATTATTGTGAAAGGCTAAAATATCTTCATATGGAAAGAATAGTATCGATTATATACGTCAGTGGTATTCTCCCTACAATAAAACATATCATATTGCGTGACTAGAGAACATCAAAGGTAAAAAGATACACTGATAAAACAGTTTAAAATACTAAATTTGATTACTGTTTACGTGTATACTTCATTCAAAACAAACGTAAACTAATCAAGAAACGAAGGGGCCGTATCTAGTTTCAAATAGACTTCAAGAGAAACATCTATTAAAACAAAAACAAAAAAATGAAGAAATTCGTAGAAAGCTTCCAGTCTGCCACGTAGGTATTAATTACACGAAAGCATTTGTTGACATTACTTGACGATGTAAATATTGCCGAAGCGGCAACATTATTTCTTTGACGCTTCTAAATTGAGTCTAATTAAAATGTAAGTTCTTCCCACGCAGTTAGGAGGACTGGGCACGCGTGCCTCGTAGCACACGCACTGCCGCGTTGATAGGTTTACGTACTCCACTTGTGCGTGATCCAGGCATCGCAACCACCTCTGCGCACTGTTGGATCAGGCAATTATTGTAGTAAATAGTCCACTTAATGAGTTTACTTTTTATTTATAATCAATCACAAACACAGTGAAAACATGTTAACACTGCACGCGATTTAAAAATGTTAGATATGAATTAATACTATTTTAAACCCATAATAAATAATTAGGTAAACCTTTCATGTTCTATAATGGAATTTAAAAAAATATTTTGCGTGCAAACGTTTACGATAAAATAGATTATAAAAAAAATCCATTCAATAATTTAAAACTACCTTATAGCAAAAAGCATGTGTTAAATAGTAAAATAATACTTATATTGTATTGTATATTGATTGAATTTGCATTCACTTGGTAGAACTCCATTATAGCACGGTAAAAAAATAGCAATGTATTTTAGTTCTACAAAACTATTTTTTTTTTCAAATATAGTTGAAAGCTATTTCGGCTCACGCCATCGTCAGAACTATGCATAAACTAACATTTGCTTATCTATATAATTGAACAAACTAAGATATGTTTATCACCATTGTATAACCCTCTGCGGGGTGCTTCTTTTTTTCTGTAATAGACCATTTTCGTGTCATATGTAAACTTATTGATATAGCCGCCTTTTTAGTTTCATTTACAATTTTTAGTTTTATTGCGAGCAAGAAACAACCTACGTCGTTAAAACAAGAGATAAGATGTATTGTGTACCTTTTCTACACAGCTATATATATTTTAGATAAGCAAATGTTAGTTTAAGCATAGTTCTGACGATGGTGTGAGCCAAAATATCTATCAACTATATTTAAAAAAATACTTTTGTAGATCTAAAATACATTGCTATTTTTTTTTCACCGTGTTTGACTTATATATTTTGATTTCATTAATAATGAACAGTACATTGAAAACCAGTTGGAAAAACGTACCAAATAATATTTTTGCAAATAAACCGACACTCAATTATAATATACCAAAGGAAAATACAATATGTTATATATGCCTTCATGTATGTTGCGCGTCTTACAATGTTTTTCGTCCGTTTCACTACTAAAAAATAATAATGTGATGCTCTAGCACGGTAAACTTAAATAAAATTTATTAATTTCAGAATTCATTATTAAAATCTAAGATTCTAGTCCTTTATGGGAGTGTAGTGAGTAAACATATCACATGTCATGTTTAAAAATATTCGCCAACTTATTCACAGCCAAAATTATAGCCTAATTCGACTTACTTTGTTTTGAACATTCAATGTCCACTTTCATAAAAAAAACGTAACCATCAATCTTTCATAACTCCATTTTGAGGTATGTAATTATTCAATTACTATTCGATATTAACAACTTTTCAATATACGGTTGGTGTTGAATATGTTTTAGAAAGATAAAAAAAATATTATTTTTATACATAGTCCAAATATTAACATTATAAATTAATGGATTCCAGTGGGTCATTAATAAATTGAATTGTATGTATTACTTTTAATTTATTATATAACGTATTATAATTTTGTCACCAACGAACCGGGTCTCGCCTATCGGCATCTTCAGGCATTCTATCACACGGATACAACGGAACTGACGTACAATAAACAGTTAGCATCGTCTATATACCAAAAGTATTAATTGCAGGAAAACATAAACCCCAAGGTAAGCAGTAAATGGCAGCTAAAACAAATTTAATTATATTAATCTAATAATAATAAACGCGATTGCCTATAATAATTTTCATTGGTTGTTAGTGAAAAAAACACGTGGGATCGTACAAATTTGTAACAATTCAAAAAAAAATAACTTATTATAACTTTGAAAATAAGTGAAATTTCACGACAAAAATAATTTAAGAGACATTAAATCAAAGAAAATTGTTTGATTTACTGAAAGACAGAAATATTTTATGTAAAATAAATTAATTTCTGCTCCGCGATAAGCCATATACGACATATATACATCAATATTATTCGAACGGTATTTTTAACTTAGATAAAAACGCCAAGAAACTTTTGACTTAAATTTATTAACCGCCTAATTTACTTCATCTATCGGAGTGTTTTTCGACAAGGAACCGGCTCACCGCATTTCAAGAACAGACGTTGCTCCAAATTAATTGAAAACCACCTCGGTTCAATATTCGACTACACCATAAAATAGAAAGACGTTGACAATCCTTAAATCTTACGACTTAGGTACAATAATTCAGTAGCGCAGAAATGTCATCAAAACATGTGCGAATTTTAACGACTGAATTAAAATGAATCCCACAAACAAAAACGATTGATTAATAACATATTTTTTAGCCACATTAAGATTATTAATCATTTGAGTATTTGATAAAAGCTCATGATTTGTTTTTTAAATACATAATAAGTACAATTGATTGACAATGACACATTTAAATAATTTAAAAAAAACATTGACTAATGGTACTTATATTCTAGCGGAATTGTTACTAGGTAAAGTCTTGTTAAAAAGTATTTAACATGACCGAAGAATGAAAAGTTACAAAGAAATATTAAACTATATTATTATTATTGAAAACTAATTTAAAAATGTAGCAACTAGCGTAACTTAAGATTTTTTTAATAATTAAATATCAGTGTAAAAAAACTTAATATTTATTCATAATATAGCTCGGAGGAAATCTTCAAGAATAGTTTATAATAAGCATAAATTTATTACAACTCAATTGGAGAGATGTGATCACTATCTAAATCTGGTATCTTCAGGACGCTACTGAATCTGCAGTTTCTTAATATCCGTTACGGGAAACTGTGGCCAAGTTTGAGAAGCCAGTCAATATTTTAAATGGCACCGTTAATCAAGCCATTGCGCGACGTCCCACCTCTACTCCCGTGGCAACCTCCTCTTTGACAACTATACTGCACCTAATTATACTCCGTGACCTATCCGCATACATTTGAGTCCCACACTATAAGGGATTTACATCCAGAAAACATTGCGAATGCACACTTAACAATATTTACTGTCGTTCCAATTAAAACGGAACATTCCTGCGTTGACAACGGAAGATGAATGCGTGACGTGGGCGGAGCTTTTGTACGGGAATCCCGAAAGTTCGCGACCGCAAACGTTTTACTTAGAAACTTTTAACAAGCGGTTTACAGAATTTAAAAGAAATCTAAATATAGCGAATACCTTTCCTATTTTTACAAATTTCAAAATTTAAAAATACAGATTCCGATTAAGAATGGAACAAACAATATTAAAAATTATAATAGACAGATAACTGTTTTCTTTTTACTTTATTCAATCATTTTATCAAACAAGTGTAGTTTAGGAACGATATACTATTCATCTTTATATAAATGATTCAAACGCATTAAGGCAGCTTTTGTGATTTAAATCTCTTCCTAATTATCAGATATGAAGTAATTGAAAATTTCTCACCTAAAGGACAAACACTAAATTGTTAAGGTATGGGTGGCTTTTATTTTTAGTTGAATATAGAAATATGAAAGTGAACATATAAGAGCAATAAAAGTAGAATCGTTTCAGATACCATTGCTCATATGTTCCTATGAGCATTCGTAAACTTGATTCTCGCTGGACAAAAGTTTTCTATTTCTAAGGGAAAAAAACACTCAACGAAAAGTGTTGCAAAACTTTATGTCGGCTCGAAAATGATCTCGCATTTATCAAAATCCCCTTCACAAAGCAACAGCATAGCCTAGAACAAACACACGTGTCACAATAATAATAACTATGCGAAAAGAACAAAACAAACAGTGACACATCACAAGTTCTAAGCTCGCCCTCCCAGGGTAGCCGAGGATAGAGCATAGAACGTCCCCCCGCCTTGATTCATGGCATACTTACACGGCCAGATGACAGTCGAGATGAGGGCTGAGCTTCAAAAGCTTCTCCGTTCAGCCCAAAGGCCCACTACCTCATGTATTGTACTTATTCATATGGGAAAAAATGAAAGAAATGTTTGCATCGCAAAACGGTCGTAACGGTAAAGCGTCTCATCTCTCATTCCCTGCTACGACACTACCACTTCAAGAAGGGGTTTTTCATAACGATTTTTTTGTTAATTTCTGTATTTTTTCTCTGTAAAACTTTCTTTGGAAAATTATTAATGTTTGATTTCTGGAGATGATTCACAAAATCTATACAAAGTTTTTTTTTTAATTTTATTGAAATATATTTATGAATATCTATAATATGTATGCTATTGAATAAAGTTTTTTCATTCCTCATTGCACCGATGAGTAGCTGTTTAAGGTTATATTTTAGAACTGGTGAGCTAAATACCACGAATGATCTTATATTTATTTTCAATTCTGGATAATTATTTTTTCAATGGCCACTCTCAATGTAGAACATAATCTTAATGTGAGTATTTTAATATAAGCTTTCTGCAAGATCTCTTTGTAGCTCCGTTATTAAAACTCTTTTCTTTCTAAGAGAAGAGTCGTAGAAAGAATAAGACTACGACAGAACAAAACAATCTCACTATGGCTCGATTTTCATTAAGCAATTTCGATTACAAACACTCATGCCTTACAACAGAATTAAATAAATCAATATAAAAATGTATCTTTAATTAGAATCATGCCACTGCCACCCGAACAACATCACTAACCAGACTACATAATATCAAAGACGGATAAAATAATTAATATCAACTTATTTAAAATAAATTTATTTTTTAAACTCAAAAACCTAAAACTATCAAAACTCTAAAATTAAATTTCCAAATTTACAAAAAAAAACACACAAAAAGCTGTTTCAATAGCATTTGCGATGTCCGTTAAACTAATAAAAAATTAAAGTTACGGTGAGTTGCCCTCTTTCTAAAAGCTATTTGTTATATGATATATTGTAGTATATGGCAGACGTGCATGCCTTTATGCAAATTCAAAAAGAAACTTTGTTTCAGTTTTCTTTTCATTGCTAACTGTAAGTACGAAAGTGAAATGTGTCGTTTGATTCACAAAATGACTTTAAATTCTTGAAGGAACATTATTTATATGTATTTAAAATAAACTGGAATCATGAAAATAAAAGTAAAATTTTTGATACTCTGTTATGTGACTTCAACCTATCGACCTATTTTGTGTATTATTTCTTTCTCTATTTAGAGAATAGCAAAATAAAAATAAATTATATCTTATTATTTCTGATTCTTACACAGATAATGGTTTTTGTAGAAGAATAATTGTTTTATTTAGCACAATCTTTGCAAGCAGTGAATGAACGTTTTAAGCGATTGTTTTTCAGAATCTATACTTTTTCGTAACAAAATAATATTGTTTAATCTATTAATCAGTGCAAAAACTCTCTTCAAATTTTAATTACCCTTTCAAAAAAGATAAAGGATTTCAAATTGTTTTAGTATTAAAAGCAATTAGTTACTGCGTTGAAAACCGCTGTCTTGAAATATTTTAATTAGCCAAGAACGTTAGCTGGTATTGTCTTCTCGAGATGATTAATGATTTGCAAGTAAGCAATGAATATTTATAACAAACCATTATTATAAAATGGATATACCTACGATGGATTGAAATTCAGCCAGCTTCAATTGAACCAATGATGCTTTCATGTAGCATGATATTTATGTTCGAAATCAGGTTATCAAGCGTTGCTTAAAATTGTAAGTAATTAAATAATTTATACAAAATCACTTTAAAATAACAATAATACAAAAAACCCTCGAACAAAAATTTATTAATTACGTTTAATGAAAGAAATGGATAGAGCAAACTATTTTTTCATTCGAATAAATTCGTTTGTTGTCTGAGAAGGATTCACAAGTTAATTTCAATATAAATCCAGTCAGTTGTGTGTACACGACGGTATAAAAGGTGAATATGTTATTGATGATCCGTATACATAGAATCATTCGTTTACTCAGAAAAATTATCTTCACATAGATCCACATTCACACAATTAAATGACTGTCATTGAATTAGCTATGTAAATCCAATGCTTCGGCTCTGTTTATAGTTATATCGTTGCTGATTCTGTAATATCTTTGGAAAATGTGCCAAGATCGAAATGAAGATTGACTATAATAGTAAAGCTTTTCCGTTGCGCGCAAGAGCGTGTGATGCAGATACATCGATTTACCAAAAGCTTACACGCTCCAGTCCAACAAATATGGTATAAACAAAGTAATGTTTCATTCAAAATATGAATATTGCCAAAAATACCAAGTATGAGTCATAATTATCAATAGCGAGTACACATCACTTGTATTGACTTGCACATAGTCATACTGTAAACACTAGCGAGGCTTAAACCCTTACCCTTCGCTTGTAGATAGAATATCACGGCGGGTGATTGAAACAATGACATAAAACAGCGAAAGGGCGCATCTTGTCACTCGCAATTTATTTTATCTCCATAACCCTGATGTATTACTATTATAAAAACGGCGAAAGCTTAACAAACATCAATGAAAATCGCGCTTTCTTCTATTGTTGTAGGTTATTTCACTTTTTATGACAAACGCAGTCAAATCAAGTACTAAGTATTCACAACCTGTTAACAGCTAGAAATAAATAAAATATTAGGAAAGCTACGTATACCGTTGGGTCGTTTTAAGTAGCGGAACTATACGAATCTCATTCGATGATATGTTTCCTTTATTTTTCTTACAATTAATATTTATCCTTAGGGAGCTATGGAGAATTTTTATATTCGATGGACGCTGAGAATTTTCTATTGTGTTATTTCATTGAAATCGTATATGCCTAATATACAACAAACAATTAGAAAATATTTTTACGAAATATTTCATTCTCATATGTTTTTGTGCTTATTTTAAATATAATATGTGATCGAGACATGTCTTTTCTTTTAATTAAATAGATTATAATAGTTATAAACATAAAAAGGCTTTGCCTTCTTAAACTGACTCAAATGAAGAAAACGTTGATATTGCTTAAGGTAATAAGTCAAGGGCTCTATAATATAATGTAGAGCAATAAAAAACACATTTTTTGTCTTTCAATTCCTTTTCAGAATCTGTCTCAAGTAAATATATCAGTTTGATTTTAGCCAACAGTTATATAAAAAAGGATTACGTATTTTGTGAACTGCGAAAAGGTAGATAGATGAAAGACAGTTGCGCAACACGAATGTACCTCACATTAATGGCACTATAGAGGTTATTTGATGTGTCCCTGGTTGTTTTACAAAGAAGGGTTGTTTTTTTATACAACCTTTTAGGCACAAAAAAGATGGTGGTAATATTAATATAAAAGAGACAAAAAGTCTTATGAAATCATGATGATACACAGATTTGACACGTATGACAAAAAAACGGCCACCCTTTTCAGCAAAAAATGGAATATCTAAGACATCCATACATCAAATGTTGACAGGACACTACAATACATCCTTATGCGAGACTTTAATATAATGGTATGGGATTCGATCAATCTTTTCACGATTCAAGGACAAAAAACGGAAGTTTTCACGTTAACCACAAAAGACTTTAGTTTTTTTTCTTAAATGGGAAAGCTTAAAGTCTTTATATTATAGCGATGAGCGTCATTGATAATTCATAATATTTAATGTTTTTTTTATAGTGATACGGTTCAATATAAATGCATTCAGAAAAATGATTGTGACTATCACTAGTAGTGGTTTAAAGCGTATTATTGTAAAATACCTCGCATTATTTTCACATAACGTTCAGCAAATAATTGATAAAAATTATTCGAGTTAATTGAAACGGTTAATGTGCCTTAAAGCCATTGCTTTATGAGGACATTTTTAGAATATAAGATAAACTATAGCATTTCAGGCAATATAAGCAATTACACAATAACAGAAATCAAAATATATACAATCCTTCTATTAACTGTACCATTATTAAAAAATAATTCTGTCGAAGGTTTTCGAGAAAAATATATGTAAATAATATACGGCCATTAAAATTTAACCTTTAACAAAACAAACATCAATGATATAATACCACATTTTTTGAAATGTTGTGTTACAACGTGGTCATTATACCAACCAATTTAATCTAACGTTAATGATCGAATACTATCTTTCAATTCCAAATCAATATATTATATGGGTTACGTAGTTTATTACATTATAATGATTAAATTAAATTTCTTTAAAATTATTAGTTTCAAACCGAAATCGTTTGATGAGCTTAAAAAAATATTATTGGTATTTAGTGATTTTACTATTCTTATCAATGAAATAATCATCATCATCAGCCGGGGTCGATCCACTGCTGGATGAAGGCCTCCCCCTGCTTTTTTTTTCAGTTTGGACATAGCAACACCACGCTGCCCAGGCGGGTTGGTGTTCGGTTTTCTGTCTGGGTTTTCCTTCCCATAGCCAAGAGAACACGGCACTCGGTGTTCCCGAGCGGTCACCCATCCAAGCACTAATATGACTTAACTTCGGTGATCGCTCGAGAGCCGGTGTTTACAACGTGGTATGGTCGTTGGCAATGAAAGAATACTTAGTTCCAAATACATATTGACTATTATATGACACTGATTTTTTAATTGATTAATTTATTTATGATTAACAACATAAAAAAATATAAGAAGAAGTAGATGTATAATGTAGAAGGCTACAAACTATAATAAGGCCGTAGAAGATATTATGTCGGGACTTGTGCTAGACGTAACTGCATTAAACACTCTAAGACGATAATAGATAGTAAATTTAACTATGACACAAAACATCTCCTCGAGCTATATTCGGAATAATATATCATGAATTAACAACTTACGTTACCGCCTTCATTAGAAAGTAACTTATCGTTAATTGAAATGGCTTTAGGTTATAAACAATACAATAATAATTAAGAATTATGCAACAAATATGATAAATGCTATTCACTGTAATTTGTGACTAACTAACAATAATTGAATTGATTTGTCTCAACTACCCGTTTTTTGCAGATAATTTTTTTTTTCGAAAAAGTTTCCGAAATTTAACCCTTTCTTACCAGAAACTAATCCGGTGTTTAACCATCTTAAGGTATGATACCACAATTTAAAAAAATCTTTATGTTCATTTCGCAGCGAAATAAAAAGCTAAGTATCGTAATCGGTGCTAATGGCAGAAGCCTGGCAAAAAATCTACTCAAATGTGGCTGTTAACGTTAAGGGAGGGCTTATTAAGTCACAAAAATGGGCTCAGAACTCCTCAGTCTTGAGTAGGGATTGCAATAACGGTATTATGGAAACCGGTATCTCGACTATTTTTTTTTATATCGAAATAACGGTTTTGAAAAAGTAAATATTAAATGCAAAATTACAAATTCTACATTTTGTCTTTTCAACATACATATTTACTTTAAAAAACAATAAAAAATATATATAAAGAATATCATGATTTTGAGCTACACAAAAATATTTTTTGAATAACAAAATATTATAGGAACTATAGAACCGAAAGTATTTCGATATTGCGATTTTAATCGGTCCAATGATACATTTTGGTTCACCGGTATTTCATATAAAATATTACAATATTTGTCAGATTTTCCATTCCCTAGTTGAGAAAGATAAAAAAATGTTTGATTGGTCGGATTTCTAATGGTTCGCCGTGACGAGAGCTGACGGATGGAATAAGAACAAAGATCATCGGACAGATGTCGTTAAGGTCGCAGAAAACATGCACGCCACGTCACATCCGATAGAAAAGGGAGGTTTTCTCCACGTTGTTTCAGCGGATGCCATTTTGTGATTGATCACTCGTGAAAAAACACAGCTCGTTAAATACCTCCTTTACAAAATCGTCTTTCGAAATAAATGGATTCAGTTCGCTTTCAAAGAAAAAATACTAGCACAAGCAAAAGTATTCTATCTTCGTATACGTTTTCTGATCTATATATCAATCTAAACCTTACGTCACGAGAGTTGAATGATTGAAAAATAATAATTTATTTAAAAAAAAAAGTCAAAATTGATTCTTATGATGATAATATTTTAAGAGCAAATCGGACATTAGTATAGAGAGGGATTTGTATTTTTTTCACGAATCACACAGTATGACATTGTTATTATAACTATAAAATTGATAACTGCAAAAAATCACCTAATATTTTTAATATGCGTATAGCAATTTTGATACCGCGGCAATACATGACAGTACATTCATGGATAGTTGCAAAGCGATAATAATTTATTGTAACGACTGGAATCTCATGTGGAGCGAGGGTTATTGAATGTGCAATGTATGTAATTGAATGTCCAGCCATAACCAAATTAATAGAATGAGTAATGTCGCTTTCATACAAATGAAACGCTTTCCCCTAATCACCATTATACAAAGATATAACGCGAATATGTACCAGATATTGATCGGATATGTACAAACAAAATACTCAGTCGCCGTGTACTCAATGTATAATACTGTAGGTATAGTGTTAAAAAAGCTCACATAAAACATATGATCAAAGCTAAAAAGCACTAACTGTGATTAATATTGTGTTTATTTAACTATTTGACTGCTATTGTTTGCTGCTGTGAAATACTTTATCATAAGTCTTAAAAAAAACATAAATTAAATTTGAATTGTTGAAACTTTGTACGATTCTATGTTTCATCACTAATAACCCGGGTTTCGCCATTCGGCCTCTTTATGCGTCGCAGAACAGAACTTTGCAAATTTTACAAAGTTTCAACAATTTAATGTTTTTTCGATATCCGTAGTATATCATAAATTATAAACATTAATACGTTTAAAACATTTCTAAGCGTCCAATCAACTGATGATAATTTTCGCTATGAAAAATATGTAAACTGTGAAATAGTACAAAAAAATATTTATTTATAAAAATATAATACCTTTTCACCAGCAAGTGGCAGTTGACAAGTGCGTAAAAAGTTTAATATACTAGCTATATAACGGTTCAAAATTAATATTATTAAATAATACTTGAGAGACTGAGACTATAAAATTTTTGAAGTAGCTTTTACTATGCTATTAACAATCAAATTTTAATAAATTACATGTGTTTTCAAAATATTTTTCTATAAATTGACAAACAAGAGCTCACCACACAAAAATTTATCTACAAAGGCCTTATTTTACAGATCGAGTGTCAAACTAAATTTCTTCCGAAATGAAGTCTCTAAAACAGACGGCAAAATAAATTGGAAAAACATAAGATAAAAAAAAACACAGCATCTTTGAATGAAAAACTTAAAATTTTAACAAATTTTGTAATGCTTATACATAGGAATTTATAAAAAATAAAAACAATTATAGTCAAGTGATTGAGATGAACAAATTTATCGGGCCACCGTAGATCAGTGGTAGGTATGCAATAAATTTGAATAATATACTGTCAGTCAAAAAATTAACGAATGTCGTAAGAGTTTTCGAAGCAACGGAACAAAAAAATCAGTATTATTTGTAATCGATCTTTGATGAAATCCTTACTTCAGTGTTGGATAGATTATACCAACATGATTTATTATATTAAGTATGTTTAGTTTGAATGATTTCTTTTTATAAACTATACCACTCTGATGTTTAGGATAATATGATCAAGCAACTTTATTTAAAATAATAATAAATTTACGTTTATCCAAATGTAAATCAGTTTACATTCTATTAATTCAAATTTTAGATAAGCTTATAATAATTGTGAAAACGTAAGTTTCCGTTGATCAAAGCTACGCCTTTTTAATATCGCTATAAAATCATAAATAAGGCGGTTTAGCCTTTTATACTCCCTAACAATATATTTAACCTAAATTGAAAAGTAAACCGACAGATTTTATCGGTAATCCAACACAAAAGGGTCCAATCAGCCAATAATCCCCTGCGTAATTGTTTGATTTAAAATATTCGGAAAATTAGATCACCGCAATTTTTTAAAACTCTCTCGTCCGATAAAACCTCAAATTTGGTTTAATGGAAGGAAAAATATAGCCGGGACTAGGTACCGTATGGGTATATAGGGTTTTAATATATTTAAAATTGAATTTATGTGAATAAATAATGGAACAAATTTATCGTTATATAAATGGATGTGAAAATTACCTTGTTTATAACCGTGAAAGTTTTCAATAGCTTCTTTGGCAGCTTTTTATTCGACGTAAGTAATACAATATCGTGCATGAAAAAAAATTATGGATTTTTCCAAATAAGGTTGAATTTATTTCCGAGAAAATTGAATTACATTCAAAAACGAAGAAGAGACGTTCGATATTTCGTAACCAGGTCAATCTGATTTCCCATTAGGTGATGCCCTATTTCTGTTATTATGTGATGAAATTTTTGGATCGAGATAATATGATTAGACTTTTTTTTTACTTTTAGCCTTTATATTTTATCGGAAATATTTCTTCGTACTAAAGAGAAATGTTTTAACTAAAAAAAGTTTAAAAATTCGTTTGAAAGTGCCATTTAAAATTGCAATACTTTTCATAGAATAATTATGTTACACAAACAACGTTTATGAATATATTTAATTAGGTATTCTAATTTAACAATATGTTCCAATATTTTTTTACGTGGGTCATACGATAATGGTTTTGGTTATCCTAAAAATATTTGCTTCAATGCTCATTATATGCTGATTCATAATAAAACGTTAAAAATTACTTGATGAAGCCACTCTGATTTTAATTTAGTACAGTTTAATTATTATCATAATTTTAAGCACCGTCTAAATCAGCTATAGTAGGTATTTCCCTTGGGGCGGTATATTCTTATCAGTGAATTGAAGGTTCGCAGATTTGATTGCCCGTTTTACCCTCATTGTCAAATACACCGTTCCTCAAAGTGGCGGTTAAGTCTAATAGTAATAATAATACTTCAGACTAAACGTTTTAGAGATATTCTGCACTCGTTATTGAAATGCTAACTACGTACAAATAAATTTCATACATAAGACAAAATACGGTATTTGTCAAAAATAACAAATTTATCTAGTGAGGATAATTTTTGAATAGAATACTAAGACCCTATGACAATTTGAAAGGGAATTTACAATATCTTTTTTAATAATTCTAAGCAATAAAGCAGCATACAGGTTTTTTCTTAGTAAAATAAAAATACATTGCCACGATATTTAGGGAAGTTGAAAAAACATGAGTCTAATTATATCAGAAAATGACTAGTCGCATTTATGCTTATGGTGGCACTATACCGCGTTATATTATATATGCCATGAATTTCCACTATAGAGTGAAAAACAGGTATCAAAGAAACAAAACATTTGAATAGTTCTGAAGTGTATTTGATTAATGTCAGAAGTAAAATTCACAGTGTTTATATGGTTATTTACACTAAGCACAGATATTCAATCAAACAAGATTGTCGAACGGATTGTTGAACGTTATTTCAATAATCATAAAAAAATATTTAAACTGCAGGAGGGTTACAATCTGAATAAGTGGAAGCAAACGCGTGCTATTTGGCGGGCTTCTTTTCATTGAGCTTCCTACCAACCCTTCTTTGATGCACTGATTCTTAGGAATATGTCGTGAATGTAGTTTTTAAGCAATCATAGTGTTTTGAACATTGTTTAACATATTAAAATACTCCTCTTCATTCATATATTGGTCTAAATCTCTTTCCTGAAACTATATCTGCCCTGTTAGATTTTTCAGCAACAATAAACTCTTAATTCTAGATTGATCGTTTTGTCGTCAGATGGTGCAAATATTTTGCGGTACAAAAATGTATTTTTTTCTTACGTCGGTTCCTAATTTTCACTCAATACACTTAATTGATGTATTCATAGGTTAATTTTTATTTCATTTATGCGAAGAAAGTTTTGAAAACTTGGCCTCCACCGTTGCCAGCCTTAACGAGATAATTACCGAAACATTAATCTACTTCCAGGCAACAGACAACCCTTATTGCCTACCTACACAGTGGGTGATATTTGCCGTTTTTATCTTTCTCTTGAAATTCTATTCATATTGTACGAGCTTTTAACGCTTTTAAAAATAGATGCCTGTTAAATACATCACTGAAAAGCATTCCATAAATGATGAACGAGCTTAGTAAAATACGTCGAATTCTTCATGAAGCAGACCTTGCTCAAATTTTACAGGAAATTAGCAAAACCGGGGTATTCTAAATTCATACAAATTAACAGAAGAATCACTAAGCTGGGACTACGTTCTCAGAGTTTATGAAGTAACTTTTAGCGAAAAATAAAATGGAGCCTTAGTTATCATTAATTTCCAGAAAAATTCTATAAATTAAATTAACTGCCACAAACACATTTATTAATTGCTATTAATAATTTGTGCACTTATCGTAAAATTAATGGGTCGTTTTATTATCACCTTAAAATAAATTCTAATGAAATTACCACTTTATATTTACTACAGTATGTTCAATCAATAATATGCAATTAAAATTGATACTTTTGCCTACGCTCTCTTCTTAATTCTGATAAAGTAAAGTTTCTACGGCTGCTGTTAACGATAAAAGTTAAATAACGATGTATTACTAAATCAATCAAGTATATTTTTAGATATATATATACATATATGTACATAAAATTGATACAAATCATTCGAGTTTTTATGATGACATAAATATGAAACAGTAATACATTCCAATATCCAAAATACAAAATCATATATCCATTCCAATAAAAAGATACTAGACACATTAGATTACACTTAACGGTTAATCTCGGGATTTTGGAATTGAAAAATCATTAATCCCGAGGTAGTATATAGCTCCGGTTTTAAATGATCTATAACAAATAGTAACGATCCATCTAACATGTACATATCAATCATGTTCATATAAAGTTTGACTGATCAACCGTGATATCTCTAGCGTTCGCGCGTATAATAAGAGACATACAAAAGAATTAATACCTTTATGTAGCGGAATATGGTAGAAGCTATGCATATTGGGTAGTTATACAAATAAATTTTCATCCAGTGAGTGTTCTTACCTTCGTGATCTCTCAGCATATCAACTTTGCAACTGCCTCCAGTACACGGCGATATTTGAACATCTCTGCCGGGGCAAGAAGTTTCACTTCCGCTACCTAAGCATTGTCGTCTTCTGGACTGCTTACAGTCACGACTACATCTTGACCAGTCTGACCATGGGCCCCAGCGACCACTGACGCCTAAGAAATAAACAATTTTAATCAAATATATTCGTTAATACTCTCATAAAAAATTACGAAAATATTTGCTGTTTAGTTGTGATTTTATTGACCAATATTGGATATTGCATCATTTTGCATAAAGTCAGATATTTGAGTAAAACAAAAAGATATTAAACTGTTACCAGGATTATGACTTCTTATATGTGACCCTAAGCATTTATGATTACTTGAAAAAAAAATGTATGCAAATTAATAGGCCGGAATTTTATCGAACAGGTATTTAATATATTCGTGATTATGCAAGTAGTAGCCATCAATCATATAATGTTCAAAACTATTTGTGGCAATTATAATGTAAGGAAAATATTTTGTTAAAATTTTCACACATAAATTTTTAACCGAAATTTTAATTTCTGTAAGTGGTTAGTTTTGTTAGTAATATATAATTCTCACCTAAAAGTGACTCTGTTTTGTCAAAAGTCATAGTGTTGACAAACAGCCCGTCTGATTTTCCTTCGAGTGCATTAAAAACAAAGTTGTCCCTTAGTGAAAATAATCTCGTATTGTCTAAAACTTTTAAAGTATCTAAAATAAGATCTGACAAGTTTCGGCGATAAGCACAGTTGAAAGTTATTGTCTTGTTGACTAGTAAAGCAGTATTATTTTGCAGCACAAAGATACTTATGGTCGACGAAACGAACTCTCACAACTTTTAGGTGATATAACAAATGATCGCAGAGAAATTTTTGGCAAAATTCTTTACCTCAGTACCTAATCAAACGCACATTTTTGGAATGCTTCCAAATTATGTTTTCGTGAAAGAACATGTGCAATTTACTTGCAATGACAATAAACATAGACACATTATTATTATAGTTGTGCCAAATTGAAACTTTATTGTTAAATATTGTTTTGTTCGCGGAGTTGGTTGTCTTCCATTATTATTAGTGGACGATAGAATATTGGTAGAATAAATATAATGTAAAACCGGTAATTTTAATTATGTAAAATATCATTTTTTAGAAAATAAAATAATCATATTTCGAAATAAATCCTGTAAACGATGAATTCTTTTCGTCTGGAAAATAATACTACCGGTAACGAGTCAAATGGATCGAACAGAAAAATTGTTGACTTTCCACAATGGGTATAGTATTTATAATGAACTCAAAAATACTCTCATATTAACACCAATACATATTACATGGCATTCGTTAAGTAAAACACTTTTACGTTGCGTTTACGTTACATAACTAATACTAAAAAATATTCACTAAATAGATACATTGATTACAATTCTGTTATAATTATTAGTGAGTTGTTATTTCTACAATAATGTGAGTTAGTTAGCATTGTTAGTTGTATATAATTGTTTTTCCATTGTTACCTGGGTGACAAGGTAAACAGTCCTGAGATCGTTGCACTGCTAGGCCAACGCAGGCCTGTCCCCCATTAAGTGGCTGAGGGTTCGTACAGGACCTCGTCCTTCTCTGACCTTGGGCCGCTTCCCCAGGGCATCTGCACTCGGACCACTGAGACCACGCTGTCCATCCTCCGTTTACTAAAATTGATTACAATTAAACTCTCGTAAATTTTATTATTCAATCGAATCATTTGAAATAATAATTTTACACAATATTTTCGTTATGTAACACTTACCATAGACGGTTAGCAAAGCAGGATCTGATGTTCGCTTGCCTGCTACGTTTTCAGCAACACAAGTATAGTTAGCCATATCCTGTAAATATTTAGCTTAAGTTAAAAAATAAAATACAATCAAATCGAATATTGCAAAGAAATTTGAATAGTTAAATACTTATTAATCAAATCTCTTTACAAAGTGAACAAAAAACTAAGATAAAAAAGTTCTATAACTTATTGATTGAATTGGCATTTACTTGGTAGAACTCCATTATAACATAACACGGTGAAAAAATAGCAATCTACTTTAGTTCTATAATTTTTTTATAAAGTATTGTTATTTCGGCTCACAGGAAATAAGCTAGATCGTTAAAACAGAACAGAAGATGTATTGTGTACCTTTTCTACACAGCTATATATAGATAAGCAAATGTACGTTTAAACATAGTTCCGAAGATGGCGTGAGCCGAAATAGCTATCAACTATATCTTATAAAAAATTTTGAAGTCCTATAACGATTGATTACACTGACTGGTTCCATCAATGAATTTTAAATGAGGTACAATTAAAGATAAAGACGAACAATTATAATCATTGTAGAAATACATTTAGTCATAACTTGTTAAAACAATAAAAAAAAAAATGGTGATCGATAAAAATTATATCTTAAATGACTAGATGATATTTCTTTGTCGATAAGAAGAGTGATATTTTAATATTATATATTTTAATTATATACCTGCAACATTGCCTGCGATACCAAGAGATGGCCTTCTGCAGAAACTACAATTGTGGATGCAGACGAGGTCTGTAATGGTACTCCATTTCTTAACCATGTAATTTGCGCTGGTGGAGCGCCAGGGGGCGGAAGGCATCGAATAATAGTTGTGCCATACTTTTCAACGGTAGTTGCCACTGGAGGAGAAACAAACTGCTTGCGAATGTCTGTTGGGAAATACAAAATGCTTAATTCGAAAAAAAAAAAAAAAATATTGTTACGTCACAACAGATATGCAATACTGAATCTCAACTTGAACTCAAAACCAGAGCTATGCAGTCGAGGATGTTAAAATTCTATAGTATTCCATATTTTTTTTTATCAAATAAATATAACGTATGTCTTTAAATACATTATAAATGTAAAGGTTGCTGTGTGCGATGAGAATGAATGTTTGTGTTTGTTAACATGAGAAACAAAATCTATTTCACTGGAATTGATCAAAACGCATTTTTTTCATTTTCATTTCTGTATGTTCTAAGTCGCAGATCTCTCAAAAAATTAGTACGCATTGGACGTTAAAACCAGGAATAAAAGAAAATTCTACGACATTAATTAGTTTTCGCTCGGAGGAATTCAATTGCTAAAAATCAAGGCAGTCAAAAATAATAGACGGTCCAATAGATCAATTTTAATCGTAGGGATCTTTGGTCTAATACAGTTAGGCACGCAAAAGCTCAAATACGGGTATTTTCGCATAAATTTTCCAGTTGACTATGTTTATATATATGTGTGTGTGTGTGTGTGTGTCTACATGTCTGTACTGCTTTTGTTAACGTTAGACATTTTTTTTTAATTATTATAAAAATAGGACTTTGTAAGGGTGATTATGTAGCTATTTTCTACCCCATTCGTATCATTACCATCTTTAATCGCATCATTCTCACCTAAAACATTATACGTACAAAATTTGGACGGGATTCAAATTAAAATTGAGTGCATTCAAGAATTATAATAATAAACACAAATACACTTTAGAGATGTGGCAGTATAATTTTAATTAATAAATGTTAATATTTTTTGCTTCTACTGAACATATATATATATTGTATAATGTTACATCTAAGGTAATTTTCTGCTCATTTAATAATTCAATACCTTAATGATAGATACATACGACATTGATGCTGTAGAAACTAACAGAGCAAGTTGAGAAGCAAACTTGCAGATCGAATTAAGAAACTACACGTAAGAATTGCTTATGCAATTTACCTCCGCGAATACATTACCTATATTAGGATTAGTATTACGGAAGACGCATTGCTACGTGAAATGTTTCAACATAAATCACAAGAAGCATTTATACAGTCTGCATACAGTTTACGGACGTTATGGTCTCAGATTCGGTTGCTTTGCCTCAACAGTACTACACACAGCATTGCTGAATACACCGTTTAATGGAACCGCATAGAAACTCAAACAAACACCATTGGAGAACTTAAGTTTGCCTCTTCAATAGAAGGAAAGTTACCGAAGCGCGTATTCGGTACTCGGTAAATACTTCAGGTGTAATTATGGAAATGCTATCAGTTTCGGCTTTGCTATTCCGGTTAAGGAGTAGTTACATGCCCGATGGAAAATATCTGTTCTTTTATTCGTGCGACGTAAGTTTCGATTCAACCGCAAAGGAAAGCCTTTAAACTGGGTAAATGCTCTCGCTTGGTTAAATTTATTTGAATTGCCAACGCATCTACATAATAATAAGTAGGTATTGGTTAGGAAGTTAGGGGGTTTGTTCGTATGTATTTAGGGGCTCTTGCGTTTCTCGGTGGGTTAAATTAACGACTAACTTATTTGCGAACTTGAGTATGTTTATCTTGAACTATGGTTGAGGTGTTTTAGAGTTATTATGAAGGTAGCCACGTGTTAGATTCGAATCTAATATTGATTTAAAAGTCGTATAAGGGATCAAGTGATCCATTCTATTTACCGACGAAAGGTTAACTTTATAAATGTACTTTACTTTTTGTGAACTATGTAGGTCAAATATTTTACAGCAAAACTGTCAACATATTATTTAAATACGATAAAAAAAAAAAATTATATCATAGACATTTCAAGAAGTCACAACATTTGAAAATAATAAAGTAAAATAATAATTATTACTAAATCTCAGGTGTATTAAAATACATATACTTTTTTTTTTTTTTTTTTTTAAATAATAAAAACACATTTTTTAGTACTTATTTCCACAATATATTTTTTGATCATCAGTGATATATCAGTTGATAATGCTCGCGATGAGCGAAACCGGTCCTGATCAAAAAATATATTGTGGAAATAAGTACTAAAAAATGTGTTTTTATTATTTAAAATATAATGCCTTTCCATCAAGAAGTGACAGTTAACACCTTAAAAGTGACATATACTTTTCTTAAGACTGTGGCTTTACACAACTACGCTATATCAAATAGGACACAATAAATTAAATACATAATAAATATAGCTCGTTTAACGAAAATAAATAATCACAATGGGACTGTTTATAAAAATATATTTTTATTTCACGAGGCTTTCTTTTATACCGCTAATTATTATATTTCTTTTATAGCTTTCTATAAAAACTGTGTTTTTTTAGTATTTATCACGGAACAATTGAGCAAATATTCATAAGAAAGGGGAAAAAGAGTCATTGCTAGAATGCCTCTGAATAAGTTTACTTCATCTTTTAACATTTCATTTGCCTAGGTTTTTATAATGGAAAATCTTGTTTTGATACTTTTAAAATGTTTTATTGATAATAGACAAAACAATCTATTCTTTCGCACACACATTAATATTTAATTTAGACACATGAAATGGTAAAACTTATTGTCACAATAGTGGTATTAAAACGATACGTAACTTCGCTTAGTCACTGCGTAAAATGAAATCTAAACAAACTGTTTGATTTACTAACAAGAAGATATGAAGCAAGGTTGGACTAAGGTCCGGAAAATGGATCCCTTTGGTATGCTGAATCACGTTGTTTTCCGGGTAACCGTGGTTTCGATTGTTACTGAGACATGTTTAGAAAGCTGGGATGAAAATTTCACGTCCGAAAGGAATTAGTCACGGAGTGAGGAAACAACAGCCTAATTCAGAAATGTGTTATTTACGATGACTTGAATTAAGAAAAGGGTTTAGCTAAATTTGAAATATGGAAACTTGATATATAAACTACGCGGCAATATGTATAGTATTATTTCGATTTCTCAATAGGCATCATTATTTAATATATCTAGAAAATAAACATAAATCACGTTTTTGAAAATTTCGTACGTTCCAATAAAGTTTAAACAAAATTCCGCTTATTCAACATTTTTAACATATATTTTAGCGAGAAATCTACTAATTCGTCGACGTTATTATTACAACAAATATATTCATTATTTTATCTAATTTAATACATTCAGAATATTACCAAAACAATTTTGTCATTGCAACATATCATTTTAAGCCACATATCAAAAAAGTCGTACAATTCTAGTCATATTTTTGTATGGTGTTATAAACTAGTGATTATTGACATGAAAGTTTAGTGGTAAAATATTTATGTGATTATATACTTTTCTTATGATTGCTTGTTATCAAATATTTGTATTGCAAATTAAAACAATGGCATATCTTAAATATGCATGTAGGTATCTTTTCATCATTAAACCAAGGCATTTAAATAATTTTAACTGAATTTAACATTACGGTAAAAAGTCATAATTAATGTTTATAAAAGTCAACTTACACACAATCTCATCTATATAACTAGTCTTCATATGACATGATTTTAATGACACGAGAAAGGGAAATAATATGAAACTAAATAATTTAAATTTGAATTGTTACAACTTTGTACGTTTCGTTTATTTTTATTTTATTGTGGAATATTGCAACAAAGCATGTGGAATCGTACAAAGTTGTAACAATTCAAATTTGATATTAAGATTTCATCAAGCACCTTCAGTCGATATCATAAATTGTATAAATAATGTAAATTGAAAAATCATCTAAGCCGCTTTCACATAAACATACCTTCACTGTCCTATAAAATCTTTTTAATTTGAGATAAATTCCTAAATAAATATTTACTTTTAATTTAATTAAATTTCACTTGTGCTATAAATTGTTTTTGATTTATTTTTCAAGAGAATGCTACGTTTTTAATTGTAATAAATCGAAAAAAAAATCAATTCGACGTTCAAAATATACGATTCAAGCATCATTATTTGTTCCCAATTATACGCATTGATGAAAAAAGCACTTTGCTCTATTGATTGGAGAGATAAAAAGCGCTGGGAAATGGATAAAAGCTCTCGTGAAAAAGTCTAATAGATTAATTTTGGGTACTTTTAAGTATCACTTTAGAGGGTAATTGAGATTCAAATTGCTCATTTATTTTTATATGCTCATTTCAAGATATATTTAATTACGTTGATTTGTTTTTAATTTTTGAATATATATTTATATTTAAATATGCACGTTATATTCATAACAGCTCGTTTATAAAAAAAATATCTGTGGTCTAGTGCAGTGTTTCCCAAAATGGGGGCCGCGAAAATATTCAGTAAAAAAGTACAAATATTCATTTATGAATATTTTTCCACTAAAACTTGGTGACGAACTTCGCCTTTTTTTTCGCAACAAACAACAGATCTCGCTTTCTTATTTTTTGATGAGAAATGGATGTGCTTCGTATGGATTTGGCAGTTTTTTTTTTTTTTTTGATAATCAGTGAATTGAATCTTTTGCTTCAGGGAAAAGAAAGCAAGAATATAAATATGTATACTATAATTGTAATAATTATTCCGAGTAATTATTAAGTCGAGAATTATTTCTTTCAAATTTAGGGGGCCGTGACATGGAAGTAATTGGGAAGCACTGGTCTAACGGTTAGAGCTTCTACCTGACAAAGGTGACATGTTCAAGTCTTGGCAATACCAATAGAAAGGTCCTATTAAGTTACTTGGATATAAAATAAATTGGGCATCAGTTTATGTGATATCTTTTTAACCAATATTGATCTTGATTCATGTAAAAAGTGTTTGATATGGCTTTTCTATGCTTCTCAAATTTCTAAATGTCCAATGAATACGCTGTAATGCCAAAAAAATCTTTTTTGATTTTTTTATGAGAAGACGTATTATCTACAAATAGAATTTATTAATAATACTTTTTGATGAGAATTTGGCGCAATTTTTTGCTGCCAAAAATACTTCCGAAGAATAAATGCACTACTTGAAATATTATATATGTAACGTCTTTGCCATTGAACCACCTTTTGGCGTCCATTTACTGAACACGGCCGTGTAGGTTTAATGTATCCGAACAATTAAACTGACAGTGTCTAACATTTTTTTAGATTAAACCGCGACACTCGCTTCCAATTTCGGCGAATTTTTGTTTCCACTGAAACATATATTTTTATTAGTCTGATAGTATTAAAATAATAACATTTAATTAGAGCTTTTAACGAAACCATTATTTTACTTAAATCCGTTTATGAAAAAAAAACCTTCAATATATTTCGTAGATTGATTGAATTGGCATTCACTTGGTAGAACTCCATTATAACACGGTGAAAAAATAGTAAAAGTAGTTCTGACGATGGCGTGAGCCGAAATAGCTATCAACTATATTTGTTAAAAATTATTTTGTAGAACTAAAATACATTGCTATTTTTTCACCGTGATATTTCGTAGAATTGATAGAATGAAAATATATAATTTTGCAGGTTTCGTGAAATCATGAATGCATTATTGTGTGCATGGTAGCTTACAGACAACACCATTAGTAAGTTACAATAATCAACTGACATTTTCTTTATTGATTAATACATATTTTATGTCACAAAAAGATTACTTAAAAAAAATTGTCATCTCTCAACAATATGTTGGTTTTACACCAATGCTATTAACACATTCCACACATTACTAATTCGTGAATATAATATTTTTTGAATAATAAATGAATGCATGAAGTGGTCCATAAAAATTGGAATGATATTTAAAATTTTATACACCCCCTTCTTCCTCCGTCTTTTATCAATTATCATCATTGTCACGTTGGGTCAAAAAATATTTGACCAACTTTGTCTATTTTGTATAGATAAAATTCTCCAGCTTAACAGTATCTTTTAAGATGTGATAAAATCGAGACGATTACCGTTTATTCCAATTGTTTTGAAATGACTTACTATTGTATTTTATTTTTGCTGATATATATTTTTGAAATCTTAAGTTTCACAGGCTTAGCTTTTCGAATTTTACTTTCCTTGGCATAAGTTTTAGCATCATCTTCATATATCTCCCATAAGCTCATTTTACAGCCGTTACGGCATTTTATCCTTTTTTTAAAGCTCGAGAAGTTATAATTACATGATTATGACTAATGATGATGTGCACGAAGCTCGCAATCCACAAGCCGCTAAGACGAAAGCGGTCCATTAAAGCATGCAGCACGATTTCAATTTTAAGTCTTCACGAGCTTTTCTCCCTTCCGCCGTTAATATTGTCAGTCAATTGTGGGCATTTACAGTTCTCTCACGATATCGCCCGTAATTTAGTACCCTTAGCTTTCGGTTTTAATACATGGATAACTCTAGTCCGTTGAAAAAGCTCGTCGCATTAAAAGACGAAAAAATCGTAGAAGAATTTAATAAAGCTTTTTCAATTCACTTGTTTTATTAGCTCATTTTACCTGAACATTTGTTTGATTTTAGTAAACAATAATTCTTGTATTTAACGATTGGTTATTATAAACTGAAATTGTCAAAAAGAGTAGAAAATATGACTCTTGAGTAGAGAATTTGTGTTTTTATTGCAAAACTTACTCAACAAAACGCAATAAATTTATTTTCGTTTTTAGAACATAAATATTTGGTTGCAACTGAATTGCAGGAACCGCAAAAACCGTCACCGAACCATTTAGCGGTATACGGGTGAGCAGCGAAAATAAATTTATATATAATTTGAATTATAGCTCCAACTTCGCAGACGATTTAAAGTTATCCGAGTTCTATTCAGTACAATACATTTCACATAGCCGTGAGCAATACCTCTCAGTTCTTGTTTCAAATATACAGCGGGAAAACTAAATTTGACAGTACACACCGGAACACGTATGGCGAAGCGCAAGTTTTAATTTAATTTGTAATAATTAGAAAAGGAAGTTTGCTTGCTGTATATCACAGTACGTTCGATGAGTACCTCTCTATTTTAACATCATGTAAAGCAACTTTATGTGTTGGGGAACAATTTTATTTGCTCATAAGTTTAATGATTGATCGAATCTATTCGTTTATTATATATCCGAATCAATCAATTATATCCTACGTTACAATTTACAAAATTTATATAAATTTAAGGATATCATAGCGTACAATGCAATATATATTTTTATCATGTTTATTGTTTAACAGATTTATTGAAATTAAGTTTTTACAGTAACTTTTAATAAGTTTTATTAACTAGGCACAGTTTTCCTAAAAGTTAAGTATGTCAGTAAGTAACTACGTTACTGTGAATTTTTTATGAAGTTCATTTAGTAATGCTAGTTTTGAAGTTCTTACGTAAGTGTGCTGTATTTTTTATGGCCGAAATAAAATCGCGGTCGTATCGCTTGTAAAGTTTTGCAAGATATGTTTAAGGCTTATTCAGAAAGTAACGGATCCAACTGCAGAGTTGGTCTACAAGTTTACTATTCTCGCATGAACGAGATTACAGGGTAAATGGCTTTTGCATCATTTAATGGCGGAAATAGAAATAAAACTTGACGTTGAGTTTCGTGATAAGGCATTTGAGATCACTTCGAAGCTCAGCGTTATGCTGAATATTTAAATCGACCCAGAAAGTTGTTGCACAATGATATATGTTTGTTTATAGTTGAAAGAAATTTGGTGAAATTATATGACTAGCCGCTAGAATTTTTAAAAAATACTAATCGTCAAATGTGACCGTATTTATTATACATATCAGGATTTCTATAAACTATTTCACACAATTTAATGAACAAAATGCTATTATATACTTAGAATAGAACTAAGTGAATTGAACACTTAAACTTCCGATCTAATAATTTGGCCACTACTAACTAAGTACTAGTTAAGTAAGCATACTAGTTAAGTAAGCATACTAGTTAAGTAAGCATACTAGTTACAGTAAGCACCGGGTAATAGTACTATCTACCAACATGTGCTTAACCCTATTTATTTCTTTCTCACAAACACGCTCATTCATCATCAATCATCAGTCATTGCCAAACAAAATACTCGAAGAATTAATTATACATTGAAATAATAATAAAGAACAAAAATAAGGACAAATTCTTAGATCAAATGACGTGTACACACAAATACAAGCATTCTGGCATTGTTGATTCAATGAGTAGGGTGTCAATTATTTTACATATGTGCTAATTCAATCAATGAACTGATATAAACACAATATTTTTTGAAATACAAGTTTTAAGTTGCCAATCAAATATTTGTATTTCGCAACACGAAAAAAAATGTAGGCAACAGCGTTACAACAATTAGTTTCAACAATTTCTAAATAAATATGAGGTAAAATTGACATATGACCCAGGCGGTGGTATGCAAGCCAGAAATCAATAAATTACATATATGAATTAAATAATCAATGAAAAAATATTATATTTTTTTGTCATGTAATAGAAAATCTACACAAATTTATGTTGTTAAAACTGATAACATGTTTCAACAAAGCATCTTTTTACGATTATCTTTAACTGATATTGATAACTGAAATAATTTACAATGAGACTGGTTCATTAAAAAATGATATTCCATTGGTAACTTTCCATATGTCAAACGTGAGTCACTTAATTATGAAAAATCTTAAGGCAGACACAAACAGTGGATTATTATAATATTATGTTTAAACTAAAAAGGAATTTCCATTTAGAATTTGTCGAGAATGTGTGGTACCTTTAGATAATTCCGATGGAAGCTTTCTAACACTTTCGAGACAAGCCTCAAAAATTCTTAAATTCTTTATAGCTATGGTTTTGATGACTAAAATAATAATTATTATGTTAAAGCCTATTATGTTCCAGAATAAATATTTGAATCGAGTTAAATCTTTCCTGTGTAATCACAGAAAGAATGTAACAAAAAATTACCTTTACAAATAATCAGTTTCTGAATCAATCAAACATCGCTTCGACTCGGGAATCAATTAGTTGCGAAAGCAGAGTATCATTTCGACCTTTTACTCCTATTAAAGTATGTGAACGTATAAAAACGACTGAATGAGACGAAAAAAAGGTTTATGATTAAGCTAATGGATGAATCAGAATCTTCCTCTGCCGTTTATGAAACACAAAGCGTCCATTTATAAAATGAAAACAGTTCATTCTCCGCTCGCCCTTTTTATAGCCCAAATACTTTCCGTATAAAGCATTTCCAATGATTTACACGAATATAGACATTCTAATAGGAATTCCATAATAAGTAAAAGAGCACATAAGCTGTATAATAAATATGCTGTAAGCATGACTTTATATAAAATACTCAGGGTCTTTCAGACAAAATACGAGACACGTGGCAACTGATATTTTTATTGGCCACCCTCCCTCCTTGAAATTCTAGGCTACATAAAAGAAAACATTGATTTAATGAAAAAAATAAAATAAATTTTATTCGTGATGCTATTTTTTCATTGACGTCATCTCAGGATGTTGATTTACACGATTATTCCCATGCTTACAGCTGTTGTGTCCAAAGCATTTTATTTATATTTCATCAACCCATAAGTAACAATTTGTCATAAATTTGTAAAAAAAGTGTTAACAATTAATTCGACGTGAAAAGACATTGTACATAGTAATTTATAAAAATAAAACACGTTTATGAACGGGTTCCAGCATTTCATTAAACAAACCATAAATCGGTATACAGGTTAGTATTTGAAAAAGTTTTTAAAAGATCGCTTCTTGTTTCATACTTACAGGCAACTTCGATGTACGCAGGTTGACTCCGTATCTGTCCACGACCAGTCCAAGCAAAACAATCACAGCGGAAAGGATCTTTTCCAAAGTATTCTTCCACTTGGTTTCGAGTTACATTACATTCAGCTTCCACTATTCGAACACCAGACTGTGGATGTACAAATTCCAATTGGGTGGAGCCCGCCCAGCGTTCACCATTACACTTGAAAAATACCTTAATACAAAAGAAACTCATTGTAATATTTGAATAAAGCCAAGCTAAAAGTAATTTTGGTTAAAAACATTTTTGTTAATGTAACAAGATATCGTAAGAATACATTTTCCGACCTGTAAGCGAGTCCTTCTCGTCACTTATTTATTCACTTTTAAGTTGTTAATACTTCTTAATGAAATAGCATGATATTTCAAATAATAAAAATGCATTTATTATACTATTTCCACAATACATTTTATGATCAGGAGCGTTTTCGAACGTCGTGAGCATTATCAATTAATAAGACACAAATTACAAACAAATCTATTTATATGAAATTTTGAGTTGAAAGTAAGCTGTTATACAAAATCAACGGTTCAAGAGCTTAGTAGCAAATTACAGGAAGTCATACAGTAAACATTAAAATGACGTAAAATAATTTAAAAATGAAACGTTTATAATTTCTTTTTAATAAAATTTTGTAAAGTTACAAAAATATTTTAAGAGTTTTATGTTTCTATTAAAAGATAAACTTACAGTACATTTCGAGTCTATGAGTACTGTATCATATTGACTTCTCGGTTACAGGTCCGGTATAAGTAACAGAACGTTAAATGTTAGCTATAATTATTGTAAAAAATACCTTAAGAGCATTTGCTGCTTTGCATTGCAGTGTAGCTGGTTTACTTTTGATGACATATGCATCTTTGGGTTCTAATAGGAAAACAGGAGAATTATCCGAATTAGGTTGCAGAAGATGATCTGTACCGACAGGACCCAACATATGCTGGTCTTCATCTTCTCCGATATCGCGGTCAAGACTTCCAACTTCCTTACGGTTCAGCGGAATCTTAGTATCATAGTTATCATAATCCATATCTGCGTCATCGTTTTTATTCTCCACAACGGGAAATTTGTGCGCTGGGTTGTAAGGATCATAGGCTTCCGGAAAGTCAGGAGTGAGAAGAGCTTTTGAATCTTTTTCAAATTTAGAAGTCTGGTTTGGTTTGGTCATTGTCTCCATATCGGATATTTTATGCTCTGATTTTTCACTGATCGGGATCTGATGTGATGTAGGATCATCTGTAAGAAATAAATAAATTAGCTTTAATATTCACTTAAACAATAATTGACAATACTCATTAGCTATGCGATACGTCTAAAATCTTATATTATCATACTCATTTCAGAATAAGCGAACGGTTGAAGTGAGGTGAGAATATCAACATTTATCTGGCTAAGTCAGGAATGAGCTTTAATGTTTTTAATCGTAATCATTTTATTTTTAGTTACAACTATATCATAGCAGTCGGTGTTATTAATATATATATTATGGACTGTTTTTGTATATGTGAAAATAGTTTATATCTAAATGTAATTGAACAATTTATGGTAGAATATCATATCGTGTATTGAAATAAACTTTTTCCCATCGATTTAAGGCCTTTTGGGAATTTAACGTTATGATGGATATTTATTATTTATGTGACATCAATAGCAATTTCGTTTTATCTGTATAACTGTCTATGATTGACACATACATGGAAGTATGATTGATGGATGCTTTTACAAACAAATATCTGTTTGATAACTAACGTAATATATAGAACACATCAAAAAAGATCATAAAATATAAAAATATACTCTCAAGACCTAATAACATAATCGATATTGAATCAAACACAAAAGCTGTCTACTTCTTGGCGATAAAGACTTGACACCCAGCGGGAATAATACAAGTGATTGATATATCTTCTTGGTGTTTTAATTATAAGAATCTATCATAAATGATTTCTTTTATAAAAGGACACCGAAAGATGAATTCTTTTTGTGTATATAATGTATAAACACATGTAAAATATCTTTTGTTAGCCCAAGATAATTGACTCGCGAAAGAAGAGCATAATATTAAAGACGCTGTCTACAGCAGCGGTTTTCAAACTGTATGCTAATCGTAGCATTGGCCTCAAAAACAAATCCGCACCTCCCGACCTTTTATATTTTGATAAATAATATTACGTGGCATTTTATATGTCTGCATAAAAATGTAAGAACAATAGAAATAAAACTTCATTTAATGAATTTTTACCGTCACGTTACTATATAAATTTTATTTATTTGTAGATATTTTGGTATTAAAATTATTCTTTTGTTAAAAATTTGACACCTCCACCGGCAATAGTCCACGCCTCCCATGTTTGAAGCCAAACCCAATCCAAATTAAAATTCCGTAAAAATGTATTTTACAATGATGGTACTGAAGAACAATTCAAGCAATACATTCTAAATAACGAGAATTTATCATATTTTATTTTATATTGCCTTGATCAAAATTTTGTTTTTATTATATTTGTGGGTTGAATAATATCTAAGCTATTGATCGACAAACTTTTTCTTCCCGACGGTTAAAAAAAGTTTTCTTATGACAATATATGTACAGTACTATTATATTTTATTAATCTTAGTTTTATATTAATATTTATTAAATTTATTATTCTTGCTACATTTATATTTTATTTGGCAAATATATGGTGCATCAGTGCCAATTGTATTGCCATCATTTTTATTTAATTTACAAATTAATAAGAAATAGAGAAAACCATATTTTTAATTCTATACACAACGACAAACAAGCGCGACAGAGTGTTTGACGATATTGATGTAAGTAAAAATGGTATGATCCCGTAAACAAATTATTTTTATATGGAAACGAATAACAATCCTAATCATGACTTAGAACTGAACCGCCGTATTCATTCTTTGTAAGATTAAGATAGTTTCACAAATATAAATCAAAGGTATATTAGGAATGTATTTCTTGAATTGAGTAATTTAGAGTCTGTATTTACACGTCGATCATTAGACCACAGAAACCAAATAAGTTTTTTCTCGCTTAATTGCGTAATAGTACACATACGAGGTCACGCAACACGAGCAATAATCAACGCAATAAATTCTCCCAACAAGTTAGTAACAAAATAGTGTATTTCTGTCAGCATTCCAAAATAACAGCTATCAATCATTTGCAGTGAAACCACGAAATCACGTCCACTAAAAAACTGTATTTTTGGAATACATTTTCCGCATCTAGGTTGAGAGTTATTAATCGTCGTTATCTCGATCGCTAAAGCTGCCATACTCAATCGTATGACGAATTCGAAAAGCGTGAAAGCACAATAAATAAATTAATTCCGGCTGTGGTATTATCTAAACACGGCGCGCCAACTTTTCCTGTAAACGTCCCGACGGCTGATGGGGCTATTTATCACGACGGCAGTATTCCAGGCCTGACCCTACTAGAGCCAGTTGATAAATCGACGGACCTATGTGGTCTACATTCGTTTATGCTAAAGAACATTTCGTGTTACAAGTCCGACTAATATTTTCTAAATATTTTTTGTAAACGCCTATGGTCTTATAATGGATTTTATTTAATAGTTCTAGTAGTACCAGAACTGGTTGTTACTGTCACTCAACTTGACATATAGAGTTGGATGAATATTAACCATCGATAAAAATGTATGCCTACTGACGTACATCCGTAAATTGATTTAAGACGCCATCTTCACTGAGATTCGAACCAAAGAACACCGCAACAGAATGCGATGTCGCTGACCGCTGACATTGTAATTATTTCATAAAACGCACATGAAATTTGAATTTGTTCTTTTATTTTCTTGTTACATTATATTTACATACTATTTATTATTGTTCTTATATTACAAATGGTATTGTATATTCAATTATTAACTTTAAATATTACTTATCATGACAAGCCAGCTGAGACTAGATCCACGAGAAAAATAAATAAGACGTTATTTTTTTAGAATATTAAGTTTTGTATAATATATTCTGATTCAAAAAATATTTTTGTTAAATAAATTATTTTAGACGGTTGAATTGTAGGTAATAAAGAATGGCTAACTGTTTTTTTTTGAATAAATAATCCATTTATTCGATGTGGTAATTTTTATTTGCAATCGGATTAATTATTTCATATTAGAATTAATCCTTGACCAATGTGTGCTTGTATATGTATATATATATATATATACAAACAGGTAATACTAATACTATAATATAACTTGTTAGGTGTAAAAAATCTTTATTCTTATTATCATTGAACACTCAATAATCATAATGAGTAAATAGTATAAAGTTAAAATGTGGTGATTGGGAAGAAACAACGCATATTGTATTCCAATTCCACGATTTTATGACTGATCTGAACTTCCTATTCATGAAGATCAGATAACCTAAAAGAACTTTACGTGTAAGCGATTGTGCAGCTGACGACTGACATGCGAACGGTAAACGCCGTCGAATTTATATTCGGCGCTGTTTTCTGAACATTTTTATATTCGACGCCGACAACGCCTATGTTTTTATTTCACATTAAAATAAGCCGCTGAGAAATTGGTCTATCTGTGAAAATTCCTGTAAATTTAACACCACCCACCGTTTTAAAGTGCATAAGATCAAACAGTAATTTGTTCACACGTTGGAATATTTTTAAAATGTATTTGCGTAAACTAATTTTCCTACTTGGTAAAAAGGTCCGATTTACTGGGAACTTAAATAAAACATTTTTATTGAACGATTTAACTTTATGATACGTTTTTAATCATTTTCACAATCGAATAACTTAAATAGTTTACTTTTGAATTGTTACAAATTTGTACGATTCCACATATTTTGTCACTAACAACCCAGGTTTCGCCTTTCGACATCTTCAGGCATGGCATATCACACGGATGCAATAGAACTGACTGAAGATGCTGAAAGGCGAAACCCGGGTCATTAGGGAGAAAATATGTGGAATTTTACAAAGTTGTAACAATTCAAATTTGATATTGAAATTCCATCAAGCACCTTTAGTCGATTTCATAAATTATTTTAAATAGTTAACATTTGAAAAACTACACAATGGAGAGAGAAACGAATATTTCCATCCAGTTTGGTCTCTCACGGACAGGATTTTCGCCGAAGAAGACGAAGCCTGGTCTAGAATGACAAAGCATGTAGGAAAAAGAAAATAAAAACCATAAAATATTGAATGCAACAGACTCGTTTTTGCGACATAATCTGAGCTGTCAGAAGTGTGGTCATAGCGTTAACATAATGCTGAAATTACTCTCACAAGAATGCAAAAGTTCTTGCAGAAGTAGAGACCAACCAATACTTTCGTGAACCTTAGCAACGTAAAAACGTGTCAAATTAAAAAGCTATTCTCGGGTAACAGTCAATCAATGTGAGCGCGTGTGGCTTTCAATAAGTCTGGATAAAAAATGTACGCGGCAAATAAAACATAAACTCATTCAAAACACCTCCATTGTATTTAAATCATTGGACTTACTCGATAGGAGTAATACGTTTCTTAAAGTTTTGTCCACAAAAGATGACCCGTGAACTTTTTTAGATATATTTAACAATTGCAACAATCCCACCATATTTAACTTTGTTTTTTAAAATAGTACAACTTGCCGTAAAAAATACTATTCATAAAACAGAATATAATTTTTACTTTTTAATGATTGAGGATTCTAAAATAAGTAGACAGTCTTAAATCCGAAAATATAACACTTACTTACAATTATTGTGAGGCTATTTTCTTCCGCTCTTTGTGATTGAAATTTTTCCTTGGCATTTTTTGATTGGAAATTCCTCTGAATACTGAGATAAAAAGTAACGATGTTAGTTTAGGAAATTAGTTTTGAAACTGAATTTGGCAACATTAAGTGTATACTAAGATTCTTAAAAAAAATCTAAAATAACAAAAGACGACGGAAGACGTCAATTTGAGGTTTAAAAGTTTTTTTTTTTACATAGTGATGGGAATATTTTTAAAAAATATTCGAGTGTTTTAATTATTTTTGATAACGATTTAATATTCCGGTTTCAATATATATATTTATATGTGAATTTTCTTCATGAATAGATATTGTCCCCGACAGTTTCGTCAAGTATATTAACAAATATTTTATTCACAGTATAGCTCTACTTTCGTGTACATATTAATAAAAGGCTTTGTACAGCACCGTGCCGAAAGCTCACGAGCATTTATAACTCAGGTGTGCTTCAAGTCGTTAGTTTCGTTTGGATACGACCTAAAGCTGAGCGTCCAGACAAAAAACTTTACACACCTCTTATTATAATAATTCAGGCGCAGGCTTTTTCTGAATGAAGCTTTAATAAAAACCATTATTATTAAGCGATGTAATCCATTATATTTCAAGTATTTTTTTTGTTTTTATCTCAAACTTTTTAAGAACTACGTATAGTGTATTTAGACATCAAATTCGTTTCATATTTTTTTTTTATTTAATTAAATAGTGAAAAGCTTTGGTATTTATATATAACCTCTGCGTTTATATACATGCACTTATAGTTTATAAAATACAAACGATAGTACAAAAAAAGAAGTGTTAATCTGTATCTCTGTCACAAGAACTTCTTAAAGCAGTGGATAGCACAGCATCAATATGAAACTTATCATGTCAACACATGTCATTCTGGGTGAAATGTGCTATTTTCAACATGTAGTTTCAAACATTATTTTTAATTGGTGGACTTACTTTATTTGGTGGATTTATATGAATTTAAAAGATTCAATTAACTAATTTTAAAACTAGTTTTTAATAACATGCCTTAAATTTATCCCGGGAAAACATATATAATAAATATTATAATAGTATACAGATGGATTGGCCAGGGAAACAATCATAAAAGTCGATAAAATATAGATATAAAATATATTAAGGTAAATTGTCGTATACTTTTGAGCGGGTAATATTGTATATTTCATATATTGTGCGTTTATTTGGAGTCACCTCACCTATCTTGTGATTTGAAAAATAAATCTTGGTAATATATCGCATTACTAAGGATATTTCATGGACAGGTAGCCCCTTCATATTAATTTATATCATAATAAGACCGTTTTGATCATATCTCGAAAAGAAAGTATGCATTTCAACGGTGAATCTTTGCCTCGCTTCATCTGATCACGGCTAGAATTTCTAGTCAATTAAAAATTTATTTTACATTCAATAATTTAGGCAGCATATAGTATACCTATGATGTAAAATGCTATGCTTGTGTATACAGCTTGAAATTCAAAATCACAAGTTGACAATTGTTTTAATAAATAAACGCATGTTTTATATTAAACTCAAATACAGATTGTATTTATAACAGAAATATTATAACAGAATAAAATTCAATATAAGTACGGAAGACCAAGCTTAAGAATAATATTCTCTTTGGGAGAGTTCCACCTTTACAAGACAATATATCTTCGGCAACAAGAGATTTGTTGGTCGCATTTGGTAGAAATACACACACCTTATTGTTAACTGCTAAAAGTATTAGCTATATTTTATGATTATAGCGTTCAGGATTACTAATTATTAAAGACACGTCAAACCAATAATATTTCAACGCAAGAGTAGACAAGGTTAGGACTTTCTGGGCAATCCAAGCATTTTGATGGAAATTAAAATATTTCAAATATACGATATTCAATCGACTAATTTTGTAGTGCCATATGTATCTATTTCTAAAGTCATGTGAATGCTATTTCTGTGAAATAATTTTTTGATTAATTTTCATTTTTTCTAAGCCCTGCTGCCAATGAAATGTGGACGTTATTTCAGTTTTTTTCAGTTTTTTCAGATTTTTTTCAGTTACTTTCAGGGAAAATTAACATATTTATATAAAATACAGCCGACATACCGAACTAGCACATAGCCGTGCTATTATTATAAATAATAATGTAAATATAAAATGGCAGAAAAATGATATTTGAAATAATAAATCAAAGTGTATTCTCTAAATAAAATCATAAGAAAGTGCAGTTTCTCGAGTATCAGTCTTCATTATCATTTTTTTTGTATCCCATTCCGATGACGAGTATATAACCACCTAATGAAATTAATGATTTTTTGAGAATGTGTAATTTATTATAATTACATCCACCTTTCACATCGATTGGTTGACCAATAGTTATTAACCTATAATAAAATGAATTATTGAACATTAATATTACTGAAAAATCGGAACCATACTTTAAAAATTTTTTTAGTTCTTAGGATTGATCGAATAGACGTGAAATAAATCAATTTTAATCGCGCTTAACATTACATATACAAAAAAATCATATTCACCTTTTTCAGTATCTTGTCCGACGGTCCATCCAGCACATATTGTTAAAATCACATACAAAAACACTGTCATAATACCGCACTGCATTTTGAAATACATTATCACTAAAAAATGATCACAATTTTTAAAAAAGGCGGCTTTAAATACCGAAAACTTGTTAAACACCTCGTAAGCATTTTACACCTCACATTAATTCATGTTGAATATTTTTTGAAAACTGTTTAGCTTCAAATATACATTACGAGGCATTATAAACGGCAATGTTTATTAGATGTTCAATACACTTGATACCATCTGTTTGATGTAGATGATAAGAGATAAAGCCAGCATCTGAAAACAAAGAAAACAAAATATAAATAATTGATTTAGTTTTTTATTTTAACGATACGAATGATTCATCGTCTTATAATTAGCTCAGTCTATTTATGATGACAGACATTGTTTCATAGCAATTTAAACTATTATTTTGCGTAATTTTGTCATAAATTTCATCTGAAATATGTTCCCAAATGTAAGTGAAATAACTTTTCAGTCAATTATACGAAACTTATGTAAGAATTTACAAAATTATTAACTGCTTGTTCACTCATAAGGGCAAAAAGTTACACTAACCAAACATACCTGACCTAACCAAAAACCCAAACCCCCAAAAGCCCTATTCCCACCACCGTCTTGCTCGGTTTCATCTGCACCCTCCCTCTGTCTCTCTCTCGGTCATATGTCATTATTTTTTTGTTGTAGTTTTCAAGAACAGTTTATGTGCATCTTGCGTATTTTAAAAGGTGCGCCCATCAATTCTCAACACGTTATTCATATGAATTATTAAATATTACTTCACACTTAAATTAATATGGGGTATATGGATTCTTCGACAAAAGTGCTCATAAATAAATGATTTTCAATTGTTTTGAATAAAAACAAAAGCAACCACGTATTTTCATTATTTGATCATACTAATTTAATCGTCTCAAATATACTACTATAATTACATCTTTATTTTGTGACTTCGTTTACCTTGTGTAATAAAAAAATCATTTATGTATCATATGTACGATTAGAGAAATGAGAAACACTCTACATAAAACACAATATTTAATACGTTAGATCAAAAGCACAACTTATTTTCCAGAACAACTAAAAACTAATGGAGCCACGGAATGTATAATATACTATGACGTAGTGTGTCAATTGTAATTTGAGCAATAAATGTAATTAAAATTTTCATATGCAAAAACCCACTTAATGAATAAACGCTGTTAAACTTAAAATATGTTCTAACATAGGGTAACAAAATTATCATTGTAATATTGCTACAGATACTTATCTCCTAAAATATTAGTGATTTTTTAAAAATTTAAAGCATTTTCGGTTGTAATTGATTAAACACAAAAAAAAACTCGTTTAATACGTGGTTGAATTACGAATAGCAAAATTTAAAAAAGTTTTCAAAAATGGAATTAAGCGCAGTCGAAAAATGTTTAAGAATCTCTGTTTATCACAGATGCGTTACAAGGGCGTAGCGTTGTCCCTTTCTCGGGTACCTAACAATAGAAAGAAAAGAATACGGTTGAACAAGACGAAGTAACAATTGAAAAACTTTGGATCAAACAATAATCCCATTTTTAGCAAAATTTCGTATAGTGTGCGAAATTGAGACCTCCGAGGTATCTTTTCAACAATCTTTACTTTACTTGAAAAGCTAATTTTTTTACAATCCATACTCAACGCATTGTTCCTTTATGTCGGTCAGTAAGCTGGGTATAGTATACTATTCAAAAGTAATTATTACTCATTTAGTCATGGTGTAGCTTCTTCATATACCTAGATACGAAAATTTTTCTGGATAACAGTAAAAGAAATTTTATTTCTTAAAGAAATAAATAAAAATTCAAAAGAAGTCTTGAGAGTAATGACTGACTTTCAAATTGCACCTGACCTAGTTTAGATTTTTTTTTTACATACACAAGAAGTTTAACAAAAAACAACATTTTGCACGTTGTTAAAACGTTTCACAAGAAATCACTTTCTTGAACACATACAATAATAAAGTAATAAATGGCGGCATATCCGTTTCATAAAAAAATATTTCAAGTAATAAAAGTGTACATGCCCGAACGGACAAATTGTTTCTTAAATATCACAACCATGAATAAGATAAATCAAAGCTCCTCAAATATGAGATGTTATATGTACAACAAATTTCATAGCATTATTACAATATCTTCTATTGCTGTCATATTTTTTAACTATCTTTTTCAGGTAACCCCTGTTTACTTGAATTTTATATGTAGCGTGTGCATACTTAGAATTCCTGTGTTACATAACAAAGAAATAAAATGATTAAAAATTGTGATATTTCCATCATTACTAGTTAGATATATGTATAAATAAGTCAGTTGTTAAGTACTATTGTATTTACAAAGTTATTATATACAAATGAGTTATATTCATAATCAACAAAACATACCAGCAATCGATATTCATTCAATTGGGTTTTAATACAATTTATTTTTAAAAATGATGTGCTATAAACGAAGAATGGGTTTTTTTATAATTCATTTATTTATTTACATACATAAAATAGTAATCAAAAACTTTAGCTTTGTCCTTAACTGAAGAATAGACTGCTTAACTTATTTTCGGATAAAAATAACTTTAATACACGTTCCCACTATTCATTCGAATGAATGTTGTCATTATGCCACTGATTTAATTGCTTTGAAAACATTTTGGCGGAAATAAGATACCTATCTTGGAATATATTATTACTATAATAGTCTCTTTCGTTATCTAGAAACTGTTAATAACAAGCCACGGTTTGAAAGAGCAGACGAAAAAACAACGGTCGACGGTAATAGTCTCAAAGCCCGCATATCTCGACAATAAAACAAGCCAGTTGAAAGATAAACGGCAGGTTATCCAACCAATTATACCAACTCTGCTGTAATTGCAGGTTGCAAACTTGCTGCAGATACCGTTTAACGGACCACCAACTCCAGAGACAATTAATTGTCTAATTTTTTTTCTCGATGGCGACCAATCATAAGTATAAATCATTCCGAGTCGTTGGATAAAATATATACGTGAAAATTTTTGAAAACCTCAATTTTTCGACATTACATTTTGTTTTCATATTTTTTTACGTGTGGCTATGTGGCTCATATTGTGAAATTAAATTGAAACGAGCAGTTTCAAATCAAACGTATTTTGAAAAATTGCTGTATAATAGAAAAACACTTCTCTATATTTTAAGAAAAAAAAACTATAACAAACAAGAGGACATTGATAAAAGAAATTAAATAAATAATATATTTTTTTTGTGAACCTCACTTTGATATCAATAAAAAACATCACAACTTGCACTTACGTTGCAAAGAAACTCATTTCGTAAAGATCAAAAACTGTATTTAGTTATTCACCAAAATAGGTACAATGTTATTATTAATATTGTATGTATTTTGAAATATAACAATGTAAAATACATATTTTTTATCATTTTAATATGAAAGTCAGATTTCCTTAAGCGACCATCACATCTCAACATCCGATATGTTATTCGAAAAAAATTCTATACGAATTAAATCTTCAATACAAAAAAAAACTATGCAATTCCTTTGAGAGGTTTACATCGCTGCGTTGAAGCTAGCACGACACGAAAATTCCATTAGAAATCTCTGATCAGGAAAAAGTGTTCTGTAATAGAGTATCTAAAAAGGATAAACAGAGTGGTGCTTTTGCTGGCGTATATTAGGTACTGAAAGAGCTATCAAAACATTCAAATTGTGAGTGCTGAGTGATGCGATGTGGTCATTATCGCTACGACTTTTTCGCTACTCGTCAAGAGCTTTTAAGTATTGTTTTGTTTACGCAAGTTTGTATTCATATTCACTTAACTATAACATGACCCGTATAAATAACCTTAATAAGTAAAATTTATCTCATTTTATTATTTCATTTCACGCGAATTATTTCATAAAATTTAAATATCATGCGAGTGTTAACTTACATGTCACTGCAAAGTTAAGCATATGATCACATTCCATCTAATTAATGTGTAAATTTTGTGACTATTGAATTGAAATATTCAATAATAATGTAATTTGTATTCGATTTTAAAAAATATTATGCTAATTATCATTTTATTAAAAATTAAATAAAATCTTTACAGTAGTCAATAACACAAAAAAATATATATAATATTTATTCCAAAATGAAAACTTTGAATATAATTCTAATGGTAACAGCTCTATAATAATATATTTAATATTTTTATTGAAATTTATGAAATGTATGTTCTCCTTGTTTTTGAATAATTATATACTAGTCAGGCAGTCAAAAGTATTTAAAGTAAGATTTTTTTTATGAACTAACATTCTTTTTTTCATTTATCTCAAATATTTTACATCTACAAGATGTCAAGCATAATATATACAATCATTTTTCAAAGACTTGTCTTACAAGGAGTATTTTGTCAACAAATAAATTCTTACGGTAACATTTTCAATACGTAAAAAAGCACCTGAAATGAATAAAATAAAGATTGATGCGTAAACGCAGTGCGAGTGACAAAAATACAGAAAAAAACATCCATTTTTTGATTAATTACAGCTACAGTTCGGTTTAGATATGATCTAAAATCCACAAAATGATCTATTACTACACATCAAAGCAACCCTATTCCCAACAGCGGGGTGGCAGAACAATCACTCTTCGTGACGCATAAAAATCAGCATCACTAATAAAAATATCATATAGACTAGAAGTATTTGGTTTTTGTTTAATTTTATTTTTTATCAGATATGTTACAACATAGATAGTAAGTACTGATATGAATAAAAATGATTATTTTATTTACGTCAAGAAATAGTAGAGTTTTATCTCATCATTGTATTATATAAACAAATAAATATGTTTTATGATATTGAATGAAGGTGCTTGATGGATGTTGTATCGTACAATTTTAACAATTCAAATTTAAGTAAAAAAGTGTTGTTTAACTATTATAAAAAAGATTTATTATATTCTTAAAAAATAAAACCACGTAAAAATATGTTTTGATTTATTTATTTAGCGATGAAATTGCAATATTTGGTAATGCGGCCGGGAAAGAAAGAATTAAAGTTATTTTGTGACTAATATGACAAAATACGGTACAAATAATACAATGCTTCATAGAAAATTGATAAAATTATTTTATTGATTGTATTATATACTCCTTTTAATTAAAAGATTTTTGAATGTGAAATTTCAGTAAAGTAATAATCAAACGTAGTTTTTCGATTAGAACTGCCAATGTGCGTATTGCAATAAAAATATTTAATTTATAAAAGTCAATCTTACTATTGTAAGAATTGTAGTTTATCATATTTTGCATATTATTTGTTCCCTTCTTTAAAATTGAAGCCCTAGTACATATTTAATATAATGATGATAACGATTCAGTACAATAGAAAAATACATCTTCATTATAATACGACCGCAAGCGATTGTTAACATAAAAAAGATCGGTGTCAGCACAACGAATCCCTGCTGTTAGGTGAGACCTTACATCACCGACTTTCATGCGGGTTTTTTGGAGTTTCTTTAAATTGTTTTAAAAATCGGATATTAAAATTGAATGTTAACACAAACTGCAATTATGTTTGTAGTTTTTAAAAAAGAATTTTAGCTGATGCCTTGAATATTTTGTGTAAATTCTTGCCGAATAAATTATTTAAATTCTTATTTTTTGAACGATAAATAAAACGATTAGGGTCTCAATTTCAATCATATACAAATTATCCTCGACTTACGACCAGATACGTTCCTGGACTTTGGTCGTAAGTCGAATTTCATACAAAATATGTATATAATTACATATTAAAATAAACTTGAGTTTTTATTTATATTTTTTTATTGTTAAATTTATACTCATTTATTAATACAAAATAAAATATTTCCTTCATTATTATTTAAAATCTTTCCGTCATTTGTACTTATATAAGTACAATCCATCGGCTCATCATCAGCAGAGCAGAGAGAGAAGCAGTAGTAGTCTTTTTAAAAAACATATCCAATTTTAGTTGAATTGTTTGTTGTTTTTTTTTTCATGAATATTTCTTTATAGGAAGCAAGATCTTCCTGAATACGGCGGTTTAAACTCAAAAATCTTTCGTTGTCCGAATCCATTTTTGCAAATATTTGCAAATTGAGTCAATTTGAGGGAATTTTATTTTATACTATTTTTGGTCGTAAGTAGAACCGTCGTAAGTCGAGGACTACCTGTAGAAAGTTCATTACACAAATATCAAATCACGGGGCTGAATAACCCAATTATTATCGCCACGTAGTTATGTTGTACAATAAGGCTAACACCCGAATTTTTCTCCAAATTACAACACAATCCAGAAAGGATCATGAATGTAATTACTATTTTGAAATTTTTGGACACAGTTAATTTTTTTACTGAATATGTAATACGTAAGGTTGTGGTAATAATGGTATGAAGATTCTAACATGGTAGTAAAACATATCACACACCTTGGCCTTCGGAAAGCGTGACAAGTCTAAAATTTTCCCACGTTCCCGCATTCTAATAGATTTTCCGATTCTAATATTGCGGTTAACCATAATATTACAGCGCCTTAATACGTGCACTACATATAAGAATAAACTTCTAGCGTGGATCTATTATAAACGATCACACATATTTTTGGTTTGCGGTGAAGTTGTTTGTATCATTGTTGATATATTTTATAGCATGAATACTATATCTTTTTGAATTATATTTAAGTGACACGTAAAAAAGTCAGTCAACATTATTAATAATTGTCAACGATATTATGGCATTTGATTATGGTATTCAAATCTACAAGAATACTTACTATTATATTATTTAAAACAGAGACAACAGTGGCATGCTTAATGTTAAATATTGAGCGACGGTTAATTATTTCACATAAATCGACTTATCAGAATAGATAATTCTTGATCAGGGATTGCCACCGCTGGCATATGGGATAAAAACAAAGAGCTCTTTAATTATATGGATGTTAAAATAAAATATCGCAGAACTGCATAATATTGGCACGTGAATATGAAAAAGACGATGGAACATGAATTATTTCAAAGGTTTTTAAAAAATCAAATAATTCATATAATTGTAGTCGTGTGGTATATTTAAAGATTCTGAAAAAATAAGTTCCTGAGGAATACAATAGCGTTAATAATAGTTTTACGAAATACTTGGGTCTGTATGAAAAGTATAATTTTAATAAAGAATATTCGATAACAATCAAAATGACTATTTGCATATAAAAAACGTATAGCTCATAAACAATATTTTTTTATTTATTTATTAATTACTTATATTGGGTTATTGTTACTAAGAGTTTGTCAAACCTTGTAATGATATCGAATTTATCACCCTATTTTTTAGAATTTAGGGATGACAATTGGATAAAAATACCGTTCGGAATTAGTTGACTGCTAATCCTAGCCTACATACCATATAGAAATAATCATAACGATAATATGAATTATATTCTAATTTACTGAAAGCTAGCGTGTTTGGGTTGTTTTCCGCAAAAAATCTGCTGATTGAAATAGAAAAGCGTGACTAAGCAGAAAAAGCAAACCGTTCGTGTGATGTGTATTTTTGTAGGTATATTATATATATATATATATATATTTATTAGAAAAGATGTGATTCAGCGATTTAGCTGTTTACGGTTATTAAACACAGTTTTTATACTTCTGATATAATCTAGAAAGCACTACATATCTTAATAACTTGTAATGGGACATTTGAAAAAAACAATATTTCATATTAAATTAATTTATGAATAAAGTGCATTAAAACCGAAAATTATTTACAATAAATTAATAAAACCAGGCTAATAAAATTTTCGATAGAATATATTCAACCGCAATAAAATGAAGAAAAAACTTAAAATCAGTATTCGTTCACGTAAATTACCTTTAACGACAAAAATCTATTATCTACCCACAACAGACTTCACACAGTCTGGCCATGGGTGGAATCGAACCTCACGACATTATTAAGTATTCCTGCGAGACACCGGGCATCGCAGCCGTTGACATTTTTACATGAATATTAATGCGTGAGCAACATCCGATTTGTTGGACGGATTTGCATAAAACTTTAATCGGTCGTGGAAGAATATGGAAATACAGGTGGCGGTTTAGGGCCAAACAGGAAAGCGCCAAGGTTGACTATCCAAGAAGATGGCAAGATATTATTTTACATGAGTCATTATTTTTAATGAAACTCATTCATTCACTTTTTGGATCTCAACTTCGACTATGTTAGCATTTCAACAAAAATAAATTTGACTGTAAAAAATATTATACAGGCTAAGAGATCCGTCTATACTTGCTTGTGAAATATAAATCAGCGCATACATTTGAATTCTAAAATCTTAAAAATCGTCTTATTACATGTATTTAACTAAACAAAACTTTCATTTCTGTAATATTTAAATGAATTGAGTGATAAAGATCATCTAATAATTTATATTAAAAGAATTTAGGGCAAGCTTTATAAATATAGTTGATCGACTGTATAAAGTCTGTAGCATTCATAATTTGCTAAGTGACGAAAATGCCTATACGTGGATATTCTATTAGATATAATATATGCCAAACGATAAATTCTAAGATAAGCAAAAAGACATATGCCTATAATCATGCTATCTGCATTAACCTACTTTACCACGTAACATCCCATGCCACCAACGAACGGAAATAATTGAAACAAATGAGTTATAAAAAAGTAAATCATAATATGGTATATTACACAATAGATCGAAATCTATATTTTATTTTGATAATCCATTGACAATATTGAAAAAAAAAAACAAACCAAAAGTGTTCTTCATCAATAATTTCATTCTTAACACTACGCAGTGTTTTCAAATCACAAAAATATCTTTATAGAATAAAAAACACGGCTATAATAACTGATACTATGCTTTAAATCATAAATTTTAGGAGAGTTTGTGCAAATACGTTACGCTTATTCCCCTGCATTTTATTTTTGAATTTTTGAAAATTTTTTCATTATTCTATTACTATTTATTTTACAATTACACAATATTTTTATTTAGCTAACGAATTTTATTTTTTAAGCTATTACGATGTACAATACAAACAGCCGTATAGAAACCCTAAAGTTAGAGAAAAATAAATTCTGAAGTTTTGAAAAAAGCTCAGAACAATCATAAACAAATTTACATGATATTTTCAGAAACTCTTTTTATCCAGGATATGAAAAATTAATTTTTAATATTTTTTCGTCTATTACGATTGTCACTCAGAAGTATTAAAACAAATATATATTTTGGATTGTTTCTGGATTAGGATGACCAGAATGTTGATCAACCATCTGATACTACATTGTATTATAAATATAGTACTAATTCAAATAAAAACATCTAAGAATGTAAAACATAATATGTTGATAATCTTACGCCCACACACCTCCTTGTGAGCATTCGTAATAAACAAGTAAAATGCCTTATTATGTTCTAAATTATTGTAATGTAATTGGCAAAGACTATTGCAGCCACCACCAATCCTCCACTAATAAATGAGGATTTCTAGACCAGAAAATAAATGTAAGAGAACTGGTTATAGTGAGGCATATGAGAGTAAGACCATTACATTTTTAATTCGTTAAGGTTACAAAGTTAAATTATTTCATTATACAAGTCATAGTAAAAGCACACTAATAACTCAAATGCACATCATGCTTTCGCAAGTTTTGATACATAAAAATAATCATGTTTCATTTGGCGTTTTCATAATATTATAAAGACTTTGCTTTTAATACTATTCAAGTCTTTGCGAGACAAAAATAATTTAGATGAATAATTTTAGAAAGAATGATTTCATCGGAAAAAAAATAAATGGTTAAATAGTTGTAATAACTACAAAGTAACAAAAAAAATTATTAAAAAAACACTAACGTGAAGTCTATCTCAATTTTAAGAAATGTTCATCATCATAATATTTAATATACAATACAATTCAAAAAGAATGTAATAGAAAGACAATTTAACATGACGTACTAAGTCAATATTACATAATATATATATATTCATTAAGTCGACCGATATTAAAATCGGTTTCTATTTTGAAGCTTTTATGCCAACCGATGACAAAACTTATTCATTTTGATATTAAAATACCCTACTCTCCCACAGTATCCGGAGATGATATCTGAAACTAAGTCTTATTGTTGCAAAATGATTGCATTTTATAATATTATTAAAAAAAAATCCACATAAATATGGATTTCCCTACCATGTGGTGTGCATCAAAAAAAAAAGTAATAACTAACAACGGATGGCAAGTTTAAAATAATTATTTGTATACTTGAAAAGCTTTATAATAGAATTATGACCTTTTTTATCATTCTTACTGGGAAGAAACGTTATGTATAGCACGGATAAGCACTTAATATCATATCACGAGTACGCAATGGTTATATTACGCGAATTCAGTTTACGTAGCCAAAATAAAAATAAATTACTTAAATGTAAACATTCATATATGATTTCAAATTGAGCATCGACCTATCTTCACTTTTTCCACTTTAATCGCACCGTTCACGTCATATCTAATGTCTTGAATCGAGCATCGAAGCGGTCACGTGAAACCACAGATTTGGTTCTCTTACCGCATTATTTCGAGAGCTTTTCGAGTAAGCATTTGAATTCGATTAAGCACTTTCGGTGTTCTGAGATACGGTCATACGAGTAGGAATAAAATGCATTTCAAAAAAAATTACATATTTAATAGGGTGAGATGTTCCGTATCATCTTTAATTCTAACGATAGCGTAAGCCAAAATAATAAAATATATAGAACTAAATACTTTGTTATGCGTATCTTATTATAAAGTAGTTCTACCAAGTAAATTATATATATTTATTTTTATATTATTCTCAATTATATAGTATATTTTTGCAGCGCAATGTCATTGAATTTTAAAGAAGTCGATAAACAGACCTTTGCTGTAGTTATCAAAAAAGATCAAAAGTGGATAGTAATTCATCTAGAATTTAAGCATTCACAAAGGCCGATTTCAATTTCATAAACCTATTCATCTTTGTCGTATGCGACTTCTTGTGGAACCTGTCTATCGCGTAAATCGAGGTTAGAATGTATACTTGCCTGTAAATTATATTGCTTTGCAAAAAATTTGGTTGAAAACAAATGTAACGAGTAAACTTTTTGAACGCAAAAAACAACTGGAACAAAACAAAAAAAAAATACATAGACGTATCTACGTCGGAAAGTTTTCGGTTTATATTTGATTAACGATATTTCTAAGAAAATCGCTGACTTATAAATTCGTTGATGCGGAGTGACACTCGTAATGAATCATACAGAAAGTTAGCGAATAATATCAAAAATTGTTTAAAAGAAACAATAGTAGCGAAGCATTTCATTAGAAGGGCGGCGATAAATCTTAAGGCGGCTCGTTCTCCTCTGTTCGCCTCCACTGATTATGATTTACAACTTTACCGGGAAGTATATATTTACGCCAAAGAGAGAATCAAAATGCATTCGTATACACCAACCCGTCCCATATGAAATATTTAAAGAAAACGGAATGTGCAAATCATGTCATATTATATAACATGCAAAAAAATCGACAAAATGTTCAGGACAGGTTTCACTAATCGCAAGTATTATGTTCAGGTGAATCTATTGAAACATTAAAAGAAAAAGCGTATTTGCCGGGATCTTGAAATAGAATATAGATGAATATGTGTAGAATATTTATTGTTTTAACTATAAACCGAAAGGTCAACATTTAATATACTTCTTTCGAAATCTTTTGTATGCATAAAACGTTATTGATTTTTTACGAAACGGCTCGCTAGTTCCGCGGATTTCATGATCACGTCATTAGTCGAATTCGGGCTGAACTAATACCATAATAATAAAAATACTTCGAAAGCACAATAAATGATTATTCGATCTACCAAAGACTCAAAATATAAGAAGTCACGGTTGCATTTGCTTTGTGGTTAAATTTTCACTATAAACTGTAGAATAAAAATTTGATTGTGACTTACGAATCATCAATAATTTCAATATGTTTTGCGACATTATAAGGAACATCAATATTTTCCTGCTTTTCAAGAATTCCTCTTGTATCGTTGAACATGTCGAGTGAGCTGGTGGATTATGAAGAAAATTTTATGTTGCTCGAGATATACATTTGTAACATTCTGGAAAGACATCACTGCAGCGGCATAAATATAAATCCCAACAGCTTGTACACATATTTTAGTTACCAGCACAGACGTGTGTATAGTAAATGATTCTTTTGCAGCGGAATATATGCTAATAATATGTTCAGTATGAACATAAAAAGCCCACAAAATTCTTGTTTAAGTGTGAGATTTAATTTATTCACACTTTTAGCTGTCACTTAAAACCAGTCTAGTTTGACAAAATCACATACCATAAAACTGAAAAATGATACACAATAGATGAGTGATAAACTGTAATAGCACGTTTATCATCTTCACAGTTTTATAAAATCCATTTAATCGATATACACATTTAAATACAAGTGTTTATGATAGCTCAACCCCATTATCAACCTTACTGAAAACAAGTGTAGCTATCAGGTCATAAACTATTTATAATCTCACTTTATTACACATGCTCTATTTCATATAGAATACAAGTGTATGAAATGATAACTGTCCTCGTTGAAATAAAACATTGCTGATGAGGTTAATATGCACTGTTTTATGATCTATACTCACAAGAAAAATGCGCAAAATTATAAATTAACAAAAAAAAGTAAGATATATTGTTGCTGTGATTGATTTTTAAGTGTTTTTGTCAAATAATCTAAATTTTTGATTGCAAATATAATATGCATTATATTTATATGTATAATAAATAAATCCATTTTTTTTGAACAGCTTTCTAGGTAAAATTTTTCAATGTGTGAAGATCTTCACAGCACAAATCTTCTATACATATCTAATACATACAATTTATGATAAAAAAAAATATTTTAAATAAAATAATTATTCAACTTTATATCAATAGCATATATATTAACCTACCATTGTAGTATGATCTCTGCAGCCAGATAAGAAATACGAGAATAATTCAGTTGGAATTTATTTCTATCATTCAGTGTTAAAATAGTAAAAGTTGACTTCTACTGACTAGCTATAGATCAAGTAATTTTTTGAGAATGTTTAAAATCAACAAAATAAATTGACTTCGTGCACTTATTCGCGTAAGCGTTCAAAAATTAAACAACAATTTAGCTATGTGAAAGTCACACTGATTAAAAATAATAGCACAGGTTAAACGAGCAGATTATTTTATTTTATGTTAACGTGAAGCCATCCAAGTAATATGTTCAAAATGCATAAATTACGAATTGTTTGGTAAAAAGTTTAATTGTGGAATCTACGTAGTGATAGTCTTATTTTTACGGAAGGTTTATTATTTTATTTAAATACGTCATTTTTACACGGTGATTCGAAAATATGTGATAGTTTTTTTTTGTATATGATAAAGAAAATAGTATATTGGCAGTATAAGCAATATTACATCTAGAGGCATTTAAATATTATATATATCTAACGATTCAATTGTTCGTTCGTATGCTATTCAAGTAATATAATTGAAGAAATCAGATACAAGAAATTTCTTAAATTCGTACGAATTAAGTAAAACTCAAAATATCACTGGAGTAGACAGATTATATAATCATCTCCACCGAAATACACCCATAAATTTATTTTCTCTTTACGCCCACCTTGCGACTTAAACTTTGTCTATTACATAATTTGATTAACTACAATGAAATGTTTTATATCGATGTTCACCTTGTTTAGTGAAAACCCCTATCGGCCATAAAGACGTAAAATTAAATTATATTTATGCCGCGGAACTTAGCCGCGCTCGTAAAATTCTTTGTAAGCTCTGTTTGACATTTTCAGTCATGGTGCACTAATCCAATTTCTTTGAGGTTTTCCAAAGAAATGCGGATCTTTTATGTTTTATTGCCATTCTCGCCAATGGCAAGAGCTTTGATAGAGTTTATGTGAATAAAAAACGGCATCTGGTAGTTTTAAATACAATAAAAATGTCTAAATATTTTTTCCCCAACGAATGGATTTTATAATCACGAATAACGTTTATATACAAAATCACTAGACTTTTATTTAATTAAATAAATATCCGTTTAGTTTTATTGGTGGGATATATCACACGTCTTTTCAAGAGAATTGTACACAAAACTGTATAACAGATATATGTAGAAGATACGTTACATGTAATGGATAAGAATTGTAAAATAAATATAAAACATAAATAAAAACATCAAAGAAATAAAATTTGATGTCCATAATAAGACAGCAACTTTCTATGATAATCTCGATAAATTATCAGCGGTAAATTAAAATTTTGTAGAACTATGATACATTGCTATTTTTTCACCGTGTTATAATATATAATGATAAAAATCATCACCAAAACCCGTATCTATTAGAAGATTCGCAAAAACTGATGATGATATGAGTATTCGTTCAAGTAGTTGTAAGTTTTTTTACTACTATAAAAAGTATGATAGTATGATAACTGAGATGGGGATATGACTTCATTATTGCGCAATTAAGTGAGACGAAAAGCTCAAACTTGGTTTTTTTCAATTAAAATAATTATTTTACAAACGAAAAAATATACGCAGATTTTTATAAATATTCGAGTTGTGTGGCCAATCATAATTATTAACATCCAGCACTTCAGTAACAGTCACGCCACTTGAATAATTTTATCATAGAAGATGTTCATCGTTATATATAATTACTAAATGTTTTCTAGGAAGCGAGTTATATTAATGGGTAGATTTATTACAACTGCCGAATTAAGTCGACCGTCAAAAAAAGCGTATCGTAAATCTAAAATTCTTTTGTCTTCTTAATGAGTTAGGCATGCCCGGCTAGTCCTAGAGCTTTTACTTTTTTGAGATGTAATGAGATATTCCGATTTTCATTCGCGAGTCTCATAACATAAAAATATATAAAATATAAAGACGTATTTTGAAATCGTTAAAAATAGTATTCGACAAGGTTCAGTAATCAAATTTTTAAAACTATTATTATAATCATTACAAATTTATTCTTTGAATATACATTTACTTGGTAGAATTTCATAATGGCACGGTGAAAAAATATCTATGTATTTTAGCTCTATAAAATTTAGGCTTACGCCCTCGTCAGAACTAGTTCTTCGTAAGCCGAAATAGCCAATCTAGAATCTACTATATGCCTTAAGCTTTTTGTAGAACTAAAATAGATAGCTATTTTTTCACCGTATTATCACCATAAATAGTATCTTAATCAGGCAGTTTTTTTTCCAAATAATCCAAAATCATTAAGAAAATACTGATAATTTTTTCGTTCAAAGATATCACTCATACTCAAAATTTACACATTCCCTTATCCTAACATATTCACATCTCCATTCATTCGTCTTTTATGAAAGAAAAATAATGTCTTCTTACTATTTATTGTTTCAATAAAATACTACAATTCTCCGCAAATCAAACAGAATAATACGACCATAACAATTTATTGTAACGTGTGATTAATGGTTGCAATCCAAAGTTACCGTATCTTTTGATATCACCTGAACCTCTCATGGGTTATTATTTTTGTCCAAAGAAAGAAATCTGAACATATTTCAGCTGAAAATATTACCAACCAAGGAAGCTTTCTAACACAAAGATAATGAACAAATAACAATACCTCAGAGATAAATGATAAATTATTATTTTCATCTGGGAAAAAAACAAACACTCCTTCGCGGAAAAAAAACAAATTTATCACTCTGACAGTCAGCAATTATAAGTAACACTATTATACGCGAATGGTTTTTTATGACATACATATTTTTTCTAACAAGTTCATAAAAATCTAAAACAGATTAACACATAAATTTTACTTCCGGTTACTTACCATACCGGTTTAAGTAATTATTATAAATAATTTTGCAGCCACGTGTAATTGACAAATTGATATTTGATTTAAGCATTATTTATTGTGTAATATAAAAAATTAAACGTTACAAAACTTTTTTAATTATATGCATAATTTTTACTTCTCTAGATTCGAAAAAATATACATGTTCGTTTTCTTAAATGACTCGTTAATTGCAATACGATGTAACGACGTTCACGAACAGCAATTAATTCAAAATTTATCAACACAAGTATTTGCCACTGTTTTATTAAGTGAAAATATTTAAAATTTTATATTAAAATTGAAAATGAAAAATATCAATAATTTAAGTATTATGTTTTGGTAGTCTAGGATGTGTGTAATAAAAGTAATGCAGTTTTATAAACGTTTTTCTGCAAGGAATCAAAACAAAGAAAAGTCCATAGAATAGACACGAAAGACCAAAATTGTGTAAATTTTGGTGGAAGATAAATGACTGCAAAAACATAATTGGATTTTTACTTCGCAAGGATTTTCTTTGTATTATTTGTCTCGTTAAACAAAGTTTGCTCAACTTACGTTTATTTAAAAAATGTTCTTATTATACAATAACAGATTAAATTATAGTTAGAAATTTATTATAATAACTGGAATAAATTCAAATATTTTATAGAATTTTTTGACCCTCTTCTTAAAATAACAAAAAAAAATATGTATGACTCATAAGGAATAAGCAATGATTTAGTCGAAAAAAGAGACTTTAAAAACTTGCAGTATACAATACAGAATATAAAAATGTACACGGATTCCCACAGAATAATTTATATAATGTAAACAATTAAAACACCCTAACATTCAATAAAAAACCACGACTTCGTGCTATAAATATTCGAATATATAAGATGAATAAATTTCGTCCACTCCGCACAACGCTAATGAAATGTGAAAAATTTCGAACAGCGTTTTATCAGTTTGGGAATATTTCGATAATATGGAAAATAAATTCTTCACGCAAAAGATAAGTTTTTAAATTCAATCTTTAATACTCTTGCAATTTGGAAAATGGATCTAAGTAAGCCGGTTGTGAGCTGAATTCATATAAAAACGAAACCTTTAAAATATTTTTAAAAAATGTTTTAAATAGTTAAACTTAAATTGTTGGTAGATAAACATTGATAATTAAGAGATCTTAGTAATCACATTTGATACTCATATTGGAATGTGATCGGCGATTTATAGTGATTGTAAAATATTGTTAATATTTATTTATGTACTAGGGAATAGAAATTTTGCTGTATTTTATGTAGTACCGTTATATGATTAAATAAAGTAAAGTGTGGTAACGCACTTGAAAAAATTGTATCATAATATATATTCATTGTAAGAAAGATTTTTAACTGTCTTAGAAATACTAACAAGTTATGATTGTAAGTTTTTTTATAATAAATATCGATTAATTAAGTAAAATAATGTACTTTTATGAGTTTTCCACTGTTGATTAAAGAAAACAATAATGGATTTAATACCAGAATTTATCAAAAATCAATAAGTGGAAAAGTTGCGTTTTCTTGAATTATTATTATTTTTTTATTTTTAAAGATAAGCATAATACATATTTGACAATCATTCGCATTATTGTAGTCCTTTATAGTAGTAGTGTATTGTAGTATTGTAGTGTACAAGTTGAAGTCAGAAAACATAAATAATATTTTATAAAAAACGACTGTTATTGGCCCGTATGTAATGGAATAAATTTACTTAAAAAGTTTTCAAAGAACATATAGAATATAATGGTCGGAGTTTAGCTTAAATCATTTTAATATCGGTGCTCAACTCAAAGACTTACAAAGGCTGGCCTGCGCCGTAAAACAATCTCGCAAAGGGTTAAATGTAACTCTTAGTCGCTGCCTGACTTGAATACTAAACTGTTTAAACAGAGATACTCTAATTCATCATTTATCTGACATTTTCAAATGGCTACATTCACATAAAAACTTTTTCGAGTTATCTTTAGACCTGTTTTGCCAAAGAAAGGTATTTTTCTCAATTTATGTTAAAATAAAACGCCCACCAAACTCACAAATAATTAAAAATTCGTTTTGCAGAAATTGTCTTTGAAATAGTGTTAAGTAAAAGTCGACGTTTTTTACAAGTGAAAATTTATAGTGTACGTGTGAATGTGCCTTAAAAATTATAGTTCTTAGTAACATTTATTCCTATACAACAAACTTACTATCAATGAGACTTATTTTCGTATATTTGCTCTATTTACTAAAAAATATTTTTAGGTACGATATGAACAGTCTACATACTTGGTTTTGGGAGCGAATATAATAAATTAATAATCATATACCAAATGTATCAACAAATTTTTCGGATAACAACGTATCAATAATCACATTCTCTACACAAGTTATTGTTAGTTATTCAAAATGTTTCTTATTTTTGGCCTCGAAAATTAGGAACAATATTTCTCCTATAATACATAAAATTCACGGTGCCAATCAACGAGAAGGAATAGATTACTTCTAAACGAAAACATGAAGGAAAAAATAGTTCTTTTTTTAATATGACTTTACTTTCTGCGTTTTCCAACGTTTGAACAACGGTTTATTTATATAATAATTTCATAGATTTTTTCAATTTATAATTTCATCAATTAATCAAAATATTATTTTTAAAAATATGTTTCAAAAACTGTTGGCAACGACTATCGCTCGAAAATTGTCGGGAATCTACGAATATAATGTTGCTAACTCCAAGTTTTACGCGCCAAATTAAACCTTCCTTAATGTTACAATTTCTCGAAATGATTCGCAAAATATTCAGAAAATTTCACAAAAACGCCAAGATATTTTTCTTTGCAACCTGTGAATAATGGCCATATTTAACGGTGTAAAGTTGTTTTTTAATATCTATTTTTACCGCTGTGAATGCTGATTGCGGTTTATGGATTTACATTTGCAGCTTTTACCGAGGTTTTTCCTTGAACACAAAAAAACACACCACACACCAAATATCAATATTTATTTTACATGCCGATTGTGGATTTTAAAAACACGTTTGACCATTAAAACCCTTGGCTTTTAGCCATCGCAACTATATTAAATCAACAATAATTCATTGGTTTTTTTTTATTTTATATTAATGATAAATACATACAGAAATATATACTCTTCAATATTGAATAAAATAAAATAGACTAGTTCTCTTAATATAACTAAAACTCAAATTATCAAGAAAATCAAGAATGACAAAATATGAATAACAGAAATCAATGACTATATTATATCTATAACTTAATTTAGTGGTTATTTTATTGAGGTATTGATTTTAATGACATTTATTTTTCCGACTATGTCTGCTTCTTCCATTACTCAGCGAATGGTCTATTAATGAAGGTATGTCAACAATTTTTTTTTACAGGTATAACTTGTTACTCAGTTCCTCGACCTATTTTTTTTTCGAAGAGAGAATGAATATAAAAGAAATAGTAAGATTGGACTAATGCTTATTATTAGGGATCAGATAAATGATTAAGAAGTAATTTAGAAATTACTAATACCTTAACCTTCGAATATAAGTTCATAAATAGATGCAAGAGCTTTTTTTACTGTGACTTAAACCAGTGAGAAACCGGACGGAAACCGACGCCGTAAGCGCTGCACCACGCACCGGTTGAAAAATCTATTATGGTTATAAAGTATGTATAATAACAGCGAAACATTTTTAGTATTCCTGTGTAAATACATATTTCACCTAATCAGTTAAATTCGCTTGATTATTAAAAAAAAAACTGATTGTTATTAGAAAGCTAGTGCTGCAAATGTTTTAAAACATGAGTGTTGTGGTATACATAAATATTTTTATTTATAATTATTTCGGATGATTTCACTTAGTTTGAATTATATAAAAATTGATTCTAATCTATAATAATTTCCTTATATACACATACAGCATGAATTTTATTGATTCATAAAACAATTTGATTCGAAAAATAAAATTTATCAGAAAAGCAAATCGATTTTTAGAAGCTATTTGCGTTCGCTACGTATATTATCAATTATTATAATTTGAGCCGAATGGCCTTAATTTCCCAAAGCTACAATAATAAAAGGAACTAGGTATTATGTTTAAGTACTAACTATTACCGGAGGTTAAAACAACTTAAGAGAAAAGCTATTTGGCTTAATAACCGAACGTTTAATTTTAGTAAGTAACTTTATTATTTTAAGGATTTTTTAAGTAATGTAATAACAGTTTTTATACACATTCTGAAACCTTTTCGTTTATAACTATTCCCATTGGTAATTACGTAAAGTTTATTAAATACGAATGAAAGGTATAACAATTTAAAACCCATTTATTTTTGTAGTCGTCCCTCAGATTATTATGATAAGGCGTATTCATCGGCGTAGGTCATATTGTTATAAAGTAATATCAGTAGATAAAGTAAGAAACGGACACAAATAAATGGTATGAGCTTTGTTATGTCGGTTAGAATATAAAAAATATGAATAATTTTAGATGACACATTTTAAAGGATGTGCAATAAAAATGTGTTAATTATCTTCACCTACGTGTGCCCAAATATGTTCTGTTCAACAATTAACACTATACTTACCGATCAAGATAAAACAAGTTATTTTAACTACATAAAATATTTTTTTGACTTTACAAGCGTTACTATAACGCTCTTTTAATTTAGAGGACAAAAGTATTTTTTTCCTAGTTTTTTTGTTTACCAATTTTTTCAGTATATATTTGTTTAGAAATTTCAAAATAAAGTTGAAATTCTCCTCTGAAAACAAGTTGATTTTTCTTTAATATAAATATTAAACGCATAATAAAACACATTTTTTTTGTAATGATTCTATAATATATGTTTTATTCAAGATCTTGATCAACTAAAATATGTATTTTAATTATTTTGAATAAAGAATGTATTTTTATTGAGTTCGGCGGTAATTTTGTAGAATTTATTTTTATACTGGTCGTCGGAATAGTTACTATTGTGACTAAACGATTATATTGAAAAAATAAAACAATCTGCACAATTAAACACAATACTTAAATTTTCACGGTTACTCAACATTATCATTAAGTTAATCTTTTTCTATCTCATCGCAGAAGACAAAATTATTAGGGCCGCATTTTATTTACATGGGCATATGCATTGTAGATTTAAATATGTCGTAGAATAAAATAAATTGGTTTCAATCTAGTTATCCAGGCAAATGGAGACAGGGAGCTTTTTGTGGAGGAAAAAAGACGAACCACACTGGTACTGGAAGCAGTAAACCGATTACGCGAAGCAAATCAGCTTAAAAAATGGATTAGGAGAGGACTCGCTACAATCAACCTCAAAGCGTCCCGAAATGGGAATAATAACTTTACCCCAGACGTTTTGCAGTCCCATATGTAGTCCCCTTTTGTAGGACGTGAAATCTTTTTACAAGTAATCAGACGTATGGTCTTACGCTCGAAGTTATATGTCATAAAAACGATATCTGATATATTTATAATTGTTTTATCACATTATTTTATTGTATAGCGATTTAAAAGATCTTTTACTAACTAGTTGTACTTATTATTTCATAAATTAAAAGTTTTTTTTTCAGTGTCTGATTTCAAATTGAGTACATCTAGAGTGAAAGAAGTTATTTTTTTTAATACACTTACCGTTTTGAGTAGGTAATTGATATCAAATGCATTTGAAGATCATTTAAAAATCATTATCCGTAAATGCTTCCTTTAGAGACGAATGATTCAGGAGTAAAAATTTATAAATACTTAAAGATGCTCATATAGATTTTATATAATATAAAAAAATTTAAATCTATATATTTAAGTTTTTTCTCAATGTACAGTGTATTCAAATAAATAATATTTTAAATAATAAAAATACATTTTAGTACTATTTCCACAAGATATTTTATGACTATCGCGAGCGTTAAACTAATTAGTTGATTCAGTATTGTGGAAATGGTACTAATAATGCGTTTTAAGTATTTAAATTATCATGAATTTCAACCAAGAAGTGACAGTTAACACCTTTAAAAGATAAGCAATATTTATTAACATTTTTAGATATTTATTTTTAAAAAATCCGACCCTTTAAAATTATAATTGAAATAATGATCATCCATGAAATATTGCTCAGAATGAGAATTCTAGAAATAATTTCCGATAATCATTCGAGAAAAGAATTTCAAATCTTTAAACTTATTTTGCGAAGACCCTTTTTTACACGAGCATAAGTAAATTACTGATAAATTTACAGGCGATAACTTCTTAAGGCTATAACCCTATTTAGGTCACTGCTCCCGGATTTTATTGAGCTCATAATTTATTATTGAATTGGTATTCGATTTTCTAATTTAAATCACACCGAACGGCTATCGCTTTGCTATGTTATTTGCGGAAAGAAAAATTTTACATAGTGGTTTGAGGCGGAATTTAATCCGGATATTTTTTTTCATTTACAAAATAAATGAATGGATACTTTCAATCAGTTTATTTTAGACTCATTATATAAACAGACCGTCAATGTTCTGTTTACAGATTCGATTCCCGAAACGGACATTTTTATAAATTGATTTAGTGAAGAGGTGTGAAAGCAGTGTTTGATGTTTAAAGTCTCTTCCGAGCAACCAATTCTAAAACACCGTAAGAAGAGCGATTAGCTAATCACAAGTATCTAATAGTCACGCCTTTTTACTCTTTCATTAACCAAATATTGGAATGGAAAAATATTGGCTTTTCGTAAAATATGTTATTTTGCTTAAATTGGAGTTGGAGAAAAATAAAACACAATTTAAAAATGTACACATTTTACACCAGATAACTACGTTTCAGCATTTAGTTTATCTTATTCAATCTCGAGACGATTTGTGTGACCAAAGATTGTGTATTATTTAAATAATAAAAACACTTTTTCTTGTATTTGTTTCCCCAACATATTTTATGATCAGAACTGATTATGAAATTATGATGATGATCAATTGATAATGCACGCAATGAGCGAAACCGATCCTGATTTTAAAATATATTGTGGAAATAAGTAACTACAAAATATGTTTTTTATTATTTAAATTATCATGCCTTTCCATGAAAAGGTGACAGTTAAAACCTAAAAGTTGATTTGTATTAGCAAATATATCACGTGCAAATACGTAGCAATAACATACCGAAATAACGAATAGTGCACACTCTTGTGTATATTTTTTTTATACAGAAAATTTATTTAAAAGTAATTATTACTTAATATGGAATTCTATAACCTCTACGTTTTATACCGAATTGTTGAGAGGTAAAATCTATGTTTTTTGGACCAAGAATCTGAATTCACCAAAGGACACTGTTAAACATTTTTTGCAGTCATTATTATATTGCTAAATTAATAGACTTCTGTAAAACTAACTAGTAACTGACTAACCTATCCCTAAATGGACTAGACACGCCAATAAGCTAACTATTCTTTCAAATTCAACTCTTCGATCCGAGTCCGATCTAAAAAGATATCGAAAAACTAACTAACGACCAGTACATGTTAACTTACTCTAATTAATGACTGAAAACTAATATAGACCTTGTGGATGGTTTTATTTATTTTTTAATATAGTTTACTAATTAACTTTGTTATTATTATTTGCTTAGAAGAGAAAGTGAACATAAGGAATTGGTTAATAGAGTAAGTGTGTAAGTAAGTTATGTAGTTTCTTTAGATAAATTAATAACATGAAGGGTCAGAATATTGCTCTAATATAAAAGATAATTGAGGCTATTGGGAACCCTTTCAAAGGAGCCAGGAAGAACGTATTAATAAAAAAGATACATTAAGTGAACCAACGTATAAATGAGCTCCCGTTATGACGGAAATTAGTAATTAACTTTCTGGCAAACGAATGCTTTTGGATATTACTGTACTGTGTTTGCTGTTATTATCATTATTATAAATCAGTGGTCGTCAAGCATTCGCTCGCGAAACGTGTCTTGAGCACGTACTATTAGTGATCTTCCGTAGTGTTTGTTATAAGTGAAAATTAACATTTTTTGCTTCATATGAACAAAAAGATTTGCACAGTTATCTTCAAAAATGAACGGTACACTAGGAGATACCGAGTTGTGCCACAAAATAATTAAAAGAAATATTAAAAAATAAACACAGCAAAGTCAGCGATTTGATTGATCAAGTTAGTAATTATTTATTTAGTATTAAAACGCTTACAATAGAATTTGTCATACATCTCCGCCGATTGACTAAAACGTTTTTTTCGCGTTCAGTTGATAATTTTCACGTTTAACGAAACCGGTCCTGATTTGAATTGTCATATAATATCGTGTTGTATGATTTAAATATGATACCTTTTTACCAATAAGAATCAATAAACACCTCAAAGGTGATCATTATTCATATCAAACCGTCTTCGTTTTGAGACCATTTATCAATAAAATAAAATTAAAATTGTAAATTAATAATGTGTAGTTCTCAAAGAAATCGAAAACTTCTTATATATTAATTTAGAAATGAAAATAAAAAAAGTCATATATGCGTATGCCATAACCTTATTAAACGTGGACCGCCATGTTAATTGACAGGTGTCCATAAAAGTTCAATAAAAGTTATTTATATGTTTACATACTATCCGCTTGAATGGGACAAAATCAGAAAATTATTTTTATATGGATAAGTACTCAATTACCATCCTTACGTAAAAAAATCAATCGAGTCCACTTTAGCAGGCATTAAACATATTACTTTGAGACATCACACCTCTTTCATCTGGCAACGGATATTATATGTAACAATAAACTAAGTAAGCTAAAACGCAAAACATTAAAATAGTCATTTAGAATTATGCATATATTTTTCAATACTGTGACTCTACCAGAAAACATAACATTACAAAGACCAACGCTAATTAAAGATATGTTACTTATTTCGTGACAAAAATACTAGAAACAATATCTTACCAATGCATCGGTTTAAGAACTTCACAAACAATGTACAGAAAATACTCTTAATAATATCATTTTATCTAAAATTTTCTTGGTTTTCGTTTACATTTAATGAAAATCCAATTCACTAGAACAAACTTTTTCAGCTTTTTTACAAAAGTTCACGATTGATCAAAAAGCTTAACTCCGTTAAAATTTTGTCTTTCCGTAAGAACGCAGTTTTGAGTCAGCGCTCCTTACAAAATTAAAACAGTTCGAATGTATGTACAGAAGTAAATTCGAAATACGCGAATAGCATTTTTTGATAGACCGGCGTAGCGACCCTACGTAGGAAGGTTTCAGCGCGACTGATGTCGAAAAGTATTTTTCGAATCAAAACCTCACATACGCATGCGCGTATTCTAACCGTAGACACAAACGAGACGCACGTCCTAAAAAACTATAAGCTTGAAAGGGACGACACAAAAACACGAAGATGCAACAAAACATGTGACGCTCAAAGACTAGATTATAGTTAAATTTCCCAAAGATACACGCTAATGACAAAATTAGAACTTATTTATCCTACAATTTAGATAGAAAATGATTTAAAATTTTCGTCAAACATTAATGATAACAGTGAAAAAATCTTTTTTCAAAATATTTCGAAATACTATAATTGATTGTTTTATAAATATAAAAAAATAACTTACTTCTGAATTTATGTATTCAGAATACATCGCTATATTATTTTCATAATTTTATACAATAAACTCTAATTGAAAATCAAAACAAATAAAACATATTTATATTTGCAAAATAATTTTCGAAAATGTTTATAGTCCGCCTGGACTACAAACATTTTTCAGTCTATCATTTTGTCAAGATTTTACATATTGAATAGGGAGTAAATAACCTATATACAATAGCTCCTCAAAATGATTTATAAAAATGATGTTCTACGATTATCATTTGAATATAATATATGATTCAACTCTTCTTGCGTAGATTTAACTATACTGCTGGATTGTGGATACATTGAAAAGAGAAGGAAGCAATTCTTTCCATGTCATAAACTATAAATATTTATGATTTAAAATGAGATTTCGTTGCTCCTAAAAAGTAGTATTTAATGATCACCATCTCGAACTATTGAAAATTATTTTATGCCTAACAAAATAATGGAGCTTTTTTATTAGTACATATGTTTATCACACGAACGCTTTTTACAGCTTGACTGTGACTGAATTTTTATGTTTCTTACAGTTATATCGTAAATCACTTCAAGCACTTGCCGCATAGCCTTGCCCCTACTCAGAAATTATATATGAAAATAAAAAAAGATATGGTTTTATTACAATACAACATTTTTCAGACATCTTTGTACCATCCAGGAAATCGAAAGCTTAAATAGCGAATAAGTACCCACAACCGATTCAGCTACTGTGGCTCATTTATATTCTGTACACAGTAAGAAGAGGACATAGGAAATAATTGATGAGCGAAACCGGTCCTGATTTTTTGAAAAATAGTGCCATTCTTACAAGAAATGACAGTTAACACTATAAATGTTGTAAATAGCTATGTTGATATTTATTGATACTATATGACAAAAAATTTTATTAATGACATTAAAATATGCGTCGATCGCAAATGAACGACATGATCGCTGCAGTGAACGAATCACTCGTCTGCATCTATGAATGTGTTAGAATCGTCGCGAGTCGTTTGCTTTTCCAATGTAACGTCTCTGTCTTAACCAGGCACAGTTATAAAACAAATATCAGGCCGATGAAAAAAAAAATGTGACGTTTTTCGTTTAGCAGTGGTACGATTCAAATCAACTAGTCGGAAAAGACAATCACTTCGAAGTGTTTGATTCGCAATTTGTCATTTCCCATTTATATAGAAGACATAAGTACTTGATGATTCACTACTGGATTTCTTTCTTGATGCCTCTACAAATTTTTGATTTTTTGTGCAAAAAATGCCATACTTATAACAACTTCCTCCTGATCACAATAATTTCATCACATATGAAATTAAAATTGTATATTTTGTCTAGGGCTGTTGAATCGGAGTCGCGGTGTTTTGGTCTTCGTCGAAATCGTTTAGTCGTTATGTTATGACCTGAATCAGAGTCGTGAAAAACAAGCAATTCTATTTTTTTTTCTATAGGATGGTTTTGAAAATTTTCTCTACGAACAATTTGCCGAATTGGTTGATTCATCTTTAATTTAATCCATATAAAAAAAACTGATAAAACTTTTTTGATTAAATTTAATGACTTTTTTACCCGGAATCGGAGATGGAATTGTGATTCTTTTTAACGATTCCACGGCCCTTATTTTTTTCCACAAATCGAGATTGAAATATTTTACCATGTCTTTATTAATTTATACCTATAAAAATCTACCCACAAAAATTATGCTTAATGCCGTACGAGTACTATAAATGAATATTGTCGCCGATGAAAAACTATTTGATGGGTTTTTGTTGTGACAGACTTCTGAAGCTTAGCGTATCTCTATGATCGAATTATCTCCAATCAGATATCTGTCATCTCTTGAATGACAGCCAGAGATAGGACGTGATGATATTTAACAGCTGCAATCTATTTGATCATACAATTTGGAACAATGATCTAAACCCACACATATTTTATTTATTTTTTTAAATTGGTTTACGATAGACCAGCAAATGATAAAATATATTTGGCTTAATATGTGTTAGTGGTTAAACGGAGGTCACTTCCAATTTATTATGTCATGTATGTTACCTGCAACAATTAACATTACTATTTACACATAAGATAAAACATAGCATTACATTTTGAATTGTACAAAGGTTCAACAATTCTTATTTGATATTAAAATTCCACCAAGCATATCGACCTCAAAATACTATAATATAATATGAGATGACTATGAATATTCAATATAATATTCAACTCAATGCTTTTATTAATCAAACGTTTTTTTCTGAATTCGAATAGAAACTCATCCAAAATTGATACCATTTTTATAATTTATGATATCGTTTGAGGGTGCTTGGTGGAATTTCAATATAAAATTTGATTTATTGAAACTTTGTACGATTCCATAAGTTCATTCATTCCATAAAACTATTTTCATATTTTGCTCCCAATATATTGACTTCTGTGGTCAAGCGATAAGAAGTTTGGCATAGTGATAAAAAAGTTCGAGGTTCGATACAAAATTATTTTCACGTGTGTTGTGATTTTATATAAAACTTAATATAAATATCATCATCATCCGGGGTCGATCCACTGCTGGATGAAGGCCTCCCCCTGTTTTTTTTCCAGGGCGGTTGTTTGGACATAGCAACACCACGCTGCCCAGGCGGGTTGGTGTTCGGTTTTCTGGGTTTTCCTTCCCATAGCCAAGAGAACACGGCACGCGGTGTTCCCGAGCGGTCACCCATCCAAGCACTATCCGCGTCCTAAATATAGTCAAATATATCTCACGGTATTGTAAAATTTTAAATTGTTTTATTTCCAATATTTAAACATATATATGTATATAATATAACAATTTCAAAATCAAATGTTTTTCTATTGCTTGGTATCATTGGCGATATAAATTTTCGGTGATGCATTGAATCCAGAATCTTTCGGTTATTAGGTTGTGTTGTATCGTGAGAGCCTGCTTGCTCACCTGCCAACGGAATAAAACGTCTATTATAATTCGAATGGGCGACATAAATAAGATTAAACACACAATGATGGCAATATCAAATTACCTTCAGTGATGTTATTTTAAAAAATACGGATCGAGAATCGTATTACAAGTCAGGTAGCTTCACATAATACAATAAAATTCATTACATCCTCTCAGGTGTCAACTTTCTTCAAATTAATTCTCCGATTACATGTCAATGCGTAAAATTCTACCTTTCCTCTCATGTATTGAAATTACATTGAAATATTTTCGAGTTTATTGTTACACAGGAAATGTTTTCAAAAACAGTAGAAAAATATTTACTCGCATTAAACATAAATAGCTTCATATGTTATATTTATAAGCACTTTCAAGAAAGAATAAATTACACTGTTTACTTTTTTGAAATGTTTAATTTTAATAATAATTTGAATAACTGAAAAAAATTTCAAGATATTTTTTTCAGGTTTACATCTAACATTCATACAACTTATGATATCGACATAATGTGCTTGATGGAATTTAGAACTGTTGAAACTTTGTACGATTCCAAATGTTTTGTTTCTAACAACCCGGGTTTCGGCTTTCGGTATCTTCAGGCATTATATCACCTTCAAGTTCCGTAAAAAAATATATGCTCCAATGTTGAAGCAAAACGAATCGTTAGTATTTTTTGTGTGTGCAATCCCTTCGGTTTTCTCTATTTGTAATATTCATAAATATATTTTTTATTGTGTCTTATTTATTACTAGCTTTTAATAGTGCTTACGTTATTAATTAATTTTTTAAATTGCATTATTATGATTTTCAATATTAGTTTTTATTATCATAAGAAAATAAGGTTAATTTTATTCTAACATATATCGTTTGTTGTTGGAATACATTACTTCAAATAAATTATGCTATTTCGCTTTGGTTTACTAAGCAAAATTACTATTCCAAAATATGAGAAATCTGGTAAGTAAATACAAATAGCAGAATTCGATTTCCGTCATAAAGGCCAGATAATATTCCAGAAAGCTTTTCAGCAAAAAATGAATAATTTGTGAATAGCAACCACATTGCAGGCATTGACAGCCTGCTCAAAATTCTGAGGATAAAAAATATTCGCAAGTCACAAACAAGCAGTGTTGGTTGGTGGAAAAACTTTAGCTAGTAGAAAAACGCAAAGCATGTGAAATATACCTTCAATATTTCAAACAAAAGGCATACACCAACTCTGGTTTGATATGATGTGTTTTCCTCTTCTAATGAATGTTACGTACAATTAATAAAATATATATTTGAGCGTATTCCAAATGCTTTATTTAATAAAGGCTGCCAGGATCTCTAGGAAGATATTATAATACTTAAGTCTTATGCAAACGAGAAAATAATGTAAAGATCTAGTCAGTGTCCCTTCTAAAAATAAAATCCAACTGGAAACCAAGGATCTACCTCCCAGGTTCTATATAGTCGTTGTAATTAAATATATGTAGGAATGGGCACAATATAACATAAAAACCTTATTTTTCCCTAAAAAAAAAATGCTTTAAATAGATTGCATAATTTGTAAAAGTCCATTGAATTATTTATATTCACAATATTGAAATTTAAGTTTTATTTGGCATTTTTTTTATGATGCCAGCCGCCACTGGTCCAAAACGATTCGTTTATGTAAAAATAATTCTGGCTGCAAGTTCTTATAATGGAAAGTAACATAATTTATTCACCACCCATTAAATTAAAATATTGAAAAAGGTTTGCGGATTGTCTAAAAATGAGCAAATAAAATAATACTTCATTATCCCTCACCGCTTAAATTTATTCCTCTCTCATTTTTTACCGTGTAAAATTGTGACATTTCTTCGAAATTAAAAGTTATTTTTTCAGTCAGTAAATATCGCATTAAAATCTGATTTTCAACGTTTTATTTTTCAGACTTATGAGACATAAATACCAAAAATAAGCGATAAAAAAATAAAAAATAATAATACCCATAATAAGCCTGAAGTCTGAAAAAAACAGAAAAAAATAAAGTCCTTATTACTAAAAAGCCCAATACATTCGTAACTTAATATCCGTTCGTCTTTCATGTTAGCAATCGGTAGAAACCTTTTTATGTATCTTCCTGTCAGCTATTTTTATAAAAGGTTTATTTCTTATGAGAAAAGAAATCATATTTTGTCAGCTTGTTATGTAAAATATTGGAGTAATAGCCTCGATCTGATTTAACTATTTAAATTTGTTTTAAGCATTCTTTTTTTACAGATTATATTCATGTTTTAGATGTGCGCAGATGAATAAACATATACTAGTAAGATTGTCAACAATCATTATAACTTATATGTTAATTTATGAGTTAATTGCTTTATTTCTAACTTATATCTTCCGAGAGGAGAAGGAATAGTAATTCGTAGCAGCAACTCGTTTTCTGTGCATCTTTCTTAAATATCTGACTGATTGTCACTGGGAAATGTTATTGGGGATGTGTTATATACGCACAATAAAATCCGAGCCAAATTAAAACCCATAAAGAATATGTTGGTGCATTTAAAGTAATACATAAACTGTTTGTAAAAAAATTAGATAGAATATATATTACATATAAATATATACTCAGTCTGATTAAGAAGTAATCCATCCTTGCCCAAAGAAAGAAAGCCCAGTTGCCTTGATCATTTGACTTGAAGACCGGATAAAAAATGGTAAAATAATTATATTAATGTATTGATTAAAAATATTTATTCTAATGAAGGGGTGAGCCGAAATAACTATTAACTATATAACCTATAAATTTTGTAGTACGAAATCACATTGCTATTTTTTCACCATGTTATAATAGAGTTCTACCAAGTAAATGCCTATTCAATCAATAAAAATATTACTCTTAGTAATAGTATCCCAATTTTTGTGCCAATATTCTGACACTGTGCCAAATTCGATATGTTAGATGATACATATCAAAGTATACAGATATACAGATAATTTCCATTATTATAAATATTTATGCTAATGAATAATTTAAATCGCCGTTAATTTGTTGTTTATGTCGTTGACACAGCGTTCGCGTTAGATAAAGTGACAGCATGTCACGAGAATAGCTCTATCTACAACGAGTTCATTTAACCTGATTTCCACAATATATACACACAAAGAACAGACAACAAATAAATTAACTTTAAGTGAGATTAAGGAAAGGAAAAAAAATCGAGATATTTCGCTAACGCAATTATTCATTCTTGATGCCAGAATCCAGAAGCATTAAGACATATTATTTACTTAGCGTACTAATCAGAAACACATAAGTTATGGCGGTGGCTGGTTTTAAATAAATTCTCATCGCAAGTACTTCATAAAGTGTTTTCTTTGGTGGACACATACATATCAAATAAGATTAAAAGATGTCGTATCAAAAAGTGACAAGAATCTCGTTCGAATCCTGTATGAATGTTTCATTGTGAGTAGTGATAAACACAAAATTTTTCTTTGTTCATTACTAATTATTTGAATCTGTAAGTTTTATTAAAATTTTTGATAAAATTCCAGATAACTTAGATTTTATTTATATTCACTGAAAATGTCAAGATGCCAAAAGATAACTAAAAATATATATTATAAAATTGTGCTTAATTAAAAATAGCTGCGATAAAATTATCAAAAACACTCCTTTATACACATATTTTTTTATATGATTTTGTATTTTTTATTGAGTATATTTGTAATTTTTTTTATAATTGTTAAAAGATTCTTGAATATTTTAAACACAACACTGATAAATACAAGTCTACTCGTTATTACAAGATGGTTTTGTTTAAATAACAATTTTTGAATGAATCAAATAGAAGCCTTCATCAAATATAATATTTGTTCGACATTCAAAACATTTGATGACAATATATTTTGAATGGTTCAGTTATCTCTAAGAATTTTCTGATGAATAACTGATTTGATTGAGAATTGTGTCAATTTTTGAAAAAGCACGCCGCACGCAAAAATCATAGGCGGCGGTCGTAACTTTTCTTATAGTTTGCCTTTTAGCTTAGATATATTTTAAACATACATTCACCACTGTCAAGCACATGAATATTTTCCAATTGTTTTGTAGTTAACAATTCGTGAAATAACTTAAGCGATCCCCTGAGTTGTTGTACTAGCTCATACGAGTTATGAATCCATAAGCGTGGCAACAAATTTCAGTCTTAACTTTAATTGAAGAGGTTAGTTTTCTTAAAATTTTACAAAAAAAAAACATATTTGTTATAATAATATCTATAACTCACAGATTTTTTTGGCATACTTAAAATATTGTGGTCAATAGGAAATTCATTAATATTAAACTAATGAGATGTTGTATAACTAGGATAAAAAATCACAGTTTTACAGTTTACTCTGAACCTCGCGAGAAAATCTAAAACGTGGTGAATTCCTTATAGGCGTATTAGCGACCCACAGCTGACATTTAGTCTCGATGATAAAATTGTCTTTCAATAATACCACATCTCTTTATGAACTGCTATGAATCTTTTGTCATGACTTTGGTGAAAACGATATCTTATAATACACACACATGGACTCTTATATTAGTGTAGATATACTCTTACTTCTGATACCAAGGCTACGGCCATATTGCGGCTCATTGATTGTAAATTATGTCCTAGCGTGTGGATGGCAACCACATATAAATTTTCATTAATCTCACAAACTGTTTATACGCTTTTAAGCTATAGCTTATGACAACTATGAAAATGAAAGCAATCTATTATTTTTACCATAATATGCTGGATACTCAGGTGTCCATTACATGCCTCCGTTGTATAGATATTATCAAACTTTTATGCATTGTGCGCCTTTTTTTGATTTTTTCTATATGTAAGTTCAGGTTTATAATATCAAAGATTGTATTGTTCTATGATGTTGTAATTGAAAAAAATTAAGCTACTTTGTCGCTACATATGTACGTGAAGTATGTATAAGAGGATTTAACAGGTGTAATATATGAATGATATTTGCGACAAAATGTATTGATGATAGTAGAGAATCGATCACGGATTTGATTTTGCAGTAGTAGTATTGCATTTTTAATGTGGATTACGATTACATCTATTTGAACTTTTCTAATTTCGGCAAAATATAAATATGTTAACATTACCTTAACCAGTTATCTATTACAGAAATTCTGAATTTCTATCTATCAAAAATAAAATTATTCAACCTTTATATATGAACTTTAACGATTCACTGGCTGAATAAATTTATTGATTAAATTGAAATTTACTTGGTAGAACTTTATTGTAACACGGTGAAAAAACGGCAATGTATTTTAGATCTACAAAACTATATAAAAAAAAGATACATATAGTTGATAGCTATTTTGGCGCACGCCTTCTTACATGTAGTTCTGATGAAGGTGTAAACCGAAATAACTATTAACTATGTAACTCATAAATTTTGTAGAACTTAAATACATTGCTATTTTTCCACCGTGTTGAATAAATTTATATGTGTCGAAGATCATCGTTCTTAAATTTAATAGCCAATTGCATCACTAAGTAAGTTCTAAATTTAAAACATTTTTTTTGAGTGAAGTATTATATTATCTCTATTTCAAATAAATAAAAATAAAAAATAAGCCTTAAGCACTGAATCGTGTTCATATTCTACATTATATTTTTACACCTATGCATATTATACGATTTCAATGTCAAAGCTGATGCTATGATTAATATATCCCGGAGGCTGTTTCCTTTTGCACGATCTTGCGTTGCGAAGAATCCTTGCTATTTTCACGTCTGGCAACAATACGGGCCTGTGGATAAAAGCTCGCTGAAGCTTTTCGTATAATTGGACAGCGCACATCCAGCAAGCATCCCGCGCACGCATCCCGGCCCCAGCCATCCCGTTAATGTGACATGCGATACGTGTATCATACCTCTCAACTGTCACGGGTTCATTTCTCTGGCTTTTCATATACGCCATTTACGCTTTGCACTCTGCCCCGGCGCGTTTTTCGTCTTTATTCTTGCAAATAGGCGAAACATAATGCGTTTTGCACGCATTAAGGCTTTGATCAGGTAACATAAGCCTTTGATGGCTGTCAAGATTGATATTCGCTGAACAGCCATTGACATGACATTATTTTCCCTTCATTTCTTGTACTATTTTTTATAACATTGCAATATAAATATTATACACATTATCTCACGAAAAACACATAAACGACATGGAAGAAATTTACATATTATAGTTTGGCGCTGAAAATGTGTGCCATGAATTATGATACATTGTGAACTAATCTAATCTGGTCGTTAGCGTTATTTTTAACAATTCAAAAAAACATTTTTTTGAATCTTGCCCATTCCGAATGTAGGATATATATACGTCTAATGGAGCATATTAAAATAATTTATTGAAAATGTTCTCAGTAAGTGGGTCAAACTTTCTGAAAATATATTGGAAACACCACATACATCAAATTAGAAGCTTGTGAATTTCACGAAGTGATTAAAAAAAATCTATGAATCGTAACCTTCTAAAATTATATTTTAAGTTAACCAGACTTTCTATTCGGCAAAATCTTATATATGCTGGCAAAAACATATGCAGTTTTTGCTAGTAAAACAACAAATTTATAAAAAATTAAATATTGTTAAGTCAAAAAACAATAGACACCACGAGCACCAACTTATCCACAAGTTTCAAAAGAAGTCGATGGAAACTTTTATGGCACATTTCTATGAATTATGATATAAAATTCATTGTTATGTTAAATGGACAAAAGAAGGGCTATAAAGATTATTTTTAAATGTATGTATGTACGTGTCAATATCTTTTATCCATGAGGAATTTTAAATAGCCATTTAATGAAAACTGTCATAGAAAAAAAAAATAGAATGACTGTCAATTTAAAATGTACGAAATGTCAAATCAAAAAATAAAGTAAGTAAAATTTTATCAATTCAAATATAAAGAAAGCATTGATTTGAGAACGTTTATCAATGAGTATGGATGATACGAGGCGTGAAACACTATCACTGACAGCGGTATATTCTTTATTCAAATCGGTATGTCCGAACTTAGTGAGAGGGATGAGATGTTTGTCGCAACCTGGCTTTGATTGCACTACCGTTACAGCGCCGGTTGGATATTTCCACAACACTCCCACATCCATCGCCCATTATTACATTGAAATTAATCGTTATTGTAGTTTCCAATAATTTATAATCAACTTTCTCTAACACAATAAATTTTATGATTATTACAATATTACCTACACACGAATCTATAAATCATTAAACCTAGTTAAAAAGCCTATTAATAACATTTGATGTTGGCAATGTATTATAACGTTCACTTGTTAAAGTTAATCAAATGAAGGTTTATTTTACATGTTTTCTGACTCGATTATCCAAGTTCTAAGTATCAGCGTACTATTTTTAAGAGCCGTAAGACAAATACGCAATAATTCACCTTGCACAACTGGCGCCACTTACTACATTCCATGAAAACACACTTACTAAATGCAATATGCAGTGTCTGGATTCAACAAAGCGCATTCGAATTGCATGCTTACTTTCTCGAACATTAAGACAATTATTCTCAAAGCATCTGGCATATTTCATTTTCATCTATTATCACACTACCTTGCATGGTGATTTTTATGTGTATTCATTTACAAATAACACAATAAATGTTTCATTCAAGTCGTTATATGTGTTCAACAGTAACTGGTCAGCAATCAGTAACAATAAATTCAAATTATTTTACTTCAATAGTTTACATAAGTTTCAAAGGAGTATTAACTTGCAGCTTTTTTTTCATTAAACAATCAATTACAAAAAAAAAATATTTTTATTTTGTTAAAGCATTAAGCATTTAAGAAATGCAATTATTACGAATACGTTACGAGTAAATATTAGAAGAAGTGAATTTATCAACATCTATAACCGTAAAGAAAAACCTTTTTTTTCGTTTGAATACATAAAATCTATATTACATAAATATCTCTTCCCTGTAATTTTTCACTCTCAAGAATAATATAAAAAGTGTGGATCGTAACGTTTTCGAAATACACGATTTAATTATGATTGATAATCGAATTAAAAGCATTAGCTTTAATTAAAAGTTGACATCATAATATATAATCGAATATCAAAATCTTCAGAAAGCCGTAAACTATTCAACTAAGATACTACAAATCATGTTCGTAGTTAATAATTTCTTTCAAATATTTTTCGATGGACGAGATGCGATATTTTTTAATCAAATATTATTTCTAAGAATTCGTTAACCATTGTAGATATTGGCAGACTTATTGTGTAACGAAGAATTATTATATGAATAAGGTATAAGTTATGGGTCGTGTGCTAATGTCTTTGACCCAAAAAACATTGTCATACCATGTACGTTTTACGTCTTTAAGTGTGAGCCAGTAGTAAAATATATTTTCTGCGTTATGTTACGTTAATCATTTAACGGTAGCCCACCCGGAAAAATGACTTCAATGATTCAGCAGCCGACGCCTTCTGCATATGAAACATGTGAAGTGTTTCTATTCCGGTGTTATATTACCCGCAGTAAAACGTCACAATCTAGCTCTAGTCACAGGCCACCCGCAGAAATCCTTTGCAAAATCTGAAACACCTCAGCTAACCAAATGAACAGGCGGCCATACCACGACAGATTTCGTAGCTATATTCCACTAAAGAATGTACAGCTGAAGTAAGGTTAATCTATAAAGTTTTATTATTCATTACTAATATATTATTAATCATCGCACTTATTACATCATTATCTTCATAGCACCAAATTATTAAGCATGTCCTTAAATTTTAAATTGTTATACCTGGGGTATCTAAGCCATGCTATCGGCATATCGTCTGTCACGTCAATACGAAAATGGTGATTTTGGAAACTAAGTAAAATATTAATAAATTCTTATTTGATTAAAAATGAAAACACTATAAAGACAATCACAGAGTTATACTGTTATTTAATGAAGGTATTTTTAGTAGCAGGTTATTTATCCCACATATCCATTGTTTTTCATGTCTTGCGTCAAATTGGGTATTCATTTTTACAAAATTACTAACTTAAATAGGTTTCGTAATCGGTGAACGGTTACTTATTTTTGCTATACAAATATTTGAAATGAATGAATGAAGAAACATACTAAAATATAATCTATAAAATAAAATGGTCAAAAAATCATATCATTCAAATTCTTCGACTTTTATTTTACTTTATCTCTTTGCAGTATTTTCGTACGTGTGACCAATTCACCCTTTAAATGTGTAGTTTTGTTTTTGCTTCTTGTTTTTATAAAGAAGGATATTGTCACAAAAATAATAATAGTATGAAAGTCAGATAGTCAATATTTATTTGTTTCTAGCATTAGTTAAAGTGTATCATAATGTTACCAGATATAAAAAGACACTATTATCAAAATATTATAATATTGTATTATGTGATCGTTTCCCTGACAACATCCACATATTTGTGCGGTATTGTAGTGATACTAGAAATGGACAAGATGTAAATGTGATAACAGTCTCGGACATAGTAATGCTAATGAAAATTTAATGAACACATTGTAATTGAGTTTACCGCCATTATTAATATATTATAATGTTGTGGAATGTAAAATGATTTATGACTTGTATCGCGGGTATGTAAAATCTGGCCAAGTCCCATCGGTTTGTGGTAGGGATCTCGCAGGAGTAAAACACGCGTAATTTACGCGGCAGCAAAATTTATGGTCGCACTTGTCGTCTCGGTAAATAATGTCTGCCAAATTTCCGGAGTGACTGCAGAAACTTGTTTTCTGGCGGTGTTTGCGTCCACATTTATTCGGCTGTGATTCGAATTATAAGCGCGCCGCAACCGACTTAATTACACTTGAAATTTTGTTTTCTTCTACAAGCAGCTTAATCCGTTCTTAGGCCTCGCTAAATAACTAATTAACTTTTAAAAGATTTGACTGGTGTAATTAATAAATTCTTGATCGGACTGTTTCTGATCGTAAACATTGCCTTTAGTGCTAGGCTATAACATAAAACTCAATAAAACATCTTGCAGTAAATTATTCATCTAATTATAATGTTGTCGATAACAAACTGCAGCCTCTGAAAAAAACTAATAAAAATGCTAAAATAAAACTTGTCTCATTCAAACATTATTGAGACCCTATCTTCATTTTTTTTCATCAATTTAAATTCCGTGATCTTCCGTTATTAAACATGTGGATATATAGTTGAATAATATATCAATTGACAGTTTACGGTGAGGATATTTTTGCATAAGCTATGATTTCATTCAGTAATTTTTTTAAAGTTGATGTCTTTTCACAATGACACCGAATTATGGAGCAATAATAGATTTGCTATCGATACAGCATTTATCCACACAATATCATATGTGTAAGGTTTAATTTAACAATCTAGGTATTGGTGGAAACACCATCAAATAGCATATAAATAAATTTATGATTCAACACAAAATATGAAAAATGATTAACAATCATACAACCTGAATAATATATATTTTCGTAAATTTAATCGAAATATGATGATATTCATTTTTTGTTGCAGTTAAACATCATTGCAATAAATGTTAGCATGCATACAAAATTCTTAGATGCAATACCCGCGGTACATTACAATTCCTTCACGCAAAATTAGGCATTTAGCCGAACAGATTGCGGTACCCTTTTTTCCTGATAAACAAAGTTTATCCCCTCGGCTTTTGTTCTTCTCTGAAACTGCAAATGACCATTGATTGATGAGGTCTCAAGATACTGAGCGAATAATTAACGTTCCAGCACAAAAGGCGTGACGTAAACCCTTCATCTGACTAGGCCAAACGTAAATAGAAATATTCGTATATACCTGTGAATGATCTATTTGGTACCAATATTGGAGCTAACACTAACAACACTAACAAATATTAGAAGATACTTATAGGAGGACAGTAATTTAAATGCGCAGTTATTCACTTTGAAGACACAAACAATTGTTTTTTCTCTCTTGTTTTAGAACTCATTGTTCTTTTCTATCTGATCGCATCTCACACAAATATTTAGATCAAAAGAATACATATTATTTACCACATTACATTCATCTTGTGTGAAACATGTATCTTTTAATAAATAACAATAAAACCACATTTATATTTACGCTCTGGATAAAATGATAAGATTCATTTTTACCGTTTATCTGGGAATTTTGACATTTAATAAGTAAATTTAACAATTCAGAATAGCTTCCAGAAATCACTCTCTCTATTTTTTCCATTGATAGACATGTTTTTGCATTATTTTGTCAAACATCGTTCGTAAGCGTAATACTGCGGCCTGGGTTGTACTAAAAAAAAGTCGAGGTAAATATAGGCATTGATTATGTAGGAAGCAGAAGATTCCATGAAAAACCATTATTAATTAACTGCCTATTTTTAAATAATGCTTTTCATAATCGGTTTGATAAAATACGATAGAAAGATAGGTTTATACGAACCCTGTATAAATATTGCATCTATCATAAGTTCTTTTTTAAAACTTGAATCTGTTATTCTTTGTTGTGTTTATGATGATTATAGAATACCTGAAATCAAATAAGAATATACATAATACGATTTTTTAGAATACAATAATGGTTTCATTATCACTAGTTGATAATATTGCGATTAGCAACACTGTTCCTATTTTAATAATATAAAATTTATATTTGTTTCATCTTAAATACATATCTCAAAATAAAAAAAAACGACGAAATCACGTAATTCTTACTTAACAGACACCCTCTCGCCCCTATTGATACGTTGTGTCAAGGTTTTACTGCATTTCGAAATCTCTTCGTACATAAATATGTGACTGAGCAAGTGTTAATTACTCGTGCGGTAAACAATGCAAGGTCTAATGAAACGGTTTGCTTCCATATGATGTGATGTTTGTTATTAAATTAAGCTCGTTACACCCCAATTGCGGTTCACAACATTGCACAGAGGCGGGGCGGCCATCTCATCGCCCTTGCTTGAACGAGAGAATCTCCCTGACATTATTGCCGCGTCATTACCCGCGACGATTAGCGAGCGGCGGACACTGGTCGAATGTCGGTCGGGATACTTGCACTTGGCATTATCGAAGCGTCATGCTGCAAATGACGTTTTGCGACCGGTTAAAACTTATCTTGGCGCTCCCGGCCCCTAAGTCTGATCACTGAAGTAATAATGGAGCTGGCTTGAAAGGGTTTTACGACCCATTTTTTGTAACAGATTGTATTGATAAGACGATCGTTACGTTATCGCTTTACCCACAATGTACGAGACAATCAGTTAACTACATTTGATTAAATATCGTAAGGATGCACGCCAAGCGTCAAATCTGTCCATATATCGAACCCTTGGTTATTAGCTGTTTACGTATTGTTAAATACTAGAACAAGAGGAGCAGTTTACACGGAGTATAATCTTCGTCATAATACGTTAATGCACGGAGGACGTATAATGCATAGTAATTATAATACAGAACTCTCATCAAGTCACCGAGTATTCATCGAATAATGATCAACGTCCCAAACTCATTTGTATGCTACATAATTTTGCAAGTAAATACAGTACAAGAATGTAGGAGATGCTCTATATATGCTAGACACACGAGTCGCAGTTTAGCAAGAAATACAATGAGTTAGTTATCTTGATTGATGGTTGAAGAAAATCACAAAAGATATAACCAAAGAAAAGGAAAATTTTCGAATTTCGACAGAAAGGAAACCAATATACAGATAATTATCAGTTGGAAGACTAGGAGAATATTTATTAGAAAAATTGTTCTTTCCGCCGCAGTGCTTGGTGAAATGAAGGTATTGTATAACTAATATTATGCAGGCATGTAACAAAAATCAGGCAGAATTTTTTGAATTTATCGATAATGTTTAAAAGGGTCGGCTCTAAAACGTCTTAAAATTTCTTTAAGATACATAAATTAATTTTATAAAAGTTTGAAACATCATTTTCGTTACCAGTTAAAAAAAAAAAAAATTTAATTGATCTCACAATAACGCAAAACTTCTTTTCACTTGATAACTTTGAGCGCTACTATTAATCATGTCACGTAGATAAATATTTGTTTACATAAAGATGCTGGTTTAATTACTTGGTCCAGAAAAAATAAATCACTATCGTAACAAGTGACGTATCTCGCATTAATAAAGTAAGAAAAAATATTCATGAATATTCATGAACAAAATTATATTTCTAAGATATTATAAGTCTATGTTTTTAAATTAAAATTATAAACTTTTAAAAGTAAGCTTGAAATTGAAAGTATATTTTTTTCAAGATTTCTTTCCATATCTTAACTTTTTACATTGTAAAAAGATCGCCCACACTTTTTAATCCGAGCAAACGAATGGGCAATTTAACTTTTGTTTTTAGATATTTAAAAATGACTGTCATCAAACGGCTTATTTGATATAAATGTAAACGAAACTGGTCTCCCTTTCTTTGTCTTCTCAAGAACAAACCTGTTTTATAATAATACTTTTATTACGGACCTTTCTCACCTACATTTGCAGAACAAAGCGACTTCAACAAACAGAATTTGGTGTTATTTGTCCTTTGGACCTCGTCTCCGCCCAAAAGCTGTTCGAAGCCGGCGAAGATATTTACTTATTTACAAGTTTAATTTCGAAATCCCGCCTGCCCACACTGTGAGCTTACAACTTGAGATGAAAACGGTTCTAGAAACGACTTTATTTCAACAAAAATATACCTCAAGCAAATATATATTAAGAATTTATTATTCAATAACTAATCAAAATATATACAATAATTTTGACAAATATCATAAACCTATGAAAATAAAAGCTTTTATCGAAACATAGGTCATTATTAAATAGTATTATCTCTACGTGACTTTTTCTTAAAATTTAGAACATACTTATTAAGTAAGCAAGAAATATTTATTTGTTTGTTAGTTTCATGTAAATTTCTTTTCATGCTAGGTAAAATAATATAAAAATATATGACCGTATGATAGTAATCAGCGAACTAGAAAAAAATACAATTTGGGAAATACATTCAATCAACGTGCAGCATCTAAAGCTTATTTTGGAAGTTGGCAAAAGAGGAACCTATAGTATTTGAGAAAAATATGGATTGACCAGTAAATCAAAAAATAGAAAAAATTTATGTGTAGTAAGAAAGAATTCATGAAACTCAACTCAGATCCCTTGTCGGCATAAGTTCTACACCATTGTTTGATTTTAATTTTAGCAGAGAATGTGAATGAACAAGTAATATCTTAAATAATAGACTAAATGCTTTATTTAATGCATACTAGACTGAACATCTCAGAAGTAATTCGTATTTAAGAAAAGTTTTTCGGTACAAAGGTATATATGTTATGTAACTGAAAAAAAAGCTTCTTTTTTTTCATTCAAGTTTTAATCTCGTTGAGTAGGTTTCAGCATTAAAGTTAATGAATACTTTAATTAAATATAAGTTATATATTATATATTGCCGGAGCTCAAACTTTGTGATGTCTTTTTAGTAATAAACTTAAAACTCCTCATCAGTTTTACACCGTTCAAATTATTTTTTGGTGAATCTTTCTAATATTCATTTATTTTATTTGGATATATTAAAGCGTTGAACAAATAATTGGAAAGAAAACTTACATTATAATATTTGTAGTATTATTATAATAATGGTTTTAAGACCTTAATTCAAATAATATCAGTGCATCAGAAGAATATCGAAGATTGACAGAAGTAATTGTTGAACATCATTTAAATAATGAAGCAAGTATTGCATTTGAAAAAATAGAAGATCTGCTATATTTCGGATGTCAATAACAGCAAAGTGTATTTAAGTTTCACATAAAAATGTAAAGAACATAGTTATGAACATAAAAAGCAGAGAAATTGATCCGTCTTGAGAGTATGTATAGAAAATGCTCGTACATCATTATTCCCAATTTTAATGTTATTGTAGATAACCTAAGCATCATTGAAAAAGTATATATATTATATATATTTTGACCTTTAAAAATTAGTAAACAACAAACTTTTGTTCAAATAAAACATTCCAGGTCCTTGAAGTCACGATATTTTTTATAAAAAAATACTTGAAATTGAATGCAGAAAATATTTAGTAATAAATTAACTCAATCTTAAATTTGCACGCTCCGGTTATTTCAGCGAAGCACTTGTTAGATAAAGAAAGAGTTAACGACTGTAATAGAAAACTTTAAATCAAAATTAACAGGCGTTGTAATTATTGAAATATAATTTCTAGTTTTCGTAAAGTAATTAATATCAAATGTCAAAAATATCTTTAAAATTATTTCGTATTTTATTAATGACATTTTTTAAAATCTTAAACACTGTTTTATAAAGATAATTAAATTGATGCACATAGATTTAATGTTTCTTAGATTTCTATAAATAAATAACAAAAACTACATAAGCATGTTATATTGCATCAAATTACTTATATTACGTTACGAAAAGAGATTATTAGTGTTAATTTAAAGAAAATGGAGAAATATTATTTCATAATATATAATATGTTTGAGGGTAATTGAGAAGTATAATGGAATCACGGTATTTTTGTTCTGTTTTTCAACGTCTGATATGCTAATGTAGTTAAATTCTTGTGGCTTGTCTTGCATTGTCAACCTTTAGAATCTCGGTCACATTTGCTGCTAAAAAAAGGTTTCTTGAGAGCTTTTACAGATTCAAAGGCACTCAAGTATAATTTTTAAAGTAGCACCGAAATTATTTATGGCCAACTGGCAGGTAGAAAACGAACATTTTATTTAATCGATTCTTGCTATGCTGTGCAGTCAGTCGTCGAGTAAATTTGATTGTGACTTATTTTTTTTTAATCTATATACGTTTAATACATTTCGTGTAATATGTTTTATTGTAAATTTTTTTTCAAACATCGACTTGTTATTCACTCTTAAGGCGTTTTTAAGTAGATTTATATAAGAAGGGACACTTAACTGTCACTTGTTGGCGGAAATGACATTATATATACACAATTATTGTACTATTTCCACAATCGCGAGCATTATCAACTGAGATTAGCTCCGATTTTTGAAATGATGTTGATAATCATCCAAAGAAGGTTCGTCAGAGATACAGAACGTTGACATGGATTGGAAGAAATTAAATGGATTAGCAGATGTCGGCAACTCTAGGAGACATCATGTGCTGGGCATGTAGTGAATAGGACACCGGCATGTTAAAAATATAAGAATTAAGAAATAAAATTTATTATGATTTTAATTTTTTTCAAAAAGATCCAATCCGAGAAATCTTTCACAATTTATGAATTAATTTACTGTTTTTTACAGCTGCTTCAAAGCACCCCTTGTAGGGCAGTTAATGTATTGAATTAAATGATGCTTCCTGAAATAAACACCGTGTAAAACAAGTACATAGTAGCGAGTAACAATTCGGTGTGATTGGCGAAGTGGAACCAAATTGCTGTTAGTGTTTATGCCGTACAGAACAAACAGTGCAGACGCGAAACTAATGATTTCAGAAAAGCCACGGTTTTTCTTTTAATTAAAATGCTGCGACATCTATTTGAATAATAGATAAAATTAAGGGCATTGACCTATAATAATAAATTAGAAAAAAGTTCTTAATCTTGTATAAATATTTTTTTAATGCAAAGAGTAGTATGAAATGAAAGCTTTCCATAAATATATGAGCTTTTTTTAAATCTTTTCGATGTTATAAATATATTTTGGGAAAATAATAAGTTAACTTATTTATTAAAGTCAAATGTTACAGTGCTTCTAGTCGAAGCATTAAAATTAATTTCCTTCAAATTATGCTTCAATATTAAAAATTGAATAAAGCTTTTTGAAAAATTACTACTCGAAAAAATTCAGTGACCATTATAATACCAACATAACTCACCTAATGTGGATTGTTTTAAAAGTGAAATTTGTAGATAGATGTATATTGCGTCAAGGCGCCAAACGGTTAATATTTATTAAAATGATGTTATCTATTTTCCATGAAATTTTATTACAACCAAAAGTTTATGACGAGAAATGATAATAAATGAATAAAAAGTATTGTTATAATTTGATTTAGTTGCCGCATAGCAGTTCATTATTCAGTTAAAAACAAAATTAGTATAAAGGATATTTATTGATTGAATGGGGATTTACTTGGTAGAATTCCATTATAACACGATGAAAAAATAGCGACGTATTTTAGTTCTACAATCTTTAAATTATACAATTAAAAAACATTATTATTTTTTTCGCCGTGTTGAAGGATATTTCTTTCCATTTGTGGCGTCTTAAAATTGTTTTTGCGAAATAATTATATTCTTAATCTAGTTGTAGATGTTATCATCTTTTCGACTCTTCTTGTCATTTATTCATAATATAAAGCTTAAATCCAGATATACCCAACTACAGGGCTGGCGCTAGACTGTTTGCCCCGCTAGGCAAGTTTGTATTTTCCGCCCTTGTGAACATAAAAACATACAAAAGAAAAACATCTTAAATATTATAGTCGCAAATCTGGAAGGGCGGTCGAGCCGCCTACTCCACCTACACGTAGCGCTGGCACTGCGTGGATACGACGTGGGTTGCTGAGTCACCCTCTGCATCACCTCATAATGATTAAACATTAAAAAACATACCAACTAGATTTTCCTCCCAATCATTTCCAACATTTTCCCACATAAATATAGTTGGTCTAAGAACGATACCACTATCGGGTTCAAATAACATTATCGAAACACGCACCTACGGTAAGGGTGCGAAAACACTGCGATTTATATTTGATCGAATTACATGTTCAACCGTTCTTCGAAAATGAAAGCTTTTGAAACTTCCATTATATAGTGAGGTAATTTTTTTTTTTCTATTGTTGTCTCTTCTTGTAAGTATTATTTTTGTTCATATTAATAATAAAACAAATTTTTCACCGTCTAAAATCATATCCACTACAAATTCAGATCATGTCTACTCTTGGCGAAGTATTTCAATAGTGATTACTTCACGAGAGCTGGTTGCAAGCGAGCTTGACATATCATTAAACAATTTAATGATATATAGATGGTGTTACAATAAAGGCTCTTTACGTCTGGCATCGGTAAACACACGTGATAGCTGCGACGAATGAAAATATTTCCTATGGTGTTTTTTTTTCATATCCACATCAGTTAAGTAGTACTTGCTTTAACCCGCCATATTGTTCAATATCTGCTACAAAAAAATGTATAAGTGATTCAAAAGTATTTAATGTACCTTATTAAAAAAATGGAATAATTGTTGGCTTTATTCATTTAACTGTTGCATTATATGCTCTTTCAATAGAATATTATAAGGAACAGTTGTATTATAAAATATAACACAAAATTATAAAATATTTGAACGTCGTCCTTTAAATTATATTGTAAAGGTTGATATAATATAAAGAGGTATTTTGAAATATTCTGAAAGTTGCGTATTTTGTATTCTGTAAGTTTAGAAACAAATATCTACATCTCACATTCATTATGTTATAGATATATGATTTGCAAATCTATATCCATGTTACGAAATACTTGAAATCACGAAATGAGTAGCATTAAAAAAGTCTGCTTCATTAAGAAATTCAACACGTGTCCAATTTGTCAACGGTAGCAGTGCTAAAATATTTTCCTCATATATTGGTTAGTGAGCGGATTCTCACGTCTGTGAGATCTTCCACTGATATCGAACAGGTATAAATTAAGATTTTAAATATTTTTTGTAAATCTTAACTTTAACAGATTTTTAAATGAGTGCTAAGTGAATAGTGCTGTTAAATGTGCCCTTAAGCATTGAAGTCATGATAATAAATCAGAATTGGAAAGTAAAGAAGCTATTAGCTAAATAAGATATAAATAGCACACACGTGGAGTTTGGATAGTATACAAAAATCATAATTGTCAATAAATCATAAGTCATAATTGCCGATCTAGCTCTGAGTATTAAACGGTCCTGAATTATTTGTTCGGCCACGGGTACAGTTACCAGAATGGAATTTTTGAAATCATATTTACATAATAGTATTATTTTTCTGCGATGTAAAAAATCATTAAGAGACCATCTATCGAGAAACAATACGTTCACGATTAAATTTCAATTACATGTAAGTTGTTTTGCTTGTGAAAAAAAGTTTGGAAAACGCTGTATATAAAAGGTATCTATTTTTATTTACGCATTATTTTTTTCAATTTATTCAGTAAAAAAACCCTAAAACCCGAATGGGAATAAATTTCGCAACTAAAATCACCGCTTTTAAAAAAATATTATTTATTTAATATTATATTAATATTTTTCCGTTTGTACTAGAACGATTCACTGAAATCCTTTTTTTTTCGATACAACCACTAAATAAAGTCTGCTTTGCCGACTTATATTATTTTAAAAGGCTTTAGTTAGCCTACCTTTTATATCCTTCAGTATCCGGTCAGGTATTACCGGATGAATAAACTTTCACAGCTCTAGAACACGCTCAGAAAGAGTTTGCTTACTGAATTCAATATCCCATAATACACTTTATTAGTATTTTTAAAAATCTCACTTAAATTTTGAATGTATTTCTAAATATAGATAACATGAGAAATACCATATGGTGTATTTCATAAGATGAATCTTAGAAAATACACAAAGACAATCAGTTCTTAGAAAGCTCTCAAGTTCACTGATAGTGGAATGCACTTGAATTTTTTACGTCCCGACATCTGGCTTTGATTAAATGCAACATGTTGTTTGAAACAACTCTATACATCTTAAATTGCCTAAAAGCTATAATAAATTATAACATTAAAAAAGCCGTCATAATATTACATTCTGTCATGTTTGAAATTAATTAATTCGTAAGTAATTAAAAATATCACTCATCTGTGTTGTGTTCCTGAAAATAAGATTTATCTCTGTGGTGTGTAATTACAAAACAGCTCATCAAAAAATATATTTTACTAAACATAAGTGTATGAAATCTCGCTGAATTTTTATATCTTTAATACATCGTTGGTTTCTGTGGTTAAACGGTTAGATCTATGGCTGAACGATCAGGTGGGTCAGTATCAAAATCAGAATTTTTTATTGATTGAATTGGCATTTACTTGGTAGAACTCCATTATAACACGGTGCAAATAAAGAAATGTATTTTAGTTCTACAAAATTGTATAAGATGTAGTTGATAGCTATTTCGTCTCACGCCTTCGTCTCACGCCTTCGTCAGAACTATCAGGTGCAAAGATTGTTTATAAATTGTAATATGTAGAAAATTTCTTTTTAAAAGTTTAATTTCATACATTAATTGACTAGTAAATTTACAAAAATATATTAGAATATTGCTAGCTTTTTGGTTTCTGTGGTGGATATTGTTCTTCAGTTTATCTTCAAATGAAATAATTTTATAACAAACTACTATTGAGCATCTGGAAAATGTGTCAAAGTATCGATAAATAATATCTTGAATAATACTTCCAACACTGGCTGAATCCGTACGTGTGAACGGTCGTCTTGTATATATTGCTTGTCACGTTATTTATAATTTTAACAGCTTGCCGCAGATAACTAATTGCTGGTTTAATTTTTGAAGATAGCGTGGAAGTTGGAAGTAAATAACACGCGTTATATTTTAGAAGCGATGCGTTTCATTACGCAAGTGCATGACGATAACGATAAGGCGAGAAAGTTTCGTTTGTCATTAATTTAATGCATTTGCAATAAAAACAGACAATTATATATTTTTAAATAACGGCGCTTAAACTGACATTTAATTAGATAATAAATTAGGCTCAAGAAAGTTAATTAAAGCTGTAGAATCGAAGATTAAGAGATGGCGAGGTTTCATGAGTTGCTATAAAATTTACACTATCGACTGAGGATGCGCGATGGAATTTCAATATCAAAGTTGAATATTTTTCGCTGTAACTAATTCCTCACGTATATTAGCGTTCCAATTTATTAACTGTGTATCAGTTGTATTGCGTCAATGTGATTCTATCACATTGACGTAAGATATCGAAAGGAGAAATCAAGGTCATGAGTTACAAACCATGATATATATGTGACTCTGAGATGCCAATGAAATGGCACCGTGCTATTTCAATATGTTTGGAAATAAAGTTTATTTAAAATATCATTTATTGTTACTATAAAAAAGGAAATTTTTATGTATCATTGAAATAACAGAAATACAAATTTAGTGACCACGACATACTATCAGCATCACTTTTATATTTTTATTACTATGTTGATAATAAATACAATGTTTTGAGTGTGGTGGAACAGGCTAAATAGATCGCATTGGATAGCAATAAGTAGACAAATGTTATCATATCATATACCCTACTAAAAATTACCCAAACTAGACGTGTAACAAAAATAAATTAAATAAGCCTAGAAAATAGAACAACACACAGAAGTAAGAATTTTTACTATTAATCAAATCGGACAATTGATAGAACACAGAACACGATGTTCCAAGATAGCGCCCAACTTTAGACAAACACTGTAAAGGTCTATCTATAATTTCCTGTTTATCTATGTTTTAACCTAATTTTCCGCCATAATATGATGATGTATGCATTGCAGTATGGATGAATGCAACACATCAAAGGCATTTTATAGCAGTTAGATAAATTATAATCGTGATAAAAATTGGTCCGCATGTGTTTGGTTTTGTGTTGCATCAAATGGAATGTAAATAATATAACTATAATAATTTGTTGCGAAAAAATCAAATATTTTGTCGCTCCTGATAAACATTTCATTTCAATGAGTATTATAAACTTCTAACTAAATCATAACGGTGATACCTTTTGTATAATATTCCTTAGACAAAAATGTGTCATGAAATTCTCTTTTGTTGTATTGTTAGGGAAGAAAAAAATATTTCACTTATCACTTTATCGATGGCTAGACTCAAAATGCACATAAAACTATATAATCACGTATGCATGCATAAATTCAAATATTTAACCGCGACACCCTCATTGCGCGATTTGCCCGAAGTTGGACGAAAATTCGAGAAAGAAGATTGTTTCTAGCAATGACTGCTCAAGGCAACTTTGAATGATAAAAGTTGCCTTGAGTGACAGCTGAATCATCAAAGCTACATGAGTTCAGCTCATTGGTATATTATATTAACAACATTTCAATCCTATCTATCCTCGCTTTTGGTTGGAGTTCGGCGGAAATAGGAAACACCATAATAATGTCTTTAAAATATTATTAACATCAGATTTTATTTCTTAATAATAGAAAGTTGTTTAAATATTCATTTTTACATTTTTTCACATTTGTGCCAAAACACAATAATAAAATACTTGCGAAATTTGTACTCATCTACACTAAGTATGCAAAAAGTGCTCTTCAAATGTAGGGGGAATAACCACATAACGTAAACTTATTTGATTAGATAATCGCTTTTTTATTTCTAGCGTTGACCTGTGGCTTAGTTTATGTGTGTATGTTAAAATTGTGAACAACACAAACATAGTAAAAAATCATCATATATTATATAAAAAACCTTTCAATATCAACATGTTGCACACACATGTTCCTCGATACTACAAATCTTACTGATAATAATTTAGTTTCCAAATAACCGACAAGATCAATTTTTCATCCAAAGTCAAATTTGAACGCGTAAAGTTTTGCTGTGTAGCAAACACGAGAAGATTCCATTAAATGAAGTAGTTTACGTGTTCTAAGCTAAGAATAACATCGTTATTGTTTCGTGGAATATTTATTCTACATTAAGAATTGAATATATTTGCACAAATTTATACCAATCGAGTAAAACTCAATTGCATGGTCTGCTAGTTGAAAATTTAAACTTTCATTCATTATTCATAAGAGAATCCGTTTGAGAGTTTCATTCCTTCCATTAGTTTTTCTGGGAGAGAGGTTTTCATAAACCGAATTCAATTTTGAAATTGTATCATGTCGATGTTTCGAAATGGAAATATTCAGTTATATTAATCCATTTACTTTAACAAAAAAAAAGATTTCAGAGTATTATTTCAACCGCATGGAATAATATTAATCCCAATGATATGCCCAAATCTTCAACAAAAAGTTAATTCAATGGGTATTTCAAACAACGAAAAAACTGTGATGCTTTGTATTTTATAAGTTGATAAATATAAAATTTTAGATAAAGTATTATAAATATATACATTATATGCTAAAATATGTAATTTTTCCTTAGGTGTATATTCCATTTTTTGAATTCATATATTATTTTCGTAAGAATAAACAAAAATTGTACAAGTTTATGATATACACTTTATCACTGCGAACCTTATATTATATATTGTATGTATGAAAAGATTAAAAAAACGATTTATTTATGCTAAAATATCCATACCCATTCCATTTGATAAACTTCTAACTTCGTTGAAAGTAGGGATTACAAATTATTGTATGTTTAGATATTTACGTTTTCCATGCGCCATTTCCTCGATCTGAGTAGCTGTGTCTCTTTAAAATAATATTTGTCTGCTTATATTTTGAGAGGACTGTGATTTTAGTATGCCAGGGATTACGTCGGAAAAATTGAGAAAAATAAAAGTCGAAAATAATAATACAATGTGACCTATATCTTTTGGGGGCGCTTTTACGGAATGTGTCCTTGCCGGAGTAACATTTAAACCCTCCACAACATTGCGTGACTTGAATCTGCGACTAGTATTTTTCCATATTTTTTTAGCAGAGCTGCTATATTAAAATACAAATGTTGTCATTTAGCAGAATGCGCCGTCATATTGCGAGGCCAGAACGCGTTTGGGTTTTTTCTTAAAATTGAGGAACGGGAGTGATAAAATGTTATGAAACCTTGCAATTTACTTCGAGGTGTTTTTGTTTCATCGCGCCTGTTCATCATTTAGATGTATCGGTTCTATTTCCAAATTTTTTAAAATATCCACCTTTACTAAATATTTCACAAAGTTAATCGAATAGATTCTTACAAATAAATATATATATTATTAATACAAATTAAGCTTTTTTACATAACGTTTTATGAGTGTATCTTTACAATAACAGATACATCAAAATTAAATCATATTTTTGTAAATAACTAACTAAGGTACGAAATAGTATATGTAGTAGATTTTTTTTTGGTTAAATCGTATTCAACCGTTGATTTCACTATAGCCTTCTCTGCCAAAACAACGATCAAGAAAACTAAATGTATTTACCGCTGTTAGCTCGACTGAGGCATGCTCGGGACTATGCTTTTTAGTTTGCACTTAGTTTTGTTAGAGCTAAAACAGATAATATGTTTGATAAATATACTATTACGACTTGCTCAGACAGTTGTTGAATATACTGTTGGCTAACGTTAACCTCGAGATAACTTTAATTATCTATAAATTATAACCGTTTTTTTATATGAATTTGAAAAAGCTCATTTTATACATAATAATAAGTTTTTCGACCATAGTGTCTATTTAATACGTCCTCATCTACACAAGTTTGTTTTATCTGGGTTTTTAACACAGATAACAATAATGGTTCAATGGAAAATTTTTATGAAATCTTCGTAGAAGTTATAGCCGAATAAACATATTAACATCCATGACTTATTAATAAAAAACATTTTAAATATAACAAGTATCTCGGTTCTTTAAATTTATTTTGATCGCAATTTTCACCTCTAAGCACAATATTTAATCAGTAGTTTTATGATAATTATCACATTATTGTTACATTTTAACTCCTTCTCCAAGTCTAGTTGTAAGGGAAAAGTCCAATCTTATTCCTCATTTTATGGATAAAAATTAGATTCACTACTCGTCCCAGTGAAGAATAACCTTATGATGCAGTTAGTTTGAAGATATATCTCAAAAAAGCATAACATTTGACACGTGTGATACGATAAGTAGTATACACCAAGTAGAATATCAAAGATACATTTGGATTTATATCATGAATGAAGAATGCTATAGTGATGACTTTAAACTGAAACCGAATCAGCGTGATCCACTGGGACCACATATGGACGGACCGAACTAAACTGCCCAGCATGCCACCTTCGATTATCCAACATTGATTCAGAAAAACAAATAAAATAAAAAGTCTTAAAACTTCGCGCTTTTCAAACGGTGCAACGTTGCTCGAGGCATAAACATACTCATGAAAAAATATGGGAATGCTGTTATTCCAGATAATAATTAAACATAAATTTAAAAACTCTTTGATGCAGATTTTTACTTTCAATATTTCTACAAAGCGACCGGCTGAATAATATTTGCTAATGCTTCGAGCGATTGAATTGATTGACCCGGTCTTTACCTTTTATAGAGAAATAAATACAAGCATGACCATCGCTTTAGGTAAATCATTAAGTATCTACCTCGCCTCTAAGAGATTGATTCGAGAAACGTAAAAGCTTACTGAATTATTAGTAATGGACGGAAGCCCGGAGTGTTTTTCATTTTGCAAATGGATGTTTCCTACACTTTTCTTACAAAAAGCAATTTTCTTTTATTTTGGATCTTTTTCACTATTATTTTTTATTCACCGATACGTCAAAGACTCAAAGGATATTCCGATTATGATACTTCTAAATCTAGTAGAAAAATAAATAAGATCATTCTTTTTAGATGAATAAATATATAACGAATTTATAAAATGTGGTAGCACTTAGATTATATTCAAATTTTATGTATTCTAAGCTACTACGTGTTTACTAAGCATTTTAAGATGTATTTCTGGCAACTTCTTTATACTTCTTTTTCATATTCGCTCCCTATCTGGAGTACCAGGCAATTGTATTTTTACCAAGACCTGTAGCCTTTCCTGGAGTTGAGAAGAGCACCTCCATCATACAAAGCTTAGACGATTGCAGACAAGCACGCTCATAAGCTATATAACTTGCTTATTCATTTACATCCCATATTACCTATTTGTGATGTGTAGACGTTAGAAGTTTAAAATTATATAAATATTAAGTTTTTACTGTTATGTATAGATATTATATTTTACTTTTTATGATTTGGTCCCGCATTTATTCAAATATACGCGATACAGCGATAAAGTATTTTATTAATACAGCTTAGATTGAGTTGAGCAATTAGTTAAGTTTATAAAGCGGAAATTAAATGACGGAGCCTTCCTTTTTTATAATTTCCTGATAAGCGACTCGGCCCGGGCTGCCTCTAATTAAATAATGCTATGCGATGCGATTCATACAGCCGTAACAGCTGATAAGGCAAGGTAAATTGCTGGTCTGATAGCGTCAGCACATTACTTCTCGATGAGCAGAAATTTTTCATTTCGTTATATTAAATATCATGTTTACATGGTAATATTATTTTAATTCGGGTTTGGAATGATTGTGTTTTTATTTTAGGGTGGAGAATAAAAAAATGTTTGAAGTTAGCATTAATGTTAAACATACAAATTAAATAATTTTCTAGACAGTAAAGGCTGTTTCAAAACGACCCTATTAATTTTTTAACATTAATTAGACTTTCCAACAACACTACCATATTTAATTTACATTTTTGTTTTATAATGAAAGAGAATCTTCGCTAAAGGTGTCTTGTCAAAAAGTTTATCAATATGAAATTTGAATTCTACTATACAGTAATCGAACTTCCATCGCCAAATTTTGTCCAGGGCTGAATCCTTTTTATGCAGTACAGCGGATGCTTAATTGAATCGTCTCATAAGAGTATGTGATAGAAAGAATAAACTCGAAGTTCATTCCAAAAATTTATCATTACATTTTCATTTCACATATGATCTCTTTATTTATTTTTTATTTTGGGAAAGCTTAGCAATTTTTTAAAGGAAAGTGAATGCATGATTTATTTTCAATTATGAGTGTGGATGATATTAGCCAAATGAATCTCATTGTAATTTCACTTTGTTCATAGTTTAACCTTCACGTTCGTTTTTTTGCCGAGTTTATAATATCTGAGTTCGCTTTTGTATGTGTTACAAACAGTGATTAGCTTGACCCATAAATTACACTAGGAGAGACTGTAAGGTGTTTTAATCAATTGCGTTGTGATTTAAAATGCATATATTTAATAAAAACGATGCTTGAGTCAATAAAATTTTATTTTTTTAAAAGTGTACAAAAGGGATGGTAAATGATTACGAAATAGTAACCTGCTTTAAAAAATATTCAGCCGTATGCATCTAAAAATGTATGAAGGTTTTGAGAATAGAATGAGAACAGTAGAATGAAACTTTTACATTCAGTCGAAAAATGCAAAAAAAGAAGTTAAAGGATCACAGGTCATCCATTTATGGTATGTATAATATATTCTGATTAACTTTAACGCTGACGTCAATAATTCTTCCTTCACTACTTGTTAAAATGTCTACCGCTAAAAAGAAGACCAGGAAGTTGAGGGGTCACGTTAGCCACGGTCATGGTCGTATTGGCAAGCACCGTAAGCATCCGGAAAGTCGCGGTAATGCTGGTGGTATGCACCACCATAGAATTTACTTCGACAAGTACCATCCAGGTTACTTTGGAAAGGTTGGTATGAAAAATTACCACTTAAGAAAAAATAAGAATTTCTGCCCCACCCTCAACTTGGATAAGATTTGGTATCTCGTCAGTGACGACACCAGAACTAAATACGAGGCAAATACCACTGGAAAGGCTTCAGTTATAAATGTCGTTAAGTCTGGTTATTACAAGGTTCTTCGAAAGGGAAAACTGCCCAACTAACCCGTCATCGTCGTCGCATCTTCTCAAAGACAGCCGAGAGGAAGATCAAGAGACAAGGAGGTGCCTGCGTTTTGACAGCATAACATTATCATTTTAAATAAAATAATAACTATAAATAGACGAAACAAAACAGAACTATTTATTTTTTGATTGTTTTCTCAATAAATATCATACAGCGATATGCATATTGCGTACCTACTAATGCCTTTTTATAATACTCACTGAGTAACATGGCCGAAAATTCTGTGTGGTTTTTATTTCCGGGCAAAGAGCAGAAAATTAAAATCTGCTTTTGAAGTACTTAGCGCGGTAAGCTTTGGCATACTAATTTAAGTCCTTGCCTGCCCGTCGGGGAAAGAGGCAGCGGCTCCGCAACCCTATCATTTATCTTTCATTTGGTCCATTAATTATGCAAAATAACATCCCTTCGTAACTCAAGTGTCGGTGTCTCCTGGCGTTTTACTCTAGTGCATGCCAAGTACTCACACGCTACCTTGTGAAAATACCCCGCGGAAAACTATTGCGGCATACTTTAACATTGTGAATATCTTTGTTGAAAACGGGAGCGACTTTCTGAAGTAACTGCATGCACTCGAAATTCACGCGAACATCTGTTTTTAAGTTTACTGTTATTTGAACTCAAAATTGGAAATAAGAATTAGATTTCTATCGATAAAATGCACAAATTTATTAAAAGATTTGAATACATTATACTATTATATTTTCACAAAGGTAATTTTACAATTTGTTCTTATATTTCATTACCTTATTAATAAAAGCGATTTTTTTTTTTATTAAATTTTAATTACATATAAAGTAGTTGTAATATCTCGTTAATAAATCGATAACAATAGTTAATGTGATAACATTTCGATATTCGTGCATCTATTATATCATATCATATCAATTGTTTCTTTATACTAAAAAATACAGACGATATCCCCACAAAAACTTCCAAACTTACACATAAATGAAAGTGTCACTGCGGAACTTAAAAATATTTAAATTATTATCATAACTGCGGGCGACAACCTTTCAGATTTCACGGAACAATAAAGTCATAATATTACCTAGCATTTCTTTTAATCATAGGATTGTAACAGAATCCTTTCAATATAAATAAAATGCGATATTTATTGTTGCGTATCTAAAACAAGTTGTGTAACCTTGGATCTAATGCTAATTTTGTAATTACGCTTCAGACCGGCGATTGGCAACCGCTGGTTTATGGCAGTGAATATTTGTATTCAAATTAATGTGTAGATTTAGTATTATTTTAGACTATCAAAAAATTACATCGTTAAATCTGGAGAGGTCAAAAACCAAGAAGTGTGCTTACTCTTTTATTTATACAAGATACGTGAAACGAACTGAACACGTTCCAATGTAAATATTAGTCAGTAAAATTAAAATATTAATAAATTATTACTGAATTACCAAGTAAAAACGATTTACCTGTCTATCAACAAGATTTCAAACACGCTCAGAGTTGACAAGGTAACATAAGGAATAAAATAAACTGACATGTTCTTTAGATTCAAACAAAATATGACGGTATCTGTTATACATTCCAACATCAAATATTTTTTTTAAGTAATTGAACATCTTTAGAAATGTAAAAAAGACATTGGTTAACCGTTTCTGTGAATGTTTTTGAAAAGCTTTTAACGTATAGCTTCATAAAATTCTTTAATGACGCAAGTAAGAAGCTCGTTTGAATGCGCTTAATCCTGTACAAAGCATAAAATACGGTGATATAAACACATTATTTAGTATATGGCTTTATTTAAACATTAATAAATTGTTCGAAAATTCAGGTGTTGATAATAATTTGTTTCTATATAGTGAGTGCATCTTTTATTTCACATTTTTTTTCACGTAATCCATTAATTAATAAAATTCTTCAACAAATGTTACGGTAAGTAAAATTTTATTCAAATTTAAAATTGAGAAAGTTGTATATACGAATGAAAGAGATATTTTAACTGGTAGCGTCAATGGCAAGGAAAAATACTAAGCAAGTAGTTGAATTAAAATTATGCATTAAAGAATGGACAGTATGATTGAATGAAAATATAAAACGATTTCACAAATTCAAGGCACCCATAAAATATTAAGAAAAAACTTCGGATGCATATTTTTTTCCATGAAAGTTATTTTGAAAAAAAATCTTATATCCAAGATTTACTTCACGATGCTATAATGCTCGTTTTTTGAAAGTAGAATTTCAACTGAGGAAGTAGTTTTTCAACTAATGTTTTGTAATAAGATCAAAACAAATTATACATCATGATTGCTATATTTTCGAATAATAATTAAGTTACGAATACGACGCAAATAAAAATTATGTTAAATTAAGGTAGATTAGAAGAGAGATAATTTTACCGGATATGTTTTATTTTATTATTCAAATAATTGAATTTTACAACCAACTTTTATACATAAAGCTCCATCGGCGATGGTATTGATTTAAATATTGTCATTTGTTAAATATCGTGTGTAGCATACAATCTTGCAACACGATTGCGAGATAAACCGATGTTATGCAACATAACAAATGTAAGTTTTGTAGAATATGTTCTCTGGTCCCTGGTCATATCCAACAACTTTACCTGTTTTCGATGAGTAACGGCTATTAAAACTAATTAGAAGAAACACGTGCAAAGTCTAGCTGTATCCATTTTTTTACGCTATCGTAACGTTCGCAAGTAGCATATATGATAGTTTTTTAAATGCTTTTCCCTGTAATAAAGTAACAAGTTTTTTGAATATATTTAAATCGTGTTAATATATCCGAAAGATTAATTTTGTACGCAAACACAAAATAGCTAAATTGTCGGCTCCCTAGCTAAGCCTAAAAATATATGTTTCTTTATCGATCACCGAATATAATGAGAGATGACTCGATGTGTAAGTAATGTTGATTTCTTATTTTTTTTAAAACCTGAAAAAATAATTTTGTGACCAGAGAAAACTGATGAAGAGACTATAGTGTGTAACTAAGTAAAGTTTATTAGAAGGTGTTTTAGAAGAATATGCATGATGAGATGTACTTTATATTCAATTAATATTTTATAAGTTTGAATTTTTGAAACTTTGAACGATTCCAAATGTAAAAAAACTGTCTGTATGATATAATGCATGAAGATGCCAAAAGACAAAACTCGAATCGTTTGTGACATAACATGTGAAATCGTACAAATGTTCAACAATTCAAGTTGTATATTGAAATTCCATTACGTAACTTCTGTCGATATCATAAAATATTTTGTAGTTTGAGCTATAATTAAAAACATAGTTACACATTAAGTATATTGGAAATGAGAAAAGATCAATCGCATACACCTCTTTAAAAATACAAATGAACATGTTTTCATAAAAATATAAATATTATATATTTAAATTTGATTTTACAGATACTACATTATACTCCAAATGATTTTTTACATTAAATCCTTTCATGAAATAGGCAGTTAAAATAGTACTGATTATAGTTATACAATAAATTTTAAAGTTGTTAATCAATATATGATCCTAGTTTAAATATTAAATTTATAATTCAGAAAGTACATTTCACGGAGAAAAAAAACACTCACACGTAAGTAGTGAACCTTTTTTTGCGGATAATGATGAGATACTCACAAGATTTTTGTTTGAACCGTCAGGATGAGACAATAGAAACACCGTTATCCACGTCAAAATGTTTATAAATACTAAGTAGGAAAGCTTTCAGGTCACTTCACTTATGCGAAGTGAAAATCCCCAAATACCGTAAAATTCTCGTCCGTACAGGCATCACGATAAACACTCGACTTGACACGTCCAACTTTCGGAAAACAATAATAATTGTGACGTCGTTTGTGTGAGCCAACGCTGACGTTTGGTCTGGACTGCTTGACGGAGGATGACAGTTCTCCGCATGGATAATTAACTCTAAATCGTTGTCTTTTGGTTAAGTTCTGTCAAGTCTTCCACTTGATAACCGAGTTTTATAGAATAAGATACTTCATATTCTATGAAATACTAAATGTTCTTCGATGGTAAATTAGATAAAATGCATTATTATGAAAAGAAAAAAATACATATTTTTATTTGTATAGTCACTCGCAATTGTGTGAATACTGTTTATTTAAAAAAGCGCTATTGTGATTCATCGACCCACGGATTGATTAGTAACAAGCAATATAAATGTCTAACAAGTTTATTGATTGAATTAGCATTTACTTGATAAAACTCTATTTTAACTCGGTGAAAAATATCAATGTATTTTAGTTCTACAAAATTTATAAGATACATAGATCATAAATACAGACATCTTGTTAAGTTTCACCTAGACTACTGTTTCAGTGCCATCTAATCAGTTTATTTGTACATATGTAAATTATCTTTTTAGGTATTTTATATTAATAAATTTATTATTAAACAAGCAATATTTTGATTACCTATGTCTCTTATTTTTAATGCACTGCATGTGGAATGCTGATTATATTATTTCTTTAGTTAAGTAGTCGTTTACCGTTAGCACAAAGCTTCTTTGAAGCACACGATTTATTAACTTAGCCGTTGATTGTATTCCTGCCGATTGATAGTGAGGTTAATTGAATAAATTATAATGAATATTTACATTTATTGTAAAACTATGTATATAAAGAAATATTAAAATTGGCTTCAGACCAGCTGTTAAGCGTTACAAAAAATATAACTTTGTATTAATGTGTCAACTATGTTACATAATTTCTTCGCAGACTTTTGGCAAGACCGTTAAGTTTTGCCAAACTTCCGATACGTAGTATTTGACAGCCTTCCGGGACGCTGGAGTCCTTCCGAACCGAAGAAGAGGCAGGTAGGTTGAGGCTTACCTAAAGCATTCACGAGTAGGTACGTGTGACCAACACAGTTCTAACGCTAAAGAAAATTGATCGTAATAGGAAACCATTTTACGGTTATTCTAAGTATTCAAGAAAAATATTATATGTTATCAACTCGTTAACTATTCATTACTCAAAAACGTGTTTATAATATAAATTCGTAAATCAATTATGGGATACGTTTCAAAATCATAATATACTTAATCGATCATTCTGAAATGTAAGAATATAAGTGAGAGAATAATAAGAATCCATTTTTCATAAATTTATACAATAATAAAGCAGTAAACTATCGCGGCAAACAGTCTTGTATAAAGATAAAGTAAGATAGAATTTCTTGTTAACCAATCGTTTAATCAACGAATTGTTTTTTAGAATTGGATGAGTGAGAGGAAATTTTCAGAAACAGACAAAATTTTAACTATTTTACCACGAACCAATTGAAAAATATGTATACATATATATTCATTTGGTTTTTTTTGAATTTTATTTTGAAAAATCTATGTTCCTGAAAGTGTGATATATTCTGTGACAGCTAATATAATATTATTAATAAAATCTTCTCTACTCTCTAAAGTTTTTCTTATTGTACAAGATTTTGTTTTTTTAAGATATATTTAAAGCACCTTCTATGTAAACATAACTCTATTGATATCTGGGCCAAGTCTCATATGTTTTGCTGTCCGATAAATCCGTTATCAAAATAGTTATACGTGGAAAAGATATCAGAGCGAAGCTTCGATATCTTACATGTCTAAAAAAAGAAAAAGATAAGCATAGGAAAACGTTCTAAAACAACATCGCTTTCTATATTTCTGACCCTATTGGTAACCTTACGACACAAAGAAGTATTCCGATATTATTTTTATAAAAACATTTTGATTCATTAGAAAATCTCTGAAATCATAATAAAAGTAAACATTATTTAGAGTTGAAGTTTCGTGTTTAATGTAAGGTAAAACTATTTACAAATATAGGTATCTGCTTCCTCTTTTAACAACTATCTATTAATGATATTATTTCTATCTATTTTAAGCTATAAGATAAATATATATTTATATGATTATCTCTACTATATCACCGAAAATATATTACTGTATAAATATTATATTTCTGTCTGCCTCAAGAATTCCTCTTAAACAGTACATAATAGTGATGCAAAATTTTGCACATAAAATTCAGACTGACATTCCTAGCTCAATTGCAACATATTACTGTACAACTTTTATTTTTTCGCACCAATGCCGAAAGAACTTTTTACCTTATTAATCCGTTCTTAATTTATTGGCTTTATTGTGGTTTTAAGCTTTTAGCATCATGATTATTTGATAGACAATATTTTGTAGGTACATGGCATATAGTGAACGGTGATATTTTCATCTTGCAATTTCCAATTTCCAACATTCAACACGAGCTTCCACTAAAATAATAACAACACTTGAATTTAGCCGCAGTCTTTGCCGAGGTGAGAATTTAAATATTCAAAGTAGATATAGATAAAATAAAACTGTGTACAAAGTTTCCACGCTTCAAATTTGAGGATTATAAGATTCACACTCCCATACCGTGTTTCTTTTTATATTACATAATAAGTCTAACAGTTGCAAAAGGAAGAATATCATTAAGTGTAAATAAAGGCATAAAGTATACTTACAACTGCATTCCGTTTTGGAATAAGAATGAATGACTACCAATTGCATCATTAATATACGGTTCTAACTGACAGAATACTTTCAACTCGTTTTAATCGTCACGTAGTTAATTTAATGTATTTATTTGAACAATGCTAGTACACACATATACGAAAAGCGACATTCCATCTTAGTATGCTAAGCCCTGGTTTAATACTCTAGGCTTCTCGAGATAAATACATTCTGTCTGACACTAGTCTTGAGAACCTTCACAGATGCTTGACAACATGAACTTTTTACAAACACGTAATTTGTCATTATACTCCTAGAAAGTATTTTTTTGCCTACGTCAGTTGTGTATTTTAATATAACACATACGTATCTCGTTTTCTTACACTACTGCTACACGTGAGACAATTATTTATGCTTGTTTATACTAAACACACAGTTAGATAGATACGTTGTTTTCTTCATAGTATAAGCTAATACGTTATTTTGACGTCCAAATATTAAAATATTTTAAAGACCAAAAAGTCTAGATTTTTTTATAAATAATAGAATATCAAAAATCTATTCCTAAATACAAGGAACTATCATTATGTTACCATATGAAGGGATCTCTTAACAGTGGAAATTAATAGCTATACACCAATACGTGGAATGGTTAACCTTAAATCGTATCTTCTTAACGATTGCCATGACAACTATAGTAAAATTATTATTCAATAATAAAATCTCTCAACAAAGTAAACTGCCATTTATTTTCAAAATATAGTCTCACATATATTATATATTATTCATGGACTGTTTTAAAAATGTCCGATTATGTAGAGTTCGTGGATGTATAAACATAACGCGTTAAATCAAAGCAGCTTCCAAAAATGTGATCAATTTTTCGTTCACATATTACGAAGAATATAGAAGGATGTATATTTAAGACAACACTATAAATTCGTACATCGCTCTTCCTATGGTGAATCGCGGTTGATTTGTAGAGATTGAAACATCACACAAATCCACGGCCTGGGATAAAAATTTATTGAAAAATCAATATATCGCAACAATTCGTGTGATAAAATAAATAAAACACAATTTACAACGTTACCACTTGGCCAAGGGATTTTGGATAAGTGGATTCTCTGTCGATTTTATGTCTCCATCAAAAGACAGATAAGGTCATGTTTAAAAGTATACAATGCAGATAGATGTGAAACTGTACTATGCATAATGATTTTTCTACTATTATATACACCATTGAGACAGAAGACAAAGCATAACACGATATTGTTTACTCTCAAGCCATAATAAAAACAGTTTCCACAATTAGCTTGTCTTGAAAATGTAAATGAATGCGTATAATACCTGTTTTCCAACCGTTTGTAGCACAGATTTTCTTGTGAGACCGGTAAGATAATATATTATATTTAAAGGGGTTTTCAAAAATTAAGAATAAACAGGACCGTACGTGACCTGTATATTTCATTTTGGTGAAACACCTTGGCCTTTGCGCAGGTAACAGCTCCCAAAAACGGAATATTTGAACTGAAAACTACATACACCTGCTCCTAGATTTAATATGAAAGTTATGGGCCGCGAATGAAAGTACTTTCACGAAATTTATGCGAAAAGGCTAAACTTAAACGTGAAGAACTCAACTTCGTTTTACGGATGAATAAAATAATTATTGAAGTAATCTGTGTAAATTTAAAAAATATTTATATCTTTTCACCCGTCTGGGTTGGGTTATTTACAGACTTAAAATTTCTCAATTTCAGGCATTTTTGAATTATAATACGGTCATAAAACTTGTAAATATACTCATTAATTTATTAATAAAGGTTTTTGCTTTACAATAATTCATTGAAAAAATCCACGCATTTTGTCTTCCTACGGGATCGCAATGACAAATATAAGTTTAATCGGATCCAGAAAAGAAGCGCTAAAATATCAAATTTCATAACAAAAATATATATATTTATAATAAAGATTTATCACAAATAATATTAAATATGGTGCAAAAAATATTCGATGGATGAGAGGATATCTATATATTGCCACACGTAATATTTTAAAATAACATTATTTTGAATTGGATGATAATACGATGCAATTTAACAAAAAGCTAAAGTGGCATGTTTCCATTTTACTTTAAAGCAAGCGTTTTAATCTTTTACAAAACTCTCCTTCTTTTTGAATAGCATTGAGTACCGTGCAATTTCAGCGAGACGGGGTGGTTTAAAACGTGAAAGTACAACGGCGTCCATTAAATGCCGTCGGTTATTTGCATAATCATTCAGCCACCCTAGCCGGAGGGGCGACTCTCCACGTAGAGGCGTCTACTCAAATAATGAGGCAAACATGTTGGCGGAAGACGCTCGACAGCTGAATCACAATCGATCGTCGATACGTCGTTCTTAGGGCGTCTTTTGAGGCCTCCCTACGTTTTATGGCCTCTGCAATACCCTCCAACGTTTCAACAATCCAAGTCCTCGCAACGCTGGGGTAGATTTTCAAGTGAAGAGTCGTCAGTTACCTGCCAACCAAGGTTTTTAACAATGTACAAACGCTTCAAGGTGACATTATTGTCACAATACTATTAACTCCAGTAGATGAATATGTACTAAACAGCGCAGTATAATTTTTAATTGATAACATAAAAAAAATGTTGTCGATAGAAACACATTATTTTTTTTAATTAATTCAATATATATTATTGTATAATTTCACAGCATATCCCAAAAATATCGACTAGTACAAATGCATTTTCTTTTATTTATTATTTACAGTTTGATGACTCAAAAACATTTCTATTGAGTTCGTTGTGAAGTTTCGTTGATGCTTAAAAAATTCTACTTAAAATACCGTAAATAATTTGCTTCAAAAAATCACTCAAACTACCAAAACTTTAATGAAGACGTCCATCACTTTTGCTTTAAGCAGAGAAAAGACGGCATCTTTGTATTTAGAAAAATAATATATTGTGGCTTTAACTAATATACCTCAAACTACTTCAAGATGAATGATTAATATTAAATCGTACACAAGCTTTCAAAATGTTATGATTTTTTTGTAAATTATAACGATACAACGCTTGTGTTTCGTATCGTATAATTTCGATAGCTATTTATTTTACGAGCTCTTGTTTAAGTGTTGAATGAAAATTAATCATGCCCATATAAAGCTAACATTTTCTTGTGATTCTTGATGAGAGGTGTCATGTTTCAAAATCCGTTATATCGCATTTTGCTACTTTTGATTAAGGTTGTTAATAGAAATTTTCATTTTGTATCGAAGTAAAATTAAAAAGAAAATCTTATTTTTTTATTATATTCGATGGTTTTAAAATTTGACTGATTGCTTAACAGTTATATGAAGTGTTTGTATCGCACTTAATTAAATGTCATAGCAGAGGTTTTTATTACAAAAATCACATTTTTTTAATTATAAAAAAATGACTGAGAGCTTTTCGATGCAACCATGTCAACGTATACAATCATCATATTAGAAACACACGTCAGATTGTGAATCGTCTGCGATTTAATAGCTTTGTTTTTTTTTAATCTAAAACAAAAAGTATTGATTTAGTATGTTCTGGAACTGTATTAGGTTTATAAAAGAAAATTAATGAACCTATCGATGTATTCCGGTTCCACTAAATGAATGAATATTGTAATACATAAATGACAATAACGGATTTTGGTACCAAACACCCCTGGTAACTAATAGTGTAATTTTCCATGGAATTTCTAGTTTCCACGAATAATCTTTGGTTCGTCGAAGCAATGAGTCACTTTCTACTTAAATGAAATGAATCACAGAGGACTAAATAATTTGAAAGCAGCAATGCTGACAAATTTTTACAGAGCTTAACAATTTTTATCATTAGTTATATTGTATACATTGGCAGAAAACCATATATTTATTTGAAAAAGGTTACTCGTTACAACTGCCGGCAAATGGGGTGAACTGGGGAAGAGAATCGAAAGGGAGATGTGTTACGAAAATCGTTTCGAGAGGTTAATGGGAAAATGTCAACAGTTGATATTTTGACACGTGATTCAATCCGCAGAAAATTTCTGGTAACTGTAAAGAAAATATTTTCAAGGAAACCAATTTCAAGTACATTGCGAACAATATATATGAAAAAATCTTTTCCCACAATAAATTTTAAGAAATTTTCCTAAATTACTTTTTAAAACATTCTTTCACAACATGAAGTGTAATAAGCAATCGCTTTCCAAATAAAGCAGCCTCTTATTCTCACATCCAAGGAATTGATAATAGGAATTCTGATAAGAACAAGTTGTTAGTAACTCGCACTATCTAAGTTTTGTTTTGAGTGTCATATATATTCGAGTGATAAATTCGTTTATGGATTCATTGGTTGATCAATTTGAATTAAAAAGTCGATTCGATGTTTTAAATTCGTGACCACGAAATTGAGCCGAGAAAAAATTCTACAGGACTACCGAAGTAATAATGCTAGAACTTACCATCAAAATACTTATTAAAATGATTTCCGAAAATCAGATAATGTCTGTTTATATTATTAAGTGTGCTATATTATTAATACATAAAAAGTATTTAAGTAACCGTCGAATCCTTGGAAAATTTGGTTTTTTGAAGCTTAATTGGACAGATTAAATATTCCCAGAAAAAATCAAGAGCATTGCATTAATAAATGGGATATTTAATAACACTTCATATTTCATATAGGCTGTCACAAAGTGCGAACGGGAAACGGGTAAATCCATAATAACGATCGTTTTCTCCCTTAGCCCACTCTCCCCTCGATTTCGGCTGGAACTAACGGCGCCCAACTGTGTCCTACAACTTTATGATCAGGCTGGTAAACCTCCAAATATTGTCATTAGGTCTACGCGCGTGGTCCAAACTTGCGATGGGCATAGATAGGGACTCATCACTCATTATCGGAATCCCTTCCAAGCTTAATCGCAATAAAAATTACCAATTTCACCGTATATGTGCAAACGACACCTTAGCGAAACTTAGTTACCAGAATAAAGCATTTTTTTGGAAGCTTATATTTTGTGACCTTCCACATTATTCCTTTTAATTACATATCGTTAGTATTTTGACTGAAATTATGAACTCTTAGAAAACTGTCCTGATACAATTGTTCTTTTTTGGTATTTTTGAATTGTATTTATTTTCTTAATTATAGTTCTGCATTTATTAGGTAAAAAGGAAATTGAAGATTTTTTCTTGAACGCCGTTACGAAATACGTTCAAATTGATTGCAAAGTGATACTAATATATATATATATGTATTTATTTAATGTAATTTTTTTCATGAACATATCAGTAAAATATTATATGACAGTTAAAGAATCTTAACAAAAGTTGTTTAACAATAGTTAATAGGTAGTGTTTTTCTCTCCCAAAAGGAACAGTATGGACTGTTAATAACGATTATCAAGTTTCTTTTATATAATAGAAATTTAAGTCAAGATGCCAGTAGTTATACTGAATATTTATATAAAATCATTTTCCTTGCTATACACATAATATTTTAATGTCATACAATAATTTCTTTGGCCAACCCTAGTGGAATATAACAGAATTTTATATTTTATTGTGTAAATATTTTCACTGTATATCACCATCAGACGCGAGTTATTTCATGATTTTAAGACGAACCATCATTTAATTACTATCACTTGTCCAAATTATTTAGCAAACTTTAATTTATCTTGTGATTACTGGATGAAAACGCAAAACCGTACTTATTCCTAATTTTACGGCGATTAAATAAATTAAATCTATCTCCGTTTATAATACAGCACAAATTTTTTCAAAATGGAATATTTTTTTTTTGTTATATCTGTAGAGATTAAACAAGTCCCTGTTCGTTTCTTCAGCACAATTTTATTTGAATAAACTCTGCGGAAATTTATTATTCTATTTGGAATCAAATTTATTCTAGTGAGACGTAATAAATTTAGACTTAATTATGAGTCTACTGACACTGATGATGATTTGATAAAGTTTACCATTTAGATGATAATATGTTAGGACTACAATCCATATATTGTGAACGTGTGTATAACACGTGTCATTATTGTTTCTAAATCTGTATCACAATAAATAAATAAATCATTATTGTTCGTTTTTAAGGTGTGAACTATCACTTCTTGGTGAAAAGGCATGATATTTTAAATATATAAGAACAACACGTTTTTTAATTCTATTTCCACAAAATATTAAATGATCAGGACCGGTTTCCCTCATTGCGAGCATTAACAATTGATATTCATGATTTAAAATATTTATTATTATTTTTAATGCCGAAGAAGATGTCAGATTTATTTTTTGTCTGTACCAATAAATTATAATATTCAAAAATGTATGAATTAAAAATTATGAAAACCTGAACGATCCCTTTCATTTCAACATAATATATATATATATATATATATTAACAGTATGGTTTACGCTCTACTAAAAATAGAGTCCACCTAGTTTTTTTTGAGCAGGTCAATTCAACAAATGAGTGACATAATTTTTAATCCATTATCACGTCATTTATAATAAGTTGACTTTAAAAAAGGTAGCGGCTCCTCAAAAAACCCGTCACGACCCATAAGTTGGGAATCCGGGTTTCACATGATAAGGATAGATTTTATTCATAAAAAACATGAACTCAAAAGTATCATTCAATTCGACTCATATATGTGTAAAATATATTTGCTTTCTGTTACTTCAAAGAATTTGTTCGAAAATTTTGTTATTAGAGTTCACACCACTATGAGATAAATGTGCAGCGTTTTTAAAATTGATGCGCGGCGGTCATCGCGCGCAACATAGGGGAACATTCATACAGACGGAGCCTTTATTTCCCTTTACCAACACAGCACGGTAATAAATTCTTTTCTAAAAAAAAAACTAATCAGCCATGTAGAAAATTGAATAGATGAAGCTGTAGACGAGAAGATTAACGTACTTTGATTTGATGACTTAGAATAATAAATTATAACACAGTGAAAAAATAGCAATGTATTTTAGTTCTACATTTTTTTATAAGATATATTTGATAGCTATCTCGGCTCACGCCATCGTCAGAACTATGCTTAATTTAACATTTTCTTATCTATATATAGCTGTGTAGAAAAGGTACACAATACACAGGTCGCAAGATGACGGCTTTAGAACAGCTGGAAATCAATAGATATCAAATATCACAAAAAATTATTAAGTCTGTCGCCACTTCTCGAGCCATTGGAACGGGCTTTTCTGTAATAAACCATCCCCAGTCAATAAACAATCTCCGTGCAGTATGTAAGCTTATTGATATAGCCGCCTTTTTAGTTTCATTTACATTTTTTTTAATTTGTAGTTTTATCGCTGGCAGGAAATAAGCTAGGTCGTTAAAACAGGTGAGAAGATGTATTGTGTACCCTTTCTACACAGCCATATATAGATAAGCAAATGTTCGTTTAAGCATAGTTCTGACGATAGCGTGAGCGAAATAGCTATCAACTATATCTTATAAAAAAAAAATAGAACTAAAATTCATTGCTATTTTTTCACCGTGTTATAATGGAGTTCTACCAAGTAAATGCCAATTCAATCAGTAGTTAAATTACAAACTACCGTATCTGTATTACACGAAAAAGTTACTTTTATCGCATTATTTATAAAAAATATCAGCTATAAATATATACATATACTTCTCAGATAAAATAACTTATGCCCTTAGCTACGTCAACTGTTTCTAATTCAAGTTTGTAATTGTTTTAACTACGTACAAGCTAACACAGCTAATACGCAGCTAACCCTTCTCACAATCCAAAAGCGGTTCGTGGAAGATATGTTATTGAGCCAATTTATAGTTTATCGAACACTACTAACTTGGCCGTTCATAATTTTAATTAACAACGAATCTCGGAATGGAAAGAAACATTTGCCTCTAATAATGGTTTTCTGAAGAATACAATAAATAGATGCAACGATTTTTTTGTAAATCGAAGCTACTCTTTATAGTCTGAGTATTATTTATACTGTCGATTTGAAAACTTTTTCTTTTTGTTCAATTTACCAGCTTTTTTACTGAATGTGGTATTATATTTCCGATTGCCCGTAATTGGATTCCGTATTTTTAAATTCCAATTAGGAATAACGTAACACTAAATGAATTGAAGCTTAATAAAAAGTAGATTGATAATGGAATATGAAGTCAATTATTTAGCGTCTAATAGATAATTGTAATACAATGACTCACGGTATTGTATTGCAAAATAAATATTTATTACCTTTTTAATTCTATATGCCAAAGCAATTTGATATGCCTGTTTGACATTTGCATCCTGCTGGTTTAGTTTACATATAGGTAACCTACGCAAGTAGGTATATTATTATCGTGAACTTGGAGTAGAATAAACGCAGCCTAGGTAAACAAAGTACGCACTAGTAAAATATTTAAATAAGCCTCGAGGCTCCCTTCTCGATAACCCTACACTGAAGAGGGGAGCTTATTGATACGTGCACCAACAATTTAAACAAAATGTTCATGTTGATTGAAAGTACGTACGCCTCTGGTATGTATTTTAAAATGAAACAGTTTTCCCTTAACAATTTCAATTATGCACCCACTTTTTAAGCCAAATGAAGCTAATTCGGAATTCTTTCGTCACATGTATTTCGCAAATAAATTTATCATCGTTAGTAGATTGTTAAATAAGAGTTTACTCTTCCTCCTTGTATAATACTTACTCTGAAGATTCCATTGTTCTTTTTTGTATCGCAAACATGTGTTTTTGGTCATTTAACACTTTCTGCCCTGCTTATTTAAAAAGGATGTTAAGGTGCATTATATCTGCTCCAATTCGGTGCATATAAACTCATGGTGGAGGATTTTTACGGCCAAATTTACTAAGAACTTATTATATATATTGCGATAATTTTAAACTAATAACTTCACTAATTATATTTATTAATATTAAAGTATTACATAAGTCTTCGTTTTCATTTATTTCCATTTACATACAGGTAAACCCAATTACAAAATTAATTTAATACCACTTTGTCAATTTATAAAACTGTATAATGATCAAGACCGGCTTAACTGAACTGAAATTGATTTTTAATAAATGCAAGATAAATAAAAAATAGTTCAAGAATTACGATAACTGTGAAGATGCTAAAATGGAATACCAAGGTAAAGTGACAAAACATGTATAATTGTAAAATGTTTCAATATTCATCTTTTTTGTTAAGCTACTCTTCTATCGACAGAGGTGTCACCGCAATAAAATATAATGATTTATTAATTTAGCAAGAAAAGATTATTTTTTCATATAATAAGTATCATATTGTTTACATTTCTTCTAAGTTCTAAAAGCTGAATTATCAAACGTAAATGTAAACAATGCGAAGAACCAAATAGATATGTTGTTAATTGTGTCATTATTTTTATTCGACAATAACTTACGCAATAAGTGCAAGAGAAGTGCACTGTCCATCAATTAATTAATTGATAAATGGACACATGATTGAACTGTCTAGCGTTGACATATTTTCATTAGAGCGCAGTGACTATATTCGTGATAAACTGACAAAGACTAAAAAAATATTTTACAAAATAAATTTGTAATATTTTTCATGTATAAATTTATAATCAAATGGTGAAATAATTCTGTTGTATACATAAATAAACAATAATATATATATATATATTAGAAAGCAAATAATGTATTGATAGTTTTATACAATACGAATATGTATTCTTTGTTAATTTTTCTGGTGCATAAATAATTAACATTCATACAAATTAACACTTAATAATCAAACAGCTTTTTTCTAGACCCTTAAATAATGCCAGTGTCATCAATGAATAACAAATTTCGTTCATAGGAATGACAATTTTTATTTTATATATTAATTTGGTTTTGTCTGCATTTTTCAGTTAGTCCTGATATCAAGTTAAATTCTAAGATCTATTTTGTCGACTAAATATGTAGATTATATTTCTTTGAATTAAAAAGTTCACCATTAAATTGCAAATCCATTTCTATGGTCAATTCACATCAACACAAAGATGTTTGCAATTTCTTGTCAATAATTCAAACTGTTGAATTATAGTTCAAATAATAGTTTAATATTCCAAATTGATTATTTATTCTAGTTCTCGATAATTTCTGAAAATTTTTGTGTACCACATGGTTATTTTAAATCTTTTTGTAAATTTATTTACTAAAATTTGGTTTGTTTATGTCACCCTCTACTACAGATAGCAATCCTCGAGAATTTTGAATTTAAAAAACGAACGCCACTGACTCCCGCATAATTTAAGGAAGAATTTTTTTATCAATTGCTTTGTATGAACGAGATGATTACTATGGTAATTTTACTAAACGGATGGGTCATAGTTTAATTTCCAAACAACAGTCATTTATAATGACGTGTTAATCATCTATGTCAAACTTTTTGATTGATTGAGTGTTTTAATTGTTGCAACTTTTATAATTAAAAAATTAATTAAAAAAACACGCACAATGATAACATATTCCAAACATTTAAGTTACACTACGACTCTTTTTGAAATCTTATCCAATAATATTTTATATTTAGTCTCTTTTAAATAAAATAAAATACATGATATACTTGTTTCGATCGTTCGTTGAACACAATTCAATTTTGACCATCCTTGCGAATGGGTTGTTGCGATTTCGTAACGTCTTATGATTTCTACTGACCCATATCAAGTTGACTTCTGGAAATAATAATTTATTGACACAAGCCTTAAAAGCCGTTTAACGTATATATTTTTTTCCATATACGGTAAATGGAACATAATATTTCTTCTTTATTCCAAACATGATAATTTATTCTATAATATATTGTCATTCGAGACGTTTCACTTCTGTCACTGTCGCCACTTATATTAAATAATTTTATAAAACGTTTTATTTCGTATGCTATTGAACAATGAAACAATGTATTTGAGTTTGAACATGGAAGTTAGCAGAAGAGATAAATACAACAATACAGGCAGCTGCTAAAATAACAAGCCTTATTGACCAATTTGATCCTAAGCTTTGCCCATCCTACTAATGTTGGTTGCAGAAATAACAAGAATTTACCACAACCTTCCGCCTCTTAATCCTCTTACGCCAGCTCATACTAGACACTCACTCTATTACGTTAAGCCTGTGATTTTCAATCTAGCATCTTGGCACAAGAAGCACAGTTGGTCGGTTGGTTGTTAGATCACACGAAAAAGGAGACGTGTATTTGGGCAGATAAATCGTTAAAGTGAAAGGTAGACTACAATGCATTTCAATATTTATTATTTTATTTTAAACGAAAGATGAATTACTGAGATATAACTAAAACACACGTATTATTCCACATTTTTATTACATATACAGGACTTCATGATGAATTAGTTTTAGCTATATTATTTCTATAATTTATGATATCGACTGAAGGTGCTTGAAGGGATGTCAATATCAAATCTGAATTCTTAAAACTTTGTACGATTCCACATGTTTTCTCACTAACGACCCGGGTCTCGCCTTTCGGCATCTTCAGGCATTCTATCACACGGAACTAACAGTCCTGTTGCATCCGTGTGATAGAATGCCTGAAGATGCCGAAAGGCGAAACCAGGGTCGTTAGTGACAAATCATGTGAAATCGTTCAAAGTTTTAACAATTCAAATTTATTATTATTTCGATTTCACAATTGGTTTCTTTTAGTCTTAATGATAATGATAATGATAAAGATGATAGAATATTTAAAAAAACAATTTAAAAAGCCATTACAATTTACTATTTACTGTTAACATTAGTATTTAAATTAAATTGAATATTATGGAACATTTTTTTCAGTATGCAACTATTATCTAAGACAAAAGAAATTATATAACATAATCAAGTATGAAATATTACTTCTCTATAACAATTTCTACTTTATGAAAACATCTCAAAAGACCTTGACTGTATTGGACTGCCACAGATCGATCATCACATAAATAAAGTCACAGTCGTTCGTATGAAAAAAAAACAAATCTGAAAAAAAAAATCTGTATTTCTAACGCCTCCAATTTTCAGGATGTTTTACGAGAACCGTAATAGGATACTTCCTTAAACGTATTTTTTGAGTGTGATAATAAAATTTCTCCCATTTTAACATTGCTTGGGTTTTTTCATACACTATTTTTATGTGCGAAAACGGAAACGTCGAAAAAAATGACCAATAATCATAAAGCAGGTGTTGCAAGTTACATTTCATGTATATAAAAAGATGTATGTAATTTATTAAAAGTGCAATATTTTTTATTGTCGAATTGTTAATTTGACACGAATGTCGTTTAAAAATTATTTCATACCGTGAGGAGTGCTCAAACAGCAAAAAAGTACATAGAACGTATACGATATTCAAATTAAAGATTATTAGGTGAGATTGTTTGATGAGGTTGATAATGGAGAGATTTGGAAACCTTGTTATAGCAAACAGCTTTATGTCTACCATCCCAAGTATTCGAGCTTTGGTTTTATATACCATGTGGTACAATAGCATGCTGTTGCAATATTTATTTTTTGACCAAGTTAGATTACCACATGACCCAATACAGAACCTAAAACCATGGATGGATAAAGTTGTAAAATACGCATTATCCAAAACTAGATGAAAAAAACTTGATAGTTTGGTTTCATTGCAAATTTATGTCAAACAAGCTGGTACCCAGAGCTGTTGGGACAATAAAAAATTACACTGACTATACAAACAGATGCATCCAAAATATCATGCATTCTTACGAATTTACATTTCGTGGAACTATTTTTTTCAGTACAACATATTTGAAATAATAAAAGGGATTTCATTGCAAAAGTATTGTTAGATTGATTTAAAAGATATTAAATAGAAGAACTAGTTATAAGTCTATCTCTCAGCCGAACATTATAGATATGCTAAGAATCACGAATGCGGATAGTAAAAGCAGAACGCTATATGTACGGCCCGTTTTAAGGATAGGATAATGTGAATGGGAAAGGATGACAAAATTATAAACTAACATACTTAAAAAGGTACTTATCTAGAAGACTATTAAATGAATATAGAAAAATATTTGTTCACACATTGATTGCGCAACTAGATGGAAAGAAAGCATAGAAAATGCCACTTACCAGCGGCTTCATTAAGACAAGCTTACTTCCACAGTTATGGCAAAGTTCTATAATATATCTATTATATATATATATATATATATATATATATATATATATATATATACATATTAAATAGATATATCTAATATATTGAATACATAAATGGAATCAGGATAAAACTATTCAGAATCAACCACTCATCATTTTTAATCCATATAAGCTTCCAATTTGGATCATACGGCCACTTACTGGAGGAATCGCAACATAACTTTTTCTACTAGAGATGTTTGTTACGCTTCCTTTTTTCGAGAAAAGTCAAGGTAGAAATGATGTGTCTCGAAAAAGATTACTTGTAAAAAAATCGCTTTGCCTACGTTCCGTTTTTCAAGGATCGTAAATGTGGAAGGGATTTTTTGGACATCCCAAACACCCATGCTTTCTTACTGAAATTCATAAATCGACCTAAAACACTGTTAGTACTGAAATTCGAATCCGCGATAAACAACACCATTGACCTCGGTACAACGAATACAACAATTTATTCATTTTACGCTGGTAAAATTTCTTTTGAAACAAAAAGATTCAACGTCCATTATTAACACATTGTAAGCTTTTCAGGAAAACCAATACGGTGTAAGGTTTTCCTTTTTGCAAAGTTCAAATTTTCAACTTGGTCCGGTTTGCGGTATTAATGGCTTATAGAAGCACCTTTTGGCCGCAGTCCAGATTTTACGGATTTTCATGCAATGGAAAATACTCCGAAGCAATGTATGTATCTATACGTAAAGGTGTTATATTTTCCATAAATTTCTCAGACGAATAATGTATATTCAAATCAATGTCTTTTTGAAATTTTCGACGTCTACAACATAAATAACTTTGTGATAGCAGAATAATACTGTTTTAATATTTCTGTCCAAAACTTTTTCATATCCAATGTCAAACGAAGTTTTATTAAATACGGTGAAAAAATAGCAATGTATTTTAGTTCTACAACTTTTTTTAAAGATATAGTTGATAGCTATTTCGGCACATGTCATCGTCAGAACTATACTTAAAAGAAAATTTGCTTATCTATAATTAGCTGTGTAGAAAAGGTACACAATACATCTTCTCTCCTGTTTTAACGACCTAGCTTGTTTTCTGCTGAAAAATTGTAAATGAAACTAAATTAGCTAACCAAGGATAAGCAAATGTTTATTTAAGCATAGTTCTGACGACGGCGTGAGCCGAAATAGCTATCAACTATATCTTTAAAAAGAATTTAAAAATCTAGAACTAATATAAATTGCTATTTTTTCACCGTGTAATAATGGAGTTCTACAAAGTGAATGCCAATTCAATCAATAAGTTTTATTAAATTTGAAAGCACATACGATCGAAATCTTATATTTTTATTCGCTTATCATAATAATGAAAACGCCATCTTAAGTGAAATATGTGTCATCGCTCTGTCTATCAAAATGAAATCATCGGTGACAAATGAGTAAAAAAAGTGCAAAATGACAAAATTCGAGTCAGATGGACAACGCTTAGCTACTATATGTTTAGTTTGAAAACGCTTTCCAATGCAATTAATATAATTTTAATTATATATTTCAGTTTTAAATAAATATAAAATATTAACGTGTAGATTTGAATTTATGTACGAACAGTTGTCATCGTACTCTTAAAATATAGGGAAAAATTTTCTATGATGAATGAATGTTGCTAAGGCTGTTTTTGTTTGTAATATTAATAACCGTAAGAGCTTCGAGATTTTTTTATGGGCTTTTAGCTTTTGCAAAAAAAAAATAAACTTTTTAATGTTTAAAAATCTGCTGAGCCTCCATTATTATTACGTGTGGTCCATATTACGAGCGAAATATCTGGATAATAAATTACACGTCATAATATTTCGCTACGCTTTTGCGAAAATATGAGTAATAATGCTCTATGAATTGACGTCACAGATTTATTTCAGTCATCATAGTCTACTTCTCGTGCGGAAAGTTTCGCCTCCAGCTCCTTTATAAATGTTAATATAGCCCTGAAAAGCACTTAAACTTGAGAGATAAATGATAATTAAACGTCATTTTTGACTGTAAATTAAATAAATAAACACAATGCAAAAAAAAACATTACGCTTTTAAAGCAAACAATTTTAATTAACAGACTGATAAGTGAGAAGCTTTAATGACGTTAATTACTTTAATATATTCACACCATTTCACAAATTTATGAAACCAATGAAATAAAGCAGTAAAGTTTAGATTTCACCCATATTAATTTCGTCATTCATATAATTAATACTCCACGAATTCAATGCACAAAAAAATATTTGATCAGAAGACTTATTATTACTTACTGAATAGAAAGTATTTTTTGTATCAAAGCAAGACTTCTTTGTCTGTGAATGTTTTCAGCTAAAAAATTCAAGCCTATTTTTCCAATTTTTTTCAATTATATTACACTTTCAAAAGGCTTAGTATATCCAATGATACGGAAAATATGCGGTTTTCAATATTGCTTATTAATTTGCGCAAAATTCTCGCTTTGCAAAAAAATATGTGCCTGAAATATTTTTGTTAATGCTAATTAATTATTTTGAAATATCATGCCCATATGTGTTGACTAATTTTCATGCCATGTGTCCTACAGTTTACAATGAAAATGGATACAAATCATTATTATAATTACACAATTAATTTGTTTTACCGTTGAATTTAAGTACTGGTGATTCTGACGCAATTAAATTTATTCTTTAGTATAATGTTTGATCGGAATATGACAGGTGTAATAAAACTTATGCTCACTAAAAAAAACTTCTGAAACTTATTCAAAACTATAACATAAAAAGCATTATTATCATCATATCATCATATTGACTATTACTCCTCAGCTAATTATGCATAGCAACCAATCTTTTGATAAGATTTACTGATGACAAAAACTGAATCAAATGACTATTAATTCAACAACGAGTAAAAGCTTTTTGATATCGCTGAGCTTACGTCCGGCCATGGAAAAGTTTTCCGTAATAAATGCAGCCCAATCAGTGATTTTATGTTTTCCCCTAAATCGAAAGCAAACGATACAAAAGTAGCCTCTCAATAATGATAACGACGTATTTTTCCGGATTTCCTCTTCTTTATCCGAGAGCTTATACCCAAAAACTTCAGCGAAAAGTCGGAAAAAAAATAAATAAATATCCCTTAGGGAGAACCTATTGGGTCAATTCAATTTGTGGAAGTATTTCCCCGTATATAACAATTAGTGCATTGCTTATAGAATATTACAGAAGGTGAACGTATCATTCATATTCATATCGATAGATTCACTTTCACAGAATAATGAAAATTATTTGCATTGACTATAATCAAAATATTTTCATTAATATATTATACTCAATAATGAAAACATTGCCGTAAGACTGTTTATGAAATAAAATTAAAATCCTCATTAAAATCCATTATGAGGAGGTTGAACTTTCCTCTCATATGAAACACGGATTACTTTCAATTGTATTGAAAAATATGGATATGTATTTTGATTGAATCTGCATTTACATGGTAGAACTATATTATAACATGAAACATAGTAATGTATTTCGTATGTATAGTTCGAAAACAATTTTGCAGAACTAAAATTCATTACAATTTTTTTCTGTGTTTTTATTGACTAATAGAACTGATGTTGTATTTGAATCAGTAAGTATGTCTACTCAAGGTCAATCAACGACTTTCGTTAAATAATTATACAGTTCTCCATTCCATCTGGAGAAAAAATATGTTATCTGTGTTGCGTTAAACCATTATTATGTCCCTATTCATTTTTGTGAGGTTGTTATGTCAATACAGAAAGTGAGTGTGTTTTTATATGTATGTGTCCTAAGCGTTAAATATTCACTCACCTGCAAAAAAAGACGCCAAGCTTATGCTCCCATACGAATTCCTTGGGAATGTAGTAACTGAGAGTTAGTGTGTTTGCTGTGCTATAAACAGATAGATAAACCAAGGCAAATTTTGTGTAGTAATATTATACTTGAGGCAGTTGGGAAACAAAATAAAAGTCTTTCCATAAAATTAATATGTTTATTGATTACTGGGTTTAACAACTAAACCATATTCATATATCACAGATGAATCGTTACGATTAATTTCATTTTTAATAAATTATAAATACAACGAGAGTTAGTAGCTAGTTGCGTAACTACGCTGTAAAAAAGTATAAAACAGACGATACAAAATAATATTTTTTCACTATAAAACACTTTGATGACAATGAGCCTCTCTCATTATTAAATACGTAATATATCTTTAATAAATAAACTTACTCTTACACATCCACTATTTTTATCATTCACCCGTTACATAGTATGTTTATATTAAACAATATGTCATATTTTAATGTTATTACATTTAACTATGACTAAGCGTTCGCAAATAAATTCGTGAAGTTTGAGAAGTTTCTTTACCATTATACAAAAGGAATAACAAAATATAGAATCGTACAAACAATAAAAAAATATTTTTAATACAACATTCATTACATTTGTTAGGTTTAATGTTTAAGCCATATCTGAAAAAAGCATTGCATGTTTTACGATGTGTACAAAAATACTTTTAATGTTGTTTTTATCTATAACAATCATCATTCAAGACTTATAAATAGGTACACCTAAGCATTTTGTGTTATATTCATGAAACCACATATTTCAATTCAATAATAAAATGTGATAAATTTCATACGTGTATGGATTTTTGAAATGAAAAAAAACAGTTTTATTGAATATTTAACCGAAGTCCAACACTCGTAACACTCCAATTTAAACATGCTTGCTGTTTTGTAAACTTCTTAAATAATATCTGAATAAGTTTTTTTTTTCAGATATTAAAAAGTAGTCAATACATTAATTACTTTTCAAGCTCTTCCGTATACTTTGATATCGTGGAGTTACGAGATTTTCTTTATTGGACGACGATGTGCAAAAGTAACATACAAGCATTAGTTGGCAAGTTATGATAAAATAAAAGCTCTTATAAGTGCTTTATGAAATGTACAAAATATGTTATTGTACATGTTTTTTGTATAATAAGTAGGCTATGTACAGTATATCAGGACTACATGATGTATAAGAAACCTACAACCAACTAGGACCTAAGCAGGATTCAATAATTCTAACAGCGTCCGCTCTACCCATGTTTCTAAGAATGTTTGCCAAATCTGCGACTGCACTCGTGTTTCTATGCCTACACTCCCACAAGTCCAAAATGTGTTCAGTAGGCGACGCTTTCGTCGCGAAGAAGTTTATATATCTATCGACGTTAAGCTTTTGAGCCAATAAGCGCCAATCATTTCCTCTAGAATTGGGAGGATCCAAACAACCACAAAGTTGTTTCTTAACGGACTTCGTCAATCTAAACGGCGTTACGTTATCAACAACGCATGTGTTGATTCCTTTATCGCTCACCGTCAAACTCTTCTGTCTGGCCGACGCCTGCATATCTTCGTCAATAATTGGCAATGATCTTTCCGGAAGTGTTTTACTATCCATCACATGATCAATATACGTATTCGTATTATTTTGCAAGTAGTTTATACTATTTCCATTGAAAGGCGAATTACAATTTCTGAATTCATCGTCGGAAGTCATTGAGAATACTTGTTTATGTGAAGGGTTAATTTTCTGATACGCTATGATTTTAAATTCTAAATCATTTATTGAATCAGTTTGTTCTAATGTAAAACTACAATGTAACGAGTTAGACGATGAATTCCATATATGGTTGAACGGAATCTCTTGATAACTTGAATTTGGCTTCGCTTTCCAACCGACGCCGATATCTTCTAAGCTGAGGCACAAATTCGATCCACCGTCTTGAAACCATAACGTTTTCGGTTTATCTATTAAAATTCCCCCTAATCTTTTTTCTTGGTCTGAACAGTAGTGCAATGCACACGGAGTGTCTTCAAATACGTATACTCTAATAGAGTAGTCCGCTACAGTGCTTCCAGATAAGAGCGGAGCGTAGACTGCCAATTTTAAATTCTTGACAGCTTTTCCGTTAAAACTTTCACCGGCCAAGACAAACGTAGTTAAAAAGTCAGTCACGAGATATATCTTATCTCCATCTAGTTGAGTAAATATCGGAGTGTTGATTGTTTCTTGGCCGAGACTAACGATTTTTCTCCACTCACTGTGAATGTTATCCAGCTTGTGACCGGTCGGTGGTCCGAGTGCATACACTGACAGATTCCAAAATCCATGTTTTAGGCTGGCACAATGTGGGATTTGGATAATAGCTGCTTTACTCAACTGTATACCTGGCGGACTTATCTTGACGACGGGGCTTAGTTGTGTCACACCTAAATGTGGGAAAAAATATTCATTAAACACGATACAAAATAATATTCACAATAACCTGACAATATTGTAAACGCAATCACAACATGGTATGTCAACTTGAATAAAATATATGCAATTAACACTATATAGGAAAAATGTATATTGATTGAAACTTAGTATTTATTAGGTAGGTATGAAATATAAAATTAAAATAATATTACATTATGAATAATAATTAAGTGTGCATAAACACGTAATGAAGTTATAAGTGTTTAAAATTCGAAACACATGTTCACCATTGATAAGACGTTTCAAAAAACAACTTTTTAATATTCATATTTTTATTGATACTTTTACAGTTAAAAGTCTACAGGTGCTTTGAGAAAATGTAACTCGTAGAAAGAAACAGGATAACACTTCTAATAAATATAACTGTGAAATATTTTCATGCCAAATAACGTGGAATTAAGTATCGTTTACTAATAAAACATGTCACCTATGTAGTTCACCGAGTCGAATACATAGAAATATTTTTAATTTTGTTAAAACTTAAAGAAACTGAAATGAGTAAGTAGAATTCTTATTAAATGGAGCTATAATAAATATAAATATTTTGAAAGATATACCACAAAATACGACATGTTTGATGTTTAATGACAAAAGATATCTGGTGTTAGAGGTAGTGATAAAGGTGATTTGTTATAAGAAATATTTATGTATACTGAGCAAGTCAATTGAAAAAAAAGCGATCAGATAATTGTTCTGTTTAAAAACATAAGTATGAAAATTATGTTGTGTTTACATATGATAGCAAGAGGGTAACTTGAAAAATGCGAAGATTCAAGTTCTTTTAGCAATTATAATTTAGGGATTTAAAAAAATCTTTATTAGAATGTCAAGTACCAAATTTTGCTTAAACGCGTGTTTACCTTCGGGAAATTTGGGCCTGCATCTATCTTCCTTGAGCACCGAAAGCCTGAGAGTCTCACGACGAGCCCTAGAGACGGCGCCTTCAGGAACAGACGCTGCCACTCCAGCGGCGTCGATCGCAAGCCTCGCCCCCGCAGTCGTCACAACACACTGCGCAGCCACGGCAGCTGCTTCTGCCGGAGGAGGGGGAGGGCCCAAGTTCGGCAGAGTCACCGTGTCGCTTGCCACGTCGAATGTACATTCAGCTGTATAAACAAAAAAAAGAATCATAGATTATTTATTATAAACATTTTCAAAAATACATTCTTCGCTTATCAATATCGATTTTAAAAGTCTCACAAAATACCATTGTTCAAAGATATGAATACGGACAAAAAATAATTGAATAAACTAACACAAATCTAAATACTAAATATGAGTAACTTACTAAAAAAAAAGCAATAAAAAATATATATTTTAATGCGATTTACCTTTAATAGTATTTATCTTATTATTGCTTATGGATAATTTTCATTTCACACAAAAAAATTAACAAAAATTGTTATTATTATTGGTTAAGATTTAAAGCCAAGATTAATTCAAACAAAAAGAGAAAGAAGAAAGACTTTGAATTTACAAAGAGACTATTTTGTCTTACTATTACTAAAGTACTATAAAGAATACGCATGCATTGGCTCAGACATATCATGTTTGCTCCACAGTTTAATAGTCAATTGGATTTGCTATCGCTATCGCTTTCAATATTCAATTTTTATATATTTATTATATTTGTTCACAGTTTATTCCATTCTTACGCATACATCACAGTAAAAATATTATATTTTCAAATATACTGTTCTATTAGTGTTATAATTTATTATTTCGACTTAAGGTGCTTAATGGAATTTTAATATCAAATTTGAATTATTGAACATATTTATTTTAGTTGTCATTTGGTTTCCAACCGTAGGGTCTGTATTTTTCTTTAACTAACTCATTTGGTATATAAATGATGCTAACTGTTTATTGTGTGTCAGTTCTGTTGCATCCGTGGGATAGAATACCTAAAGATGCCGATAGACGAAACCCGGGTCGCTAGTGACAAAACATGTGGAATCGTACAGATTTTCGACAGTCCAAAATATTGTTATCTTCCTAGTGTTACATAACTTATCATGGAAAGGGACTATTATCTAACAGCACCAAAGTAATAGCACTGCCCAGACTTAATCTACGATGTTTTAAAGACAAGCGTTATAATCTTATTATTTATTTCACAAACAAATAAATGGCGTCGGCATTTACACAATTTAATGGTCAGCTAAATCAATAATATACTTATAAAGTTTCTAACCGCACACGGCCCTTGTAATCCCTCGCTAGTAAGCCGGATTTGGCCAGGGTCATTCTATACTAATAATTTTGCTCTACTGGACGCTAGCGAAGTCCTCTGGGAATGCACATTACACGTAGCTGGCGAGATAGAAATGTTTCCGATATATTGATAAAAGCTCAAGAGTAAAGAATAGATGTGTACGAAGTAGGGATGTTTACTCGATAACGAGTACAGGGATGCTGTATTTTATATAACTTAATTATACAGACTCCTTCATCACGGATTCGGATAAACAGGGCCGGTACAAGGTGCCAAGAAACCCGTCACCGCCTTTCAATCGCTCAATTAATCAATATGTATAAATCAATACTATCAAAGACGAACAATCTTTGTTTCAAATAATAAAAACACATTTTTTTTTTAGTACTTATTTCCACAATATATTTTTTGATCAGGACCGGTTTCGCTCATCGCGAGCATTATCAACTGATAATGTATATCATAATATCAATAATTCAGTTGATAATGCTCGCGATGAGCGAAACCGGTCCTGATCAAAAAATATATTGTGGAAATAAGTACTAAAAAAAGAAATGTGTTTTTATTATTTAAAATAAAATGCCTTTCCATCAAGAAGTGACAGTTAACACCTTAAAAAAAAATCTTTGTTTCTATTATATAAAAAACCTTCTCGTAGTATGTTGCTGGGGCAAACATTTCTTCTCGTTTTACTTAAACAGTATTATATATTACTGCAAATAAAAGATTTTTAATAGGGAGAAAGTATCACAGCAGTATATCTGCAAAACTAAAATTATTCAATAACCTGGCCAAATATAAATTTTAAATATAGATAAACTTCAATTTAGGAATAAATTTTAAGATTTCAATGTTAATTTGGTCAATAAACAACCCACAACTTACACATTTTCTACTTATTTCACTAATAACGAAAACAATTTTGGTTTTGTAGATATTTTGGTAACTTATGTGGTGAGGTGGCCGATATTCGACTTAAAATAAAAAAAATAATTTTCTCAACCCAGAAAGGCCGGTAGCTTAGCTATAGCAAAAAAATTGCATTTATTACAAAAAAGATTCTTATTTGAATTCTGGAACACGGTTCTTTAAAAGCTCATTCCGACCCTGAGTATAATTATATATTTAAGTTAAGAAATGTTTTTCATAATGTAATAATAAATCTTAAAAGACTAACAAACTTAAGATATTCGTTGAATATCACTGTCATTAAATTCGTGTTGAAAGATACGCCTTGAATAGAAATAACAATAAAACAACATCGATTAATGACATCGTTTAAGTATATGATCTGTGTGTTTCATTTATTTTTAGCATGTTTCAAATCAATATTTGTAGCATGTACATATGTATTGATTTAAAAAATAATAAATTTTATAGAAGGTAACCTAAGTTGCTATAAGAGTTTTTTTTTAAATACTTAATTTCATAAAATCATGAGACCCTCTTCATTTCGTATCCGATTTTTAAAATTTGAAATAATCAAAAATCTGTAGACTGGATAATATATTTAAAGTACACACATATCTAAATATCTTTGTTGCTTACTAATAAGGCCAGGAATTATTATAATTGGGAGGTACGGAAGGTTGCTTAAACGCGGGCCGTAAAACTAAATTGTGTATTTATTGATACAAACTAGGATCGCTTAACTTTTCTTGCTAGGCCCCGGGTTCTCAACCTGTGGATTGCGACGGGTTTTTTGAGGGTTCACCAACTTATACAATCAACTTTTTATGAATGGCGTTTTCAACTACATAGGTGACGCGGGTCACATGGCTTTTATAAAAACGAATCGCCACCTAAAAAAAGGTTGGGAGCCTATGCTCTAGGCCACAGAGACTGGAGTAGATAGTTGTTTACTCATATGCTGTATAAAAAAATAAGCTTCCTTTTAGATGTTAGCCTTTATTAGACAAATCCATGGTTCAAAATAAAGATACACACATGTTAAAATAAACTATACATAGAATGGATTGTAGTAATTATTTGTACTATATAGTATTGGCTTCAGGTGCGTTGTTTATATGAACTTTGTATTCTTAACTAGGCTTTGTGGCAGTATCACAGGTTTGGGTAACTATATAATATTATAGTTCGCTTATAGAAAACTAAACATATAAAGCATAGCTAAGCCTACTCACAACTAGAGAAGCAGCTCGTGGTGGAGTGTTCAGACTCACTGTAAGGCTTCTTGTCATAGTTGTCACTTTCACTGGAAGGGCTAATCTGGTGGTCCAAGGGTATGGCGTAACTGAATGAAACGAAGTAGAAAAACAAAAGAATTATTATACGGAACAGTTTCAACATAATTATCTTCACCGACAACACAACAGAGAAATCGTAAATCGAATGCCAGACAATTGGGGAATTGAAGCAAGTATCAATCTACTTATGATATTTTGGTCCGTCACTTGCATAGACTATGCATCGATTCTTTATTAAAAATCAAATACATTAATTTATATATATATCTCTATTTCGCACGCGAATTAAAAATATACTTTATATTATATCAAATTACACTTACCAATACGAATTGTTTTTTTTCTGAATATTGAAGAAAAAAAATTTTTGGCAAGCAGAAAATATTAAGAAAAAGAACAAATTTCCAATTTATTCTAACAATGAGTACTTCAAAAATTAATCAAATAATGCTGGTGTAAAAAATTTCTTATCAAGATTAATTAGGATAAATCATGTTATATTTTTACAGAAAAATTTGATTGTAAATATTTTTAAGCATCAAGTATCAACCAACTACAATCAGCCGTCTCAAATTACAAAATACAATTAAAAATTTTATTAACTATATTTTGTGTTAGTGACGTCAATTAAATATCGAATAACTACTGAGTGCAGAACGTATTTTTAATTAGTACACGGTTTTATTTTTATTTACGAATTACGCATGCATCAACGTTCGGTTATTTTTTATATGAAACCGTATTGTTGTGAATCTAAGATATAATTACCTATTGCTTAGATGGGGTACATCATAATGGTGTTCACTAGATCTTCTAGGCGGCTGTGGCGGGACATTGTGGGCGGGAGAATCGGCCCAGGGCGTGCTTCCCACCGACCCTCCGAGCCCATGCTGGGTCAAGTCTGGTTGAAGAGATAGCGACTTTTTCTCCGGTTCTGGGTAGAATTCCGGACGAAAATCGGCTATTGGAAAATTACACACATTACTTACCAGTTTTACATTCATATTATTATAACAATATGAACCTGAATATTTCCAAATAATAGTTTTAAGGCAATTTCCAGACTTGTGAAATTATTTTTAATAAATAGTTATAGCTTAAATTTAATGTTGAAATTTAAAAAATTTTTACACACATTCAAGGGACAATACATTAATAAATTTAAGAAACTAACAATACAAACAAAAATTGATTCTAATATCACAAATAAAATATTTTCTAAATATTAGATATCAAAATAAAAATATTTGACAATCTTTAACTAAAGTCATTAGTTACCTGATCTTGCCATGTTGTACAATGAATGATCTCTATTTTTCTTCCTGAAAAACCGGAACGATAGTACACCAAGAATGACGACGACCAGAAAAGCAACTGCCAATCCGATATAGATAGGAGCATCAGACGAAGTCGCTGGGAAAAAAAGAAGAAAAATTGTTCAAATTTAAATTTCAATTCATATTTTTTATACACCCCAAAAATTTGCATAGAAAGTTTCGTGAAAATTGTATTTTATTCACACGATTTAATCGCTTAACTTTTGGGAAAAGATTACAAGTCGATAAAAATTGTAATAGGTCCATAGCGTTATCATAGATACAGTTTAACTATTTTGGTAAATGGTCAGTAAATATTTTATTTTGTTAGAAAATTTTCCATAGAATCACAATTTGTGTTACATTGTTTTTTATTGTATTATAAAAAAATCATTTGGTTGCTATTTTATTACACGAATGAAACAAATAAAAAATGGGTCTTGTTAACACTGTTACAATAAGAACATTCGGGGCAATGAATCCGACTCGATTTGATACAGTCCATCATACTATATAAGTACTCGTTCCTATGCTGAGAGATAATTCAACACATACGTATGTAAATTGGAGTCTGAGTACTTGTAACACTCATTTTTCTCGGCATCCTTATTTTAATGTTCAATTATTTATTTCTACATACTGTGGAATGCACTTTGATCGTGACTCTTCAAAATAAAAAGGAACACTTTTTTATGTACGTCTTTTATTTGAAACGATAGTTTTTTAACGACTAAAGTATGCTTCTTTTACATTACGCATCTGAATGGATATTTTTTTATCTTGAATATTATATCATATATAAATATATATATATATATATACCGAGTCGATTAAAACAATTTTTAAATTATTCTAATGAAACAAATTTAAGGACTCGCAATTTTTTTAATAAATTCATATTACTGTGTTTATATGGAGAATGTACAAAAATTGCTTCATAAATACATCAAAAATCAAAGCTTTACCGATGTGGATATGAATATGTTAGTCTTAATAACAACATATTAAAAAGTTATTTGTAGTGTTTCAATTGTAAAAATATTACATTTATAAAAATACGCATATATCACTAATAACTAATAATTTATGTGTCAAACAATAATAAATGTAAATTTGTGTGTACATACATAGTTCACTAATTTTTAATTATTTAAAGATGTTAATCGAGAAATATAAATGCCATCACAACATCTTCCATATGTTAATGCTTGAAATCTTTCACCAAAAACATTTCAAAAAAATATAAATCTGGAATCAAAAACTTCGTATACCATTTTTCATACAGGATGTCTGTACCGACAGCAATGTAAAGTGATTCAATATTAAAAATAGTGTTTATTGTCAGTTTTTTTGAGTTATTGTTTCGGGGGTTTACATTTAAAAACGAATTCACCGGACACCTTCGGGTTCCCCCAACAATAGAACAATGGGCCATAGAATAATTTTATACGGTGAATGAATGATGGTAACCTGGTCACATGGTACATGCATTTTCCCGTTGCTTAACAATATGGCAGTAGCGTGTCAGTATTTTCAAATGTGATGGAATATGATAATACTTATTAACAGACTTTATTAATACATATAATAGTATATCGATTTATAGTCGTAATTACATTGACAAAATAAAAGAGTATGTATTAGAAAAAAAAAAGTCAGTCGATTGACTCTAATCGAGAGAACTCACGAATCGTTTATGTGTATGGGATAAATAGAGGGATGAAAATTTTGCTGTGAATGATGATTGTTCTTTGTTGAACTTCTCAATAATTTTTAATTATATTCAACAATACTGCCTCAAAAAATAACACAAAAATATTTTTTTTTTTTTTATCAGACTTGAAATTTTATAATATAAGCAGATTTTCTGCAGAACATTAAGTTATTTTACTATCTATATTGTATTATATGTTTTATTTATTTAAGCTATATGGAAAATAGTATTTTTTGTATGAATGTAAAGAATTTATATATTGATTTTTAAAAATTTGTATGAAATGATAATTTCCTATTGCACGGCACTGTCCGAATAAAGAGGAAAAGGAATTCAAAAGACCAACAAAAATACTCGATGGGTTACAAAACTATGCAGGAGAGATGAACAAATATAAATCACACCATACAAATAAAAAAATCGTGTTACTCTAACATGAAGTCATATGGATATGATAGCATTTAAATGTAATTATATGTGAATTATTGTCGAATAAAAGGTTGTAAAAGTATTTCACCCAATAATATTTTTAAGTTAGTTCCGTATATTTTGGTAGGCAATTAGAGGAAAATTTATATATGCATTGTACGACTGTCTAAACGTATTAATTTCAAAGCGTCATTAAATGTTCGTCTTGAATTAAATGTTTTATGAGATATAAATCTATCATTTTATGATGCTTATCACGGAATTTATTTCTATGTTATTGTGAGAATATATACACTGCTCAAAAGCCTGGAAATCTCATCTGTACATTTGTATGTTAAATCACATTGAGTACAGTGAGTAATAATTAAAAAATATTTTTATTAATATTCAATTATAAGACAAGAAAAATAAGTTTAGTAGCACACGCTATCTATAATATTTAAAATAGATATAAACATACACTCTTAATCCAATATTTACTTTATATTTTTCTCTCAAATCAATAATTATGATAAGGTGGTGCACTTTCACAAACGTTGCCGCCAAATTCTCTCTCTTGTTAAACAATAGACAATATTAGCACTTGTTAGTTCAAAGGGTTATCAAACAATTTACTGTATATTTATGTTTATTTATTATAGCACAGATAACACTCTACCCTTTTTACAGAAGTTGTGAATGATCCGTCACGGATGACACATTCATTATTTACTAAGAACTGAACAATCTATGTCATAAAATGCTTTATTATCTTTATAGAGCATTTCAATATGAGTTTATCACACTGACTGTTCGGATGTTTTCTAGCATTGATGTTGTTAAACCAATATTCTGAATTATATATTGAATGCATTTCCAACTCTGGTAATGTATTAACAGAAACTTTCTAGAAATGGTTATCGATTAACATTGTTTTGAAAAAGCTCTCATTTCAATTGATAGAAAATAAAAACAAACAAAGCATTATCCAATCCTTTATATACCATAATAAATATAAGTTGTATAGATTGTTTTAAGTAATATATATTATAATTCTTACTGACTTTTTATGAGGCAAGTTTGATATCGAAAGACTCATACTATTTTTACGATTAATACTGAGGGTGGTCGATGGAATTTTATCATGAACTTTAAACTGTTGGAACTGCGTAAAATTCAATTGTTGCCATTACTTCTACATAGGGAAAACATACGCATATTCCAGACAATGGGGTATCAGAACGCTTAGCTGCTTCTTTAAATTAAAAAAATATGTATTGGCATTTCCCAACCAGTTATATTATATAATAAACTGTTAGAAACTTCCAAAGTAAATATATTGAAATATGTTGAACAACTCAAGACACCACAAATCCAACACGACAAAAGAAATGATACGTATTTATGTTGATATCTATCAAGTGTCTGGATTAAATAAAGTCATCACTGTAAATTAAAAAAAAAGTGAAAGAAACAATAATTATATCGAAATAAACATTATTTCTTTGACTGAGACATTTAACATAGATAAAAAATCTTGATTAAACATTTTGTGAGTAATTAAACACTAATATATGCATTTCTTATCTCCATCGGGAGGTACAAGACAGCAGGTGAAATGAGATGAACTCCACGTTTGTTTAATGACCAGCCACCAATTATTTTTTAATGTGAGACCACCATTGAAGCCGAGAAAGTAGTTTAAATGAACACTAAATAAAATGTGTGTTTGGACATGTTAAATTATCAGGCTCTGTAATGGTTATTGAAATTTCAATTACTATATTTTGAAATAGTCGTGGAAGGTAGATAAGCTATTTCAGAAAAACATTCATATAATATTGTACATTTTAATGACTAATGTACAATCAAATTTTAACCATAGTGCAATATTTGAATTCTGTTTATTCAATTATCAAAATAAAAAGTTAAAGATATTACCTATTTATTAAATTACCTGAAAAATATAACCGACATAACTGAGAAATACTAACGTACGTTTTGTGGTATTAAATAAAATACTGATTTTTTAATGAAATACTTATATTACAAATATGGCAAGTCAATAAAGCACACATGATAGTTTTCTTTATACTCGCACACATATGTATTGTTATATCAATGAAATTCTTGGCAATAACTTTAACGATTTTAGTTTTACAGTCAATATAAACCAGAAATTTAAAATGATAAACATTACTTTTGTTGGCTGAATTGTATGCATGTTTTCCAAGAAAACATGTAATTTATCAATGAAACCAATATTGAACTGAATTAAGCCAGCTTTTTACATTTTTTATGAAAACATTTAAGAGTTTCTGAAGTGAGAGAATCTCTTGGGATGTGCTGTCAAGTATACATTAAACCGCTTGAAAGTTTGCTGAATAGGGAGTGTTAATCATATTTACCTGTATAAATTTTATAGATCCTAATATTTGTAAATTGGTTGTCTTCAACTTTATATAAATACTTTTTTCTAAAATTTCATTTTAAGTTGTCGGATACAGTATATGATTTTGTTGAAAGATTCGGTATTATCTGCAAACATAAATACTTACAAACAAAAACGATGTTAAGGAATGAAATGATTGGTTGAAAGGAATGTTCTGTTGGATAAAGTATTTTTATTCAATATAAATTAGCGTAAAAAGTAAAATTTTTGAATAATTGAAAATTTATAACGTTTTTTGTCAATTAATTTACAATTTATTTCTATGATAAATATGAAGACATTAAATTATTTATTTTGCACCAGATGTGATAATTTCTTTGAAAAATGTAACTGAATGTATTATCAAGTTATCATTTCAATTTACATAAGATATTCTAAATTTCAAGTATATATTTAAAGTTCCTTACGTCAAAGCTTCAATTTCCAATCGTAAAGAGATCATCCACTGCATTGCTCTTTTACAACAATGAGAACAAACCAATACCATTATCCCCATTAAAAACAATAGATTTAGAGCCATAATAGACCTTTTAAGCAATAAAAGTAAATAATGTTTAGTCTAACAGTGGGAAGAACTGCACCATAAATGCAGGATCATGCATTCCATAACATCAATAAATGTTCGGGTTATAACGAGAGAAGGCCAGTAACCCGTGTTCATGAAGACCAATACAGCCCTGCAATTAACGGCAGCTCTTTGTAATTAAAACTGATAATATAGCACTTGAGAGAGGAGCCATGGCAAGTTAAAATGCAAGTTATCTGTTGACCGATTCAGAACTGTGTAAATGTCTAAAGAATTTGTACATAACATTAAGGCAGTGTATTTAACGGGAGGTATTACCAAGAAACGATACAAATAAATTGGTGCACCTCGACATGTGCATGAGTTCGAATTAGCGAATTAACCTAAGTATTTTTACATAAAAACTCTTGTTTTATCTTTCATTTCAATATGTCAGTTTTATTAATTATACTGGAAATTTTCTACGAGCGTTTAAATTTACCCTCATTACAACGCTTATTAATAATTAATGTTTATGATTTAGTTGATCATAAACTCTCTAGTGTGCAATATTTTACAGTACCTGATTAATAAAGTTTTATATTACTGTAAATCAATAGCTTAAATACAGACTGTTCAACGGGAAAGTTTACTTCTTTCGTTGTTTACTACTTGGTAAACATGAATTTGACATTTTTCATATTTAGCAGTCAAGTAGTACAACCCAATCATTTTTAAACGCGATACATGGTTCCAGAAAATGGCACGTATAAAATGTCGCGTAAAAAACTTTACTTCCGTATAATTTGATAAAATGATTCTCAAAATATTGTAATTTTGTAAATATTGTTTATTTCTTTACTGATTATAGAATACTATTTTAACATATGAGATTATGTAATTTTAAAATAGTAAAAATTATGCGACAAAATGAAAAAACCTATAATATTAACAAAAAAATCTTTTCTACGTATTTTTTTCAAATACTTTATCATGATTATATTATATAATATTAGTAAAAAAATTTTCCTCATTAAAACATTCTTGACGATATTTAATTTCACGTGGTAGTATTAAAAATCAAGTGGATGCATGTACGATATTTCAATGAAATATTCTTTCCGGATTCCTTTGAAAATGGCAGTTTAATTAAAACCGCTTAGCAGATTTTATCACGAAGGGCGAAGTAAAAAATATTCAATATGATAATAACTTAACCGCTTTGATGTTTGACGTATTGGAGTTGAAATTTATGTGACAGCTTGACAAAAGCTAGTCAAAAAGCTCGCCCTGCTGCGTCCCTTTTGTCTTTGCTTTTGTAATATTGCATTGCGCTCATTTCCCATATGAATCTATGGGAAATAAATGGGGCAAATAATCGTTCGAGAGTTGATCTGGTTCAATTAGAACTATACAAAAGAGAACTAAGCAATTAGTTTATTAATTGGTAGATATTAAATCAGAAGCAATTATAAAAATGTCCCCTCAAATCGACTATTGGAAAGATTCATTTGAACAACTATTGTACATTTCTTTTTCATTCAAAATGATTTATTATCTTACATTAAATTTTCCATAATTTATAATAAATTTTATATAATTGTACCATCGTGAAATATGGTGAACCGAGTGACAATACCGAGAATCTTTTCATTATGGTTTCGATTTAATTAACTTCTAATGAGTTCTCTGAAATACCGTATCACTTTTTCTAAAATATCAGCTGGCTTATCTTGATTCTCTTCTCAGTGGTTTGATTAATAGTATATTTTGAAACTGATTAGAAATCAAAACATTAAAAATATAATACTTTTAATTATAAGCAAATGACAACAACAATATTGTTAATTATTAACCAATTGTAATAAATATAAATTTAAAAAAAAGTATAGCATTTTTAATTATTAAAATATAAATATGAAAACAACAGTACTTGTTATAAATTATTTGTATGTAATAATCACATGTAAAAAACACGTTTATCTGTGAAAAATGAATCAATGAATTATTCATAACTAAATATAATAAAATAGACAATTGCAATTCAAGAAGAAAAGATGCATAAATGTCCCAGCGTAAAAGTTATTTTTTCATTAATCAAAACTATATCCATATTTTGGGATATGAAAATAAATTATTGGATTGTAATATATAATAAAGTAAGATAAAAGCATATAAATTTTAGTTAGTTTACTAGTTTTTCTTTTAAAATGCCACATCATAAAATATATTAAATCAATAAAATTTATCATTACTAACTAAATTGGTTTTCAAAGCGTGCTTTAATGATGTGCTGATGTGGGAGTGATATCGTTAGCATTTGTATTCAAAAAAATTAGTATGTTTATTTTATGCAACGAATGGTATAATGTTCGTTTTATTTACCAAAATTCGCTGTGACTTCAAAAAGCATTAAAGATACTATCGTGTATTGCAAAGAAACTTCCTTTAACGGTAAAACATAAAACTTATTCGTAAACAAAAATCTATATCCGCGTTCGATGAGCACACAGCATATGAGATTAGGTTGACAATCAGTAGCCTTAGATTTTCTCATGAACTAGTATCATTGTGGGATGTTGTACAAATACACGATATTGTCATGCACATTAGGTAAGTAAATAATTGCTAGCACGCATTTATTGGACGCCGTTTTGCGCGCACGACCACGATCATTGTGGGATGAAAACTACCACTCGGACACACTCCAGTAATGAAGCAGTTGTGTTCAGTGAAATTAATTAAATCACTCTTTATGATCGGGTTGAACCAGCCAGAGGCTGAAGCACCGATAATTATGTTTATTATCTCAACTTATACGAAGCCGTCAAGTGCTTATTGTATTGTTTCGTACAATTTTATAGTGTAATAATCTTTTTAGCGCAACATGCAAACAATCATTTATATTACGTTATTTTCACTAAGCAGCTGATGCTATAAATATAATCCGTTGAAGAGAATCAATTATCGTCGATTTAAATTGCGATATATGTATCTTTGGTTGAAACAATTTTTCAAGGTGGAAATGTAAATCTTACGATCTTGTTTCACCTTATTGAAAATTTTTAAAACAGGAAATTGTCTATATACCGAATTAATTCAACATTATCAAGTAACATTTTTCTCAAATTTATTTAACTTAATAATGATATCAAAAACTGGGGAAAATAATAATGATTCAAATCAACAAATATGTCAAATACTGATTGAATTTCAATTGATTCAATAAACTTTTCGCATGTAAAATAAGACAAATATAAGAAAAAAGTGCCGCTTATTTAACTTCCGAATATTTATTTTTATTGTATCATTTTCGTTTAACATTGAACAAATAATATATATTTTGTTGACAGGTCTTTCAATATCAATGACTACGTGCCTAAAAGTATTCGATACTAAATATTCAAATATTTATTATTACCATTGCGCAAAAGCATATCACCAATATTACCAAAAATTACAAGCTTTACGAAATAATTTATTGTAAAATATCCATTAGTAAAAGAGAGATTGTTTGTGGTTCAGTTGTGCGCATATTATTTAATTCGGAGTAGTTCTGGTTTTATTATGTCAGTCACAATTTTAGAATAAGCCATGCATTAAAATACGTATCACATGCTATCAATACCTCCCACAAACTTTACATAATAATAGTTGACATAATATACAAATATACTACAAATAGCAAAAGGTGAATGTCTACATTTATTTATAAAAATGGTTACTGTTTTAGCGTGAAATATTTATTTTGTTTAATTATATCATATTGGATATTGTATACATACAGTGGAAAGTGAGATTTGCTTGTTAATCGATAAAGGTCAACGATATGAAAAATATATTTGTTAGCCAGGATATTCTTATAGTTATTTATCATCAAATTTTACATACGTCTGTACCAAATCTGTAGAATTTATTGATTACGTATTGTGAATACTTCTGTAAAAAAAGGCTAAGAGTTTGTGCTGCAGCGTTACAGATAGAAACATAAATTAAGAAAAATGTATATATATTTCATATTGCATGTGTGTTGTTTCTTGTTTGAATCTTAACCAAGGAAACGGAAATTTCAATTCAATAAGGAGTAGTGCCTAAATTTATTATACTTATAATGTTCACCTTTCACGAATGGTCGCAAAAGGTGCAATCACGCAGAGCCTGTGGTATCAAATTAATACCCCTGCAGCCCATTATCGGACAACTAATCGATTGATGTAAATCACTTGCTAGTATTACTATTTATTCGTTGTTTTAGTGGCAAATGATAGTATTTAATTCATGAACATAATAATTAACAAATATGTCAGAATAATGAAATAATTAGAAATTATTCGGATTTAATGACAATCGGAAAACTATCAAATTGGCATGATCAAGAGTTCCTGGCTTTGACAAAACCGTTATAAAAGTTGCAAAATTAATGCAATTTGTTTTGACATTTTTATGCGCTTAAAATATACGAGGTCTGAATTACCTTTGTTACTGCGCCAAGAAAAACTGTAATTGAAGAAGTACTTTCTTCTCCTTCTTAAATTTTTATAATTTATACATACAAACGTCTATTAAAATTAATTCTACATACAATCTATAAGATACTTAGTATTATATATACTTGACAATAACATTTCTTTCTGTTGATGATATTTTTTCACGTTTCAAAATTTTATTTGTCGATACGTATCAAACATTTATTTGTTTTCTTAAAAACTGTCTGGTATTTATGCATTGATAAAATCAAGTTGCATATTTTTTTTATTTATTGCATTGTCACTGACAGTGATATAATTCTTTAAAATAGCAAAGGTACTTTTTTTCAAAGACTTCTCAACCTCAAAACAAGACTTAATCTTTTAAACGCATTAATAATTACAACGATTTCCATTTTGCTGCCCGTCTTCTTTGTATTTCAATGAAGAATTGAATAATTTATGAATAAAGTTTATGGAGGATTGAAATCCCAAGGCTACGTGAATTATTTCTCTCTAGCGATGATTCCCCATAGGAATGGCACTTGATAAAGTCGGTTTTGCAGTTGGTGTCAAATGTACGAACGGATGTTACTGTGGTACAAATAACTAATTAATTTATGACACCTTGCAAAATTCTCCGATTCATGACCATATTGTTTCAATGTATAGTACGGTACAACATAATTTTTCTTTGCACATCATACAAAGTCATACATATGAATGTGAAAACAAAATAATTATATTGCAAGCACTTGATGAATTGCTTTTAGAATCTCCAATTCTTGACTTACTAATAATTATTGAAAACAGACATTTAATAACAAATTGCTATTTTGACATTAACATGACATCAATGGTATTTTTGGGCTTTAAAATATATATAATCGCATTGTAACTGTCGATTAACCACACATGATTGCCCCCCATTGAGAATATTTACAGGAAAGTATTTATTATCCCATTTATATACTTACATAATTTCAATTGTAAATGATAGATGAAATACCCACGACTGAATGTGAGCCAATTCTTATTTTGAAGCATAATAAAATTGAGTGGATATTATAAATATTGGAAAATTACAATATATGTCATACTCATAAGAAAGATTATGGCTATTTTAAATAGTAGCCTTAGCCTTGTTTTTTGTATTATTCAGGCGAAGTGTAAAGCATTGTTTCGATAAACATTTTTCTTTTAAATATTTTTCTCTTTTAAACAGAGGTACACTATAAACGTCCGATATAAAACCTAAAATAATTACGGTCACGCATAAAAATCGTGTGTGACTTAATGGATACTTATTTGTACACACTTTGGTGCCATCGAAATGGATTATAGAAGCTTTTACCGAGCATTCCTATGTAGGTTGGATGAGACCACGACGTTTGATTGTGTTTGCTACACATTTTTCATTACTTTAGTTTTTATTGCGCCTGATTGCTCTTTATAGCACATGACCTGGATACAATTTTAATAATAATTGGACGAGCGAGCATCAAAGGTTTTTCAGTAGGTATAACCTGTTTCAAAACTCGCTTTGAAAATGGAGCAAAGTTTACAATCGTGTGGTTTGCGGGTAAAACATTGGCAAATTACAGATGGTTAAATTAAAGTTGCTTTGCTCGGGATTTATTTAAAACACGAACTCTGAATACTTAGAAAATTCGTGTTCTGCGTTTTATTTATTGCCACGGTGAACATTCAGCAATACTATAAAGTTTCAAAGGACATGGTTGGGTGTGGCATTTATATATGTTATATATAACACGTTCACAAGTATTATCCATCTAATGTGCAATTAATGTTAAATTGATAAAACAATGTGAAACAAATAAAGAATTGATAAAAGACAAAACCAATAAAAAAGTAAAACATAACAAACCTTTTATGTCAGATAATTTTTATAATATTAAGAGGTAAATATTTAAATAATAAAAGCACATTTTAGTACATATTTCTACAATACATTTTATGATCAGGACCGTTTTCTAGCATTGCGAGGATTATTAATTAAAAAATATCAAATGTGTTCTTATTATTAAAAATATCATGCCTTTCAGATTAAGAATTGACAGTTAACACCTTAAAAGTGACAAGAGTTAAATAATAATAATAAAGTACTTTAATAAAATTCCTTTCAAAAATTCAAATCAACGAAATTTCTTGATTATTTTTGATGAAGTAGGCGGCAAGTTTGTGGCTAATTCGTTTTTAATACTTATTTAAAATTGATAGATAACTTTGTGATTTTCCATATTGAGAAGCATCTGTCGTATGCTTCAAAATCCTATTTTTTCAGTGTTTTTGTTTCTTATGAAACCTTTTTAGTATTTCTTATCTCTTTTTCACAATAATGGTGTGTGAATATTAAATTTTTTGATATTCGAAATTCTTATATTTTCTTACGTTATCTACAAATTACATAATGGTCACCTTACCCGCGTAAACAATTGTTTCAACTTTTTTAGATTATTTTTTTAATTACTTATTTAATCAAGTAGAAGTTTAAATATATTCAAGACAAAAAAAAACTTCTTACAATCTTAACTGCGGAAGAACTTTAATATTATTATTTTTTTGACCATATAGTGAACCTTCAACGTTAATAAAATCAAATTGATTCTAAATCCTTGGATATGGGATGAATTTCCGTTATATTAATCTCGGAAAAACGTCTATCCTATTCTGGAGGCTAGACAGCGACATATGACCGGGACTTCCCTCGCTCCAGAATTCTTTCCTTCCAGATCACCCAGGAGGGGTCTTGAAATATGTCGCCGGTCACGTGACCTCGTTACGTGGGACACTTGTCCAAAGGCCCCAGTTCCAAGCGACAATAGTTAGCCAAGAAAGCAAAACGGCAGTATTCTTCAGGTACTTGGTCTCACGAACAATTATTTTACACTCGATTCGAGCAACTGCCCCGCGACAGTCATTAAAAATTATTTTGTAAATTATATGATTGGAATTGTGTTTTGAAGTGGTTAAAAATATATAATAATTAAAAACGTTGGAAAAAAACAGTACAGTAAATATAGCAATTATTTTTTGTCGTTGAGTAATTCTGATATATTTTTAGAACAGAAATTTTCAACTAAAATTATAATTGCGGTTAAGCAACATAAACTCTATTATTATTATATATAAGGCTATAAACAATAGCTTAATTAACAAAAATGGTTAATAATCACGTGAATTTTTCACATCAGATCGAATTAATCAATGTGAACGGAAATTATATTCATGTCTTTTGTCTGAATAGATTTATTTATATAATTTAATATTTTTTATACACAATTTAGCAACCGGTGTATTTATTCAAAATGATGAAAGTAGCTACCATTTCATTATACCGCTGATTAAACCATCACGGTTTAAGAAACACGATAAATAATAATAACTTGATATCTGTCCATAAATGAATGATTTGCAATACGAAAAAATAAAGTACGTGATATTACTCTATATACTTCAGATTCCACTGCAGAATTAATAACACTAAAATGGTGAAATTCATCAAGTGATACATCAATAACTTCTGAAGGGTGTTGTATATCTTGTATAACATTGACAATGAAAAAGATTTTTTACTTGGATTATAATTTCTGAAACAATAATGCTTTTTTATTTTTATTTTTTATTCAGAGCTGAGAAAAATTTCATAGCATTTATTTTGACACGGCGAGTTTCGACTCGCACTTTTGAACAAATACTGCAATCAATTGGATTTCATTGGTGTTCACTACAAATAATGTGTTAAAAATCAATTGTATTTTATAATTAAAAATAGTACCAGACGGGATAATATCCATCACTAAATTGACCATTCAGCATTATGTCAATGTTAATAATTAAAAATTCACAAAAAGTCTTGCTGAAAGCGTGACAAATTTGTTGACAAAGGCGAAGGGAGAATATGTTTTGAATGAATATTTCATTATAATTGCGTTATACATTTCGTTTTTGTATGGCTTTTCTAGAGGTAAAATAGAGGTGTCGAAGAAAAAACAGGTTGTCGAGTCGTTTATCACACTTCTTTTGAGAGAATTTTAATCAAAGCCGGCGTAGGAGCAGCTTAGGCGAGATAGCCGCTAAATAACTCAAGCGTCGATGTGTTGTTTATTGAACTCTAGTGGAATTCTGAGATGAATGTTTCGTGTTTGTTTACTTATTTATGGAACTGATTTGGTAACACAATTAAATTTTGTAAATTAGGTTGCCTGTGCAATCTAACCTACAAAATAGGATATGCGTAAGGATATGCTAACTAACTAACTAAGGATAGGCGTAAAAAGTATTTTTTTTGGAATCAGTTAGAAATGAAATCATTTAATCAGCAATTTTAAATATGCACCCAAGTCATCAGAGCAAAACTTCAGGATGAAATTTATCTTTCTATTATATTTTCTATGGATTAAACTGTAGTTACAGTTGAAAATAAGGTATGATAGCATAACAGTGTTTCAAAAGCTTTTTTAAAAGCATATTCCTACTAAATTTTTTCGTTTAATGCAGCTATATATTATAGCATATCTAAATATTCGTCGTCTGGTTAAAGAGAAATATAACAATGAAAAATCTTTAAATGCACTTTTAACACACTGATGCCGAAATATGTTTTGAATCTAATTTCTAATAATCAAATTATTTTCCTAAAAATAAATTGATATGAACGTATAAATTTCTAGCAGTAAAATATTATGAAAAGAAAATAGACGAGTCAATTCTGTGTCAATCATATTTTCGATAACTTCAAAATCATGTATTCTTAAACATAACGTATAAAATAAATGTTCGTTTCGCGTTGAGTTGTTATTAAGTTTAGGATTTTCAGTATTTACACATTTTAAGAAAAAATCAAATAAAGCAGCAATAAAAAAATCTTTAGAGACATTTTATTACTGCATCGTCTAAAGCATGAGCTAATTTGAAATGCAAGCATAGCAATTTCCCTTGAGTTCTGGATTCGAATGCGCCATCTTTCATAAACATAGAAGGAAATATAAACGGAAATTTAGTTTTCGATACTCAATTCTGGGTCCAATAGGAGGCAGCATAAAGCCGGTGTTTTGACGTGGACATCCGGATAATTGATGTAGTAACCGAGAGTTCTTGTTCCCGGTGAACTGACGCCTGGACTTCGTTATTAATCCTGTCACGTCTTCTATCCAATTTGTGTCGCAGGGTAGCTTTCCACGGGCGCTTTTGCAAAGAGTTACTTTAAAAGTTGAAGTCACGGAAAAATGAAGCGCTGGGAAAAATTAAGTTTACGTTAAGAGCTTTTTACACTTTTAATCAAAATAGATGTATTTAATTTCGATTATTATCTTGTCTGTGCACAAATGTTAAATTCCAATAAAACAATGTTTTTAAACACAAATATTATGTATTTATTACACCCTCGTTTCCCAACCTGGGGGTCGCCAACTTATACGGTCAACTAAAAAAATATGTTTTTTGTATGCTTTTGGATTGTAGGGGGGGGGGGGGTTGCGGGTCACATGGATTTTATGAAAAGATGTCGCCACCCGAAAAAGGTTGGGAAAATATGTATGTGAAATACAACACCAATATTGAGGAGTTTTTTTCCCATAGATAATGGCTTTAAGATTAAGAATAAGTGTACATGCATTTAAGTTCACTACACCAATGTGTCCGTTTATTTAAAATAAAACATTATTAACATGTTGCTATTTTCAAACAAGTTGATATATAACAGATTTTTTTATTTATTTCAGTGGACTACAAAATTCATATATTTTATAATAAATATTAATTTGAATTTTATTTAACAAATCCTTCCGAAACATTTCGATAAAAAACTTAAGCGTATCGTTTTTAATCAATTATAATTTGTATTTTCTGTAAGGAACGTAATGGATTTAAAATCAATAAAAAATATTTTAAAGAATGTATAATATTATAGCATCGCATTTGATATATAAACAATTAGTGTTTGTGTATACTCAAGAGAAATGACATTTTTTTTGCGAATAAAAATATTTATAGATTCATAAGAAGGTTGATTAAATTTTGACCATTGTCAGCAAAAAGAAATTGACTCAATGTTAAATTAAAAATAGCCTGTTCACGTGGAAAAAGTTTCTCTTAGTGTTTTCGTCTTTCTCCCTACCAGATTACTTTAAAAAATGTTTTAGATTAAATTTTATTTGGAAGTAATCCTATTTTAATCTAAGTCTTTCTTATTTAAAAATAAAATAGCAAATCGTAGTTCATTAACCCCACAACGAATTTCTCATCAGCTTTTTAAGTAAAAAATTATTCAAAATTACAAATTAAATACTGTATATTTTGTATGAAAAAATACGTTATAACCAGAGGAGGTTCGTGGATAATATATCTTGGGTTGCATCAAGAATCAGATATATATATATCAGAGAAAAATAATCGATTTAGTTTTATTGTTAACATTAAAATTATTAAAATCAAACATTGTATGTATTTTTATTTTTTTTATAATTGATTAAATTATTCTGTTAATATAATATGATTATTTGAAAGAAAGTGTAAGATACCGTCGGAGTGGCGAGACCAGACCAAGCTTCATGCAGCAAGCCCTTTTCCTAGCACCTCTCCTTTGAATAATCGAGCACATTCCATTGAAAACGGTACTGCACAAAATCATAAAGATACGTGAAAGTTTTGTTATTATTTTAGAATACCGTGGTGTATGATAATTATTGAATGTATTGTTGTGCCGGTGAGCTTTATACACGCTTAAATTAAATAATATTTACAATATCATATTACAAATATGACATTTTTCTCTATTTCATTGGAGGTGCTGCAGTTCCGCAGTTATAACACTAAAAAACGGATATCCAGTACATATAAGACTATTCAAGTTACATCATAGAATACTTTACTGTAAACATCCAAACGTAAATGAACAAGTTAAAAACTATTTTTAATTATGTAAATAGAAAAGCTCATTGATGTTTTAAGACTTATTATTGCAGGAGTCGTTAAAAAAACACGACTTTGACTTCGACATTGACCAAAAGAATTTTATTTTGTCAGGTTTTATTTCTATTTTTTCTATTTATGTGCACCAAAATAAAGATCAACCAACCAATCCGACAGATAGTCAAATTTTAGTATATTGGAACTCAAACGAGGACAATTTATTTCTTCTTTTTCATTGAGATATTTTCCAAAATCGTCTAATCAAAAAAGTGATCAGAGTCACTCCATTTTCACGATTCCTGGACCACAACCCTGTACGACTTACGATAATTTGTAGGAAAATTTTAAGGAACGATACTGATATATAATTATTAAAACACGGTGAAAAAAATAGCAATGTATTTTAGTTCTACAAAAAATATTAAAAAAAAAAAATAGCTATTTCGGTTCACGCCATCGTCAAAACTATGCTTAAACTAATCGCTGAATTCGCTTATCTATACATAGCTGTGTAGAAAAGGCACACAATACATCTTCTCTCCTGTTTTAATGGCCTAGCTTGTTACTTTCACACAATAAAACTAAATTTTCAAAAATTCTAAATGAAACAAAAGGCGGCTATGACAATAAGTTTACATGTGGGACGGAAGTGGTCATTACGGAATCAAATCAGACCACCCCTTAGTAATAGGGTTGGACTAATGGGGGTACTATTGTATTAGTTTATTCGTTAAGAATCCTTTGTGATAATTGATGTCTATTAATTTCCAGCTGTTCCAAAGCCGCCATTCTGCGACCCTACTACAAAGATGTAAACATTAAGGCGCTGAGTTTGAATTTATATTATGTGATTCCTTAATAACGTGATTAGCGAATTGTGACTCTGGTTTTTTACTGTTGAATGATCTTACACGTTCCTTAGCTCGAGTAGATAGAGGTATATCACAATAATGACACAATTTTGAGACCCATGAAAGATAACATATCGAGTATTATAATGTGTGTCATTATAATGAATTTCAAAGAAGGGAGGAAATATTTAATCACGGAGGAATTTTAATAGCATAAACTGGTGTAATTTGTCTTGTCATACCTTTTTCAGCTCGATGAGTTTCTTCAGAACAAAGGCCATCGGTACACGGAGTCAATTGTAAAGCTCGTCCAGCGCAAGATGCTTCTCCACCACCTCCGCCAGTGCAAGTTCTTCTTCTTGCTTGTCGGCAATCTCGACCACATCGCGACCATTCCGACCAGGCTGACCAGCGTCCTCCCACACCTGCCAAAGAAAAATAAATATAGAATATCTTCACATGATTCCCAAATAAAAAAATTATATATAAATCTGTTAATAGTTTTCTTCTATAAATTTGAGCTTTTTTAAAGATAAAAGTCCATTAGAACGAGATTTTCCAAACTATTTTCGAAAAATATTTTACTTCTAGTGATAAATACGAAAGACTCGAATAAATTCACGGATTCTTTTGTTTTTTTCAATTAAATCTTCAAAATTCTAATATAAAATATAGAATTAATTACATAAACTAAAAAAGCTTCTGGCGTCCAATGAAATGTTATACTTCCAAAATGTATTATTAAACAAAATAATGAGTTTTTATATAGCCTCCGGCTTTTTCAATAGAATCTGGAATCATCCGATCCATTTTATTTTTACATTATCAGTAAAACTTGACGATAATACTAACTCTTATTAAAACTTTCTCTTACAGATTGAACATTGTTGACTTGGTACTGTTAATTGAGTCGTAATTAAGAGTAATAATGTTGATTATTTCGACTGCCTAAAACAATGTTAGTTCGTAGTTAATGAAATTATTAAAAATACTTTCCTGTTGGGTATCGGAAATACTTATTTATTACGCACGAATTTTCAATACGATTTATTGTTGTATAACGCAAAACAATTGAAAAGTGATTTTTGTAGAGGAAAAAGGTATACAAGTAACAAAATAATGTTATCAACTTACCGGTCATCAAATCTGTCCTATCATACTTGATGGCGTCGTATGTATATCCGTCGGCTTATATTACGTGAGCGTTGGGAAAAATAAAAATAAATTAGTCCAAATAATCAGGCTTACTCCATGTTTGTGACATCCATCCAATCGAAATGTGGTTTCGTAAATAAAATTACTTGACGAAAAACTGATACTTGTGCCATACACCATAATGACATGTTATTATATATAATAACATTTCGGCTGTATGTTTGCCGTAAACCTTTTCTCAGAATTTTCACCGAAAAAATAATGTATTTACCTTCATACATCACTTGGATTCCAATCGATATTTTTACTTTCCTAGATATGTGTTATCATAGTATTAGAAAGTAATTGAAACTGTAATCATTAAATAATTATCGTGTAAAGTTGCTCACTTTTAAATGTTTTTAATATGCATACGTGAGTCGTAAATAAATACAACGAGGTACATAATTAATTCATATTCCCTAATTCAAACCCCGGCAAACTATGTCACGCGAAAGGAATTTTAAGGCACGCCAAAAATACGAATTTAAACAAATAAAAACTTCAAACTTTACTCCAAATATTGAGGTATTTGCTTCCAAATTTAAACCGCAGGTGAATCACTTATATTTAAATACTATAATTTGTATATTGATTTTATGTAGCGCGTATTATTGTAGCCAAATAAAATGGTTTTAGTTAAAGGCACGCTCAGTGTCCAGTACTTCGAATTACCTGTTTAGTGGCACGTCAATTCATTTGGGTAGCCGAACGCTGCATTAATTGGTGAATATATGTCTTAAGAAAGTCCTATTTTTTATTGTGATATTTGAATGTATGCCGATTAAGTCACATTTTTTGGATACCACAGTACAATAAACACATTATCTGTCTTTCGGAACTGCGTTTGCAATACGCGTATTGAACAAATTGGCGTGTGGATCAGTCAGGTAGCAATGAAATATTCTAGTAATACTATTGTATTGTAGTCATGAAACATGTATTGTCTGTTATGTATTATAATATTATTACAGATACACAGGTTATTTCGTATCACTGTATTAACGTCATAACTATATACATAACTGTATTCGGCTACTAGCAATAATCTCTCAAACGCTCTTGAATAACCGTGATTTGTTCATGTAAGAATTGAGATAATAAAAAAAACTGAAAAAATATTACCATTATGACATGGTAGACAATCTTGAGACCGTTGTAGAGCTGGGCCCACACAAGCTTGTCCGCCATTTTGAGGTTGAGGATTAGTACATGACCTTGTTCTTCGTTGACCTTGGCCGGCCTCTCCAGGACACCTGCATTCTGTCCATTGAGACCATGACGTCCAACCTCCGTTTACTGAAAGATAAAAACAATAAACACCACGGACAACAAACTATGTTACTTTCATTAAATGTAAGTAGTGTGGTTAAAGCTTACCATATACTGTTAGCAACGCAGCCTCCGACGTTCTTTTTCCAGCAATATTTTCAGCGACACAGCTGTAGTTTCCCATATCCTGTGATAGAAAATAATTTAAATAATTATTGGGAGAATGAGTTCAAGAAACTTAATTCAACGTTTAATTTTAACGGTTTAACAAGAAAACAAGGAAAAAATAGAGTTAACCGGTAATAATAACAGTCAAAATCACAAATACAGAAATGTGTAATTAATTTGAATTGTTACAACTTTGCAAGATTCCGCATGTTTTGTCAATAACGACCCGGGTGTCACCTTTCGGCATCTCCAGGCATTCTATTACACAGACACAACAGAACTGACAGAAGCCAAAGACAAAGGCGAAACCCGGGACGTCAGTGACAAAACATGCCGAAACTAACCGAAAGAGTAGTGCCATATCATTTGCGACTATATTACTATAATAATCAAAGAATTCATACGAAGATTTATTTTCAATGAAATTAGTCATTTTTGGAAATACATTCAGTCAGTTCTGTTGCAACTCGGGTCGTTAGTGACAAAACATGTGGAATCGTACAAAGTTGTAACAAATCAAATTTGATATTGAAATTCCATCAAGCACCTTCCAGTCGATATGATTAATTGTATTATTAATTACATGTAATAAATAAAATCTGCGTGACATTCGATATAAACTGGAGGAGAAAATAAGTGACAAACACTTTTGTCCAAGGTATTAAATGTTACATTGAAAAACTGTGAACTCTTTAGTGTCTTTGCGGGGACTTGAACCCAGACCCATTTTATCAAGAGTGAGAGTGGTTAAAAAAATATTTTCTTATAACAGTATTAAAAATATTACACCTACAAAGCCATATGATATAGGTAATATGAGTTAATCCATACCTGCAATGTAGCTTGAGAGACTAGAAGGTGCCCCTCCGCAGACACCAGCAGATTTGAAGAAGAGGAAGTGGCCGGAGGAAGTGGCAATCCATTTTTAAGCCAGTGAAGTTGGGCCGATGGAGCTGCAGCAGGTCCGAGACATCTCATCGATGTTTGGCCGTACAACTCTACACTAGTAGACACAGGCGGCGATACGAACTGCTTGCGAATATCTGTATGAAAAAATTTCAGTATCAATACAAAAATAAATCTGTCAGATGACAAGCATATGTGAACCACTTCAGCAACCTTTTTTAATATGGTGCATACGTTTTCAACGAAAACTAGTTGTAAGATAGTCATTAACTTTCCTCATTAATCTAGAAAGAAAATTAGTATTAAGCACTCTCTATTCTACCAGTTGTTTAACTACCTGATAGTGTAATAGATAGTTTAAGAGATGAAATTTTATATATGAAACAGATTTCCGTGCAATATTGAAAAACGGCGTGATATGTGTGACAGAACCCATATATTATAATAGTTTTAAATTAATTGCCTAATATACGCAACTCTTTCTAAGCCCTATAATAAAAAACAGACATTCAATTGTAAATATCCTTCGCTGCAATACAAAACTGACACCTACCTGTCAAAAACATAATTTGCAATTGCTAAAAATAAATAAATGCCCATCACATTATTGCGGTACCTACATAACGCAATCGTTACGTAGCGGACAAATATTTTTTACCGCCCATAAATCATGCGCCCTTCCCCATTACCGCGAGGTATGCGCCTGTAAATCTGTTACTAATAGCCGAGTAATTAGTGCCCGTGTTTGCGCGACCCTCCGTGCAATAGACATTGCATTATCGGAAGCGTTCAAATCCCTAATTTGCCACTGGAACGATCGGCTGTCGCTAGTGCCCGTGAATCCCGAACAGAGATATCGAATGCAAATTCATTTAAATGAATTAACCTCACGATATCGCATACATATCGATGACCATTAGTTGGGACACGCTATCGGCCACTCACGATCTTTAGTGTCAGCTCGAAATAAAGTTTAATGTTCGAAAGCATACACACAACGGAAAAATTGTATACGCCATGAATAAACTTTTTATACCGAAAGGTTTGCAAATATGAGTTCAAAACCTGTAGCATTCTGAAGAATATAAAAATCATCAAATCACATTTTGCTATAACAATACGAGCACTTGTACGGAATATCTATTGTATAACATTGAGGCTATTTATAAGAGATGTAGGATTTGACAGTATTTTGCTTTAAATTGCTTTAATTATTTTTACAGTTGACCAAATTATACAAAAATTTACACGATGACAGTAAATGCCAATTCAATCAATTACAAGACTTCTAACAATAACGTAAAAATTTTAACTAACTTTTGTGGTATTGAAATTATTGATAGACAAAAAAAGCAAACTAAAACAGAAATTCGGCTGGTATAAGGACTGTAGAGTCAGTCCAGGTGCATGGCAAAAATAAAGGAGCCATTCAAGTATCTCTCCAACCTGTATCCCTTGCACCAAGTCACCACTGGTATTTCTTCATATACCTTGGGAAAACTCGAGATCCCTCGTATCTAACAAACGCATCATTTACGAAATTGGTCTGTCTTCGACTTTTTCGTAGAATGTTTGTAACCATCTCAAGCTTAAATTGCCAGAATGTCTGACATTTTAAAAATTAATTGAGTATTCATTCTTCTATATATCATTCTTGTTCCTCCGCCATGATGATTATCCGCCTACAAAAGGCTTAGAATTAAACAACAATTATTTTTTCCCACATGCCAAGAGATTTCATTAACCTTGAATTAACTAAAAAAAATTGTGACCAAAAAATACTTTATGAGATATTTTCTAATTCTGATATATATTTGAAAACCGAATACATCGAGTGAGATATGAAATCGCTGCGCTTAAAATTCTTACTAATGACAAAATAACAGGAAGTATGTTTTAATGGCACTTAAAAATATTCGTCAGAAATTGAATATAATTTTCAGTGCTGGAAATGCTGAGAAACTTGATATTTCAATATTTTACTGCAGGTCATTTCAGTTTTCATCTTTTTATTCATTTCCCCAATGCTAGGGCATCATAATGACATTCTAATTTTGTTTGACAAGTTTTATATTACAAGTCCGTGTATATAAAAATAAACACTAATATTTGTTATTTATTATATGCGCCGATGGCAATGTGTTTCGTGATACATTATACAATATTTATACAACAACATTAATAATAAAACTCTTCGAGTAGCCGCGAAGAAGTCTCGATAGAATACAGTTAATGGTTTTTATACTGACAACGAAATAAATATTATTTTATGTTCCATTTAAGTTATAAATATAGAAAAAGTGACTGGCTATATCATGTCGCGCTGGAGGCATTAAAAATTTACTAACTGTAACGACCTAAATTTGAGCTTACAGTTATCATATTTATGAGCGATAGAATCTTAAAAATGATTAAGTTTACAGTTAGCTATCCATATATTATATATCACTTTTAAGGTGTTAACTGTCACTTCTTGATGGAAAGGCATGATATTTTAAATAATAAAAACACATTTTTTAGTACTTTTTTGCCCACATTATGTTTTTTGATCAGGACCGGTTTCGCTCATCGCGAGCATTATCATCAGTCCTAATCAAAAAATGTATTGTGGAAATAAGTACTAAAAAATGTGTTTTTATTATTTAAAATAAATTATATATGAGTGTGCTAAATGTGTGTAACAGATGATATGATATACGTATTTCCAACTCTATCTAGATTCTATCAGAATTATGTTGTGCGCAATCTGTTCAACTGCCAATCCCGTATGTTAATTTGAGAAGTAAAATAATACCATTGAAATTCAAATAATTCGCTGAGTGATTCATCATCGAACGAATAGTTTGGAAATGTTGAATACAAAATTGCCTTTTTAGAAAAGGGATAAAAATTAATTCGCCCATTATGACTGTTATGCTTGAAACACTTTTATTTGAAGAAAAAAAAACTTGCGGTTTTAAATTACTCGCTTTCTAAGGCATTACTGTGCGGCATCGATGTAGCTTGAACACGATTCCACAAACGTCCTGCCAATGTGCACTTATCGGGGATAAAATTGAGTCACTGTAGAAGCGAGAGCCAGGCGGGGAGTGTAATTCAATACTAATTCCCTTAACACACCGTCGTCGTCGCCTTGCCGCCCTTGTCAATGGCAAAGACTGTATGGCGGCCCGCCCGCAGCCTGAAGCCGCACGCCCACTGCTAAACGGACTGACTAACTAACTAACACCGCCGCAGCTATTTTTTTTAAAGTAACGAACACAAAAATGTTACTCTAACGAAGGGATAGTGCGTTGTTAGTCTCATAAAACGTCTAAACAACTAGATTTATAAAGTATCGAAACGTTAATTAAATACCATGTTCATTAGAATCTATCACATTTATAAATGAGCTAAAATTTATGTGTCCTAACACTCTAAAAAAATATGTATGTTTACGATGGCTACTTTGATAGATATTCTACTTGATGTGTATCTAAATAGTTGTGTAATGTACCGATACATGGTATTATATTATTATATTATGTATAATTGCTGTTTACTATATTTGTAAATGACATAGTAAACGTCATAAAAAATGCTAAATTCTTATTATTTGCTGATGATTTGAAACTGTTTTTGCGAATTGCCACAATTGATGATTGTCTCCGTCTCCAGTCTGATATAGTAGAATGGGGAAGGAGTAATAAACTCGATTTTAATATAGACAAATGCAATCTTTTATCGTTTACTATACGGTCGCAAGTGTTATTTTTCCGCTATTCAAGGAGTGGCCGAACTCTCTCGCGAATTTCATCAGTAAAAGATCTTGGAGTACAATTCGAAAGTAAACTAACCTTCAATAGTCACATTAGGACTACCTGCAACAAAGCATTGCAAATGTTGGGCTTTATCCTACGTACTACGAGAGCCTTTTCAGGTGTTAAAATTTTAATATTATTGTACAATACCTTAATACGAAGCAGACTTGAGAGTGGGTCTATTGTTTGGGCCCCAGGAGATTTGAAATATGCCCTCATGGTGGAGAAGGTTCAGAAGAAATTTTTGAGACTTCTTTACTTGAGAGCATACGGATACTATCCGTGACTTTATCCAAGTGACTTTCTTTTGGGTATGCTCACTTTTAATAGTTTGAAAAATCGAAGTGAAATATATCTAGCCACATATTTCTTTCGACTAATTCGAGGCCAAAATGAGAATTCTGCCATCCTTAATTATGTAAATTTGTATGTTCCGGATAGTTTTTTAAGAAATCGTGTACATAATTTGTTTGTTCTTCCAAAGTGTAGAACCAGTCTGCCAATGGGGATGCCAATGGTAAGAGCATTAACAATGTTCAACGTATTGCTTCGGATGTTGACATATTTCATGTGGACGAAAGTGAGCTCAGACGAATGCTATTTTTTCAGTTAAAGTAGACATTTCATGAGCTTACTTGGTTGACTTTCTTTTTTGCAATCATTTTTGATTGTTTTATATTATTTGTTGATTTTTTTATATTTTTATATTTTATATTTATATATGTTAATATGTTACGGTGCAAAAGCATTGAATTAATAATTTGTAAGTTTTGTACCGTATAGTTGTAATAAATAAAATAAATAATAGTACACATTGATGGTTCATCTTATTTAAATATGTTGATTAGAGGACGAACTAGACATTCGAAGCAGGTAGGGGTTAATAATCAATTGATTGAATTGGCTTTCACTTGGTAGAACTCCATTATAACACGGTGAAAAAATAGCAATGTATTTTAGTTCTACAAAATTATTTTTACAAATATAGTTCTGACGATGGTGTGAGCCGAAATAGCTATAAACTATATTTGTAAAGATAATTTTGTAGAACTAAAATACATTGCTATTTTTTCACCGTGTTAATAATCAATGTTTACAATATTGATAAAATTAAGCCATACAATTAAAATCAACGATAATTATAAAAGCGAAACATGAGTCGCATAACAATTATAGTTCATTTTTAAATTAAGATTGAAATGATAAGTCAAATTAAATCGTATCGTATGAATAATAAAAACAATATAAATAAATATGAATAAATTCCATTTAAAATAATTTGCCACCATCAAAAAAAGACATTTGCAAACAACTTCAAAAAAATCCTTCACTTTAGTAGCCAGCATTTTTTGCAAAAGAATCGCACATAAATATACTAAATATTAATTAAATCAAAAGTATTTGGGAAGGAAACGGTAAATTACAATTTTACACAGTTATTTCCTTATGCCAGCTGAACTTAGTCGTCGAAAATGGGGCGCATTAAGAGTCCAATTACCAAGAGCTTTTAAAGTTTCGATGATGAACAATATTAGATTTTAAAAAAATTCACATTTTTATGTGTTTTTGTTTTATAGTGATGATTTTGTAATGATTAATAAAATATACTAAAAACTAAACAAACTAAATATAATCTGCTTTTACTGAAAAATGATTATATCCTTTATACGATACAAGTACTTTAAAAAGTAGTGTTACAATTATTTTACATATTTTTTTGAAATGAGAAAATATATGGTCTGGGTTATAGCGTTAAAAAAGCCGAAATCTTGTGACACTTTATTCACAGGCGACTGTTTATTTATCATCATAGCGAACTTTTAATGAACACGTCTTATTAGGTATTGTCAACAAAATGTTTTAGCGATGCCGGAACCTATTACAGCGGCACCCTAATGGAAATTAACGAAAACTAGCGAGTGTGCAATAATAACTTTATTATCAAGTTATAAATTTTACGATTTGCGATGTGAATAAAACTTTTCGAAGACACAGAGAATATGCCTTGTTTATGATTCAACTTTAGAAACATTAAGGTAAGTAAGTTGGCACACAATATATAATATAACTCATTGGTGATTTGATTTGTCAATAAAATACACGCGAAAAGTTCTACAAAGTTTACCTTGTTGCCAGTAAAATGTGATGTTCATCTTGAAGTTCTTCAGCAGTATTACGTATCTTTGCCTCGTCGCTTATATAATTATAGACTAAAATAAAGTATTTTGAGAAAAACAGAAAACCCACGATGATTTGAATGTCAAAATACCTGGCAAACAATATTCTAAAACTTTTTTGCTTTTCAGCATTTTTAAATACATTGATTACAAATTTTATATTATATTAAGGACGTTAGTTTTATTAAGCAACAAAATTTGACGAAAGCACAAAATACCAGGTTTGCTACCGAAAATTCTAGCATTACACAATTGATTATACATATTTTAATTTTACAATTTATATCAATGCATATTATCCGTTATTGTATTGAAATAAGTTTTACAAAAGTACTTAATTATTTTAATGGAACATTTATGAATGCATGAATGATATTGCAAACTATTACCAACAAAATAAATGTCGCTTGTCTGTCTTGATTAAATTTCCTTGCCAAAATGAATCACGTCAATCAAAAGAAGTCATTTATTATATCGTAATAAATTGCTTGCATTCACTATGAATTTGTCGACGTAGCTCTGTCTCATCATTTCACAACACACAAGAACACGAATCTTCGTTTGACAGACTTACATATTGCGGCAAGCATTACATGTCCCACACAAACTTTTATTCATTGATGTGGTTTTTAATGTGTTTAAATTATTATATCTACGATAATTAGAAAATAGATGTATAATATATATCGGCTTCGAGATAGCGACGACGCTAAAGGAATACTACGTTATAGCGAACTAGGAACTCATACGAAATTTTAGGCTAGGTTCTCTCAATTGTATTTTGCGAATTGCTTAAAATCAGAAAAATAAACATAGTTCCCATTTTTTATATATTAAATGATATTATATTTGTCCTTGTCCTTGAATACAAATAACTTAATTCGTATAGCCACATACAAAACGACATCATTTGCAAATTGCACGTGGCTTTTTTTTTAAGTCGATGTAAATACTTAACTAAACTCTAACTTAAGTACTTCATTGAAGTTCTCAATGTAAATATTTATATTCTTAGCAACTGACTATTTTAAAGTGTAAAATTAAACCTAACACATAAAAAATGATTATTTTTATGATATTTACTTTCATCCTTCCACTTCTCATTCCATATTAGCTATTTAGCACTATAAAAGGTATCATATACAAGGTAGTATCGATTTCAATCATCAAATTAACTTGACCTTTTTGTGTCATTGAAGTGCATTGTGATCAAAGGCATTAAAAATCAAACTGTTGTGCATTCACTTGAACTTTTCTTTTATTGAAATACTAAATATCTTTTTCTTTGGTGTTACATATTAAAATAGTCAGTCACACGTCGCTTCATTGAATCATTGAGTGAGTATCACATTTGCTTTATGGTAAATTTATTCAGTGCTATTTAATTTAGTAAATATACTCACCGTTGCAAAATAATAGAAATGAATCGAGAATGTTCTTTAAAATTCTTTTGGTGAAGGAGACTTAACATAAAAATACACTAAAAGATACCTTTTTTTAAGTGGTAACAAATGTAGTTAACTTATTTTAAGTGCAATACACTTTTAAATGGATATTGCAATGATTGCCCTTGCGTATGCACGCCGTTCGCGACGAAAATTACTATGAATACTGGCGGGCTAAGCAGAAGAGCATATTTGTTTTGTCGTCTCGGAAGTTGGTTTAGTTGCATAATCTATCCGCAGTTAGTGGCGGTACGATGACATTTACGTCTGCCATTTGGTTTTGAGTAATGGCTGTTTGCAAAGTTATCTCCTCGACGAGCTTTCGAATTATAAGTCTTCCTGTGACGCGGAGAAGCTCGCGAGATGATTGCGACACATTTTCAGTAATTTGCAAGAATAAGTAAGACAACTTGCGCAAAGTATTCCCTCAACACATTCAATGAATTGCATTCCCTGACAAATGCGTATACTCTATGCCAGTGATTCAGATGTAGACTGGGAAGAAATGTTGAAAATTATTTCAAATAGTTTTATGATGCATATATATGTAAACAACAATTCAATTCAATAGTTTGGCTATATTTTCTTAACCTATTACCTGCTGATATGTCAGCACTGAATACTTTAATGTATTAATAAACTTCGATGGTGAAAAAACTTGTAGAAATTATTGGGACAGCTTGCCCTATATTTTGATTAAATAATAATTTGCAAATGAAAGTTTAGGTAAGGTGATCACTCTTATACCTTATAGTATTAACTATCAACTCACTTAAATGTGCTGACACTATTGTTAAGACGTTATAAGTAAATGGGTTAAAAAAACCCTGATGAATATGAAGCAAAAGTACATTATTTGTTGATAAAAAACAAATCCACGTTTCAAATTTTATATGATATGATATTTTGGATAACCATTACCTACTATACTAAATTACAATTCATATTTCCCCCATTGGGTGCTTTCACGATTTGAACATGGTATCAAAGCCGTTATGGAGAATTTAAATGATTTTTTAACTTATGGATTGAATTGGCATTCACTTGATAGAACTCCAATATAACATGGTGAAAAAAATAGCAATGTATTTTAGTTCTACAAAAATTTTGATTTTTTAACGTTTATTGCTAAATTATATGTCATTTACCCAAACATTGTCTGTGTATAGAAAAATAGTATCAACGAAACATTAGTAGTACACGGATTAACCTTACGATGCTTCAAAGTCAGAATCGTAAAAGAGTTGAATAGGGAGGTAAAAAAACATCACTGACATACATGACTAAGAATATTAATAAGTGGCCATATGCACTGGTGGTTAACCGCCTAAAGTGCCTTCGCTCTGAGCAGCTGACCTCTTTGCAATAGGGACTTATAACTACAATATCATATATTACAAAACACTTTAGGCGGCGAGCCTCCAGTGCGTATGCCCGCTAAGGCTACACTAGATCCCATATTATCTGTTATAGCATCTCAATCTATAGATGAGAGAAATCTACACCCCGCTATTTGAAACCATGTCAAAATGTGATTCTTTGATATTGTAAGGTTAATAGAAAACAGGAAGTCGTGAGTAGTACAACTTGGTTCATATTACATATTGTTATAACATAATCACTTATTTAAAAACAACCGTCACACGCCAGCGTCACACGCAAACAGACAAGACCTTCAATCGAATTAAAACCTTCAGTCACTAAATTAAATAATATCGGGTTGCGTTTTTCTTTCTGTCTTCACTTAGCCGAGTCTACATTGATAGACTGCATACCGTAATACGATACGTTAATAAAAGTTTTATAAATAAACAGGGGCGGCAGGGTGCCCTTTGGCAATGAAAGCCGTAGTACCACAACTTGGTCGAACCAAAAAAAAAAGCAAATATTTGACCATCTCACCGTCGAACTTGTAGAGGGATGCAATTGTTGACTGTTCGGTCGAATGCACTCGAAGGAAAATATGCATGGAGTTTTCAACATTCGTGCTAATGTTTGCGGGCCTTTACCGCAGCTTTATCAGGAATGCACTTACCGCAAATCAAAATGAAATAAATATACACGCCGATATGGGATCAATCGTTCAACAATAAATATCTGCTAACTTCATCTTTATGGATCATTCTTGAGTACGATTTTTGTAAACCAGTTTTAGGCCATAATGTAATAATATAATATTTACGACAAAATTTTACGTAGCAAATTTATTGTCATTCACCATAAACAATGTATAGTTTTGAATGTGTTATAATAAGTTTTTGTTTGTTCTCATGTCTTACTTCATCGTTCGACAATCGTTTTTTTAAGACTTGAAAAAATAATAGGTATTACTAACAAAACATTATTAAAAAATCGCCCTTTACATCTTACAGACCTCTAATTTAAATAAACGTATCGGATTTTCTTTGATATATGAATAATATAAATTTTCATATGAATACCTTTATAAAACAATCATGCAAATTATTTTACTTTGTTAACTTTTGTTATTAATACCAGATCACCTGTTAGCATTCGCTTAATAAGAGAGAGTTTGTGCCATGTTTTGTGAATACCCTCAGCACAACAGCTAAAAATAGTAACAGACAGATAAGTCAAAGCACATTCTACTGTACTGAAATTATGTCGCTAAATTCAGTGAATCATCCTTACAGTTTTAATATATGTAGCGAAAGTTTAAATGTATTGAAATCAAAGTAACTTTTAGTAATTCTTTTTGGCAAGATGAAAGAGACATTATTATGAGTATAAAGAAACAAAATAATATTTTATATCAATGTGAGTACATGCACACGTAGTAAATTCATCTTTCAAGTCAACATATGTACAATATTTCAATGCATATTTGATACGGTGCTGATTTATAGCCATTAGAGAATAATAGTGTTGTGTAAGTGAGTCCCTTTGTGTATATCCATGCGAGTCTGACAAGTATGATATCATAACTTTTAGGGAAGGCTAAGAAAGTGCATTTTGCATAAGAAGGGGGATCGAGCTCTGAGTGCAGCTTGACAAATTAAATTCAAACTCTGTCAAAAGTCATATTAGCATATCTTAACGTATGCTTACCATAATAATGCTACGAATGCGACTTACTTACAAAATATTTATCATCTTAGACTTCATTCTAATACGAATTGCACCATTTAAATGAAAATGTTTGACAGTATTTCAATTATAAATTTAATCGTCAAAACTTTGGACATTTCCACATATCTTAAATAATAAGAAAATTTTGCAGATTGTAGATTACCATTGATTTTTTATAGATGAATTTATGAGAACATTAAACAAAAAAACAATCGCTTTTTTCAACACTAATACATAGATAGTGTCTTAAACAAGAACTATATATATTGATTGAATTGGCATTCACTTGGTAGAACTCTATCATAACACGGTGAAAAAATAGCAATGTATTTTAGTTCTACAAAATTATTTTTAACAAATATAGTTGACAGCTATTTCAGCTCACGCCATCGTCAGAACTAGTTCTGTAGTAAAACAATTTTGTAGAACTAAAATACATTGCTATTTTTTCACCGTGTTAAGAACTATATAATTTAAATAAATACAAGCAAATTTTAAAAATATTTCAAAATAATACAAAAAATATAATTATCAGTTTCAGCTCAGTTCGCCTTTTCTAATCGTTACCTTATAAAGAAATGTGGAAACCGTAGCAGAAGTTATGTATGATCTATAAAAGTTTAATGCCATTCCATCCAGAGAAACAATAAACACCGTCAAACTGTGAAACATAGCAGATATTGACAGCGGTCAAAATCGTGATTTAATAAATAATTACAGATTTATGCAGTGGACAGATATTAGAGTGAATTGAAATTATTTAAGAGTCCTAGGCGGAATGATATTATGTTAAAAAAAAACGGAATTCGTTCGTTATTCTAAAATGAATATCAAAGATCAAGAGCGGTAAACCAGGAAACTGATTCCACATAACACATTTACCTCGATGGGAAAGTGTTTAAAAAAATATCAATAATTGACATATCGTGTATTTATTCGTGTAGTCTTTTTGTTTATTTATCAACAATCCAAGTCCTCAATTCCCTGCAACACGATAAGTTGTGTAAACTGGTACATACTACTTTTGAAATATTTCATATTCATATTTACTTTTGAACAAATGGAACTATTAAAAACGCATTACGGAATGCCCTGAAGAAGTCGCGCAAATATTTGTTTGGGCCTATTGACAAAACGCATCACCACTCTTGTTTATTTAATAATTCCGTGAAACGTTAAGTTGGTATTAGAATACCGTATCGTGTTACGTTGAAAGCATTTCCCGGCAAAAAATACATAAAATACAGTCAATTTTCGTTATAGACTGTCGTTTTTAAGGTCAATATATTTTTCGGAGTGTATGTTGGATAACGCTTATGATTATGTTTTGAATCAATTTATGTATTAATTTAAACCATATTACGTTAATTTAAATTCCATTATTTGTTTAGCGATCTAACAATTATTACATATATTTTATTAAAGTGTCAGCTATTAGATTATTATGATAGAAATATTGCGACTTTGAACCTTTTCACTCAATATATTTCAAAATAAAAACACACCGATTATCAAAAGGAAATAAATTCCACTAAATACTTGATTATTAGTACCCAAATATCAATTCTACCGAGTAAATGTAAATACAACATTCACAAACTAAAGAAATATTTATTATCATTGTATCGTTTTAGTAAATTTGAAAATGTTTATTTGTTTTATGAACTTATTAAGTTAAGATTGGCAGTTGCTAAGGAATTCAACAAGTTGTATTTTTTAGTTCAATCTTTATATTACTTTGTTTTTATGGGTAAAAATGCGTACACAATAATAATATAAATCAGAAAAATTTAAAATAATTTATTCTAGACTTACAACCCACGCATTTCACCGAGATTACTCCGTTTGAAAGTATGATCACGAAATGGTTACTCCCGAAACACTGGTGTTAGTTACGCCTTATTGGAAGTCCGTTGAGCAGTTATATCAGATGCGAAAAATTATTAGAGTTATATTAGATTGTTGATAAATAAGTATCAATACATAAGAAATGAAGCAGCTTAAAGAGCTCTGATGTTAACGCATCATAGATTTTAACACTATAACAAAGTGATATAAAAAATCTTACATTTTAATATACTAAGGATTTACTATTTTTTGTTTTTGTTTTTAGCGTGTTGTGTTACCATAGCATTGCTTATTTGAATATATTACACATATATTCGTTGAAATTCACACTGATGTCGCTCACTTCCATTTTATCCGAGTAAACTGTTGAAGTGGTACTGTACTGGTTTGAGTAAAAAATATTATAGCAGATCTAGTAAATTCGAATAACTTAATCACACATTTTTTTATGATAACAAGCTCGCTAATATTGGTACGATAAAGCGCTCTCTTTGAGCATTACTTAATTTTTAATTAAACAAAACTAAAACAATTTATGATAATAATTGCTTTTTTTATTATATTGCTTATTATTTTGAAAGTAGAATTTTGAATAATGATTGTAGTTCCTTGCAATCAACAAACTGGTCAGACTAAGATTTCAATCATATTTTAATTAAACTCTTACCCCTTTTCAAGGCAAATTTATAAACAATTTTAGGTATTATGAAAGCCTTACCGGCGTAATCAAATATTGTTAATAAGAGATGTTCATGGAAAATTTAAATATTCCAATCTTACCTGGCAGAGTAATTTTGTCAAAGTAAACAATCTTTTATGCTTGGACTTGTGATTAAACACAAAATTCATGCCCATCAAAGAAGGCTTCTATTCAAAAGAGAAAAAATATTTATTTTCTTTTTTTTGTTTTCCTTTTATCTGCGTTTTCACAGGAGCCGCTCGGGGAAAGGAGAAAATAAAAACGAATTAAACAAGAACAAACCTACGGCCAAATGAGAAAAGGGTTGCGTATAATCTCTACCATATTAAATTTAAAAAGGCGTTAACGTTTTAAATAATTAGTCGTTTGAATTTAAGCAGAAATCCGTGGAATATGTTATTCAATCAATTATCATCATCTTTTGTTTTTTCATTGAATGTTGAATTATCACATATTTAACTGCGTGTGGCAAAAATTTAAAGCGATAAAATATATTAAATGACATATTTTTATTATATATATCAATAACTGTTATAATAGTATAATAGAAGCTTACTCAAGCTCATTTTTTTTAATAATTACTGTCGAATCAATAAACAACTGTGTGGGTCAATTGAATTAATATTTACTTTTATTTAGTAAATTATAATTACTATATACTTGCATTACATCGTAATCTCGCAAAATAAAAATGTTTGATTATGTTCACATGTGATTGAAAAAAAATTGTAATTATATTTATAAGCACATGAAATAATTTTAATTTATTAAATAACCGCTTAATATAATGCATAAAGTGTAACCGCGCACAATAAATCATCTCCTTTCATAGCACAATAAAATAACTGGAAATCAAACCTGTTTTCATTAAATCATTTCTCCGTCAAATAACTTCACGATGCTCTCAATAAACCTGCAAAGATCGTATAAATTTTCACAATCTATTCACAACTCCTCGTCTACAGAAATCAATTGTGGTTTAATTAGAATTTTTTGAAAATATACGGCGACTTTCAGGATTAATTTGTAAATTCTCAAAGTTGTATCCACAACAGAGAATCTATCGAAAAGCTTCACTTTGTATTGAAGTTTTCCACTATCCGTAAGGTATGCCAGACTAACGATTTTCTTGGATATCAGAATGTAAGAAAATGAAATAAATTACCGTCTTGAAGACGTGGGGTCGTCGCTGTAATTTCAAGACATATTACACGGAGGGGAAGAAAGAAAACCCGCAAGGAATTTTTCGACAATAAGCAGACGAATATATTGGAATTGCAATTTATATTAGTACGTTGTCAAAGAACAGAGATCCCCTTCAATGGTACTAAAAAGTATTTGACCACACTTAAGAATGGCTACGAATAATAAAGCGAATACTATGAAAGAAATTCGTTCACTATGCTTATCAGTTACAATCAAATTGTCAGAAGAATGTCACCGGACATAAGAATTTACTGTTATCTTAGCTTTGTATAACTAAAGTATATACTTATCTTATTAATAAATAAAATTATAAATTCAAGTGAGGTAAGGTCAAGTGTCTTTCAGGAATCTGGATTTTACCAGGTCTGAAGAAGCAAACAGATGTAAAGTTTTACGGAGGTTAAATGAAGAGGCACTTTTTGGTACGTATTCTTAGTCAAACCACCTAACTTCCGATTTCAGACACAAACATATAATGTGATCAATGTATCACTGCTAAGATTTTGCTATAGTTCAGCAACACAGTCATTATACTTCATATATTATATATATAAGCGTACATCTAATAAGTAGTTAAGAAAGTTCTAGGAAAGAGCGTGTATGTGTTTAATGTAAAACCATTTAGGGATGCTATAAACAACAACAACTAAGAAGCTTAAATTGTTGCCTAAAGATAATAACTACGGATGAACACAGTATTATAAAACACATGCCCTGCTAATAATTCATGAATTATCCGTTGCTATAAATATCCTTTAATTTTGATATAGAAAGCACTCACAATTGATCGGTTAATTTCTTACGGTTTATAAATAAACACATTGATCTCTACGCTTGTACGTAGTTCAAATGTGTTATTGAAAACATATTTCGTGTCACGCATTATAATAAAAGTACCACAAATCAATTTTATAACTTGTCGAATCGAGAAATGCTGTGTGCGTGTTGATGTATAGACTGTTTTATTATTAGACAAGTGTAAATAGCGGTTAAGAGTAACATGACGAGTTGGATCGACAAGGCAAATAGACATCGACATATTATTTCATTTTGTTTTACACTATAATTGTGAAAGGCAAACAACAAGCACTTCGAAAAGTTCTAGCACTACCTGTGGACATGTGGACCAAATGACGGTCAAAATAAATGATCTTTGAATTTGAACATCAGATTTCGTTGGAAAAATACCGTTCGTCTGAGAAAATCAATAAATCAAAGTATATATGATATTTTTTGACGGCAAGATGAATAAGTGCTAATATTTACATTTGTGGTATGTATCTTAGACGTTTTTCTAAAATTCAACTTTGTTAGAATGGCGTGTATGATATGGTATGTAAATACGCTATTTTTATTTGAGTGTAATTATTGTTTTGGTATTACTAAGATTTTTAGTAAAACTCTACAATATTACAGTATGCCACTGGATAAATATGACCAAAATTGATTTTTCCATATTTTTAGTAATCGCTGCAAAATATAGACCGGTGCTCAAGATCGTTATTTTGAAAGGCATAAAGAACCAACTAATAATGGTTTTCATTGCAGAATAAGAATATATAGTTTATTACTATGATCTGGTATTATATAGTATTACGTTATACCCAACGTGATTTGTAATATTTTCGAGAAACTGTGGTTTTTTTATATGTAAGTTAGCCTAATAATGCAATAAAATAAGCTTGATAGAACACAAATGATAATAGTAAAAACAAAATTTCCGAATGGATTAATAAGTTCCTATCTGCATTCAATGATGTTCATCGCTTTGTAAATCCGTTATGTATATTCAGCATTCAGCCGATTTGGCATTATTTATTCGCAAACAAAGATGTGATTTATGACGGACATAACGTAAAACATTTACGTGTTTTTCGGGGTGACAGGTACAAGTGGTAAATAAAGGAGCTCTTCCGCCCCACTGAGCTGAAGGAAACGAATTTACCCTAGTATTAATATTTCATGGCAGAGGTGTGCCTACAGTCAAGTGACCACCTTTTCCATCTGCAAAAATATGCTAGAATAGAATGAAATATCATTTTAATATATCTCACAAATGATGTCATAAAAAACATTAAATCAATATTCAAATAACGAAATGCGTTTCAAGTACTTCTCAAATACAAAAATCAATATTACAATTGAAAATTAAGTATCACATAGCATCCGCCAAGTTCACTGAAACTATTTATTATTGGATAAATCTCGTTTGTGTAAAGTCAACAGAGAGTTTTCCCCTTGAATCTGGTAGTCTGACAGATATTGATCTTTGCATTTCAATGATCAAGTGACGTTGACAAACATACAATGGAAGAAGATAAGACGTGGATAAAAAAATGGTTTTTGAAGTCTAAGAGATTCCAATGTGATCGATGATTGAAACACGATAGCCGAGATTAAATCATGTAATAATCAAAATGCGAAGTGTTGACATAAGAAATTATTTTATAACAATACGAAATTCATATTTTCAATGTATTTATAACGATTTATTACATGAAACCATTTTCTCGAATATTAATAATATATATCACTACATTTATTACAAAGTCAGATAATTTAATTTTAATACCCGTGTTTTATCAAATGTGTAGTTCCTAGATTATTTTTTTCATTCGTGCAGTATTTCTAAAGATTTAAGCAATGATAACAGGATTTCATTTTACAAGTGTAATTTAAGCATCGATAAAAAAACTTAAATAAATTTGACAAGCAAACACTTAGTAAGAAGACTAGTAAAAACGCTTGGTTACAATAACTTGCGGAGGGATGAATGAACATGCCACTTGATACTACAGTATATACAATATAAGTTAGGCAACTAACTATGCACCGAGAAAAACGAATATTTCATAACTTTGTAACATGAGCGCATTAATTTTCTTGAGAATTGCCCATATTTTTGTTAAACTTTAAATCTAAAATAAACCCTTCAAATCTACACACAATCACAGATATTTGAAAAAAAATGTACTTCGTGGTCATTATATTTCACCGTCAATAAATAGCCTAAGCTTTGAAATATGGATTTATCAAAAAAACATTTCTAAACTGTTAACTTTTTATATAAATAAGGACAATATGATTCGAAAGACGTAGTGATTAGCGTCCTTAGACTAGTTATACTCACCCTTTGGGCAGCGGGCGAAATGGGGCGTATTAAGCTTTTTCACATTTAGGAATTGTGAGCCTGATTTGTTTATAATAGATTTTCTTGTGATAAAAAGGCAACAAAAAAATGTGTGTGGTTGCCATAGCGAATAAAATCAATTTCAGTAATAAAATACAGTTGTAAAAATGTACTCAAATATGTGGTTCTAGTAAATTATCATGTCCATCAATTAATGTTAACGTGAAATGAAATTGTTTAATATCCGGTGTACTGTTGCATACGCAATAATTAATGGGAAATATTTTTCACGTATTCGCAGCAATTAATTACATCTCACACCTAAGCGATAAAATTTTAATATTGTCTAGCATACGACCGCGATATAAATTCAAATGTTGCTCTTGTTGCTGTCCTCAATGAAATTAATGACATTTTAGTAAGCGAAAGACAAATGGTAAGCATTTATCAATGATATATTGGCAATTTAAGATATGCCGTCACCAATAAATTTCAATTAATTTGTTTCTCTGCTAACTCTAAAAGAAAAAGAATTATTTTACTTGTATTCAGAACACTGATAAAAATTGTTATTGATTTATGCTCATTTATTCCAAGCAATATTTATTGTCAGATTCTGTAAAAAATATAATAAACAAAGCGTGTTAAAACTTCACATAAAAATAAAATAATTTTTAAGAACCAAAATTATGCAATATTAAAAAGGAAAACTTACATTTCAAATCAGTATTTTTCGAATGTCTTACATGTCACTCACGAGTAATATTTCGTCACATTAAACGTGTTAACTTTCGGTAGAAAGTCATTATATCACGTTATAAAATAAACTCATTGTTTGTTCTTGTTCCGAAATAAGTTGAAAGTAAATGTGATGAGCGAGTCTGATACCGATTATTAGATAAAAATGTAGAATTAGCAGAAAAAGGTTCACTTTTCTTTGTAACAATAGCCCTCGTTAAGAAAAGCTTCTTCTGTTCAAAGATTACCTTTCGGATGGCAAACTATACACATTCATTGAATTAAAAAATGATCACAAAAATAATGGAATAAAATATTTTAATTGAAATAATATATTCAACACATACACAGCTAAGATAACTAAAGTAACATGCAATTTATTGCATTATAGCAGAATTGAACAATAAAAAAAAACAGTAAGTTTATAAATAATGTTGATACGAAATTTCACACAGACGTAGTGAGATCATATAAATATGTGAAAAATTCTATGTGGCACTAATTTATCCTTCGCATTTGTAAGGCCGTAGTATAAATCACTAGTAAGGTGTACATACGAGATACATAAATAATATGGAAACCATTTCTCAAGATAAAAGTATAATAGTAAATTTGACTTTGTATTTTTTTCGAACACGAATTGCTAAATAATGATATATTGTATTATTCATTAACTTAAGTCAAATCAGTATTGGGGATTTTATAACCTTATAATTTAAATAACAAGTCGAATTACTTAATTGTAGCAAATATTTGACTCCACTCCTGAATTTTGAATATAATATGTGTGGTTTTGTGCAAAATAAGATCAATGTACAAACATTAAATACATGTAATGATTTACAATAAAAGAATTAAGAATCAATTGTATAACTAAATATCTAATAGTAAATCACACTAAATTCATGTAAGTGAGAGAAATATTAAATATTAAAAAATATTTTATTTATGCCCATTGACAGAAATAGAATAAAGGATAATTTTCCAATTAATTGGCAACCCAGTTAAATATTTTATACTACAATTAATGTTAAAGTTAATAGAAGTAAAGATGTTCGAATTATTTCGAAATAATGCACGCGATCCATAGAGTATTTGTCTGATTTTGTCACTGGAAATTTATCACTCTGTCAAGCAGGGATGTTTATCAAATCACCATATGAACATCATTCAAAGCGAGCCACGGGACGCAACTTAACTGGCCACAAACATCCCATACCCGGTTTTACGATTGTCGTATGAGCGTTACGAATATCGCGTTTATTTACAAGGTGCAACCCGCGATTCGCAACACAGAGAAACTCGTCCATTGTAATAAAACGTCCACAAATCAAATTTATAGCATATCGATTACTGGAGGACGGGATGATACGTCGCGGGCGTTTCCCCGCATCGCTGCTCGAGGAATTCGTTGGAATAAATCACGGTGTACGATAAACACGACGGAGCGAATTGTCGTACCGTCTACCAACTGTATGATCAAATAATACGGAAAACAAATAATTGAATAGTATTAAAACCGCTAGATTTATGAGAAACAAAATTGGTGTATGTATGTAATATATATATATATATATCAAAGATATATAACCATATCCACATACCAACTGTGTACGGTGAAAACAACAATATCGTACGTAGTAGATATATCGTAGTTCAGATAGAATGTAATATTAGTTTATAAGTTTGTAAATATACGTTCTCTTTTTCTGCTCTTTTTAAGAATCATATGGACTCCTAATTACAAAGAATATCCTTAATGTAATGAAATTTTATATTAAATGAATATACATGATTTTTTTCTCCAAAATTAAAATAAAGAAACTTTAGACATTCAGACACTAAAAATCATATAAAATATCATCCAGTAAATAAATTATAAATCGCTATCAACGGTATCATACGAGTAGATTATAAAAATCATACGATCCATAATACTTAACTTTTTACTGCACTGAGTTCCAGCTGGTTCAATATTTAAAAGGCAAATAAAAATATAAGTCCCTTTGTGAGAACATATTGAATTTACGAGGGTGGAGCATATTATATTTTGATGGCTCAAGATTTATATTCACTGGAAAATGGACATCATTTCATTTTTTCAACATCAGCTGAAATTGAATATTATTTAAATGACCAACATAAAAGTGCATACGTTGTGACTAATGGAATCGTAACTATTAACTATTTTATGATTTTTTATTTTAAATCAAGGTTGTTTCTACATATAGGTTCCTATACTGATTCGTATATTTCATATCGTTTTGATAACTACAATATCTTTCACTGTAGAGCAAATTTAGTTCTAATGAAGTTAATTTGATCTTAACAGTTGTGCCAAGAAAAATGTTTTTGGAAAGTTATGGTAGAAGAATAGCGCTAGCAAAAAACTAATGGCTAGTTTGACGCTCTCGCCAAACTTTAATTCAATGATCGAATGGGAGAGAGAAATTCAAATATCCCAAAAATTTTGAATAGAATATATTGAAAAATGGATTATAACAATTTTTAAATCTTTTCATACAAAGGTTTGAATAACACCACAACCAAAACCAACTCGGTAGTCACCTTTTGCCTAACAATCAAAAATAATTTTTTATTTTTTTTACAAAATTTTGGAAATAGTTAGGAAACTTGTTTTATTGATTTAAATTTAAAAATGTCATGAGATTATCCGGAAATTTAGACGTTAAGTATTTGGTAAAAGCTAATGTTTAAAGTTGCAAATTGGAAGCTACCAATTAAAATTTTACTGTGAACCGTACGTCATGTAGTATCCACAAAACAATACCTATCAATATATAATAGTGTTTAATGGTTAAAATTAGAAAAAATCACATTTGACCTAAAAATACGTAGCTGCCAGATAAGCAGTGCAAATTTGAAGTTGCTATAAAAAGTTGTTAGAAAAATAAATTAATTGTTGAAACATTTCACAATTGCACAATTCCGCAATAGAACCGACTCAGTGAGTCAATTTTATTACGTCAATGTGATAGAATGCCCGAAGATATCGAAAGGTGAAACCCAGGTCGTGAATGACAAAACATGTAAAATTGTACAAAGTTTCAGAATCAAAATTAGTCGGTGCCGTTAATTGTTTAGGGTAGGTTCACGTGACGAAGAGACAGACCGACGAATAGATATAAGTTTTATTTTCTAGATATGTTAAAAGAGTTGCATGAGAAATGATCAAATTCTTTCGTTTCATGTTAATTTATAAAATTTAAAAAAGACACATGTTTCGGCGTCCGTAGATGTTATATTTAGCACAGATCACTTCGCGAATGGACAAAATAACAATATTTTTCAAGATATATTATAATATAATATAAATGCTCTCTCATCAAAAGTACGCATTCAACAATGCTTGTGAAACTACGTTTATCTTAGTGCAGTTTATATTCACGGACACTTGTCAATCAGTACCTGTCTTGTCACAGTGTCCGAAATACAAGGTTTGGTTAAAGAGGTTGACGTGTCGTTTCCCTCATCTTGATCGTGTTGACAAACGATGTGGTAACACAGCAAAGTCTCCCAACTCCACGAACATAATCAAAGCTTGTTTAATGTCCATCACAGCCTCTCGAACTAAGTAAACATTAAACATTCAACGGCGCCTTGTCATATAATGGAGCGAACAAACAATATCTAAATCCATACTACGATGGGAAACTTATTGAAATCCACTTGCCATAACGCCATTTACTGTAAATGCATTATTCGTCATTAGCCACTTTATGATTTATATTGCATATTAAAACTTATCACTTTCCACGACACATTAAGATTAGGAAGTAAAAATTATCGTTATTATATTATTAATTAAATTATCGCCAGTTCTGTATGCAAGTGGTAAACAATTCCGTGATTTTGGTATTTTTGGTTTAATGAATTAAAAAATCTGATGTCTAAGCCGTTTCCCGCTCATTCGTTTCTAGGAATGAAGCAAAACGAAATTTACTAGCTAACGACTAGTAATTTTCTTTTCCTGCCCGTCCATCTTTAAGCGATATTTTTATTATAAAACACATATGTAAATTGAATTTAACTGTATCAAAAATTGGATGTATTCCATTAACGAGGTTAATTTTCATTTATATCTAATATCAAAAAATCAGGTCATCAAATATAAATCATCGTTTTACTGATATAGTTTCCATGATCGGTAAATCAAAAAGTACTTGTGATAAAATTGAATTCTCAGTAGATTATTTGAGTTGACTGTCTGAAAATGTTTTCAAGAAATTCATGAGTGTAGACATTCAAAATTTCTTCTCAAATAATTTTAACTGATAAAAAAAATATAACGAGTGTATAAATTTTGAAGTTTAATGAAATCTGGCGACGCGGTGTGCGGGAAAGCAAAACACAATTTTTAAGCTTTGCACGTCTTTCTCATTCCAAATTAATGAATAAATTTGGAAAGTTGGCAAATAGAATTTTCCAAGTATGCTTTTTGGTGCAAACTCCAAATCAAAATTTTATAAATCAACATATTATTATATTTTTCTGCAACCTCTTCTATAAGATGGTCCCTTTGGTAGCCATAAAAAGTATAATATCACTTTTAATATGTTAACATAAACTCATAGAAGAGATATACAATATACTTAAAAAATCATATATACATATATTATGCTTGACTCGACCTTTATATATAAAACATAATTTTACTTATATATATAAAACCATTTCAGTTAATAACACGGAATTGAGATTAGAAGTTTTGTTGTTGTAATGAATTATAAATTAAAAAGTCATGTAAATTAAAAATGGATAGTCAATATTTTTCCAATAAGTCAACATCAAGTATTTTATATCAGTGTCACACACTATATAAAGCTTTACTAAAAAGCTGTTCTATTCAAAAATTTTATATTAACCACCAACCAAGAATAAAATGTTATATCATAAAAACGTCGATATAATCAAAATTATTACATTTTTAAAAACTTATACAAAATATTTCGCATTTGATTGTCATTATAAAATTGTATAAACATATTTTCCGCAATAAAAATCATTTTGAAATACCTAATCATTAAAACCGACAAAAAACATTTTTAACGATTTTCAATAATTAAAAAATCAATCCGATAACTCCAACGAACTTATCAAATAGAAATTCATTACAGGAGACTTCCGTGGCAAAAACGAAATTGCAATCCACTAAATCTCCTCGGCGAACAAGAAGAAGACTAAAACAATTGAGTTCGATCGAATACAAAAGCGAAGGCGCGTGTTGTCTGAATTCTCTTTTTACCCACGCATCCAACAAACTTCGAGATTAACCCCATCGATACTTTATTCGTTTATGATAGTCTGATGAAAACTTACGGCTCAATATTTTTTTAAGAAAAGAAAACGTAAAGGCTTTGTGAAAAAATAACGCAGATATAAAAAAATACAGTTCTTTTTTTCTATTTTTTACGACAAAAACGGCAAACCTTACCACACAGCGACGAATACAAAAATGTTTTCAAACATTTGGTCAAATTTAAACTATTAAATTGATAACACGGTGAAAAAAATAGCAATGTATTTTAGTTCTACAAAATTTTGTATTGCTATTTTTTTCACCGTGTTATAATGGAGTTCCAAGTGAATGCCAATTCAATCAATATATTAAATTCATCAATTTTAACATACGTAGCCTAGTATTTTTTAAATTAATTGAAATAGATTTAAATGAATCATGATTTAGTCCGAGTACATTAAATGAATTGTATTATATATATATATATATAATATTAGTCGTTAGACCTTCATCGGAAAAACTTAAAAACTAACAGAAAGCGTAGAACCATATCATTTGCGATTATTATAATAATCAAAGAATTCATACGAAGATTTTTTTTTAATGACATTAGTAATTTTTGCAAATACATTTATCAGTCGGTTCTGTCCTGAAGATGCAGAAAGGCGCAAAGAGGTTGTTAGTGACAAAACATGTGGAATCGTACAAAGTTGGAACAATTCAAATTTGTTTTTGAAATTCCATCAAGCACCTTCATTCGATATCATAAATTGATTCAATTCTCAACGAAACTGTAAAGATTTTTTCATTTTTTTATTACTTTGTAGTGTCTGGTGTATAAATCAAGTTTCCATATACTGTTTATAAACCGTGTAAAAATCCGTGAAAAAACGTGTATCGGGTGTGAAAGTTAAATAAAATCCATTTGAAAAACCTCGTCAATCGGTGGGTCAAAATATGCGCACGGAATATCTCAGTTGCTTTAATCTTTAATGAAATACGGGAAGCGGGAAAATGTTCGCACATCAATAATTGAAATCGATACAGTGTGAGAAGAAAGGGTTAGAACGGAGCTACCTTTGCTTCTGATCCCGTCGGATTGTTCTTTTATCACGATCGAACTCCGAGCAGAGGCCAGGCGGGTCGCGCCTTATTCAATAAATATGGAAATTATAAACACTCTCTCCGTGATTTACGAATGCTCGTATAAGTCGCTCTTTAAAGATGAAACCAAAACCTACACCATTAAATAAATACCACAAAGCTTAGTGTAAATGAAATTGAGCACACACAGCCATCTTGCGCAGAGATATATCTTAATATCGTTAAGTACAGGTGGGCAACGTTTCTAAAAAAATATGTTTTGATTTTTTTTTCCGGTATGACACAGGTTACCCGCACTTGATTAAAAAGATGTCGTGTGACGATTGATATCTATTGATTTCCAGCTGCTAAAATGAGCAAACAAATGTATGTCAGTCGCCGCTTCTCAGACCATGGCGAGGGACTATTGCCTACCTTTAATAAACCATAACAACCATCTCGTCCAATATTTAAGCACATTGATATAAGCCGCCTGTTTAGTTTCATTTACATTTTCAAAATTTTTAGTTTTATTGCTGGCAAGAAATAAGCTAGGTCGTTAGTACAGAAGAGAAGATGTGTTGTGTATCTTTTCTACACAGCTATATATAGATAAGCAAATGTACTATTGATTGAATTGGCATTCACTTGGTAGAACTCCATTATAACACGGTGAAAAAATAGCTTCATCCATATGAAAAGTGTTTTTGTCACACCTTAACAAATGCTCAAACTCAAGATGTTAACATTAACAACACATATATGAAAATGTTATTCGTATTGATACCTTTCTCATAATATATATAAATATATATATTTATTGATTGAATTGGCATTCACTTGGTAGAACTCCATTATAACACGGTGAAAAAATAGCAATGTATTTTAGTTCTACAAAATTATTTTTAACAAATATAGTTGATAGCTATTTCGGCTCACGCCATCGTCAGAACTATGCTTAAACTAACATTTGCTTATCTATATATAGCTGTGCAGAAAAGGCACACAACACATCCTCTCTCCTGTTCCAACGGCCTAGCTTGTTACTTTAACACGATGACACTAAATTTTCAAAATTCTATATGAAACGATAGGTGTCTATGACAATAAGATTATATGTGGGACGGAAGTGGTCCTTATGGAAGCAAATCAGACCACCCCTTTGTACAACGGCTGGACAAGTGGCGATACTATTATGTTAGTTTGTTCGTTAAGAATCCTTTGTGATAATTGGTGTCTATTGATTTAGATATAGATGTAGTAAGGGTCGGAGAATGACGGTTTTGGAACAGCTGGAAATCTATATAATTTTGTAGAACTAAAATACATTGCTATTTTTTCACCGTGTTAAGCAAATGTACGTTTAAACATAGTTCCGACGATGGCGTGAACCAAAATAGCTGAGTATATCTTATAAAAAAAATGTATAACTAAAACATATTGCTATTTTTTCACTATGTTATAATGGAGATCTACCAAGTTAATGCCAAATCAATCAATAAATATTTGTATAATCCAAATTTAATTATAGGACTACAATAATCGTTCTTTTACTCTAGATTGGGGGAAAAAAAATATTTTTAACAATCGTTTTGTGTACTTTTTCTGATTGCATTTAATTGCCAATTCACTTAGTGTTTTTTATATCATGGGCTTAGACCTAGCTTAAGAAAGTTCAATCCAATGTATCTAAGTTCAACTAGACGATAAAATAATCTTTTAATATTGATAAATTTACTATGAATGACAACGATTTATATCGATCACTAAATGAGATGTTTTTTTTATAATCATTGAATACCACTTACGGGCGGGCAACATGTCTTGAGAAGAGTTATCTTTGAGAATCACAAGCATTGAAAAAATATTTTTCTTGATATGCAACATTGAAAAAGATACCATTTGAAAACAAATAATCCACAGTGCAAAATCTAACAGCTTGTCTGTTGTTATTAATATAATAAATTTTTCGTAATTTCTGACCATATTCCACATCGTTCAAATAAATTCGCATAGCGCTATTTTATAGGACCTATTCGCAGAATACTTAAATAGACAATAACCTTATATATGAGATTTTATTGAGCCCTCGCCGAATTTCAACCATTTCATCAGCGGTTCTCAATTTTAAAAATTATCCTGACTGCAAGAAAATCAGTTTTCTTTACTTCCTTTTTTTTATTTAACTTCAAGTTAACGCGCTATATAAATATTCTATTAGCAAAATATCACTTTTAGAGTTCAACTAATCTAAAAATATTTTCAAATATGAATCAAGATATTGTTATACATATTAATAATAAACACAAATAAGACAGGACGCCATGGGTTAGTTTTCAGTGTTTTTATATGTATGAATAAATTGATTGATACCATTTTCAATATGAAGAAAAGCGATTCAATGTGATGAAAGTAATTGAGTATTCTGAGTGGAAATTAAACTAAATGATCTTAGTTTAAACTAAAAATGTTTTCAATAATTGACATTTAAATCTGAATATTCAGTACAATAATTTAATGGTTGCAATATTTTAACAGACCCGGGCAAAATTTGAACATTTTTGTGCGGATTGTATGTTTTTATATTTTTTGATGAAATTAAGTTTTTCTGGTCGAATCTGCGTAAATAACTGCGTATCGTTCTTAAAAAAGTGACTAATCAAAAAATGGGGATCAAATGCTTAATTAAATAATAAAATATCAAAAAATTAAAGAAACACAACACATAACAAGCTGACTATTAAGCTTCAGAGACGTATCTCACTAAATTAAATAGATAAATGCTTAATGCAAAACCTGAGACGTATATTTTTGATGTGTTCGTCGTCGATAAATTTAAAATGCGTTTTTTATGCCTCATCTAAAACGTTCCACAAACCCTGTCCCTCCCCATCCCTGTCACTCAGTAAACGAGAAAAGTATACGACGAAAACGTCTGCGTTTCGCCGAACATTTGTATTTTAACAATGACACGTTTGCATACACTGGGAGGCTTACTTGAACCACTTATTACAAAAAATAAAAAGACACTTAGAACACTTTTGGACCCAAATTATATAAAAAAAAATGAACACACTAAAGGACTGCGTAAATAATATATATTTATCATATAAATAAATATATTTTTAATTTCTCAAAAACAAAAGTTGATTTGACAATGTGTTTTTTCATGAAGTAATTAATATGGCAGAACGTTATTCATCACCAGGACGATAAAAGTTATTTCGAAGAGTATGCGTTATAAATTTTAAGCGTTTAAATATGTTATTACACGTCACACACATGTCAACTGTGTTAACCAAAAGTAAAAAAAAAAATTAATACTACGAAATAGTTTACGAAACTCTTTTTTACACACCATACCTCACATATGTAACATCCTTTGGCATATTTATATTATGTATTTATATTAAATATTATATATTATATTAATGTATCAAATGATAATTTAATACAACTAAGCCAGATAAGAATTAGGATATTGATTGAATTTGCATTTACTTGATAAAACTTCATTATAACACGGTGAATTTTTTTTTTTAGATATAGTTGATAGCTATTTCGGTTAATCGTTCGTAATAATAGAATAAACCTTAGTTCTGACGATGGCGTGAGCCAAAATAGCTTTCAACTATATCTTATAAAAAAATTGTAGAAATAAAATAAAGTACATTGCCATTGTTTCACCGTGTGGTAAAAATTAAGATAAATATTTTTTTTCAGTTTGAAAAAGTCATGGCGAAAAATAGTTTTTCAAGTATTTATTACAATCGAATTAAACAACTATAATGGAAGTCGTTTTTTGATGTTCAAGAGACTTTCCTAATAAACAGCGTGAGAATACCGAATTTGGTGGTGGTGAAAAATTGGGAATGACCTGTTAATATTCAAGTCACGCCGTCTGACGCACAGCTGAATCACACTAACACCCTTCTAAATTTCACAAAATATCACATAAATGTAGGTCACATTTCACCCTTTGGGTATCTGCAATTGCGTCGTAGCCCAGTTTTAGCAGTTAATTCTTTCAAATAAAATATTCCAATATTAATTCCCGCACGTATTGAATATACTTCCACAAGTTTTACGACTTTCATAAATAAATTTTTGATAAAAATCTTTTAACGTCGAATTTGGAAATAAATAAAATTTTGCTTTCAAAACGATACTTTTAATCAAAATTCATGGCAATATTATTATGATTTTAGGATCATATATAATAATACGCTTTAATATATTCTCTATTATTTTTTATTCTATTCACATTTCTTCAATTTATAGATTTACAGCATTTTTTGTAATAAATATGTCAAATATGAATATAAACGAATAAACTTATTTTAATAATTAAATATTCAAGTATAAATAAATGACAACTTATATTTCAATCAAGTGCTCAATGAAATGATAATACAAAACAAAATATTTTTAGAAAGCAATTTTATTTTATAGGATGCTTAGAGTGGCTGTATTCTAATTTAATACAAGAATTTTTATCTGCGAGAAATGTGTTCATTTAAAAGCAAAAGCTTCCCACATTTCAGGTTAGTCACAAAAGAAACCCAAAAAGATATGACGTAGAGCGACACTATCGATCTTTAAGACCTTGAGATAACGCAAGGGGTTGCACTCACCCTTCCTTAGGGGCAAGTAAGTCTACCAGCCATATCGCACTGATAAGGTTTCTTTCAAAATAAACCCTTCGTACCCTTAACCTAAGATATCGGGTAGACCTATATGAAGATAATGTCAAATGAACCAGTCTTAAGTCAAGTGTGCAATGTGTGTGCATCCATCGGGGAAATTAATCATTAATTTTTTTTCTTACATTTTGACTTAAACTTAAACCAATTTCGACTGTTATATTTAATTAAAAAAGAAAATAATAATTTTAATTTAAATATTATGATAATCTAATTCAACACTGTCAAGTAAATTAACATTTTAGGAAAGTTTAATGTATAAAATCGAACATGCACAGAACAAAGACAAAATATTATTCGACTAATATTTGTATGAAACATATTATACGGTGAAAAAAATAGCAATGTATTTTAGTTCTACAAAATTATTTAAAAAAAAAAATAGCTATTTTGGCTCACACCATCGTCAGAACTATGCTTAAACTAACATTTGCTTATCTATATATAGCTATGTAGAAAAGGTACACAATACATCTTCTCTCCTGTTTTAACGGCCTAGCTTGTTATTTTCTCACAATAAAACTAAATTTTCAAAAATTGTAAATGAAACAAAAGGCGGCTATGACAATAAGTTTACATGTGGGACGGAAGTGGTCATTACGGAATCAAATCAGACCACCCCTTAGTAATAGGGTTGGACTAATGGGGACGCTGTTATATAAGTTTGTTCGTTAAGAATCCTTTGTGATAATTGATGTCTATTGATTTCCAGCTGTTCCAAAGCCGTCATTCTGCGACCCTTACTACAAAGATGCAAACAATAACGTGATTGAACAATTGTGAATCTCTTTTGACACATATTATATTATAGCTATCATGAAGAAAAAAAAAATATTTCTTAACTAGGAATAAACACAAAAAAATCGTCACGTGGGCCGAGTATTCGCAAAAAAATCGTGATCCTTGAAATCACTGAATTGTATGCTTGAAAAAATATTTATGTAAGGCGCTTTCAAATATAAGTTATGTAGAAAGAGCAATCACCAAAATTGTGGTAAAAATATGCTGTCGAAGGTCTCCAATCAAAAAACAAAAAAAAAAAACGATGATTGCTGAATACGGTGTCAAACATCATGGCGGTTTCATCACGACATGAAAAAGCGACTGATTGTTCAAAGCGCAAATTTCAGTGATCAGCAAAATCGATGTCGAAGATTATCTTTGGGCTGTCACTTTCTAAATCTATAATATAACACAAAACAACGAAAATTTAACACAGGAATTTTACATCAAAGCATATTTAGATATTATTCAAAATGTAATACGCATATGTTCGCTTTTATATATTACACATAGTTTTGATTGTGAGAAAAATATCAATTGGAAATTTGTGAAGCGATTTGTTTTGTAAAAAATAATTCGTGAATTTAATATAGTAAATTATAGGTAATTACTAAATGACGAAAGGTATACATGAAACTCTTTTTAAACATTTAAAATGCTTATTTATTTTTCGTCAATAAATGAATTAAACTCCAAGAAAGGATTGTGAAGTTATATTTTAGTTAATCTTTCGAATTAAATCAATTTCGATATACGGTACATACGATCGTCCTATCCCAAGTCATTTTCCAACACCAAATTTTTCTTATTCTATTTGTAGAAAAAGGTTTAAAAAATATCATTTATTCATATGCCTAGGTGTGGAGCGGAATTGGTCATGAATACATTTTTTTTTAGTTTATTAAACGAAACAGATTTTTTGAAATAACAGCCAAACGACACGGCTAGATTTTTATTAGAAAATGTTTAGTAGAACTTGTTAGAAGTAGTAGTTGTTAAAATGTTTTATAGATAAACGATATAAAAAAAGGCTTCATAAATAAATAAATAAATGCACAGCGTTGGAAGCCCCAAAAATAATAAATAAAAGAATCACCGGTTTTCTCAGATACGGTTTATGATTTTTTTCCTGGAAACGTTTTCCCTTTTCCGGATTTTGTAATGGCAAGATATTCTATGCATTAAATGGGGAAAATAGCTATGATCATGTATGACTTCCGGCCGAGCGAAAACGAAGGAAAACGAAAGCCTGGGAACCGTTGTTTATGCTCGGCAGACAATAGGTAACTGGGGACGCCAAATAATAAATTACTTTATTCGCTGGGGAAGAGAAAAACAAATCATCTCTCCGTATCGATGGAAATAAAATGCTTTCCCAATTCGTACATCGCGGGAGCAACAACCACCACGTCAATGAAGCCGTAGCGTAAAAAAGGAAATTGGCTGTATTGGAGGATATTAGGGGATGTAATTCCGGAGACATTTTTAAATCAGTTTTTTTTTATTTTATATGTGGACAAAAAAATAAAAAATGAAAATAAAATGGAACAAAAACAGTTTCTTGTTCGATAAGTTGAATTGCCTTCAGTAACAATAAATATCAAAATACATTATAAATATTTTAAAGATAATAACTCTTTTTTGACCACATCCACTTGTTATGTGGATCATATGGCCTCCTAATGGAGAGTACCGACATACTTTTTGAGAAAACTACTTAAAATACAGTTTCTCAATATCTTTATTTCGAAGAGAGTAGGAACAGAAATATAGAACTGGAGCAGACTTAGTAGCCTGCCAATCGCTCTTCCTACGCTCCTCAGTTATTCGCATTAATAAAGTATGAGGGAATTATATATGTACATCATACACATTAGTTATTTAGCCCAGAACTTCATAATTTACTGTAAACTTCATATTTTGTTTTATAAATCAAGTTAATGGTATCAATGAAAGACATTTCCAAGATGCTAGGGCTTTTGACGTTGCTCCATAGTACATGATAAGACTTAACTAAAACACACTTACAATTTTCTCGAGGTGTGAGCTCTACATACAGATATGACTCATATAAAAGATTTCCCATAACAACAGAAAAACGCTATTAATAAGCGGGAAGCGGGAGCCGAGGAGGAAGAGGCTTTATCTTGTCTCACATAAAAAACAATGAAATAAGAAATATTATATTTATTTGTAAGCGGCGAGTGATAAGAGCAAAACATGAAATATGAAACTTGTTTGTGTTGCGATAAATCCGCGACGCGGGAGATACCGACGAACGTGAAAAAATGTTTCACCCATTCCACCTTTGTTTGACATAAAGGGGGGTTGTAAGATATTAATCTCTGAGACGTTGGCGATGCTGCCGACTACAAACCAGTGGCATTCAGCTTAAAAATATCATCTAAGAAGTAGATAAACTTATACATTCTAAATAAAAATTTAAATGTCATCCAGATTGTGAGGAAGTCAGTAAAAGTGCTAATTAATTATAGATGTTGCTTAAAATGTATTGATTATATTGGTATTTACTTGGTAGAAAGAACTCCATTGTAACACGGTGAAAAAACAATTTATTTTTGTTCAACAAAATTTATAAGATATATAGTTGAGAGCTATTTCGGATCCTACCTTCGTCAGAACTATGTTTAAACGTACATTTACTTATCTACATATATATATAGCCGTATATAAAAGGTACACAATACATCTTCTCTTCTGTTTTAACACCATAGCTTCATATTGTGCTAATAAATTCCTAAAATGCGGATTGATTTAATAGATTTCTAGATGCTTTTTTTCTACGTACAGTATTTACGCTTACTCCCAACAAAAAAAGGTTCAGTTTATACAACTTTACAACCACCAAATCCAATAAATTGTGACAGATTGAGCATCGTCACTGCATATCATTTGATTTGAATAGTTGAAATTCCATCAAGCACCTTGAATATATACCATAAATTACTACATATCATCATTGAAAATCATACAGCATTCTTCAAGCAAAATCATTCTAAATAATAAACGATAAATACTAAGATTTGATGAAACATTGTTTGTTCCCAAAATTTCTCGTCGTTTTCTAATCGTTATGATTATTGATCATTGACATGTTTTTACGACTAAAACACGTTGTTTTATCGAAATTTTCCATAATATAACGACAAGTTTATACTTCACAATAGTAGAATGTTTAAAAAAAATGTTCAAAAAAGACGACCAAACAAATTAGTAAACATTTGAGGCGAGGACTCTATAAAATTCATCACCTGATGTTATCGCACGCCACTGTTATGATAGACCCAGTTGTAACAAGAGAGGTGATATTTTATTCTGTGCATGCCACTCATGAAAATGTACCAAAACGACAAAAAATCCTTTGGGTATTATGTCCAACAGTGAAAACTACTGCACACAGCTCCTGAGGTAAGTTTGAATTAAGATTATCTTTTTCTACAATCTGGATACTTGATTCTTTTTAATTTTGAGGCTTGGCAATATTTACGACAGCTGAAAACTATAAGTAACGTTTCAAGTTTTTCATTGTGTACCATTAGTGAAAAGAAAGGAATATATTAAGATGAATACAGAAATTGGGAGTCATCGTTGTCCCGTAGTAGAATAAAATAAAATCTTGCATTAACGATACAGAGAAATATTTATAAGACTAAAAAACACGTTAGATTTGATTTTCTATACTAATATAATGACAATCACAAAACATATTTACATCGCACCAATTTTTGATTGATTGGCCCATGGCTGTTCCAGCCTGGGCCCGATTCTCAATTGTCTTTGTCCGACCAAATCCGGTCCACTAACGACTACATATTATACAATGCCCATTTATGAGCATATATATGATATACTTATAGTTGTGTAGTAATGTTTATGTGCATCCTTAACTGTTATTGCCTATCTATGTTTAACTGTAAGCTGAACTATAAGATTAATGTGGTGACTGAATTAACAAATTGCTATTATCAAATCGGCTTCAACCTAAGTGGTTCAGATGTTCATGATCATACTTCCAATTTGATATATATTCTGCAAAAATCTAAAAACACATTTCACATATTATAATGGATCTAAGTCTTCAATGTATCAAAATGATTTAATAATATAGGCTTTCTTTAAAACACTTCGAGATCGAGTGATGATACGTTCAATTTAAAATATATATTTTTTACAAATCTACGTCATGCTGGTTCCCTATATATTTTCTTTTCCAGTTGATCTTAATGTCAATATTTTTTTATTTCTGTGACTTTTTTTTATCTGATTTTATAAAATTTTATATTTCACAATCGGAACTTTCGTGCGATAAACTTCCAATTAGAATTGCAAAAGAAATTTCGTTGATTTTTTTTTATTTATTTTGAAAAATATTAAAATTGCTTAAAATTGTCAAAATAATACAATTTTAATATTACCGCATTTGTTTACCACAGCTGTAAGCTTAAAATAATATAACAATGTGTCTAATACAGAAAGTGTGAATATAGATAATATGTTTGAAAACTGTTTGAATGGTAAAATACATAATTCCTTTTTTAAAAAATCTATTTCCTATCTACATACTTCGCGAAAGAATCACCAAAATATGAAATCAACTTACATGCGACTTCTACGTGTGCTGGTTGGCTACGAATTTGTCCACGTCCAGTCCACGCGATGCAGTCACACCGGAACCTCTCCTTTCCGAAATATTCTTCCACTTGATTCCTCGTGACGTCACATTCGGACTCGACAATGCGAACACCGGATTGAGGATCGACGAACTCCATTTGACGTGATCCATGACAGCGTATTCCGTTACACTTGAAGTATACCTAGTAAAAAAGAGATTGTGTAAAGGAAACCTGCATTTCTATTGACTCTATTACGTAAATTATATTGTACATAATTAATGGTAGTATAACTTGCATAAACGAATTCACAGAAACTCACTGTTTATTGTTTTAAATAATACTAGCGCTGATGTTTTCATCTGTTTCCGATCACAATGTGGATGATACTAATTATACTCTTCATTCTCCGTTAATTTTCATTCAAATATTCCAACAAAATATTAATCACCGTTTATAATTTACTTCTGGGATCAATTCACCGTGACATAATCATGTGTGTACTTATCCATTGAATTCACCTGCTCTTATATCAATCAATGAAATATTTAAAAAATTAACAAAGTTCAACATAGCGCCAAAATATTCAATACTGAGAACTGCCCGATCTGATATTTCGTTTCCTATTCCAGATTTGTAAGGACAGATTTGGTACGTACAAAATTATGAATGCGAAATATATTTTTGACTGTATTTTTTTTCAGAGATGATAGATTGCAGGGGCAGAATATAAGTGTGCTGCGATGATTATACAACTTGAGAAAAAATAATTAAATCAAGGAATGAATAATTGACAAATGCCATAATGGATCATTATGTTTCAAGTACCCATTTGCAATTCAATAAAAAGGAATGACGTTATACTTTGTGAGTTTTTTTTTCGTAACGATGACGATGTCAACCTTCCAAGATCATTCTCGTTGAATTTACGAGTGCTGCCGAGCACAGTGGCATTCGCCTAATTATTTTCCTTCAAATGTCTGAGAAAGCGTCCAATTAGTGCGATCTAAAGTTGTTAATTACGAGGAGCAGTCTTAACCTCTGGAGATAATCTGCGAGGCGGAGGACCGCGGAACCAGATGGCTATAAGAATAGTAAGACGACAATGTCAAGCCACACACAGACGATCCTGCAAAATTGTGTCATTTAATGTATCCAATTTAAAAAATATATTCGACATTTATAATTTACAGCACGTCGTGGATTGTACTTTACTTATTACAATGAATTTAATTACTAATGTACATTTAAGCGAACGGAGTATGACTGCAAAGAAAAATTGTAAAATGAATATATTGATTGAATTGGCATTTACTTGGTAGTACCCATTATAACACGATGAAAAAATCGCAATGTATTTTTGTTGTTACAAATATAAGTCTTTCGCCGCTCCTCAGAACAGTGCGAGGGGCTAATGCATTTCCGTAATAAATCATCTTCGTCCAATATTTAAGCTTATCGAAATTACCGCCAGTTTAGTTTCATTTAAATTAAAATTTTTAGTTTTATTGCTAGCAGGAAATAGGCTAGGTTGTTAAAACAGAAAAGATGTATTGTGTATATTTTCTAGACACCTATATATAGATAAGCAAAAGTACGTTTAAACATAGTTCTGACGATGGCGTGAGCAGAAATATGTACCAACTATATCTTTAAAATTTTGTAGAACTAAAATGCATTGCTATTTTTTCACCGTATTCTAAAATAATCCTTTCACCGAAACTTTGCAATTTCTAATCATGTTATGTGAGAGGTTTAAAACTGTTCATATTTTAATGAAGTCTCAATTTGGTATGGAAGTATTTTCATACAAAATTAAACGATATGTCAAATTGATGATGAAATTATTTCAATTTGACACTTAACCCAAAGATGATAATATAGTAAATATTGATAAGTATGCTTCGTCTGTTGGCTGTGAAGCTGTTGAAAAAATCCACTCATGTATATGTATGCTCGCTCGAAAATTCTACCGCGGATGACAAAAAAATACGCACCACACGTGAATCAAGTTTATTACTTCAAGGAATACGTACATCATGCGTGAATGTTCGCCATTAAAAAATATAATACTACTTACGTTATTTTTGTCATAAAAAGGTTGTCAACTTTAACTCAAGGAGTTATGTAACGGGGATTAAGGCATGTGGGTAATCAACTCTACAGAATTTCGTAAAAGAATGTTCTGTTCGAATATTTTTACTTAAGAATTTGCCTAAATAAGTTCTCACTTGTGTGAGTGGCAATACGCATGAATAGGATTGTTATGGAAATTTAGCATGAAAGTTTCACATGTCAACTGAAAATATACTGTAATCAATACCTCCTCAGGATATTTCATACTAAATAATACAAACAATGCGTTTTCTATGTAGATCATAAATATTAGATTTCTACAATTTTTCTCTTTGATTTACTCAAATTTTTTGTATAAATAGACTTGCTTGTAAATTGTATTCAATTAGTTGATAATGCTCGTGATGAAGAAAACCGGTCGTAATCAAAAAATATATATTGTGGAAATAGATATTAAAAAATGTGTTTTGTTATTAAAAATATCATGCCTTTCTATCAAGAAGTGATAGTTAACACATTAAAAGTATTTTGAATGCATAAATAATAAAATCGAAACATCTTAATCAAGAATAACATAGAATCAATATAAAAATGCATACTCATTTATATTACTTAGGTTTACTACGACCGTTTTATTAGCTTGTTTTTTGAGGATTGAAACTTTGACAAATAATGTACTCGATCGATTTCCATTCTACAATATTGAATATATATATTATTTGTATAACAGCGGAATATCAATAATTAAATTTATTTACCTTTTTCCTTAGAACAAAGTCGTATAAAATATTTATTTGCACAATATAAATTTCCATGGGGTATCGCCATGAAATATCCGGAGCATAGCAATTATGAGTAAGTACAGCTTTAACCTATCATTAAAAGTCATTTGTCTGTAAACAAACACGCTGGTGCTTTAACTATCAAACAGACAAAGAATCGCATCAATGTAAAACAGTATTTAAATAGCCATTTTATCATTTGAAGCCCATCAACATCCTTTACATAGTACTGGTATTCTGTAATCGCTATTGTATTTAAAATAGTTGACACACTTTAGTGTTACGTTAATTGCATACCTAGAGTGATAGTTATGCCGATGTATGATAGGCGTAATAAAAAGGACAAACATAAACCCTTTCATTGTCATAAGCGTAATTAGCTTGCCTAACAAGTTGTCCGTGTATTATGAAGTTGATTTTATCACTTGCGTGAAGTGTAATAAAAAATATTCACATGGATAAATTATAAAAGAAAATTAACAATGAATAGATAAACTATTCCCGCTCAAGATTGAGTAGAATCAATGGTAAGATTTTCAATTAGTGATTAGAATCTTATTGTCAGTGAAACTTTGATAATTTTTGCTAAAATTGAATAAATAAGACGGTGAAAAATTAGAAATATATTTCAGTTCTACAGAACTATAGTTCTGGTAAAGGCGTGAGCAGAAAAAGTTATCAACTATATGTCTTACAATTTTTGTAGAACTAAAATACATTTCTATTTTTTCACCGTGTTATAATGGATTCTTACCAAGTAAATGCCAATTTAATAATTGAATAAATAAGACACAAAATAATACGTCATCTTTGAAATGAAACGTGTAGTATCTTAAGATTAGGTGTAGTAAAAAGTCCTGACGTTTTTTTCAAACGCGTGTCTTAAAATCGGTCGGCTTCGGACCTTTGGTTAAATAAGATGTCATAATATTTTTTTTAGTGTTGTGTGACATCTCAAGTTACGTTACGTATAGAAAAAAAAAGGTTCATTCGCCCCAAACAGAATGACCGACCTTTGTTTGCCATTCATAAGAATATCTGCGCGGTTGCATGCTTTTTCAATATTACGCCCAGAACAGTGCAGTCGTCGCCACCACCAAGACATTTGCGACGTTTATAGAGACATGGTAAAGGTTCGAAAATGTCAGAGATGGTTTACAAGATTTAAATTTGGCAATTTAAGCATTGAAAATTACCCTCGAAGTGGACGACCTCATACAGTGGATGAAGTCGCCCTGAAAGCTGAAATCGAAAAAATCCTATGCTAACAAAAAAGGAATTGTCCAATATAGTCGGTACTAAATGGTCCATAAAACAAAAGTACCTGAAAAGGCTGGGGAAAATTCGAAAAGTAGGAATTTGGGCGCCACACGCGTTGAGCGATCGGAACAAGGCGCAGCGACTAAGCGCGTGCCAATTGCTGCAAAAAAAACACACTTTACGACTATTTTTTCTAAACCTGATTATCGGAGATTAAAAGTGGGTGTTATATACGAATATATCGAAGAAAAAACCATATCTAAATTGTCGAGAACAACCAATTCCGACCCCTCAAACTGGTTTACACTCAAAAAAACTCTTACTTTGTGTTTGGAGGGATTTCAAAGGAATAATTCATTATGAAGTGTTAAAATATGGTGTAAATATGACGCCACAAGTACACTGTGACCAATTAAACAAATTAAGTGCAGGAAATCAATAGACACCAATTATCACAAAGGATTCTTAACGAACAAACTAACATAATAGTATCGCCACTTGTCCAGCCGTTGTACAAAGGGGTTTGCTTCCAGAAGGACTACTTCCGCCCCACATATAATCTTATTGTCATAGACACCTATTGTTTCATTTAGAATTTTGAAAATTAATTGTCATTGTGTTAAAGTAACAAGCTAGGCCGTTGGAACAGGAGAGAGGATGTATTGTGTGCCTTTTCTGCACAGCTATATATAGGATAAGCAAATGTTAGTTTAAGCATAGTTCTGTCGATGGCGTGAGCCGAAATAGCTATCAACTATATTTGTAAAAATAATTTTGTAGAACTAAAATACATTGCTATTTTTTCACCGTGTTATAATGGAGTTCTAACAAGTGAATGCCAGTTCAATCAATAAATTAAGTGCAGCTTTGGCAAGAAAGAGGCCGGGCTGGATGAATGGACGCAACGATAAACTGCAAAACGAAAAGGCGCGACCGCATGTGGCGAATATGACCTTACTTATAGTACAATTGGATTACCATTTATTCCGTTTAATATAAAAAACTTTTAGGGATAAAAAATTTCAAACAAAAAATTACGTGAAAAACGCTATTTCCGACTATTTTAATTCCAAATCAGTAGAGTTTTTTACTAAATGGATTTTAGACTTGTCTAATAGGTAGCAGAAGGTTATAGATAGACAGGGAGATTACTTTTTATAAATAAAAATACTAAAAAAAACACTTTGAGTTTCATTTAAAAAAAAAACGTCAGGACTTTTTACTACACCTAATATATCTTTAAGCTTATAAAATCGCATATTTAATATATTTTTATTTCAAACAGTTGTTAACTATCACAAGAATTCCCAAGTTATTATTCAAAAATACTTTGTGGGAGCGAATACTCTATATAGATGTAAGCATTTAAATATTCTTAAACACACAAAAAGCACGATTTAAATTCTAAATAAACTCCAGTACAAAATAAAAGATATGTCCTGTTTATCGTTGATACGGTATAAGTAACGTTTTTATGATCCTTCGTGACTATGCTGTTTACTTACATACCTATATCACTTGCTTTCTATTGTAGTTTGGTGATATGTAAAATTTTTTGAAATGTGTCCTCATAGCCTCAACAATAATTTGCAATAAAATTAAATAATATGTTTATACCTGCAGAGCATGCGCCGCCCGACACTGCAACGTGGCAGCTTTACTCTTGATAACGTATGCATTTTGCGGTTCCGCCATAAAAATTGGCAAATTGTCAGCATTTGGCTGTAATAAATGGTCCGTGTCCACCGAACTCAGCAGATCGTGGTGATCGACGTCGTCCGTATCCACGTCGTGATGGTCTCCGGACCTGCCAGGATCTTTGTTATCATAATGGTCGTAGTCTTGGTCTTCATCGCTGTCGAACACCGGTATTTTGTGCTTCGGATTGTATGGATCATACGGCTCCGGATCGAGGTCAATCGGTTTTATTTCGCTATCAATTTGTGGAGATGTTGTATTATCAATTTTTGATGTTGAATCTGAATTGATGTCCTTGTTTACGTGGTCTTCCATTGATGGAAAGTGTTCTGGTAGCAGATCTCCTGTAATGAAATTTGAAATCCAAAAATCAATAAATAATATTTTGGCAGCAAAGGTATTTGATGAATCAAACAATCTTGCTCTTTTGCATTCCATAATAATATATACTCTTACTTCGTCATATTATACAAATATTCGTTGCCTAGTTAAAACTCAATCAGTCGAACCCTTTCAACCCATCCTGCTAAGCCTTATAAAGTATATTACAACACTGAATATTTCTAATTCAGTTGAGCAAACTTGTGTAGGATAACATGACGAATTAAGCTGTGTTTCAGTACAATAATTAGTTTTCAAACAAAAGTTTTGACAACGTTAACTCTTTTATATTTTTAAGTTTTAATTATCAATATACTGCTATCAGCCGTCTCATCAGTTGAAAAGATGTAAGCAATCAGAGTGTGAAGTCGGTTACAAATACATTTTTAAAAAATATCCACGTTTTCACTGCAGTAGATTTTCAAATTATAATGAAACTTTTTAAGCGTTCATTCTCTACTCGTGATATTTTGATGAAAAATAATTGATAAGCCCTGCTTACACTTTATTTAAGACCATATGCAACAGAAAATAAAAAAATAATTATGTAAGTTATTACGAGCTGGTTTCGCGTTAACAGTAGTTATATATGTGTACCAATGTACATGAAAAGAACCGTCATTAATTCTGTTATATTTGGAATCCCGAGGGTTTTATTTTTCTCAGAATAATGAGGCAATAAAAGGATTATTATATGAAAATTGTCAGTTAACAAATTGAATTTATCATTCCGACAATATGAACTCAATATGAACGCGTATTTTCAAACGTGACATGCCATTGACAATTCGATTAAATATAATAATATTCAACGAACATAATTTATGCATCGAACGATTTAACTATTTCTGATGAATTTATACTGAAACCAAATACTGGGAATGTAAATTTCCTTATGCCATTTAAATTCTGTCGGCTTTCAATTCATCATTGAATAAGCGCTGTTGTTTCATTTGAATTCAATACAGGTTATGGGTTATGACCGGCCAGGATATTAAACTGTCTGTGACATGGCGATGCCGGCTACCGCATCCGGCCTGCATAAACTGACCGGCCACTAGATTCCAAATCACCCCTATATCACGATACGTCACGTGGATGAACGCACTAATATAGCTATAACCAGGTAAATATATATGCGTAATTTCATGGGTATATTCCGCATACAGATTAGCACGTGACAATCTCTGTTCACTAATTTACTTAGCCATTAAAGATGGTACCTGTATCATCTAGCATGCCGTAAACGAGATGTGATCTTCTGAGATTGTTGAAAGCATAAATGTGAATAAATTATTTATATATATATTAAAAGTAATAATGTAGTGTAATGGAAAGCTATTATTTGTTAATTTAAACTGTCACAACAAACATACTATTTAACATAATTTGACTTTGAATGTATTGCGGTGACGTGATTATACAGCTATAAAATACAATAGTCAACAGATTAAAACCATATGTAATATACTTCAAAAATAATTTCAAACAGGATTTACGCATATATGTATATTTACTTTAGATGCTAGTTGTTATAAAAGGTTGTTGAAAGAGCTTGTCTTTTGTGAAATGATTTATTTGAAATGGTAAAGAGAGGAAAATGATTTTTGCCAAATTCTCCAGTCCAAATGCATACAAAAGATTATTGACACTCCATTCATTTCATTTGACTGATTTAAGAGTCGAGTTTAAAAATGTTGACCCATTGAACTTACTTTATCGAAAATGAAAGGAAAATTCTGTGATGATTTTTGTCGTTTGATTTTCAAATTGTCAAAGAAATCTCGTAATTTTATTCTATATAAACGTGCAGTGGATATTGTCGGGCACAAGTATCTTATAGAGTGCTTATTGGTGGCAAGTGGAATGGCAAACAACTTCACAAAAGTTTTTTTTGTACATAAATATAGTTTCAATAGGATTTCAGGTGAACTGAACTGGTATTCAAATAGAATTATTATTATAATAGAAAAAAATGGTCAATAAAGCACCGAGTAAAAACCGTTTTACGGTTAGAACTTAATGAGTTCGCACGAACAACGCTTTTCATTTTACTCTTCATTAGCTTCAATACGCGTGTCATATAGTTGCTATTAAATACATTATACTAATTCTATAGATATTGATGTTTGAGTGAATCCTTTACTAATATCATCCCTTTTTTATGCATTCAGGTTTCATATAATTACAAATATTCAATTTTTGGTTTGTTCAATATGAATCCATGTTTTAATTTCGATCTCAATTTTTATTCCTAGAATGCCGATGATGACCATCCATAAGATTCACGGAATTACGGGACGCTAAGAAGTCAATATTGTACTTTTCAATGTTTACATCTACTGATAATTAGTAAATAAACTGTTTTTTTTTTTAAATAATAAAAACAAATTTTTTTAGTACTTATTTCCACAATATATTTTTTGATCAGGACCGGTTTCGCTCATCGCGAGCATTATCAACTGATAGAATACAATTTTTTTTGAAAAATGATATTGCCTCCTTTCACTTAAATTTTTTTACAGAAAATATTGGAACGCCCCTGACTGACCATATCTTCCCATCTCATCGATTCATCTTTAATCGACTTCTCATGTATTAATTTATTTTGTTCCATTAAGTAGTGATTGTGGGTTATTTTCGTCATTAAAAATTTCCCACTCCTTACTTCCTTATTGATTGTTTAGAGCTCCTAATGGATTATTGATTTACCATAATTGTAATTTTAAATCTTAATAAGTGATTGTGAACATTAAATTTTTATACTAATTTACTTTATTTGTATCAATATTGTATGATTTTATGTAAATCGTTTCCTAGTTCTCGTACCCATGGTTTTGTACACCTGCTACCATTAACTCAAATTAATTTTTGTTTTGTATAAATAGACTTGTTTGTAAATTGTATTCTATCAGTTGATAATGCTCGCGATGAGCGAAACCGGTCCTGATCAAAATATATATTGTGGAAATAAGTACTAAAAAAATGTGTTTTTATTATTTAAAATATAATGCCTTTCCATCAAGAAGTGACAGTTAACACCTTAAAAGTGATAAATAAACTGTGTTTTATAAAATACTATATTTAGTTTGTAGATACTTGCTTTCGTTACTATTTAGAATATGAATATTTCCCCATGTCAAATGTAAGCGTTTTAATATTTTCAAATGAGTATTTTTATGATTAAGTGATTGATCGCTCATTTCCAAGATTTTTATTGCAAAATAGAGGTTAAAAATGGTGATACAATAACACATGATCCTGCATAAAATTCCTTTAAATTATATGAGCATGTTTCTGCGTTCACGCATAGGTTGATGTTGATACTACCCACACCTTATCTTACGCTATGTTATGAAGGAACAAGAATAAACTATTCGCTTTGTGTTTATGCCTACGACAGGTTTATTATGGCATCAACTGTACACATTTTGCCAGATTTATCTGCTTTTCAGCGTGTTTGTTTTTTCCCAGGAAATCTATGTGTTGAGCTATGAAAACTATATGACTCAGTTAAATTTTAGAATATTTTTTATTCGATTAGCAGAGAGACATTTTCTTTAAAATGTTATGTATATTTTCATAAATCAATCAATGTTGACTTCGTGAACACGAAACGTTTGCGTATTATTTCTTGATGTGGAACGTAATCATTTCAATTTATACCACAAAAATTAATTTGCATTCACATTTACCGATGATAAAAAGGTAAAACAGCGTTTAATACAAATGCCTCTCGAATATAGAATCTTTACTTTATTAAATTCAGTTTGATACCTGGAATGAACAAAGCTGTAAGCTCATTTTACAAACAAGCGAAACATAATTTTGATTATATTGTTATAATTATGGTTGTAATTTTTTTTTGATTTGTTCGTAAACAAAAAAAAATAGATTCCTTTAACAAATGCGACTAAAATAAATTGACAACTGTTTTGCTGGGAGAATTTAGATAAGAAGGCAAATATTTTTAAATTTTACAGGAAAAATCGTTCACAAATTTTGCTCTAAGTGCCTACATTGTGATATTCATTCACGAGCATCATTATTATTATGCGGATATTTATATCAAAACGATTCAAATTACTTACTGTCCCATAAGTTATTCGTGCCTATTTTATAAACATTGTTCTCGTCTTTTCATTCCACCGCCTTCAAATACCTAAGTGCGTTGCTACAAAATGAGGTTTTATCTTCCCATCATTAAAGAGTCTCGGTGTCGTTAAATTTGATGAGAAAATATTTACCACAAATATTTTAATTTATTTTTCGTAATTTTCTCCTCCAAGCCAAGTCGCTTTTGTGTAACGAATTTTGACGGGCTCAATCAAAATTATCGTGGGAAATTTCTCTCAATACAATTTGTTTTTGAATGGAATTAAATTTATACCGTAGTACTTCAAAAAAATCTTTGAAAATGTGAAATAATATATACGGCGACTAATAAAAGTACCATAGTGAATCCGAATAAAAAAAAAATTGAAATTAAAGTGACTCCACGACATGGTTGATCATTCTCAATGCCTCAATAAAATGAAATAAATCCATAAATGATATTTTTACACCGGCTTCTTCATCAATACTTTCATGCTCTATAAATATGACCGTTGGTTACTAACCAGTCTTCTTAACGATATTTTATTATTAAGTTAACATAAATGTGAGGTTTAACCAGATTTAAGACCGTATTGATAGCAAGCAAGTGCTCGATTAAAGTCATTATTCGATACATAGATTTTTTCTGCATGATATTTTGTGTTGAAAAAAAGTCGATTTAAAAAACATATCGATAACTGACTTTGCATCGTAAATATTTAACATATTGTATTTGGAATGAGCTGAGCTTTGCTTAACTAATATGAATTTTTAACTGTCAATAAAAATATGGCTATAATCGACACATATGTTATGCGATGAAAATCAGAAATAAAGAAATAATGAATAAAAAACTTTACAGAACAAATATCGCGCATATTTACCTTCTTCATCTTCTGCTGTCGTTGGTACATGAGTGCTGATGACGAGTGTTGAAATAAACAGCCAAATAACTACCGTTCGCCACATTTTATTACTTTAGATCTATCGCAACAAGAAAAACCTCACTGACGCGAACTGATGACATTCAAATGATATTTCCAAAAACGGCATTTGAAGAAATGTAAACATTAATCAAAACACTTTCAGATCGAAGATAACCTACATCACATGTCAATTTCTACTTTACATAACATTAAATCACTTTTGTGCGTGACAACGTTTCAATTGACATATTTCAACACACTTATTCCCGCCACATATTTTAATCACATTTTAAAAGTCGTGTCGTCCGTTTTTACGAAAATGACACCGTATCACTTTTTGAGTGCCTTGATTCAACGGGATGTAATTCTCTTGATGGGGCTGTGGTGATCATCTGAAATTAAATAATAAAAACTATTATAACCATCGTAATAACAGTGTTGGAATTGTCACACAAAAAATAAATGTACCCAAAACACTAGTTATAATGTAAGATTGTTTCTTTTGTAAATCACGCACGTAACACACAGAATGCTTACTTTTACAGAATAAATGAATGTGATTGTTAAAAGCTGGCCGTTCTATCCTAAAGAAAGTATTTACTAGTAATATATTACTGCAAAAGTATAAATAATTTTCAAACATTCGACTCGAATTTAATATCAAACCGATTGTATCATTATAAACATAAATTTTTGCAGTAAAAATTGTGAGAAGTAGGTACATCTAACATACTTGTCCAGTCTTGAGTAAGTCTCCCTTCCTTATAACAAACAAATCACGGGATTAAAATACCTACCAAAATAATAAAAATACGATTCACTTAGACAGTTATGTTTCAGACGAAATTATAGTTTTTTCTTTACGTTTTGCAAAGCAGCAAATGAAATAAAGATATTTATGTAAATACAGTATTTAAATTAAATTTATATAAGCAACTATCAATTTGATCAAAAAAATCTCTATTTATACACACTTTTGATTTGTTGATATAGATGTAAGTGCACTCATTATATTATTAAAAACCACTTAGACCAGATTACTTTACATGTATTTAATAAGTATAAGGAAATAATAATTTCTTTTGAAGATCGCATTCTAGATATGTCAATCAAAATGTCATCAACAAAGTGTCAATATGAAGAAGCACAAAGTCAACTAATGTTTTTATAGATATAATATATATTTATTACATGAAGTCATCAAACCGTATCGATAATTGATTATTAAATCGATATATATGAACCGTGACCGGTTAAAATGAAATAATTATTCTTCCTAGATATTTCGAGTGCTGTTATTTCATGCATTGTTGACTACAGTAATTGGTACAACATATTATATCACATAACTGACAAACAAAAGACTCTTTTTTTCATTATATGCAAAGAAATAGAGAATCTTTTTTTCGATAGAAATTATTGAAAGTTAAGTATTTCTTTTACAGTAAAATATGATAATTCAAAGGAAATGGCAATTGCAAATGACTTTTGCATTATAATATAAAATAGACATAACCAAAAAAATATGGGGAAAGAATAGTCTTCAGCAAACTATTTCAACAAATATTGTTTGATAATTATCATTCACAACACATTGAGATAATTAATTATAATAAATCATCCTTTAAATAGTAAAATACAGCTCTAAGCATACTAAGATACTTCATAATTCAAGCGTCGACCGTTTTACCAGAGCAACTTCGAATATTTTCACCATAAACGATATGGAAAACTTTACTTGCATTACGGTCGAAGCAAATTTATATCCTTTGCTTGCAATATCGTAATAAACTTTAACCAATAGATGGGCGATCCAATATTCTCAAAGATGCGTTCGCTACCGACAGATCCGAAATGAGGAAATAACAGGTTGGCAACTAAGTAACTGCGGATTTGTTTTTAGAAAATCAAAGACAATTTTTTCATGGAACTAAATAACTTAATTCTGTAATGTATTGCCCATTTTGATCAATGACCTTTTGCCATCTTTCAGAAAGCATCATAACCCCATGTTCATAAAACTTCTGGTTTGTATTAGCAAAAAACTGAATCAAGTACGATTTGACATCATCATTATTGAACTTTTACCCTTCAAGGAGTTTTGTAAAGATCGAAACAAAAAGTAATCAGATGGCGCAAGGTCAGGACTATATGGTGGATGTGGCAAAACATCCCAACCATGCTCCAATAATTTTTGCCGAGTGGCCAAAGATGTGTGTGGCCTTGCATTGTCATGATGGAATACAACACCTTTTCGATTTGTCAATTCGGGCCGCTTTTCTTTAACTGCATTGTTTAATTTCGTTAGTTGTTCAATGTAGACATCAGAATTGATCGTTTAGTTGGGTGGTAAGAGTTCAAAGTAGACAATTCCTTTATAATCCCACCAAACTGATAACAAAACCTTCTTTTGATGAATATTAGCTTTTGATGTTGTTTGAGCTGGTTCACCTGGCCTGCTCCACGATCTTTTCCGCATGGTATTGGTGTAAACAACCCATTTTTCATCACCAGTTATCAGTCGTTTTAAAAATAGATTATTTTCATTACGTTTCTGTAGCAAATCGCAGCTGTTAATGCGTTGCGTTAAATGCCTTTTCTTTCAGTTCGTGAGGAACCCATGTATCGAGTTTTTGAACATAGCCAAGTTGTTTTAAGTGATTTTCAATGCATGTATGTTATACATGAAGCTTCTCTGCGATCTCACGTGTTGTACTGTGACGATTTGAATCGATGATTGCTTTGATTAGGTCGTCATCAACTTCAACTGGACGACCAGAGCGTTGTTCATCTTTGAGTGAAAAATCACCAGAACGAAATTTGGCAAACCAATTTTGACACTGCCGTTCTTTTAATGCTTCGTCACCATAAACAGCACATAACTTATTGTGAGCTTGCGATGCGTTTTTCCCTTTGCGGAAATAAAAAAGCAAAATATGACGAAAATGTTCCTTTTGATTTTCCATTTTTCAACGAACGCCAAACGAAAACTACGCTACTGATTGACAGCTAAATTGTCAACTATACAAATAACAAAATGTGTTTACATTTGGACTACGTTGCAAACCTAAAAATTCAACTAAAGCCATCTATGAGTGAAATCCGCAATTACTTAGTTGCCAACCCAATATCTATTTAGAGGTTCAGTTTAGAAAATTGTCACACACGTATCAGCCATTTTTTGGTGAAAAAAATAACTATATTTTGTCACGATAAATATATATCGGTTGTTAGAAATATAAATATACAGATATATATTCTCGTAAAGAATTGTCAGAATTCTGAATAAAAATGTTCAGTAAAAAATGCATATTTTCTCTTTCAATTTTTACATGGTGCCTAAGTTTTGTCTAGCTTAGTTACACGGTACTTCTTTAAATATTAAATTTTATTGTTATATCAAATATAACAAACATAATATATTCAATGTCAGTATTTTATACTCACTCATGTGAAAACAACTATGGAATAAAACAAACATAATTATTAATATGCCTGTTAAATTCTTTGTTTTTCATGAATTTCAGAATATTATTAACGTACACATCGTTTCTTAATGTACTGCTGTACCTTCATATAACTATTAAGACTTCTTTTCTTGCAATATTTCAATTTGAATAAATTTAATTTTCTGCGTATATTTATGGGCGTTTTCTGGTCTAAATGCTGATCTGCTGGTAAAAGCTTCTGCGAAGCAAGTCAATTTACTTCGATTTGCAACCTTCAAATGCTAATTTAAATACTTCGGAGAGCATCTTTGAAGTACGGAGACTTGCTGAAATCGTGTTTGATCAGTTACACTGGTAGGCTGTGCACAAGTTCGCTTCAAACCGGCTTAATCGATTTATTTATTTGCTGCAATTTTGCTGAAACGATAATACTCATTTGGTTCGAGAAACTATTGATGTCGACAATATTAAGACAATATATTAAGGAACGTAATTTAAGAAACGCCAATTTTCTGCTATATCCTACTCCATGTATCGAGAGAAGGGAACGACCCACCGGACCGTCGCATGCTTATAAATTTATTTATTTATAGCTGTCATCAGGTTAAAAAGCTCAGTTTTCGGTTTGAAAACATACTTTGACTTAATTAATATTGCGGCTGTTTTCATTTGAACAAATGGATTCTGATTGTTTCGATACAATATATTTTTCTTCATTTATCTATCTGGCTATTATAATCAATGAGAATGAGAAATAATTGGGCCTCTTAATAAAATATCATATTTAAACTTTAGTTCGAGCGAAGCGAGAAATCACAATACCAATGGATTTTTTGCTTCATTTAATACATTTTTAATACATATACTATTCAATGATGAACTCAGAATTAATAATTAAATATTACCAACAATTTAACAAGTCTAATAAAAGTTTATTTAAGTGAATAAGTGTGTAAATATTTTGATTAATTAGCAAAGCCATGAACCATGAAAAATAAATATTCTTTACAAAAGACTCTTCATTTTTATATGGAGGAACTGCTGTGTATTTGAGTTTGTTGTAATGAAGATTTCATGCAATGTTTTCATCTGTATAACGATATTTTTTATCGAGAACGATTGTCAACTTCACCATATCTAAAATCACATAGAGATACGGCTTCACAACCAGCTGATAAATAAAGCGTAAATAATTGTAGTAATCTATGCTCGAAGTTTTAAGATTTTTATAATATACTTCTACAAAAAATGGTCTACCCTTAATATATCTAAATCTATTTTGACTATCTTGAATTATTATTTGTGGATCTATTTTTCACAGCGATTCCTATATGGCCTCCGTATCATTATTTATTTTTTTGTTTGCACAATAAATCTCAATTGAAGAAATGCATTTGCTTTTTGAGTTGTATGCAACTATGTTCCCTTTATTAGAAGTAGCGTTACTGAGAATGAATTACTTTTCAACCTATTTGCTATAAAAGATATGCCAATAACAATTAGTTTTGTATAGTAATTGTTATATATTCGATTGACTTCATTTTTATCAAGAATGAATAATATTTGGTCATTTAATGCACGGTGTCGATGAACAGGAAATAATGAAATATATATTTTTAAAATACAGCTGACCGCCTACAATATTTTCTTTAACCCCAACATCATATCCCCACCGTACCCTTTCGTATATCCATATATATTATCCTTAACATCAATGAAATGACATTTCATGGTATTTTCAATCCATATGTAATCGTCGAAACTGAGTACAAAAAGTAGACGAGAATGATAATCTTGAAAGCAGTTTTGTAATAGTCATATTTGCTGTTGTGATCAAATATAGTTATCACACTGTATATTTATGTGGCAAAGGATCAAACGAAAACGACCATCACTCTATGGCGACTCATAAAATTGTATTTATTAGTTGGGTACATATTTTTGTTCACTTATACAAATAATTTTGTTCGGTCTTTTAAACATCTTATTTTACGCGATAACTAATATACGTCATACAATATCACTTTTAAGGAGTTAGCTGTCACTTCTTGGTGAAAAGGCATGATATTTTAAATAATAAAAACACGTTTTTTAGTACTTATTTCCACAATATATTTGAGCGAAACCAGTCGCGACCATATTGTGGAAATGAGTACTAAAAAACGCATTTTTATTATTTAAAATAAAATGTCATTAAATATTTAAAAACTAAATGAAAAAAAACAACTAAAACGATTTTTTTGCGCAGTACAGAAATATCAATCGGATTATTTTATTTCAAGATTCAAGGCTGACTTATTGAATGCCGCTCTAATATTATTGTTTGTAAATATACATTATCTTCACTCATATATCTTCAGGCGTCATATCGCTTACCAGCTACACCGCCTTCTCTGCGACTTCGACTACTTGCTTTACTATACTAACTTCGCGAATATTTTACGGCATCTTGGTACCTTGTATATTATTATCTACGAGCAAATATACCCGCTGTAGTGAGTTTGTTGTCAGAGATCCTGACAGCGTCGATGATATTCCATTTTTTTTACTTTCCAATTTCAAATTTGACAGATGGAATTTATGACAGACGTGTGTATTGTCAAACAAAATCATTGGCATATATAATACTAACCGCCTATCACGCGTGTGTTTCGTCACCAAACTAATATACATACATATTGAAGTGGAAAGAATATATAAAGGTACAATAAAAATTTTGTATTTATCATTTCAACAGATCAATGGCTTTGAAAAACCTTAGCATTTGGATCAATAAAAAATAAAGATTATATACTTTTTAATGTAAACATCGGTATTTTAACACGGTCAAAAAAATAGCATTGTAATTTATTTCTACAATTATTTTTTTTATTATGGTTGATAGCTATTTCGGCTCACGCCATCGTCAGAACTATGCTTAAACTAACATTTTCTTATCTATATATAGCTGTGTAGAAAAGGTACACAATACATCTTCTTTCCTGTTTTAACGACCTAGCTTGTTTCCTGATAGCAATAAAACTAACAAATGTAAATTAAACTATAAAGACGGCTATATCAATAAGTTTACATGTGGCACAGAAATGGTCCATTACAGAAACAAAGAGACGCCAGTCAGAGGATTCAATAATGGTGACCGACATATATTAGTTTGTTCGTTAAGAATCCTTTGTGATAGTCGGTATTTTATCTTAAATTTATTCATAAAAAAAAATCAAATCAAATTGCAAATAAAGATTCTTATGTTATATTATCTGACCAAAAACTTCGCTATGAAAAAAACTGAATATAGTCATATCCACCCTTTTTTGGTAAAACGGATACATACGAGAATCGTATGTTACAAATAAAGTACGCAAATTCAGCTTTTTTAAAGAGAACCTAAAAGCTTTCAGATTGATAACTTTTGATTTCGACTAGATGTTGAAAACGTGGGAACGAATGTCCCGCTGCTCTTAAGCCCCACGCTGAAAGGCAACTGGTACCTGACAAACTGCGTTAAAAGGTTATATATAATAATATTAAAGTTTGCAAAGCAGATTTTCTTTGCGTTATTAGGTAAGAATCAAATTACTCGCTATGGAATGAGGCTCGAAACGTTATCCAAATTGAAATGTATGGTTATTTATTTCTAAATACGAGAACCAGTGATAATTATTCATATCCATATTGGAAGCACGCGTACCATCGATTCACCATTACCTTCGCCGAGCATCGAGGCTCATTCCACGCAGATCAGCGGCAGCAGGTATCTAAACCAATAGCGGCATGCCTCTGGCGGCAATCACCGTAATTATACACGTCCCTCGGTTGGAACTCGATCGCTTTTTAGTCGGCTCTTATTCTGAACAGATATCGGAAAGGTTACCATTATCCGGTGTGCTTTTACTATCGATGGGTAAAAGGTATAAATACCACAGCTTAATCAAGAATTCAACGTACTACATCATAAGCAGGCTAGTCGATAAATTCAACAAATTATTCATAGCTACATGAATAACAATAACATACTGATTACTGGTATTTTGAAGCAAGTTTGAAGCATCAACACCAAATCAAAAGTTTATATTATTTGCTTAAAAAGCTCATACGAGATTAACAACATGATATAGTAAATACGATAACAATCTTAGTAATTGTTTGCTGCATAACTTTAGAGCAGTGGTTCTCACGTGAATTTTCACTGTGGCCGCATTATAAACATCAGCTGTCCTATGGAAGTGTCTCGTGGCCGCACCAAATGTGATAAAAATAGTTGAATGAATGATCTTTCACAATATACAGTTGTAGGTAAAATCGGCAAAATTAATAGTGCAATTGTTATTAATTCTTTATATCGACTTGATGCATGGTCAATGTATAACTTCGAACAAAACTTTTGAACAGTTTTATTATTAAAACGGCCCTATACTTGAACTCAACTAAATGCTGAATAAGTCAGGTGCATTCAATCAATTTTAAAATAACATTAATTTTAAAAATTCATTTGTAAAAACACTTTTTTTTTAATATCAATATTTACTATAAAACTGTTGGTGGCCGCACATGAGAACCACTGCTTTAGAGCAATTGAGATATGGAAAAGAAGAGTCTCTGAATAATCTGATTTTTACGCTAAAATTATTTCACTCCAACCTTGTAACATAATTGTCAAAATACGAAGGATGTTTAACATTTTATTTATATATTTACTAAATTAAATCTTTAAAGCGATATTAAATAAACAAGTACGAATGAATGGCATCATGGATAAATTAAATTATAATAAAGTTGAATCCAATCCAGCAAAATTATCGAATGACACACAAATACAATAATAATTAAAAATGTATAACTTGAGGTTTTATATGTGGAGGAATGAGCTTTGCAAACATAAAATATTATAGAAAACGCAAAAGTAGACGAATATACGTTAGATATAACGTGTTCTTTGAGCAACAATAGTAAGATGCCTACTCTACCTAATAAAAAGTGGTAATGAAAAAAAAGGAATATATGTACTGCTAATAAATTAAAATACTAAATGATACAAACCGCAGTGAAATAAACATAATTATATGAAACTGAATGAATCTCAACGAGTGTTATGATTTTCTCAAAAAATGAGGAAAGCTACTACATACTTATATAAACGGTTAAAAATTTATTACATTGCATGTACTATTCTACATATGTATATACGTAACCCTTATAAATATTCATGTAGAAAACAAGATATTTCGCCACAAGGGAAGTTTTGTTAATTGTAATATAGCCCATAAAATATAATATGGTAAAACGTGTGACGTGATGTAAAAAGGACCTTTGCCGACTAGCCTTTACAAACCCTCAAACTGTAACGAATGTTAGCGAGTTTTATTACATTAATTTAATAATATACCTGTATCATTTTACTTTTATGGGTTGCTTATATTGTTTTCACATACGTCGAAAATTATTGGATTCATAAAATAGTTTTATTGGCCGAATTATAATAACTTTTGTTGCTGCCTTATTAAATTGAAATGAAAAAATATGTAATATAATTAATATAAGGCGGATTAGGCTAAAAGATTTGTAATGAAACCCGTTACATAATATCGAGCGTTGTCTGAACGTTCACTTTTATGTTTCTTGTTGATATCTTTTGACCTACGTTTGATTGAAAGAAATGACACATTACATGATCTGAACACATTGATCAATGTTATCAGACCGATTGAAAATTCAAATCCATTCGAAATTCAAAAGCTTGACTGCAATTATACTCGGCTTCGGTGAACAGTTTTGAATTATTCCCAAAAGACATTTAACGAAGAATTTACCACAAGGTATATATTTTAATTTTTTAGTAACCTTTTAAGTATATATATAATTCTTACTTATTTTTTTAATCTTTTTTATACCCGATCAAGACACTGCAGTGCAGAAATCAAACGGGCTTCATAATATCCACTGTATTGACTGGAAACGTTGCAAGTGTTTTTTTATTTTGAGAACTCATTTCTACATGTTAAGCAATTATCAGATTTTTTAAAAATCATCAGAGATTTTAATCAACATAAAAGACTTAATATATATTTTTTATTGATTATTCGATCCGCTATATATTAATAATATATATCTAGTATTTATAGTTTCTCACTTCACTTAGTACTACTCACGCAATTATAAATTTTCTGCGCTATTTGAATTTTTTTTAATCGGAAATAAAAAATCGATCCAATAAAAAGCGGTTTGATAGCTTTTATTTTCAATATTCTTTCATCTGAGTTTCAAAACTATATAATTTTTTCATCGAATATAATTATATTAGTATCAATGTATATATAATATTACATAATGAATATAAATTTCATTTCCGTACTCAGGTCATCGCGGATGCAAAATGCGTTGGCGCTGATAATTTTGCAATATATTTTTGTTATTAACACGCCAAGGTTTAACCGTGCGTAATGGAGTAGGCAATAAATAACTTACACTTTAATGATGATAGTTTACCTGTTGAAAGCACATACATAATATTATGTTCTCTTCGTAAAACACAGATGAGTGTTCAATGCTGCCGTATTCAACGTGCATTATACCGAGTCGTAAGATTGTAATATTAAATTACATGTAATAATTTTAAGACTAACGACACGAATGATTCTTTCTGTCTTTATTCACGTACAGAAATATAATACTCGAGAATGGTACAGTAACTACTTAACACGTTATTAGAAAAGCAAGTAGTATACCCAAGGTATAAAGAACGCATCAACATGGTGAAAAATGGCAATTTATTTTAGTTGTACAAAATAAATTGCTATTTTTTACCGTGTTAATGGAGTTCTTCCAAGTAAATGCCAACCCAATCAATAACGTATTAACGTTTTGAATAATATTATTCGATAAAATTTGAAATAAGGTTCAACATTTGATCAAATATGTTATTTATGAAATTAGCATTTTTAATATTTTACCATGTCAATTCTTAATGTTCTCATGAACTAATAATTAAGTGATTTAACAAGTTGCTGTGCGTTATTGGATATCGACAAATAAAGAATCAAAAACTGTAAAAGATCCTAATAAACAAGTAGTAAAAACTAGAGATAGCACTATTTCGATGCGTTAAACAAAACAACAGTTGTATTTTCACTTCAAAATTCATTAGACAAATATTATTCCGTTCCATAATATATTAATTTGATAATCTGTTACATGCGCATCGTGGTGAAACAATTAGTAATAAATGCGAATATTTAATAACCCTGTGTTTATAACCCTGCCCTATCCTAAGCAGTGACAGTTCTTGTGAACTGTAATACTTTGTAATAATATTATGGAGTTTATTGCACTATCAATCTCTTATTACTAAGAGGAAATTAAATGTATTATTTTAATAATAAAAGTCACTTTTTAAGCGCTTGGCAACGCTTAAGAACCTAGAACGCATAAAAGTATGCAGTATGTATGTAGGGTGTAATAGTAGTTTTTATATTACTTATTTGAATACCAACCCATATTGTGATTTTTTACCATGAAGCAACAGACTAATGGTTAATCGTAAATTAGAAACCTTCGAGAAATGAGTGAAAGCTACACCGATTCATTTCCTTGACGCCTTTCATCTGATTTGGTGGTGGAGATGAGTAAACGAATTTAGCCGGACCGGACATTGATGTCGGATACAAAAGCTTTGTCCGAAATAACGAACAAAAGGTCCGACGAAAAACACTGAAAGTTTTTGTTAAGACTACGAGATATCCGATAGATTACATAATAAAGGCTAATAGAACATACACATTGAATATTGTTTGGTGTTTATTCTCACAGGAATGGATTTATTAGATATATTAAAAACAAATATATTATATAAAGTACATACATTTAATTTCACAATCATGACTGTATTTAATCGGCTAGAAATCATTTACAGCAAATATCGAAGTAGATGAAACAATTCAATTTAATAATAATGGAGATTCAATTGTAATTTTATTTTAATAATATACATCAATAAAAAAATATCTCATCAAAATTTTGATATTCGTAAAAAATAATTGAAGGTGTTGAAGGAAAACCAAAATAAATTCGAGGCAAGCTATGAATGTAAGATTGTTTTGCAATTTTTTAGTCAAACACTCATAATATTATTAAAGAAAAGATAATATTTCATGTCGCTTGACTAAAATGAGAAAAAAACTTTTGTAAATTCTAAAAACTTTTATCACAATAGAGAGCGTATTTAAATATTATTTAGAAAACAATAACAAAAGTTGATTTCAATAAAAAATATGGTGTGATCAGTATAGGGTTTGCGATATTTACCATCGCTGCTGAATTTGTTTTTCAAATATTCTAATTCCACACTAGGCTGAAACTATAAGCTCTCTTCCATTTTCCATAACTAAATTAAAAAGGGTAATATTTCAGGTTAACGGACTGATGATAGTGGCCCCGCAGTCCAAAAAAAGTATTTAAAAATGTTAGAACTAGGTAGCCGTTTCTAGAAAAACCTTGATAAACGTAGATACGTCCATTGAAACATATTACGTATGATATTAATTATCTGCAAGTTACTGTGATCCATTAATCTGTTCTGGTAATGCATAGTTTTGACTTTTAAGATGTCAATTCTTGGTCGAAAGCAATTCTATTTTAAGCAATAAAAACACATTTATTGTACAAGTATATAATTATTGTGATTATATTGTTATTTTATTGAAAATTAAATAACTCATAAAGGAGCTTTAGCCCAATAATATATTATACACTGCCACTTCAAGTGTAAGCCTGGTTTTAGGATCATAAGAAAAGAATCCTATTCAACATTCAAACAAGTTCTCAATGAGATGGGTTAAAAGAAGGTTAACAATACTCATCTAAATGCAGGTGATCTATTTTAAACAAACTTTAATTGTTTGATTGTTCGTATTGTATCTAGGTAATTACAAGCAATCGCCCGGGAAGATGCTATCTTGTTTGAATAATCAGAACAACTTTCACGTGTTGTAACAAATGTTATACATATTCATACGGACACAGATTTGATGTAGATAAAAATTAACCGGTTATTTCTTTGTCTCAAAATGCGCTTGAAGCGTCTGTTGGCAGGCAATAAATAAAATTGTGCTAATATAGAGTTGATTAGTAACCATAAACAAAACCTCTGGATCAGACCAATAAAATTTAGCAATTTGTTTACAGGTTTTGTGGTCAATTATAATTATTATTACATTTTTTATAATAACGGCATTCAAAAGAGTTATTGGATCAGAGGTCTCGAATTCAATTTACATCCGAACTGTTCATAAATACTATGCACATATGTTTTGTACTAGGCGTTCTCACTAAACAGGAAATTTAATAATTATTAGAATGAATAGGTGAAAAATAAATTAAAATACCTTCACGCTACAAAATTTCAACACGGTATCGTGATCGTCATAAATAATGAAAATAACATTTTTTGTTTAGGTGAATATTTATATTTAGCACTGTAGCACTTTGATTAAAATAATCAAAAAACAGCGATCGATTTTTGTCAGGCTTATAAGTGGTAACTTCGCCAACCAATGAGACAAATAGTTATGCAGTCAAAATACTATCATACATAATAGAACAGAAAAGTCGTAAAAAAGTTAATAAAACAGAAGAATGCCAAACCAGTGTTTATAGTGTTCATTTAGTAGTAAAATTCTCATTGTATTTCAAAAAATCATTCAGAAAGCATAAAAATTTGGCACTGATTTTGGTATAAGTATCCAGAAAAATCTGTTCCTATTCAATACGTAAAAAATACCGCTAAATTATCTTCCAATCGTAGATGATGTATACACAATATTTTACTTACCATTACTAACTTCGGCTTTTGTGGTCTATTATGTAGCGGTACGAGATTTAGCTTAGCGATCGGATGGTCAATATAATTATTTTCCAATTTTAACATTTCAGATCTTGGCAAAAACTAGTTATGATATCTTTATTTTCCGTATTTATCGCGAGTTACTTAAGAAATTCTTCTCGAGATTATCTAATGTTGATTCTATAAAATTCAAAATATCTATCGAGTTTGTAGTTTTATATATATAGTTTTGGTAAATCACCAAAAATACATTACAAAGCTGAAATTAACATTATCTACTATAAATTAAGCCGGAACAATCTTAAAAGGTTAAAAGTGGTTTTGACTAGACAGGCCTTTTTCAATCGATAGCCTAGTGAGCTTTTCAATATTTATAATAGCTTAAAAATACCTAATTTATTTATGGTAACTTATCCCAACATCAAAATCAAACGAATATTGAAATGAAGTGTTGTAAATTTATGAATTAGAAAAAAAATATTTTTACATTATTGTAGTGTATGTGTGTCGTATTACATATTTACTGCAGTAAAAAAAATAGTGTATGGCTAGCTCCATTACGGTGTTGTATGTGACCTTTGAACAGTATATTTTTGAATAAGAGAGGTCAATTTTCTGGGATTATAAATCGATTGTTTATGAATTATTTGCTTTATATCAGAAATCTTTGTAATATTTTTTCTGTGATAAAATTCTTTGCATATACGATTAAAATGATAAGACAGAAAATATAAAAATAAAAACCTCCAGTCCGAATATACACTGTTTTCAGATTAAACAACACGGCTTGATAAGTATAGAGGGCATATGACTAGACATATTAACTTAGAATAAATTACATGTTATTTGTTTTACTTGTGGAATTTAATATTAAACATGAAGATATTGTATAATTTCTAAATATTTTCTATTAATTTTTCATCGATAATCAATGTCACTAGCAGCGAACGTTCTGTAATTAAAATGGGGCCGGTACACACAAAAGCATAATAATTACCGCTGGACGTAGCATTGTCTATACATCATTGGCCTTTTTCAAAGGAAACCCAATACCCGGCGGGGGGTAAAAGCTCGCAGTAGTCTGGCTCTAGTAGAAGAAATAATAATGTTGTGTTGGCAACAAAAACAAAATCCTATGGTGAGAAATCCACTTACTAACGAAACATGATTCTTAAATGCATGAATGGCAATCGTCCAAAAACAGACGTATTTTTATGACCAAGTTTAATGTATGTAAATATGAGACAATGTCAAGTTCAAGTCTACTAAATAAAATGCCTTACACAACTTAATGTTAACAGAAAACAAGTGTTGTTTATTGGAGCATTTTATTTCTCTCAATTTTGATTCAAAACGATTTCCAGCTTGGTATCAATTAAAAATTAACTGCCATTCGAGTCCGGTCAAAAACCTAGCAAACTTATTTTTTTTAGTCAAAATAGCCATCAGTTAAACGGCATCACACTTGTTATTCAAAAATCATGACATAAAAATTTCAACACGGTTTTTAAAACTCAGACGTTAAGATAAACCTAAAGATGTTCCAGGGTCTTGTTTATATTTGATCAATATTATAATATTCCTCACCACAATAATACATTGAATGTGTACAAATAATATCTGTATGTATTTCCTAATCGTATTCATAACAAAATACGATATCACTACTACCAAGTTAAAAACATGGCGTGTAATGAACAAGTATTAACCTGATACAGATTAATTAATATGTTTTACTAGATACTGCTGTCAGCAGACTTAATAATTAATCACCGATAACCATTCGCAAATATATATCATATAATCTCTTGCTCACTATCATGTACAACGATCAGAATAGCTAGTCTAACTGTATCAACATCTGTTGCTTAAATTAATATCTTCAAACAATACTACACATATTATATATATAGTTTTCTAGACATCCATTACCGTACTGTATAATATTTGTATCTTGTAAGCGGGAAATATATTCTATAACATGGGTGGCCAACCTTTTCAGCGGCCGGGGCAGATTTAAGAAATGACATTACTTACCGGTCTGTACCACAAACTTTTTTTTATTATTTAAAGCAAACAAACATATTTATTAGATTGGATTTAGGCCATACAAAAAATTATAATAAACAAAATGTAATTAATTTTAGTGAGACGTCTGATTTTGTTTGTCAGAATTAAGTGCATCAATGTTGATAACGATTGATGTTGTTGCTACACACAAACAGTTTTCCAAATGCTCATTAGCAATTCGTGTTTTCATTTGAGATTTAATATGCTTCATTCAACTAAAAAGCTGTTTACATGTGTAAGTATATCCAATAGCGAAATCATCGATAGAGCATGTTTGTAAAATGCAGGATATTTATCCTTGTCCAAATATGTTTTGTAAAACTCTTGCAAACCAACTTGATTGAATTTCTCCTTTAACTTTGCATCACAACACATTATACTAAAAGAAAAAATGGGGTCCGCGGGCACAAGTGGACACTCAGTGGACCGCACGTGGCCCGCCAGTTGGCCACCCTTGTTCTATAATATTGAACACAACTGCTTTCGTTACATGATGTATCAACTTCTTAAAATTAATTTTATAAAATACTAGCTGACCCGTCGCGCGTTACTGCGATCTCAAAGTAAGGAAATTCAAATAATCTCGTTATGATAACTAACAATTTAATTGTTAATATTGTTAATTGGTGTAATAGTAATAATATAGATGAGATTATACAATGATTTTTTGAAAGGTGGTATGGCAGAAAAATTCGCGGATTGTACTCAGGAAATTTGTAAAGATTCATATTGATCGGTTAAATAGTGAAGTAATGAATAAAGGGCAAACAGACGCACATACATTTATTTATATATTTATAGATAAAAGGTTGCATTTAAATGCTATCATTTTTCACAACTTCCATATCATAATAATGGCATTATATACATCTATAACATTATATGTACAATCTTGCAGCCTTAATTTTATAATAAATTGTTAAATTCTTTCGATGAAATACCAAACATTCTTCTGAAATATATTTGTAATACGTTGATTCATGTTTCAATAAGTCTAATGACTTTTTCATATTTTTTGTGAGATTACGTTAATGTAGGCTTTAAATCTCAATTTCGGTATTTAGTTGCAACGAACATCGTTCTCCGGGCGAACGATATGTAAATCATTTTATTTTTGAAGAAACAAAAAGGGGTTTTAGCCCAGACAACCTTAACCCCAACTCATCGTGAGGCATAAAAACAAAGAAAAATATTTTTTTCTTATTTTAATTTTGATACAGACAGTATGTTTGTTTAAAATGAAACATGTCTTACCTTTCCTAAACAAGAAATACTCGAGGGTATTTGCTTATTTCGAACATATTATTAACCCTTGTTTTTTGACTCATTGATTGTGAATTATTGATTCCGTGCTCATTTTATTTTTTACAACCAATGCCTAATAATTTAAATAAATAACCCAAGTAAATACTGAACCATATCAGTAACATTTATATTTTTTATTAAATTAGTTCTTAGTATTTTATTACATATAAATTTTAAAAGTTTAACGGATTGAATATAAAAAATGAAGATATATGAGTAACATATTGACAAGTTTTCATTACGTTCTAATTGCTGTAATGGCATCAGGACAATTTAATTTCTACACTGTTTTCTCGTTAGCATTGCTAGAATGACTTCAAGATGTTATCATGCAATCTCTTCTGACATGTATTGTAACATTATAATTAGAACATGTGTAATGGTCTTTATAAATAACTCTCGCTGTACATCATTAAAAAATAATTTGAAGCCATACCACAAAAAATCTGAAGAGTTTGGCGTGTGAGTAAATGAAGCAATTAATTGTGGTGTTAAAAGAAATTATTGGTGTGCGGTTTTGGTTTGCGATAAGATCGCTTGCAGCTGATGCACGAAAACTAAGACCAACTTTTTTAAATGCTGTTGCAGTTAACTCGTTGAGTGCTCCCGAACCACATCTACGCAATATTAAATTGCACCTCAAACACAAAACTATTTATTATTTCAAAATTTTAAAAAAATATTTTTTTTATATTATGTTGATAAATGTCAATTACTTATAGAAAAATACAAGAAAAAGTAGTATATCAAGATATTTTTTCTCGTATACAGATAAATAATATAAAAAAATATGTAGTAGTATGATTAATAGTAAAAAAAAAACATACGCATAGTGCCTACAGAGCAGCTGTAATTCAAATCACTACAATGACATATTTGTTTTAATTTAAAGTCATATAGATAGAATTATAAATAGATTGACAAATAAAAAATATATACTTCTTGTCAGTTCTGTTGCATTCGTGTGATGGAATGCCTGAAGATGCCGAAGGGCGAAACCCGGGTCGTTAGTGACAAAACATGTGGAATCGTACAAAATTGTAACAATTCAAAAAAATATATATATATATTTCTAATTTGAACTGTTACAACTTTGTACGATTCCACATGTTTTATCACTATCGAGCCGGGTTTCGCCTATCGGCATCTTCAAGCATTCTATCACACGGATGAAGATGCCGAAAAGCGAAACCCGGGTCGTTAGTGACAAAACATGTGGAATCGTACAAAGTTGTAACAATTCAAATTTGATATTGAAATTCCATCAAGCACCTTCAGTGGATATCGTAAATTATTTATTTCTGTTGATAAAACACATATAAACCATAGTAAATACTTCTTTCCATTAAAGCAGGGATTCCCAACCTTTTTATACTCTAGAGCGCGTTCTAACATATCGGTATGTTGGCGGGCACCACCCATTTTTTTCCACGGGTATTTATAATTAGACGTGATTAATAGATTAAAAAAAAGATCTCTACGTTTACTGTCACTATATAATAAACCTAGTTGCTCAATAAAAAAAAACTCTAACATATATATAAAAATAATTTACATTTTCAATTAGTGTTTATGAAAAAAATCTGTTACGTTCAAATAGTGGCGGGCACACATGAATTGTTCCGCGGGCGCCATGGTGCCAGCGGGCACGGGTTTGGGAATCCCTGCATTAAAGGATACGAAGTAACTATATTTTGATGCATTATTTCAAATGTTTTGAGCAGTTGTAAGCAGGACACCCAGGATGTTTCTACTTTAAATAACCTATTGTGGGTAATATCCATTTTGAATGGAACATAAAACATCATAAGTTCTACGCAGTTAATGGGTCAAAAAAGCATTGGCGGTAATAAATCAAAGGTGGCCGGCTCGCGAGCCATCTCTCCGCCTCTGATTATGATTTACGACTTTTCCGCGGAAACACATTATTATAAAGCTACGCTGTCTTCTTTTTTAAATTACATGTTTTTTTATTACTTTAAAGGAAATTCTCTTCTCACTTCTGCTCGCTTATTGGTCGCTCTTATTACTTCTATGCCTAGGGGTGCGGATTCGCAGTAATAATATTTAAATGCACCCTGACTCTATTGCATCATTATAGAACATATGAAATAAATTTAATGATTGAATTGGCATTTACTTGGCAGAACCACGGTAAAAAATAGCAATGTATTTTGGCTCTACAAAATTCATAAGTGTAGTGGATATATAGTGGATAGCTATTCGGCTTATTCATTCATCAGAACTATGTTTAAACATACATTTACCTATGCATATATAGCTGTGTAGAAAGGGTTCACAATACATCTTTTCTTCTGTTCTAACATCATATTTTCATAGTGTGATAATAAATTCTTAAATGAAGCAAATTGATTTTATTCATTTCTCAAAGTGAGATATCATCTGCTTTTTTTATACTAAGATGATTTTTTTCACTATAATATTTAGCTTTTCTTATGTTTTTTACATGAATGGTCTCCGAAGCAACTCCCCTAAGTTTGGTGATATCCACTATTTCCAGAAAATAAAGACAACCATAGAAAATGTAAATTTTATTCAACGGCATGGAATCAATCAAAAATTTCTATTTGTCATTATTTTTTTATTATCGATATCGAATCGGTAAATTTTCAAAGAACTCGAAATATCTCTTAATATGATCCTAAAATTTGTGATGATGTTGTCTTCTCTTCCAAACTACCCAATCCAATCGTGAAAACTAGGCATAAACATAAATATTAGAAAACGGTTTAACTTCGTTTTAACATCTTTTATAAAAAGTCCACTAGACGTTAGAACATATTTATTTGTATATAGCTACACGATTGGAATATAATACACAATATTTTCAAACTTTTGTCACTGAAACCATATTTTGAACATCAAGACGATTTTGAAAAATTTATATTTATACTTTGCAAAAATTTCAATTATTTCAAAATAAAATCAGGTACGTCCGTGATAATGATATATTTAAATTTACTTTCATATAATCAATTAAATATCTCATTACTGTCATAAAGCAATACAAAACTATGATTAGGAACATATCAATAACACATACACACTCGACTAGAAAACAATACATTCGGTAAATTTCGATTAGCAGACAGCAAACCATTTATTATTTTTTCGCGAACATGAAACGAGCGACAGCTCGTGACAATCATTAATCTGAACAAAAACATTGTTTTTTTTCTGTCTACAGTCATATTATTGTGCTCTGCAGTAGTTCGGCCATTGTTTCATGCGCATGGAGTTTTATTGGAACTTTTTTTCAAAACAAAAAATATTGCAGTTCTTTATATATAGGATGACAGCCGAATTACAAGGTGACTTACATTAAAAATGTGCCTAAATTATATTTAATGTATATATTGTGAAGAATATGAGCTCATAAAGTATTACAAAACGTAACCCAAAAGGGTTTGAAAGTGATGCATCTTTAATAATTTTTATATATTATTTTTGAAAAATAAGACTTTTGCTTAATCTTCTTTCCCACAGTATACAGTAAGTTTTCGTTCAGATAGCCAATGAGATTGTCACTTAAAAATACTCTGGGTAAGAGATGGTTTACAAAATTCTAAAATCTCCTAATAGTACTGATCGTATTCATTTAAATTTATTTGAAAATTAATAAACATGATATAAATATTAATTTCATTAATTCATTCAAATATACAATATAACACTCTTATAATTTACAATATTGACTGGGTGCTTGATGGAATTATACAAAGTGTTAACAATTCAAATTTGATGATGCTCTTCATTGAAAAGAATAAATACACCTTACCACAGAGTACACATCATCGATTTAATATATTAAAAATTTATTGCTATTTTTTAATATTACATCAAAATATCAATAAATATTATAGTATTCACTGAGGAGCGAATGTGTTGCAAAAAGTTTATATGTATTAAGCAAGTTAGCACGGTAATGCAATGGGGTTTGTGACCGTTGTAGAAAATAAAACCTTCGAGTTTAATGCCTGTCAATATTATTTCACAGTCATAATAAGTTAACAGAAACCGATCAAAAATATATTAAGAGAAAATTACAATGCCATGAAAGGTAAACTAGTATTAAGGCTTTATCATTCTGTTTCATCTGGTCCACTTAAGTGATTGACCATTGTATGCCTGTTAGGATATTAAATTGTTGTTTCATTTTAAATAGCCGATCGATAGCTTTTCGCCTGGTATAGCCACCGTTTCGTGTAATCGTCGCATTAACGTACAAAAAGTGTTCGCAAAAAACATCCAGCTCGGCGAACGGGCTCCCGTCTGGGAAACCCCCCGGGAGTCAAACGATGAGGCCTTTTGAGCAAGCTATCTCAAAGTTTTTACTATAAAAAGAAACATGAACCAATCTCTTGAGAATACAACATGTATACATAAAAAAATAACGGGATACTTACCATAGTATCTTATTATTGTATAATGTTATTGTATGTAGTTGCAGGCAAAATTACGGAATAAGAATTCAAAAAATTGTAACCTCGCAATAAAACTATCACAACTCAAAAATTACTGTTTAAGATGCAACAAATTTAGTAATGTCGATTTTAGTGTAAGTAGTCCGATTTTTGACCTATATTCGGCTTAACAATAATTATTAAGATCATCATATAATATTTGTAAGAAGAACGATTGAATAATAAGGTCACAACTTCTCTCATAAAGAACCTCTTCTAAAACATTACATTTCATCTACTAATTACACAGAATCGACAAAAGGTAGAGATGACATTTGAACAGTTGAAGAAACCACGAAAACTTTAACGACCCCTCGTGGCAGATGTCCGCAAAGCGAAGTTGGATAGGATGTCTTCTTTGGAGTGTAATTTGTAGGTATGGAAGACCGCGGATATCATTGACTACGCAGGATTAACCATTTGGTGACTGGCAGAAAACTTGTGTCTCAGAATCCAGTATAAAAACCACAAACTGGGTAATTTACAAATATTGCATAGCAATGAAAACCGGGAACTGTTTAATAACTTGATACAAATACAAAGGAAGTCGTTTAACATTAAGAAGCTAAGAACCCATAAATGGTTGTGGTGAAAACTTTTAATAATGTTCAATATTTTAAATAATAAAAAGACATTTTTTTAGTACTTATTTCCACAATATATTTTTTGATCAGGACCGGTTTCGCTCATCGCGAGCATTATCAACTTTAACTCAAATTAATTTTTTGTTTTGTATAGACTTGTTTGTAAATTGTATTATATCAGTTGATAATGCTCGCGATGAGCGAAACCGGTCCTGATCAAAAAATATATTGTGGAAATAAGTACTAAAAAAATGTGTTTTTATTGTTTAAAAGATCATGCCTTTCCATCAAGAAGTGACAGTTAACACCTTAAAAGTGATGAATGTTGAATATATCTGTATTATGGATCTTTTTTTGACTTTATCTAATATTTTTACATGGGATTAAAACTAAGCGTCTTCAAAACACTGAGTATTAGATATTAAAAACTGAATTAACCGATGAATGTTCTTTTAAACCAAAAAGGCAATTTGGCGACCAAACCAAATCTGCACTTAAATATAAATATATATTATTCTGGCATGAGAAATCTATCATTGTATGGTACTTTTCAACACAAAGCTTAAATAATAGTTCAAAGAACATGTTGTATTTACTACGCAATTTCTTTTGAAGAGATAGTATTGCATAAAAAGGCAGCAATCTGTTTTATAAATAAAAAGACTACTACTTTGGATAATTCAAATTAAAACGTCAGTATAAATATAAGTTATTACCAGGTATTATATTATAATGTACAATCAGTCAAAATAATAAGATACATTCAATCTTAAAATTGATGGATATTATCAGGTATTGTGTGTAATTTTCAATCGACATTTCGAATGTAGTATATTACAAAACGCTCGCAGGAATAGGGTTAGTTGTTAAAAGCTCCGTGGGAGGTCAGTATTATAGAAATAATAATCGTGCAGACTGGAGCGATAATCACTAGTCATTAGCATAGGAGTAGATAAATTTTAAGCATACTTTAATTACACACCATTACTAAAAATAATACAAGCCCAGTTCTAGTAGGAACACATCACGACAGGAATAACAAGGAAATATTCATATTCGTTGAATTCTGGAGAAAATTGCCGAACATTAAATTTCAGTAAAATCAATATTTGAAAATCATCATAAATGGGGCTGCCATAACAATCAATATATATATCACAGAGCAATCGGCGATTGTCAAACTTTAATATGGAGGGGGGGGGCTTCTTCAAACTTCTTGATGTTTCGATTGGATTTAATATATAAGTTTTGAAAGGAAGATTAGGATTGTTATTTCGTGATATTATCCCATCATGCCAACGCTGGCATGTGCATGTGTTTAAATCCTCAAAATAACTAGTAAACACTGTGCCGAAAAAAACGTTAAATGTTATATTTCCATTTATTACCCATCTGCTCTATTGAATTTTTATATCGGGCATACAGAGAACGATTGCTCAACTACTACTCCTTTCTTAGTCACTGGTTCTCGGTAAAATATACTGTAACACGGTGAAAAAAATAGCAATGTATTTTAGTTCAACAAACTTAATTTTTTAAATATAGTTGCTAGCTATTTCGGCTCACGCCATCTATATATAGTTGTGTAGAAAAGGTACACAATACATCTTCTCTCCTGTTTTAACGACCTTACTTGTTTCCTGCTCGCAATAAAACTAACAATTGTAAATGAAACTAAAAAGGCGGCTATATCAATAAGTTCACATATGACATGGAAATGGTCCAGTACAGAAACAAAAGAAGAACGCCCAGAGGGTTCAATAATGGTGACCGACATATATTAGTTTATTCGTTGAAAATCCTTTGTGATAGTTGATATCTATTTTTTCACCGTGTTATAGTGGAGTTCTACCAAGTAAATTCCAATTCAATCAATAAATATACAGTAAATGTAACACTAACTTTTAGTTTGGATACATAGTAGTACACATCCTAGGTATATAATTAATACATAATCTAAATTTTTAAAAAAAACGTGTGCTTTGAGGGTTCAAACCTTCCCTCAATTCAGATTCTTACCCCATGCATTTTATGTTTTACACGTCGTTTTCTTACTGTCATCAATTCTCAACAACACAATTGGTAGACAATATCAATTTTATTCTTCGAAAAATAATGTAATTTAAGGTATTAATATACATATACAAAAATACTATCCGAAATTAATAACATAATCGAAAATTGCGTTAGGCAACATTTTTTATCTTGAGACAATCATTACAAAAAATGAATATACTACACTCAGGTGCTGAGTCAATAAATTAAACTTTCAGAATTTAATACCAAATTATTATTTTTATCTCTAATACGATCAAAGCTACTAGAAATAATTTACGAAACGTAAGTCAGCTGCTTGTACGAATAAAATTTGGATGTGAAATATTTCTGAGAAATAACATAGCAACCGGTACATACAAATATATGAACAGAAAACTACAAACCATTTGCTAAACACAAGCAACTTATGGAACTTAGTCACGTATCGTGTGAAGAAACTTTAGGTTATAAAAAGTCGTGATTTCATTGGCATTGAACTCTACTAAAATAATATTAGATGAAACATAATTAATCTAATCATAAGCCGTTTGAAGTTTTTATTTTAAGTGAGGTAGACTTTATTGGTATTTTTTTTTTATATATAGAAGAATTTTTATATACATTAATGGCAATAAATACTATCTGCCTGATTATAAAATCAATCAAAATTTTTCGGCAAATAATTTATAGGCGAGTTTTATGTTGAGTAATAACGCGTTGTCGATAAAAATATTGAGATATCTATTTTTTTTGTTCGACCGCTAGTCGAAGCCAACATTAGAATAATTGATTAATGATACACTGATTCAATTCAATTAAAAATTTATTGATTTTTTTATACAAAAGTATATAATTTCAGTTTCTCATTTTTCGAATATCTTTGATTGGTTTTAGCGTACTTCAAAAAGAATGTACGGCGATTTTCTTACGGACTATCACTGACCCAACAGGAACTGAATTGTCTCGGAAAAGTGTGAAAGCGAAAGGTCACAGACTTATAAGTAATTGTAAAAAAATCATCCATCAGTAAATCACGAACGGTTGTTAATGAATGATAATGTTATTTTTATAATTTAATATTGTTTGTTTATTTCATGCTATTAAATAATAATTTCTATGCTGTGTAACTTATAAATAAATTTTGTATTTTAAGTATAATTTAATCTTAATGTTACGAAAATTCATTCATATTTCATTGCATATTAAAAAATAATCTGAATGAATTTAATAGTTGGTGGTGGTAGTAAGTAAATGTTTCAACCAAACGAGGTAGATTTCCAAAGTAAAAAAAAAAACAATGGCCGGCTTCTCATCGCAAGTAATCTTGGATGCTCATAAATCAACATAAAACAACTCAACATCACACTGCACATCATCACCTGGATTTTTAATAAATTAGTTAAAAATATTATTTTAAATTTGCTTGAAATCAAACTAAAAATGATAAAACACATTAACCTGCTATCGCCCGACTCCCAGTACGCCATATATGATACTATGCAGTAATACTTGTCAAGCAAATTTGGGAAAAACAACTTTCTTTTGATATTCGAATCTATCAATTTTCTACACCTCTTTGTGGTTAGGCATTTTTCTTAAATATATGTTTTTTGATTTTTCTCTTGCATTCATCCGACACATATTTACTCACATTTTGATTTTTTTTACCACCGCAAATATGGCATCGTCAACTATATAAATTTACTTTTACTACTGTGGACATATCATCAAGTCATTTCAAAAAATAGATGAAATACTTGTTTTAGATATTCAAATACATGATGAAGAATACGTAGAGTCGTGGAAATAGTCTATAGCTGTGAAAAAAGCGTCATTACATTCGAAATACGAAATTACCATATATTATTTAAGCTGTATTTATCCAGGATAAAACTATCAATATTGTGTTTTATTTCCTGCTAACTTCATTATCGTCTGATCCATAAACATCTGATTCTTTTTTGACGTATTTTAAAAAATAATCGTAACATTATCATTGAGTAATATACCAATTATTCACAATTAGCACGCTTGGGGAAGACATCAATAATTCCTCTGTAAATATGTTTCTTTGTTCACATAGTATTCGAACGAATGGATCTATTCGATTAAGTAGGAAACTAATTGTGACCCGATATATACTTAAATTATTTCAAGAGTTCAGACGATAAAAAAAAACAGGCATAAATTCGAACAATGTGTGATGTATTAGCGAATTTGTTTTTTAAATATAGATAAATAATACAAGTGACATAATCCGATATTAATTGGAACGTCATATTTATTTCAATTAAAGTTCTTGATTATCATGTAAATGCATAAAAAACACGCCAAAACCGCTTTCACACTTAATTGAAAAAATTATATATTTTATAGTTAGGTCAAATATTTCTACTACACTTAGTCAAAAAAAAAATGTTGTTCAAAACGTAGAGCGTTTTGATTTTTTTTTTTTTTTAATTAAGTGTATATTTTTTTTCGTCGTAAGCTCGGAAATAGGGAGTTGGATAAAATTTTTAGCGTGATATAAAAATTAATTCAGTTAATATTTGAATAAAATTTTCATTTTACTTAAGTCATACGTCCTGAATTCGTGCAACCGAAGCTCACAGAAATATTCAAAATGCGGAAACCATAAAGGGATTCTAGGTCGCGGCCCTTGCCGTAGTATTTCCTGTCACACGAGATGTCCAGTAGCGGTGCAAGGCACTAGAGGTGGCGGATACATTAGCCCATACAAAACACACAACAAAGGCGTTGCTACTAAAGGCACGTACTTTCCTCGAGTGATACATTACGGAACCACGGACCTACCTGCATATATATGACCATGCTTCCCTACCTCAGCACCAATTTGCAAGGGATGAGTTTTGCACGGCAATATAAGTTAGGCCTATACTACTTTTTTGCATGATTTTTAAATAAAACAGTTCTTATAACATTAGCCAAGATCATATTTTTCCTCCAATTCTTTGTCCTAATGCGATCCCTAAAACTATATTATTACTAACAATGATAAGAAATTTAAGTAGATTTATCCAATAGCAGTGAGTAGTTGTAGTTGATCACCCAGTTCCTTAGCTATTATTTTCTTATGGTAGTGATTTTTATAAATCTTTTTTGTTTTTTACTGATGATGGTAAAAACAGTTTATTAGACGCACTTATAACACTGCACAGCATTGGCTTTATTCATATTATTTTTCGATATTTATTTATAATTACAGATGGAGGTGACTTTGACCGCTCGGCCAATTTTACATATCTGTAATTTACCATATCAACTGATGGATTTTCAATATTAAATTTAAATTTTCGAAACTCTCTCAGTTCTATTGCACTCATATGATAGATAGATAGCGAAACCCGGGCGGTAAGTAACAAAATATATAGTAATGTACAAAGATTCAACAATTCAAATTACATTGCTGGTATATGACGAACGAATGTTCTCAGATAAATTTTGGCAACACTCGCTTTCCTTTACTAATTACAACTGAAATATTACACCCCAAACTTACATTATTATAAATAAAATACTGCAATCACTTAACGCACATTTTTTTGATCAATGAGAAACAGATCTTACATAACGGGATACTGAAATTAAGTAGAGTACATGTTTCATTCAGCACTCTGGAGTTGTTATTGAGATCTATGGTAGTCAGATGAAGCCGAAATCGTCACGAATTGCTCAGCACTGTATATAACAGCTGAATTTTTCAAACATCAGCCAATTATACGCAATTGTCAGTGAAATTAGGACTTAATGAATTAGAAGAAACAAACACGCATAATTGTCAAATATCAATTAAACAAGACATAAGAAAATATTTTTTTCCCAATTTAAATATTTAGAAGTCAGAAATATTAAAACGCAAAACCACTCTTCGCAAGTAAATTCATCTACATTCACCTTTTTGGAATACTTACAAAGGTCCAAAACAAATGGAGTTTCCTGAGATGTATATAACAAACTCGGGTAGAAATAAAAATAATCGTCCCTACTAACCAAATTATCAACTGCGAACAGCGGTTATGAATTATAAAAAAACAATGTTCTTTCTTTTCTTTTTCTTTCCGCTTTGAGTAATAATGAAAATATTTGGTAATTCATTCAAAATGCCAAAATGAAGCCATACATACTTTTTGATTGAGTTGCTACATTTGAAAAAAATCGAGTTTCAAACGATTATTATTTAATATAATATGCTAATACACATGGTACAAGTATTTAGTAGTCTTGAAAAATTGAGTATGATATTTTAATACATTAAAATAACTGATATTCATGTACGATGAATATTATTAACCTTATATTTACCATAAGATGTCTCCAAAAATAATTTATTGAAAATCAAGTTCTGTGCGTTTATTGAAATATTATTCCTATTTGTGAGCATGGGCTCAAAAATACTAAATATCAATTGAGGCAATATAAAATATTCTTGATATTGAATAAATTTGTATTGTATGTCAGCGAGAACATAATTAATAAAAAATATCGCAGATAAATATAATATAATGTCAAAATGCAAATGATTATTTATATGCGAAACGCTATTTACATAATACATTCGCTTAGAAGAAAAATGTTGTGAATTACTCAATTATTGAAAACAAGTCTACGTGTAAATGAAACATAGAAATATGCCAGTTGTATTGATTTTGGGTAACAGACTGGCAGTGATGCTAGCTTAGGAAACTGTCCATTTTTTACTGAGCTAGCTCGGAAAACGTTCCCACACCCCTTACCTGTCAAGAAAAGTGCACAAACAAATAACGTTCCTCATGGTTTGGTCGCCGTTGGGTGAAATTTATTCTTCAAAGTTAAAAGCAAAGTTTTTTCTCGTTATTACTTAAAATATTTTATATTTAATTCATTGCACATTTAATATCCGAAGTGGACTCCGAATTACCTCGAGTGGAAATATAATAATTACATACGAACAAAGTAATTAATTTTATGAGAAGTTTTCATACTTTTATTAGATCATATTTATAATTAATCTTTTATAATTTTTTGTTAGCAATATTTTGATTTGTTGCTTAGTGAGAAAAATAAGTTGGATACAAATTAAGATTATTTAATTAAATTAATTCAAATTCTCTCGGAAAACTCATATAATCTTGATTGATTTTTTTACTAATAAATTTCATCATTTCAAAAAGATTCTTTTTATTTTATTTTATTAACTGATCGGTGTTCAATAAAGAAATAATATACTGTATTCCGCATATCGTCCTGTCAATATATTCGATACATACTGTGTTTTCTGGCGATAAGTATTAAAATAATAAATTTTCCCGCCGATTCACGGCAATAAAGTTTTCCTTATATTAAAAGCTTCATTAAATTTGCAATATAATAAAACCTTTTGCGTTTTATTCAATAATAACTGATACAATATATATAAACTTATTTAATTATTAAACACCTATTCTGTTTTATTTGCTTTTTCAAGCTCGAGTTGTTGGCAGACATAAGTCCCGCATGGCGAAATTTGCAGCGCACATAGTTACTTACATACACTTTGTGTGAAAGTTAGACCAGAGGCTTGGCGGGCAAGGCAATTCCATTTGAAATGAAATGTGTGAGGCAACATTGTGTGTGTCACACTTGTCGCATTTTTGTTTCAAACGTCGCTTTTGTATTATTGCACAGTTGGCGGTGGAACGCGCTAAAAACTTTCTTCAAACACTCATTTTTATTTTATTCCTAGACTGTCACGTAAATTATTGTACGTGCAGCAAAAATACTTACATGCTTCGGTTAACGGCAAAGTACATATTACACGAGTAATGTATTATTAAAACATAGACTAAAGAAAAACGTAACGCATAAATAATGTATTTTTTTATCTGTCATGTAACTGAACTGGCCTATTGTGGTTTTATGAAATGGAAGTCAGTCGTAAATCGAATCCATATTATATTATCGCAACAAATAATAAAATGCTAACTGACATAAACATTAAATTAAATATCTTGTTGGCATTCAATACTCAATAATACAGTAAATACTGTTTTCTCGAGTATGGATAATTTCGATGATTTGCAATTTTAAAAAGACAGACTTATATTAATAGAATTATTTATGATTAAAAAAAAATAGCCCATAAAGATGAAACAATAAATGAAAAGCTGGGAAATGTCGCAATAGAAAAGAAATGATGAAAAAATGGAGTGTTTGAGAAAAAAAAACAAAAATATGTCTATAACTTTTCATATTATATAACATATATATATTATAACAATACCGATGAAAAAGTTAACTTCCACACAAAGTTTAAGGAATTTTACAAATTTTCTTATTCCATGTGTCGATGTACAAAATGGAATAGTTCTTAAAAGTTATAAGTTAGCTTAATATATCTGTTTTGCTTGTTTATTAAATAATAAGTTCGCATTATGCCAAAGCTTCTGAGAAATATCGCTTTATTTTCATATCGTCAAACGTGAGTTCAATTGGATGGAAATTTTTCATATGCTTTTTTTACTATCCATAAAATAAGTCGTAATTTTCTCATTTCGAGAAAAACTCATTTTAGTCACTGGCAGCTTTAGCACCTATATAATGACTGTAATTAATATTTTATTGTATTTAATTAACTGATTGAGATTACTATTCGGCCGTCGTCTTTCGAAGCGTTGCCATTGCTGGTAAGCAACATATAGGCAACCATCGTGACTTAATCTGTACGTGCACTTTTTATTCTTTATAGTAAGTTAATTCGAGTATGAATTTGCATTTGAATGCAATGGTGTCGAAAATTCTTTCGATTCATGCAAGGATTCTTACTTTTCAAACATAAAATTGAATTTTTGCATAACAAACTAACCTCATAAAAAAATCAGCACATATCTTAAGCACCTACTTAAAATAATCAAAAAAACATTGAAAGTTAACTAAATACCAAATTCAGTTTGTATTATAGACTTATTATCATTTAAATGTATTGTTATTTCGTAATACGATCAACCTTAACACATTTATATTTGATATTTTATTTTTAGTACTAAGAAAGTTGTCAAAGACATTGTAAAAATAGTGCTTATACAATAGAAGCAACTAAAATGGTGTTTTACAATTATATAATAACTTCATAATGTAGTAAGAAATCTTGGTATATATTTTTATGGATATCGTTTTGACAACTATTTTATTGATGTACAAATTGAATATTCTATTGAAGGCGATTTTTCGAAAAACTATATGAATATAGTACAGCATTAAACACAGTGGGTCCGATATGCTGACTTCAAAATGTTGGGACGAATTGGAGAGATGTTTGTTGTCAATTATATGTTGACGCGCTCAATCATAATTGCATTTTTTTTTAATATTACAGGTTCAAATAAATAAAATAATTTAAAAAATGTATTGCATATTCATATCTTGATTTAATAGCATCAAGTTCCGTTAAAAAATATTATTGTCATTTTTAAATTAACCTCATGTATGCTAACTGCGTGTGTAGATATTTCCTGGCATAAATGACATAAAAACACCGGGAAACCTTTGATTAAAAATTGTACCGACAAATTATGTCACAATGTTTTTTTACATCAGGAAATCTGGCGACATCCTTGATCAACAGAAAAACAACCAAGTGTTTAATATTCTATGGATCACAAAGCAACAGAATGTGGCGTCTTCAATCTGAATACTGATATAGATTTTTAATAGATTTTTTGGTGAGAAAACCGTTAGTAGTTTGCTATAATAAAATATCACGGATTGCATAAAATGTATCTACGAAATATCGTAGTCGAAATGATTATGGCCAGTATATTCTCAAATATTCTTATTCAGCAACAGAGCTTGAAATTGAAAAATCCTAGCACACGCATATTTTGTTTTATTTATGTCTGTTGTTGTGTGGCTATCTTTTTTAAGAAGACAGTTTTACACAATATTTTGACATATTGTGAAGGTAAACAGTAGACACCATCACGCAACCCCTACTTTTAATTAAATTAGAGTTTATACTTTGTATGGTGGATTTCTACGAGACGAAGTGACAAAGGGTTAAACTTAAAGCTTGTTTTTAAATGTGGGATTTATTGAATACTATTTGCCAAAACAATGCGACCATTATATAAAAGACATTTTTAGTCCATCAGGTATTTCTGCATTATGTATGTTCTATTTGAAAAAAATAATATATTCTCTCATAGGCAGATTTTAAAAATCTTTGAATTCATATATATTTAACAAACCCTTTGTTTTAAGCTTAGAAGTTATGATGACTTAATTTTTATTTAAAATTAATTTTTACTACAGTTAGAACTCTGTATCTATCCAAAATATATTTCAGGAATTAATCAAAGTATTATTTTTCATTAAATCTTTCTAACGCAAAATATCGTTTAGAAAAAGCCGTCACTAATAAACCATTGAAATAAAATCAATTTAAATTGGGTACTCAATTCATTTTAGGGCGAACTCTCTTGACGACAATTATTTTTCTATTTTACACTTCCCATGGGAAGGGAAAAGAGGGTTGCGGAGTATGAACTAGGGGTAGATCATTCTTTCTTCCTAATCCTTTCATTGTTCTGTTATTACTTAGCGCGGAACAAAACTTGTTGTAATGTGTACCTCTACAAGAGCGGGACATTGATCTCCCATTATGCTTGTCTGGACAAAAGGCTTCCTGCTGTGAAGCTCGAATTTTATTTAGAAATTCTGCACCATAAATAATATTACACGCTATTATGCGGAAACTCATAGAAGAGTTATTTTATACACAATATTTTTCGTTGAAGCCTATTATAAATTGCATATCCTTTAATTGACAATGAAAACCCATACATTAAAACAATCCATGACATTGAGCACTTATACTAATACAAAAAATACACTGTTGTTGACTGAATAATATTTATATAAATTTTAATAATCTCATAAAATATTCGAAAATATATCTGTATTTTTTTTAGCACGCTTTTCAGTTTTTAATGGTATTAATGAATAATTATGCATTTACTAATCAATTTAAAGTGTTTCACAAAGTGTGTAAAACAAAAAAACCTTACTTGAAATATTATTAACAACCATTACCAAAATATTAATAACCATTATTATAATAAATGACATCAATTTTTAATAAATAAATTTAAAAAAAAAAAAAAGAAGAATTTACTTTCTATAAAATTCCAACAAATTTGAATTAACAGTACACATTTACTTTCTTCTTATCTTGTAAATATGTCGAGTATTTGCTTGAAGTAATAAAGCCGCGTAATGCAGATAAAGTTTACACACCTATTTGTGTTGTATTTCATTTTCTAGTTAATTATTAATAATAATATAGAGTACTTTATTTTTTCCAAATATGAAGAGACAGTTTAAAGATTTCAATTATAAAAACACTTTCAAAATATATTACAATATTTAACTATGATACCGCATGATTCTTGAATAGACATGAAGTAACGGTCTTCACATCAGAAATTTAAAGCATACGATAATAAAACGTTATTTAAAAAATAAATGAAACTTAAACGACTTAATAGTCGATGCCCTACAGCCATAAAACTAATATATCGCTAAAGGAAGATGGGCTTTATTATGATTTAATAACGTCATTTCTAATAATATCGAACAGTGCATCGGTCGTTGCTCCACTTTGTAAAATGAAGCAATTTCTTTACATATGCGTGAAACTCTGCGGACAAAACATTGCATTGCATATTAATTAGAGTGGCGGCAAGTCAAAGGGGCCACAATAAGTTAAGTGCGTATTATCTGCAGATTTGGTCAACGGATTGCCATACATAGACGTAAAGGTAGAGGTCCCCTGACAATAGGAGCTAATGACCGCAACACCTATTATGGAAAACGCTTTAAATGTACGGTGAGATTTTAATTCGGATAACTGCAGTGGCGTGCTTAAGAGTATCGTACTGTAATCATACATGCAGATAAAACTACACTATCTTCTCTCAATACAAATATCATTTATTGGTGGTTTTTACATAACTCCACAGAAAAAATTTTGGGTGGACCAAACGGTAATGTAAATTGGAATTTGTGAGGTATTGGTTATATTTTTAATTAGGTTCATTCAATATCTCCATGCCTCTAAAAATTATGTTTTCAGTGATCAAATAATTGTAGTTAATATTATATAAAGGGAGTGAATGATGATCAAATATAAGGAGTTATTAAATAATGAATAAATACTTCAAGCGAGATTTCTATAAATATGTTTGCCACAAAACCAATGAAATATACACTAATTTTCATTAATAATGCAATATTTTACTAGGGCATTACTAAATGTTTAAAATTGATATACAAAAAATTATAGCAACTCTTATAATTTATTTTGTGGTACTAGTTTTAATCGCTTAACAACACACGTCAAACTTGTAATTATAATCAGTCGATTAACTAGCACTTCGCTTACATTCTACGAGTTAAAGTTAAAGAAAAATCATTTTGTACATCACTGTGTTATACAAATAAGCCGTCGTTCGACCATATGATAATGATTACAACATTAATCATTGCCCATCTTGGGATAAAAATAATGATTAGCTTCTATCCAAGTTGCTACTGGCGTTAAAAAAAATAAGTGTTGGTACTTACGTATGTCGTTTGCCCAATTTCTCCATTGATCGGTTTATTGATTCGTGATGTGATTTCCAATCTACTGCCTGGAGCAAAAAAAAATAATAATTGAAAAACGTTTTTTTACATGGTGTCTTCTTAAAAAGCTAAGTAGAATAGATACAACGAGATGAAAATATTTTTTCATATATGTATTATGATATTTGTGAAGCTTTTTATAATATGTTTGAATGTGATTAAATGTGTTAATATGAAAAAATAGAATAATTATTAAAACTTTATAATAAATTTTGATTAAAATATTATAATGTATTTATATAGCCAACAGCCAGTATTGAGCTCGTATTATAACAGGATATTGAATTGATAAATGTAATCTTGTTTTTGCTTCGTATTGTATATAAGTTTCATATTGCAATTTGAAATTCCAGAACAAGATCAAAAGTGAATGTGTTGTTTACCGGCATTTTAACACTTTCGGCTTATAGAAAATAGGGTTTTTCGTTCGGTTTTATTTGCACTTATAATTGATTAAAACCACGGTGAGCAGTCAAAACATATGACAAACAAAGCATCTTGATATAAAGCTACTCGTTTCATTTTATTCATCCGAGATGATCGACGGTCATAAATTCAAATAATTTATACAACTAAGTAAATTTTTTATTAAATAATAAAACACATTTTTTGACTACTTATACATCAGAATAAGTTTCGCTCACTGGGAGTATTTTCAACATCTGCGTTTTTATTCGTTAAAATATCTTGGCCTTCCACCAAGTGACAGATAACACCTTAAAAGTAAATCAGTAAATGTTTAGATTTTTGCTTATTGGAAATAAAACCTATTTTAGTTATTGCTTAATGGATTTCACACCACTATCCAGTCGAATGAGTGGATTCATGATATTTTGAGCTGTAAATAAGTTGACAGAAATCAGTTGCCTTCATATCCTATTCTGTTTTACTGAGCACTCAAGAAGAAACATACCTGGTTAAGGTTAAGTCATATATATTTAAGACGTGACAAATTATATAAGTTCAATAATATTTAAATTAGTTGAAATCACAAGCCGTTAGATTTTTAATCAAACTCAATCTGACGTTGAGCTCTTTTTAGTCATTGTCAAAGAATTATAAGCATTGTTTTAATCTAAGAAAATAATAACTAAAGTAAAATAATACATTTATTATCTCGGCATACAAATAATTGTATGTAAAACGTGCTTTGGCGTAGCGTGATTTTATGTTATCATTTATATAATATTATTCTAAAACCAGCGGTTTGTCAGGGAGAGAAAATCACGACGACGCGCGGCGTTGTGTGCTTTTCGCGTGAGATCCTAATAAGGAGTTTCGTAATCTAAAATAATAATTGAGACAATTAGTCACGGATGTATTATGCTTCGTCATAAAGCATGTAACATTCATTAGGTGCCACACACAAAAGAGCGTATGTAACATTTCGCAATATTCCAGTATCGAAAATAGCGGTATACTAAACAAATGATCGATGATTCAAAATTGTTTTTCATTGCTAGTAAATTTCGAGATTTCGTCAATAATAAAGATATAGTAACTACTCAAGATACAGTGTAAAAATGTATGTTTTAAGCTGTCATAAAATATTTCGAATCAAAACATATTTAAATATTGATTACTTTATAGGAGGACACTATTATTTTTCGTAAATGTTTCATATTCTTTTTTAGTACATACGATGGAAAGCAATTCATTATTTTGTTTAAGTCAAATCGGTTCGTTATTAAAGCATATTCAAATTATTCATTATAGTTTGATAAATAACAGAAAAAAATCACACATTAATGAGTAATACAAACATTACTTTACCCTCACAATATATATATATTTGTAATCTTTGTATTTAAATACAATTTCATCACATCTTGGTGGCATACTTTTTTTATCATCATTTTATAAAACTATCCCAGTTACTCTTTTTTTCACAACATCGATTTATATGGTATACCACAAGTATTTTATAGAAAATAATATTTAAAGCGGTCCGTTTAATTCGGATATCATACTGAAGGGGGATACTTCTATTTTTGGCCGTCGCATCAATATTTAAATCAAAAATAATTATGAAGCCTTTCTTACAGGTGAATACAACGCGATTCTCTTTTATTCGATTTGAAATATTAATAGATTAACAAATATGTGATTTATAAATTTAATACTAAGTTTTCAAATGATGCTATACTAAGCACTTTTCAGCATCGTAAATTTATACAAAAATGTTATACGACACTTAAAACCCATGCTAAATTACATAATCCTTGTACCATCGGCCGTGGTACGAACAAAAACATTACCACATCTCCTTTATTATTATGTAAATTTCTGCAACAAAAAATACGATGTCTATAATATTATGTCCTTTACGCCTTTTTGACAGCGAAATGTTGATATGCGTAAACGTTCTCGCCCCCCTTTTCGCTTGACGAGTATTAACGTCCGTAATAAAAGCTTTCAGTTATAATTGATACTTTCGTGAAATCGCACAGATGTGCCACTTGCTACGGCGTACAAAGCCTGATGCGTGGAAGGAATTATGGAAACTTTTAATTTAAATTCCCCAACACTTCGCACAGCTTAGTATCTTCCTCCCATTTCCTCTATTTATGTCCCTCTGTGGTTATAACAAGCTTTTGGTGGAGATTATCATTAATTGCTAGGAGTTTTAGAACGGGGAATAAATACTAGGTAAACCATCAAGCTATTGATGTGTATACTTCCAAAACTAATACACACATGATAACGTCATTACGTAAAAAAATCGATAAATAGTGTATTATTTTTATAAAAAAGTAATTAAGAAGACATGTGAGAAAAATTTTCCGAATGTGAAAATAATCAATAAAAATTCTACATTACCATAAATAAATACTACATCTAAAGTTATTTGCATATATTTACATATCTATAGACATTTATAAATTATCGTTAAAATTATTAAGATAATCAATGAAATAGGTGTAAGAAACGAATTAATTACATCAAAAGCCAGTAAGATGCTCGGCATTATCATATCTCGCATCATCGAGACGGAGCCAATACCGTCGAGATAGTTCGATTATCATATTAACGTGTCGGTTATCGATTCAAAGGAAACCGACAAACTGTTCATTAGATGTTTAACAGGTGAGATGATTGGCCGCACTGCCACCACAGACTTGATTTTAATTACGGCACAATGCTATTCACCATACAGAGCCATGTTAAATAATCGCTTTCTAATCGAACTTTAATTTCCTTTCAAATTGCGTATTGTACAAAGGCATTGAAGCATATGTTTCTCAGCGATTAACATCTATTATATACCTGGTTATTGATTAAGATTTTATCATGGTATAACAAGTACGATTTAATATTAATACACTACACAATTTTTTACTTTATTTACTGTCAAGAATTGCAAAACGTTTTGTCTTTTATAAACATAAACATTAAGATTGTTTTTCAAAACCTATTGTCGGTTATAAAAACTGCGTATATAAATTTTAAATATACAGCCTTCGTTCACGAAAAAAGCCGGCTACACTCTGCCCAATTCTATTAAAAAGCTTCATGAGCCTGGAAAACAAAAAAAATTAAATCAATAATTTTTCTTTGCACCTCAGCAGTCAGTCATAACAATCACCATATTTTAAATTTTACATTTTATGCGATTAGATATAATATGTCGCAACGCCGCAAGAAATTTTACATAATTGAAAGAACATTCATTTTTAACAAGATATACAAATATATTATTATGTATCAAAAGTTCATTTCTATGGTGTGTCAACTTTCCGCTAGAAAACTGAATTAAAACTCGTTGCTGATTTCACATCTCTCGAATTTTGCATAGTGTCCATAGTTTTTCTATATATTGGACTCTATATATTTCATTATAAGAAAAAATTTGGCGACAGAACCAATTTATTTCTATAACACGATGCTCTGTCACCAAAGACTCGGGTTTCGCCTTTCGGTATCTTCAAACTGACGGTCAGTTCTGTTGCAACCGTGTGATAGAATGCCTAAAGATGACGAAAGGCGAATCTCGCGTCGTTAGTGACAAAGCATGTGGAATCGTACAAAGTTGAAATTTAAATTTGATATTGAAATTCCATCAAGCACCTTCAGTCGATATCATAAATTAGATATGTATATTAATTAATCTTTTTTATAAATTATAAAACACTATCAATTGACATTAAATGATTAAATTATGATATTACCTGATGAATAGATATTTTATTGTGTCAACTTGTCTGACAAGTAATCCTGAAGGATATATATATATATGATATATAGAAGGTCATACATTTTAAATAATTCCATATTAACAATTAAATTGAGCACTCACCCGTCCATGCCATTTATCAACCAAACTTAGGAAAATAAAGAACACAATATATACGTTTATGCTATTTAATAGTCATCCATTATTTCGTAAGCAATTTATAATCGCATTAATTCATTATTCATCAAGTAATCTTATACTGCGATCAGATATGCTAATATTTAATTTATTTGTTTTTATAGAGACTTTGTAGTTTGAATTTCAACGACTCAATTAAGACGAGTCTTGTGCGAAATTTTTGGGTGAGGGTTACGTCCAATTTTTACTTTAAACTTACATTTTGTAAAAAAGATATTTTAATTTTTCAATTCAAAAATTAACGTGCATGGAATAACAATACAAGTCATATATTAATTTTCTTAGTTATAAACGGCTAATCGATCGACATCTCTCAAAATTGATAATTATTTTAATTAAAAAAAAAGTGGTAATAGCATCTATTATTTTAAATAATTACAAGACTTTTAACGAGTTCATGATGCTCCACGGAAAGTGGATGAAACTCAAATACTAAAACCTTATTTATGATTATTACTAAGTATGTATCTTTCTGCTCACAAGAGTATTTGCGACCAATTCTTGAGGAATTTCTTTCTAGCCAATCCTATCAAAAAAAAAATCAAACACGAATGACGTTGTGTTGTTAATATTTCCTGCAAGAAAAGTGTCATGGCTTCGACGGTAGTCGTAGGAAATGCCGTTAAATATCATAGGGAATATTAGTGAATATAATTTAAAACAATACTAAGTAATCACATTTTTCGGCTGCAGATTCTATGACCCGCGATCAAAAACATCACACATGACATTTGCAAGAGACAGATGTACACAGAAATAATCACACATATAATCGCACGTATAATAACATATATGCATTATCTTCGAAAATAAAAATACAATCCCATATTCCAAACATTAGCCTCTGCGGAAGGAATTATGTGAGAAGAATTTTGGTGTAATTTGAGGCAAGCATTTCCCACATTATTAATCGCGAAAAGTTTTTTACCTTTACTATACGTATAACTTTGAATTTATTTTTAAGCCACCTACTCTCACATAGTGAAATATATGTACAACTCATACACTGTTAAAGCTTATATCATAAATGTTTCTACAAAACAATGACTGGTTTACACTTATTCCCTAAGTCACTCATTTCACAAAGGATAAGGATATAATACCGGTCGACCTCTTAACTGAAAAAGCAGTAAAGTACAACCTTAAGCGTGTCCAATCAGGTACTTTTAAATTGTTTAATGTAACAATTAATACGCTATTCGCGTTTTAAAATATACAAAAAATAATAAAGCTTATGTTTAAATTGAGCGCAGGAGAAAGAAAAAGAAAATTAAAGTAGATGCATTTAACGCATTTGAAACATATAAATAAGAAATGCGTGTTATAACCAATAATGAATTATGATCTCTGTCAAATATGCACAGAAAGATATTGTACTTACCACTAAGTCTCAGAAAATAGTGATATAGAAAAAAAGCAGATGTGAGAATAAATTAGTTATTCAATGTGATAGCAATCAAAAACGTATGCAAAATAATTAATTTAAATGCTTTATAATGTACTGTGTGCTTTTTTGTTTAGACAATTTTATGTGATATTTTATTATTGGTATTCAAAAATTTGGGCGCGATTTATTATCGATAGTTGCAAAAACGTAGTCATTCGGAAGCAAAAACCTACATGTAATAAAAAATGTTGACTACATAGCGATAATCGGCAAAACAGATAAATAGGATAGTCTCATTACCTGCCATATACATAAGTAGTATTGGTACCAAGCACAAAAACGCCATTAAGATCGAAGTAACACTTTATAAATGAGCCTGCGTGTAAATGCTATCTAACAAATCTCTTCGGAGTGAAGGCGAATGCGTGCCAGCAAATTATCTCTTGTAAAATCAATGTTCAGACATTCATTAAATCTTTGTATCGGATAAGAAATGCTTAAAAGCCTATGTAAGTGGTGAATTGCTTTGCCGTCCTAATACAGACTCAAATTAAAAACTAAGCTTACCTGCTCAAAAAAAACGTAATTGGTATAAATTATTATAAACGCGCGCAACCATGTCCGTGAAATAATTAATTTTGTAATGTTTTATAATAATTACTATATTATTATAGCACATTTTTAATCAAATCTAAAGATACATTTTACTTTTTATCTATAGCAAAACACGTTTTATAGCACAAGTTTTACAATTTTATACTGATGAACACCTTGGCCGGCTTCATGTATCTCAAGTGTAAATATTTTCAACCAAATGTTTCACATATTTTAGACATGTATCTCAATAATCAATAAGTCAATGAATGACTGGCAAGAACTTCTCAGGAATATTTTGATCTTCTTGGACTAATTACATAGACAATGGAGCGTTCCTCCCATTAAAAAAATGCTTGCAAATAGTTCGCGGAAATCAATCAATATTATTGGGTATGTTCGTTTTGGTAATTAATCCTCACCTTTAAATATATTATTACTTTAAGCCCTATTTTACTAATGCATTAGACTTGAGTCTCCGTGAGTAGGGATTGCATTACCCGGTAAATGGCCCAAAATGCACCAGTGGAAATTACCGGTAAATTAAAAATTTACCGGTTTTTACCGGAAATGTTTTTATCGCAATTTTATGCCATATACAGGTATATTATAACGAATTTTTATTGTGATATATGCATGTGGGAGTGAGTAGTTTTTTTTCAACTCCGGCAACATTGATAAAAAGCTTTTTACTTGTCACACTGGTGTCATCTACCACCGTGATACCCACTGCAGGCTGAAGTTAATTCTAGTTTTTATAGGACAGATAGCGAAAAAAATCGTATTTAGATACATATTCAACTAAATTTTCATTATACCAAAGAAACTAACCACTTATTTATTAACTCTATAGGCCGATACATTTTTTTTTAAATTACGAATTTATATTAATAGATACAAATTACGCATACATAATTAATAATATTAACAATAATAGTCGTAATTTAACTTAATCAATCTTTGAGTGGAAAATAATAAATTATCCGATTTACTTAAAAAAAGTACATTTAAAACATACACATATTCACCTGAAACATATTTAAAGTACATTTTATGACATTAATATTCACCTGAAATGTATTTTAAATTATTTATGTTTCAATCCAGGATACCATTTTTAGTGAAAGTAGCCACGTACAGTTATACTTTAATGATATAATCCACGTCTTTTTGTTTTTTCATTTACCGGTAAATTACCGGTAAACAGGTAAGAGGTGAAATTATTTACCGTTTACCGGTTATTAAAATTTGACGGTAAATTGCAATCCCTATCCGTGAGTCAACGATTAAAAAAATCCGAAAAATTTCAATGAAATTATTTTAAAATTAAAAATGTTCACATATACGTTATCAATCACTTAAAAGTCAGATATAGATTTATAAATCTACGTGGAAAATGTTTATTAAAATATTAAAAAATTCATGCATGCATTCATTTTTCAATCGCTATAAATAATAACAACACGTTCAAAATTGCTGAAAAGTTATCAATTTTGTAACAGCCTTGACAATATTAAATAACAATACAATTGAAATTGTTAGGCGTCATTATTTTAATGGCAATCACAAACTTTGATCGTTACTCACAATGAAAATATTCACGCCATCAAAAAGTAACTGTTACATTGTTTAGATAACTGAAAAAAGGAGTACCAAATTTTTTTGAGTATTCATACTTCAAATAGCAAAATATCAATATATTTTCAAAAATAATGTAACTCGCATATATTGTAAAACACTTTTTGAGATAGCAAGTTTTATCAAATAAATATGATAATAAACCATCTTTATGACAATGCTGATCTTGAGTGACATTCATCTCGTCGTTTCTCATAAAAAATGACACCAACGCAATAATGTTGTCGCGTCAAATGGGAAACTGCGGAAAAGCGACTCCGAAAATTGAAAAGACGTCAAAACATTAATCTCGAAAAGAATTTTACGCCTCATAGAACATCACGACACAAATTCAAATCAAATTTCAGTACACAGTACATTGATCCGCGCATTTTCTTAATACTTATAATTGATAATCATGAAAAATTTCATCATTTCTACTTAATTTTTCAGTCGAATATCACTCATAAACAAACAGAGATCAAATTACGTATTCCCAGCACATTCGTTTTAAGCTATGTATCGGAATTTCAAGGACGTAAACCAAAAAGGAAGTTGTTATTAGACAATGGCAAATTGCTATATTTTATAACAATGTCAAAAACTCGATCCATTATTATATTTAAATTCCTATGGAGACGAGCTGAAACAGCCAAACAATGAAAATCAATTTTTATTTCAAATAATACTCAACTTATGCAATGACAATCAGGAATACAATACTGCCATGGCTAAGCGCAACGTTTTAAGATCAAAAGTTTCCGTAATAATTCAACTCACCAACAATATTTGTAATTTCTAAGCTAGCTTACATACGTTTATTTTCAAACGATTTATAAATTTAAGTATGTTATTACGTGTTAACACATTGGATCCCGGAAACGTGTTTTGAAATGATAGACCGGCCCTTTGAAAAATGACAAATTAGATACATTAAATTAAGTTTTGACAAATATTTTAATTTTTTCTTGTTGTCAAGACTCATACCATTTCAAAACAGTCATTCAATTAGTTTTATCACCCATGAAAGTATTGGTTAACACGATCTAAAAACACAATCGTTTCGCGTGCAATACACTACACCAACATTCCACCTCTTGGAGACGAAATAAAAGCGGCACCGAGTCCACTCCGAGGAAAATTTTGTAAGATTCATAAAACAGATTGGTTTGGGAATATAAAAAAATAGATTAAGATCCCTATACGGGCAACAGAAAAAATAGCTCCTAGAGGGCTTGCGAAGTGTGTGCAAACCAACAAAAATAAGTGAGATCCGGTACACGTGTAAACTTTAAAGTGTGGTTCTACACATGGGGAAGTGTTGACAATTTTATCAATCTAGGGCTATTTTTAATAATGTTATTAACAATCTCAGAACGTTTCATTTGATTTCATCCAATATTACCATAGTTATCACACTCTTAGTAAACCCTTAAGAAAAATGCCGTTTGTTCAAAAATTGACCGAGACTGATAGAGTTGTAGTGTTCAACCGTCTAAACACACGACGCTTAACACCTTTCAACTTTAGTCAACAGATAAATTTCAAGTAGTTCTCGATATATTTATTATTATTAGCATTACTCCACTATCGGCTCGAGAAAATTCAACATGTAATCATTTCAAGAATATTTTTCTTTATAAAAACGGTGTTGTTGCTTTAACCATAAATAAAAAAGGAGAAATAAGATATCTTAATGTACCTTCACCAACTATTTTACTTATTTTTATATTCAGAGAAATTCTGACTACGCATTTCAGGAAGAAAATAGTATACCTACAACATAAGCAGGCCAACCGAAGACGATAAATTACCATTTCACCGGAAGTGTCCGCAGTTAAATTCAGCAATGATAAAAAAAATAAGAGGGGAAGGACACGTGAAGACGCGCCACGGGGTCGCCCCTTTCGGACGGGGGTTTATATCCTTGATTGGTTTTACGACTTCCGTAAAGAAGAGGTTTTCCGCAGCAACAACGCTAACTCTATCGCGATCGAATAAATCTAGTAAACCCTAAGCCCATTCCGATGACTGGGAAACAAGAGAGTGCCCATTCGTATACTACAAAGATTCATTTCCCAATAAAGGTATGTAGTTACAGTAATTACTAAAAATTTAATAATTATAACGCTGCATAAGCATAATAACATAATAGGCTATTTTATAGAATTTTTGATATATTCAAACATAAAATTATTTTCTGTTATACATATTATAGCAATCTGAATTGTATTATTCGCATTTAATTCTGTATGGATATACCAAAATAAAAGACGTGAAAACGAAATATTATTATGGAATTTTTAATAATTAGGTTTTATAATTATAAGCATTTTGTTCGTATTAATTGTTGTTTCGTTAAAACTCATTGGTATGGTCGTAAAATAACTCAAAACAGACTATAATTACATTAGAATTCAAAAATATAATCTGAATTTCTACACTCTTTCATATACCGACACGTATATCGGTGTCGAAAATTTCGAAATCTTAAACTAAACATTGAGTAATGATTTTCTTTCGCTCTTTTTAACATATTTATGTTCTTACAACAAAAATTATTAGCCTTTGGTTTGCACCCAAAGAATTCGAATTCACTAAAAGATTATGAGATACTAAAACTATACTTTACGTGATAGTATTGATATCAAACAAATCTACTGAAAGCTTTTCTCGATCTAATCATTATATTGGCGATAAGTGCAGCAATACTATATACTGACGACAGTTGATTGCAGTACGCGGGCATAACATTTATTGTTCATTATTCGTATCTCGACACTCCGCGAACCCTTAAAATTTGTTTTATGATCAGAGGCAGAATTTCATCATAAGTACAACATGAAATCCTTCACTTTCTAATATTAAATTCGCGAAGACGTGCTTAGACTCTTTAATATGTAAATAACATTACTCGCTTAACTCAATAGCTTCAAAAATATGTTTATGGCACATTTTACACATTTCTTTAAGGTTATGATTTATAAATACCTTGTCGTGTTTTAAAGATGTATAATAACAACGCCACCACACGTCAAAGTGTCATTAAACATTATATCTGTAATATAATTTTTTATGCCACATAACTTTTCTTTCATTATTTTTACACTTGTCAAAGGAAATTGAAAATTAGCATCGAAAATGTGTTTGAGCATCCACATAATTATTAATAAAAGATAAAATAATGTGATTTTAAACATTTTCGCTCCGATGGTAAAGAATATGATCTCGCTTTTCAGCCTAACTTGCAAAATACTATAAGATACATAATAAATAGCGAGGAAGGAAACATTTGAATTATTTTATTAATTTACTCTTGTCTAATTATTTAATTTTATTCTGTAGGTAAAGGTTTTAACTGCTACGTCACTCAACTATTCCTAAATTTTATCAAATCTGGCTAGGCGTACGTATTTACTTTGTTCAATTTATTTCATTCGAGACGATACAAAATCTGTTACTCGATTATTCAATTTACCAAATCTAAAATATAAATAATTGCAAAATATAAGTTTTTATCAAACATTTACAGTCAGTATTCGCAAAGTGAATCGTTATTAGTAATATATAAGTTTCCACTGTTAGAAGTTAAATACGATACATATATACAAGAAATGGATATAGCAACCTATTGTGAGTCTATGATATATTACATAGAAAATTCATTTCACACATTTTCAATAGAAAAGTATCAGGCAATGTAATTTTTGAATATCATACAAATTAAATCAATGTGTTTTATTTATCCCATACAGTCAAGAAAGAACTTGTATCCTGCTTACAAATAATATGGCAGAATTATAAAAATGGTAAACAAATACGGAAAATAAAAAAGAAAATAACAATATTGAGGTTTACTCCTGATGATATTTTGCGAAATACCGGCCGGAACGAATGCGAGCCCTAACACTTCTTATAGCCTTATTAAACCTAGGCTCGGCATCCTGCGGATAATAAAATCTTTTTAGATGCAAAGAAACAGGCTGCCCAATCTCGTCAAGTATTTTATTTATTAGCGGCAAAGTGGATAAGAGCAATCAGACGAGAGGAGATCTTACAGTCCCTCCTGTTTCCGAGCCCCTGCGTCTGGCCAGCCTACTCGGATAACCTTGGAAAAGAAATCACGTATTACAAAATTAAATCTTATTAATTAATTACTTTTTTATGTTTATTGTTGATAACATTATTTATTTAAATTGCAGACAATGAATATTTTACACGTAGCATGATATCAACGAAATAACTACTTATCACTGTTTTAGAATTTTTATCACATGGTTATATAAGCTATGTTTTATTGTACAAATAAATATACGCCGAACAATGAGAAGGATTTTGTTAGTAAAGTTGATTGTGTTATTAAGTAGATTTGGATATTTATTGATTTAATTGGCATTGACTTGGTAGAACTCCATAATTACACGGTGAAAAAAATAGCAATGTATTTTAGTTCTAAAATTTTTTTTTTTTTAATATAGTATATATATAGTACAGATATAGTACATGTACAATAGTTCTGACGATGGTGTGAGCCGAAATAGCTATCAACTATATTTTTAAAAATAATTTTGTAGAACTAATGTACATTGCTATTTTTTTCACCGCGTGATTTGAATATTAGTTCGTATATATTCGTGTATATACTGACATTCCTCTTCATACCATATCCACTGTCTATCGAACTGGCTCAGCCATTTGTCTTCCTAAAATTACCTTTAGAACGTTAGACTAGACTTATATATGGATATATTTCATTATTTTCATTTGACAATTAGATTTAAAAAAAAGATAGGCATAGTAACAATAACTTTTGAAACCAGTGACATAGAGCTTTCTTATGTCTGATATCATTTTATTGTAGAACAGCTTAACAGTAAAAAACGAAACGTAAATTTATTTTCATAAGAATTAATTGAAAAAATGGACAACCGCCATTTAATCAAAAATTGAATTACATTTATTAATCTTTTTTAGTGACAATGCTTGCAAATTATAATAACAGAGAAATAATGTTTTCTGTATAAATATCATAATAAAGGACTCATTTATAGATACATTTTATTTTATAACTCTCTCCTGTATTATAAATGCATTGCACTAAAACAATAAAACATATGTTTTATGTTTTTAATTCTAGTCATTATAGGCAGAATTAAAATGAAAGCCTATAATGTAAAAATAGATCATTCGATATTAAATAAAACTGGAAATCATTACATATTTGCACAAAATTTGTGAAGATTAATTAGGCAAAATTTTATGAAACGGTATTTAGGGTACATATAACTGTACCTGCGCGTTCTATGTCATTGATCAGAAGTAATCACCTACCGTCAACTTTTGTATCTCAATTTTCTCACCAACGATTGGTTCCACAGATTTTGTAAATAAACTAGGGAATTAATAATAAACTAGAGAAATAATGTTTTTAAAGCCCCTACCGCCCACCTTGAAAGCGGGAGCGACCAGGTTTATTATAACTGCTAGAGATTCACTACAATATGAAAATAATATTGAATTAGATATTTTTTAGTAGTATTTATATGTGCATCGTATATCAAATTTGAATAATTACAGCTTTGTACGATTCCACATGTTTTGCCACATACGGCCCGGGTTTCGTCACGTCAGTTCCGTTGCATCCGTGTGATAGAATGCATGAAGATGCCGATAAGCGAAACCCGAGTCGTTAGTGACAAAACATATGGATGGAATCGTAGAAATTTCTAACAATTAAAATTTGATATTGAAGTTCCATCAAACACCTTCAGTCGATATCATAAATAGCATCGAATATCCTTTCACCAAAAAGTAATTAAAAATATAAGAAAATAGCAGTAGCTTTATAATTATTATTATATTTTGGTAAACTAAATTTCTTATTTTCAGTCATACATGATGAATGTGTTTTTTCCACTATGAGTAGAATAATTTGATTGAACTTATAACAACTTTAATATTGTAGATAGATTACAAGTTTCATTGTCAAAATACTTTGCTTAGCAAAACAAATAAAACATGTGGAATCGTAAAAAGTTGTAACAATTCAAATTTGATATTGAAATTACATCAAACACCTTCAGACGATATCATAAATTATAACTTTATAAAGTATTTTGATCATTTTAAGAATTTTCGAATGATCGAAAATAACGCATATTTGTAACCACCTAATCATGAGCATCGGCAAATTTAGCATTCATCATAAGGGTGCAAAAAAGCTGCACGAAGAAAGCTAAAATTCTTAACTGCACTCTTTCAAGCCATGATCGAAGTGGAATTGTCTATTTTACGATGAGAAGGCGGTTTTTTAGGAGACTGTTAAGTAGCGGGCGGGCAGCCGGGTCGTCTGCCTTATTGCATTTTTATTCATCATCAAATTCTCTTCGACTTTAACACATCACATCCAAATATCTTGCGCGAGCGACGTCAAAATGGAATTCGAATGGACCAATGTTGACTGCCTAGGACGTGTTTTTTTAATGTTAGACATTCATGAATAAATGCTTCGTTAATATCAACTAACAACAGTGGTGTGTTGTGCGCAAAAAATAAAAACAAAAACTTACAGCTTTTTAAATTATGCAATTTAAAACCAACAATCAACAATAATAAACAGATGTATAACAAAGCACAGCATTCAGAATAATCATACTTAGATCTTATGAATGATTCTCAAATACTAATTGCATGAAATACAATCTTCAGACACTTAGATTATTTGATACAACACTTCAATATTTATTATACAAAGAATTCATATTTCACATATTGTGCACGCAGCAGTGCTTAGTGTTTCTTGTAAGCTAAAACAATTTAACACCAGTAAATTTTAAATAATAAAAACACATTTTTCATACACAAGTCAAGCCTTTGCATGGAGAAGTGAAAGTTATTTAATACCTTAAAAGTGGTACCAGTAATCTTAACAATTTCATACAAATACAGATAAAATCACAAGAATGTTATTAGAATTTTAGCAAAACAACTGACATACAGGTGATGCCAATTAGATAGCTTTTCTAAAAGTTTCACTTGTGATTAAAAAGTATTGCTTATAAATCACTTGAAAGCAATAACAAAAAAAGAAATAATAGATAATTTCAAAAATGATCAATTGAAAAAAAACTTTCTCACCCTGTTATAAACTGTATTATGTATTGTTCTTACGGTTAATTTGGAAAAGCTATTTTTTTTTTTTTCATAAAAAAGACACCCCCAAAAATATAATTAAATACACATCCAATTTTATTTTATGTTTACCTACGTCACTGCGAGAACTTCTTCGTATCTTGCATATCGCTACTGCTATATAATGTTGGAGCATCATCAAAAGCAATTATAATAAAAATGTAGATGGATGGTCCAGTTTTTATCAAATATTATCTACCTACATATTGTGTAGTGAATTCTGAGCCCCTTCGTATACATTTATATGGACATGCTAAATGACCGGTAATCTAATGATAAGAATATACCAACACCTACAACGTTCAGTAATTGTATATACTAACTAATATACGAATTATAACAATGCCGTTAAACATAAATAATTGATTACTCGACTTAAAAAAAACAAACCTTTCTTTATAATTTTCATGAAATCATATTTTTCTTAAAGATAAAATAAATAAAAGGACATAAACTAGCTTCGTTACTACTCAAACTCATGATAAATTTCCGAACAGTTAAAAGTAAGGATAACCTAGACACGATGAAAATTTAGCATTTTTTTTTTATCGAAGCATGTATTTTCAACCTATCATGTCATTGAACCAAATATTTTATTATATCACATCTACAAAGAAAATTTAGTTTTGTAATTTTGCAGGTATTAATATTTATGATTTTCGCATAAAATGATGAAACGTCTATTTTTCAAAAATGACTGACGACTTTTTGAACTCATACATTCAAATGATACAAAAATACTTCTTTTTTCCATGTAACGCTTTCAAAATTACTTGAGATTTTGCCACTTGATTTTTTATATATTATACATTCAAATCTATTATGTTATAAATTACATTAAATTGTGCAGTGACGTATAAAAAGTTCATCGCCCATCAAATGCGGAAATTATCATTATAATTCATTTACAGGCCCCATTCCTTGTCACATCAATCTCTATTTTTTATTGGATAATTATGAATATTGTCCCTTGACATTTCACGGCAACGATGCGTCAGAAATGCACCATTTTTACTAGTTGAACGCATTTGATAAATTTACATGTTCAAACATTTACTTTGTATTCAACGTGTTAAAAATTTATCATGCAAAATCAATAAATACATCATAAAGAAAGAGACGTATTGCAGATATTGATTGGTTATTTTATAATGTGTTTAATCAATTATTTGCTTATAAGTGGCGCTAAATCATGATACATTACTGTATTTTCTGCATAAAGAATATCATATGTCTTAATATTTTTTGATTTTATTCAGCAGTGTCGGTATTCCGGAAACTGTACTTTATATTAACATCAAAATTAGCTTTTGTTCGAAAGTTATGAGACTGCTAACTCACTCATCAATTTACTGCAATCTGACGTCTCTACTTTTAAGACTTTAGCAGACAGTGGATTAATTGTCAGCCAATGATCACCCACCATATTATGCTGCCAGCATACAATATATTTATTTAAGTAAAAACAAATTATGAAAACACAACAGACAAGGGCCTATATTACCAATTCAAGCTTAGGGAATTTTTAAGCGAGTTTCTTTCCTAGTATTCGTTAGTCTGATCTGGAATATATTTCTGTGCCGACACAATAATTCTAACATTATTTTTTGCAACGCAACTCCTAAAATAATAAATATCTTTTCTCTAGAAAATATTGTACATAATTTTTATTTATATGCCTTGAAATATCAAATATTATGAAAGTATGTGTTTAAGTAGCGTTTAATAACGAATCATTTGTATAACAATATTTGTTTTCATCTCCATAGTGTAAATTAGGGATTCCAACTCGGATATCCGGCCCTTTTTAACTATTCGATATCCGAATATTTGGGGAAATATCTTGATAGCATTCGTTATAATTTTTAATGAAATATTTTTCATAACATTTTCGATACATAAGGCCATTTCTTAAGCACAAAGTATTATTAAGAGAATTCATCCAAAATTGTTATCTAGTAATGATGAAATCTCTCAGGACTCTGATGTAGAAATAACACCTCTCTCTCTTTCGACTTCCGAATTGCAACATGAAATGCGTAATTCTATTTTATTTCTCCCGGAATCTGACGACAGTACAAATGACAATAATAATAAATAATCTGAAAAAAGATTTTAAATAAATTTTAAAAAAGGACGGAAAAGTTAGATGTGATGTTTAACACACTTCTACCAGTAAAATCATAATCGACAGCAACGGAACGAGTATTTTCAACAGCAGGACAAATTAAAACTAAATTAAGATTAAATTTAAATTATGATACATTTAATGCACTCTTATTACTAAAATATGAATTGTTAAAATCTGAATAAATAACTAATATTAAAAACGAGCTCGTTTTTAATGTATTATTTCAGTACAAAAATTTATATTTGTATATTGTTATTTTCATACTTTCATACACCGGATTTATCCGGATAGTTTCAGTTTTACTATTCGATATCCGGATAGTTGAAAATGACGAAGAGTTGGAATCCCTAGTGTAAATTTTATCAGACTTCTGGGTAGGTGGTGTATGATCTTTAGTGGTTACATTTATAAACATTCCTTTGATCTATTGTTTAGGACCAAACGAACTATGAGATGGTTTATTTTTTTCGAACATATGTCGATAGGACGATCAGCCCCCTTTATCCAGCAATTGAGGCAATGTTGATAATTTCGTATGTTGGCCATCCCAGCGTCATTTATAACTGCGCCGTAAAAGTTTATTGCGGCTTCAGACGTTTAATTACCGCGAGATGCAACAAGATGGCGCGGCGCGCCCGGTCCTCCCGCCAAAAACCGAATTTAATTAATTTCAAGTAATTGTTTTTATCTGGACGCAGTTTTAATTGCTGGTCGCGACGGGCGGTTTTCGAAATTCGTAACTGGCAGTCATCAGGTGCTGCAGCTGCCGCATACAGCAGATTTAATTAAAATAATAACACACTTAACACCATATGTTCATAATTATCAGTAGCAATAATTGAAAATGTCATTGATAACTAACGACTTACACCTACATAAATATAATAAGCTAGCTATGTGCCAAACACTATTGCTCAACAAACGCAATTTGAAAACATAATTCGTAAATATTATGACATTACTACATATTTTATTATATTACTTAGTATTTCCCTAAACTTCCCGCCAACTGCATGTGTAACATGTGAACGCTTAATAGAAAATCTTTTCTCTGTATAGCTGCACTTTTCTTCGTCCAGTCTGCATATTAAAACAGTCAAAAACGTTTTAACACGAAACGCTTCACAAGGAATATCGGATTACACGAAATAAAACTACGGTCTACAAAAAATTCTAAATAGTTTCGTACAGGTGTGTTATTTCAACGTGAAATAAAATTTCACAAAACACAAAAAGATTTTGTATTTCAAACGTAAAAAATATATCCTTTTAGAAAATGTTTTTACAAGAATCAATATTTTTTAAATGAATTTATAACTATAAAATTAATAGTGCGATATGTTTGAATATATACTGGCTATCAATATACCATAAAATTTAAAAATTAGCAGAAAATTGAGTTATTTTAATTTTACCAAATCAATGAAAATGCTAAGTGTTTTTCCTTTTTTTTATTCGATTAACTGCTTAGCGCGAAATTCGTTTAATACAAAAATGTCCCTTCAATTTCGTGTTAACGTTTCCTTTCACCTTAAATGAATGATTTTATCACTTGACGGCTATTTTAATCAACATTATTATTTTACGATAGAGCTTTAGAACATTTTAATTAAGTGCTGATTTTTATTTCTGCTTTATCCATAGTTGGAATGTTACTATAGACAATACAACATTATTCTCATTTCTTTATCAAACAAACGTAAGTGGGATATTTATCTCTTTGATGTTGATAACAATGGTGATAAAATTGATATATACACAAGCTAATTTGAGCTAAATCAAAAGAAGCAGTGATTCGGATAGATTCTTCAATACGATAAGAATGGCACAGCCGACCGGCGAAATCGCATTTAACTTTGAAACTTTTTAATTGTCGTCCCAGCGGGAGGTTTTCGTTTTTTCGAATGTGATAGCAATCAAGAAACAACTCAGATGGAAGACAATAAATTAAAAATCTCCGAGCGCGAATTCACCTTTCATTAGGCTTCGATTGTAATTCAATAAACTGTTGAAAAGCTCGCATCGCTTAAAGTCGTAGACGGTATGATTTGAAAATTTTCTTTCGAGATTTTATTTAATTACATAATCGGATTTCACAGACTTAATGAATTATCAAATTTACACCTGAAGTATTGAATTTTTCAAAGACTTTTAATATTTCTTCGTTGCTAACATATTTTCCATTTTGAAGAATCGGATGTTCATATAATGTATGCCAAGGTAACAATTTATTGTGCGGAATTTCAAATTAGAGTTTACCTAATAAGCTTACCAGAGGAACCCGTAGTGAATATTTCTGTAACGCCTTTTTTTTAATTTACGGTATTTCATCGAAAACATCATTATTTTTTAAAAAATGATTCAAATCATTTCGTAACCGGATTTTTCTCCAAAAATATTCTTTCTGTTAAAATGATTCTTTGACAGGACACACACTGATATCTGTAAGAGAAATTTAAAAACATTTTACAATAACTGTAAAGGATTTCTACATCGATTTTTCGCGATTTTTTTGAGTATTCGAACATTCACTTGACAGACGTCAATAGTTTGAGGGTTAAAAAATCAATTTTCTTCAAAACTCTTCTAGTAAATCTGCTTTTTTATTATACAACAATAAACAATTGATGAGTTTATTAATTATTTTTGTACATGAAATTAAAAAAAAAAGAAATTAACTTTTTGTTACAAAGTATAGCTAGCGTGCTGGGTATAGAAGCATATTTTTTTCTGGCAGCCAAAGGATTAAGAGCATTCAAGTAAATTTAAAACATAGAAACAACAGTATATAAACACGTCTTTCAATATTATATTCAGAAAATTTTATATGCTCAGACTTTACGTTACACTTAAGAGTGGTTTTTAACGAATTAAAAATAACCTTTTATGTTTACAGCTGGTTGTGTATTAATTTACTTTTTAGAGTATACAAATAAAATCTGTTTTATCGTTTAAATCTTATTTTCGCCATACATATATTTGTATGTTATAGTGATACAAAGCACACTTTTGGGAAAAAGATTTTATCTAAAGTACTTTGAACTTTCCTGAAATCTTGATAAAATATTATGTTTGTACGATTATCCTGCGTCAAAATTATAAACTCTGAGATAAAGAAATGACAATCGACGAAATCATTTAACTCTTTCACGAATTCTGTTTTAATGCAACGCCCATTCAATTTGGTGTGGGCAGTAATGACGGGCCAATAGCGGCTTTTATAAAAATAAAAACCCTTCGGTTATGAATTAAAATTCCATCCGTGTCATTTCTTTTATCCTCTTTAGCGAATCGTAAACATTTAATGCTTCATAATAACATGTCGGCTTGGAGCGCCATCAATGTAGTTGAATGCAGGACCGAGCCTAGGAGAAATGTCAGTGTTTAATATAGAAATAACCTTAGTAACTATAACATACAGGTTTAAGTTAAGAACTGCATTGAACTTTATTTTATATATAATATTTTTTATCTTCTCCGTAAAATAAACGATGTGTCATTTTATGTAACATAATTTGGAATTAAAAAAGTCTTTCATTGAATATAGTTACTTAACATATCTAAAGCTAATGACCCATCGATGTGTCGTTTTCCTACTATTTTCCTTATATCTAGGTGTTAAAGGGTTAATATACATTTCAGTTTTTTAGTGCATAAATCATTTTCCATTATGAAAGATTTAATGAATAAATTTATATTTGTCTCTTCATAAATCAGATCACATTTGTTGACTTAATTTTTTTTTCTTATCAATTCTATCAACTTGATGGTATATTATTAGGGAAATATTTGATTTTTTTATTATTATGACTTAAGTAACAAAAAATGGCTAACAATAATTTATGATGGTTTACAATTGTAATAATTAAGATTATTTTCTATGCCTCGCCTATAACATATGATAATTATAAAATAAATAATAATCGAGTAATTCACACAACATAATCACGAAATTAGTAACTATTTATCATAATATTTCGGCTTCGTGCCACGTTCAGAATTAGTATAACATTTCATATTTCTAATTTATTACATAGAATTCACCGAATAAATTTCAATTCAATAAATTTTTTTTTTTTAGAGAATCATTTATACACTGGACAAAATAAAACTACAGGGTAAACATATATTATAATTTCATTTCGATAGATTTAGTGGTAATTTTGGGAAAGTTCATTTTTGCTTTGTTTACGTAGTGTATTATAAGATACTTTCAACCGAAATTTATGTTATGATAATATGGTTTATATTTTAAAAGTGTTTACGAAAAAAATCAAGGACGGATCCTCTCACAAAGACGGCCCTGGGTTTGAATACAAAAATTCAAACAGACTTCAGACAAGAGGTTCAGGATACTTCTCTACAAGGCTAAGCTCATACGATCCGGCGAAACAATGTAAATATCTCGAAAACAGCAGATCGTGCGTGCAAGCATGCTCAAACAGACTGAAAGATAAATGAATCGACGATCGCTCCAAGACGGTCATTATTTCATATCGAATTCGCGGAATAGGTAGGCATGCCTACAACAAAATACGATATAAACATACATCAAACACTCACCTGGCCAAATAAATTAATAAATCATAAATAAGTACATACTACAACCAAAACGCTGCCAATTCAACCGATCGATGAAATCTCTAGCAAACCAAGCTTTCTATAAAATATGTGTATATCGCTTTATCATATAATGATTGATGTCTCGCTGTTAGTGTTGTAGTGCAATGCTATTTTATTCAAACGGTATATGGTTTGAAACGTTTTGTATAGATAAATAAAACTTTAAATTATTTCTTGTTTTATCTTAAATTTATAAAGTAAACAGTGTCGAATGTTCTCTACTCTTTTTCTGAAATTTAAAAAAAAAAGCAAGAGTTCTAAAGAGTAACATAGATTAGACCTCAGTTACACCGATTATCATTCTTTTTTTAAATAATAAAAACATTTTTTTTTGTATTTATTACCATAATATGTTTTTTGATTAGGACCGGTTTCGCTCATTGCGAGCATTATCAACTGAGCTTTATAATCGGATGAAAATTCTCGCGATCAGCGAAACCGCTCCTGATCAAAAAATATATTGTGGAAATAAGTGCAAATAATGTGTTTTTATTTTTTTAAATATTATGCCTTTCTATCAACAAGTGACAAGTAACACCTTAAGAGTGATTAAACATTCTGTGAAGAGTATACGACGTTCGTCCAGGACGTCAGAATCCCATTGGTCGGAAGATGCTGGTGGCTTTTCAGAGCGTTCATAGCACCTGACTCAATCAGTTCCAGCGTCTCTGTATAACCACTAAAGTTTTAGGGCGTTGCTTGATACATCGCCAAATTTCCATTGTTAATCTTTCTCATTGTATTTTCTAGTATCATTAAGTTATATCCACTGCATGTGTAAAAGAAAGATAAAGAGACTGAATCATATACAATTGTCTCGTAAGTAACTTCTGTTAAGATGCATCTATTCTTTCGTTAAGAATCGAAAAGTTGGGAGCGGATATTGCTGATTCCGTTTTATATCATCATTCGTTGACGATACGTGAAAAGTTCATTCGTTAATCGTTTCCAATCAATAAATGATACATCAAAATTTAATTATAAATTGTCGGGTATCTTATGTATTCCCACGCCCATTAACCTATTTAGAAGATACCTGTTTCGTTTTACTACCTGTGAACTTACCATATCCTGCATTTTATTACGACAAGTTTCTGCCGAAGAATATTATTAAAAATATATCTATTTAAGACTTGATTGCAATTCGGTGGTAATTTGTGCACCGGGAACATTTAAAAAACAGGTATTTCTGGTTGATTTCCGACAATATAGAATAAATCATGGTTAATATGACATCTATCGATGGGCACCTAGAATAAATCACATACGATGTACTAAATACCATAATAAGTAACAGGAAAAATTTTGCTAACGGGACTTGCGTACGGTTTCAAGATTTAAACGTGTTGATTATTTTTAAAAATATATATTCGTTAGATGTGATACTTTTTGTTTCTTAATTTTCAATCGTTACAAAATACCAAATATTGCAATTGCAAATTATTTTTATTTACTATACGTTATCGCGTATATTTACGTGTATATATTTAACATCTTGTAATCGTATTTACATTGAAAATCAGTATACTTCCGATTACTTTTAACTTTTCAACTTTTAAAGTTCAATATATTTTATGACCAGGGCCGGTTTTGCTCATCACGAGCATTATCTGTGATATGAAGATAATCTGTGTCCTGGTGAACTATGATTTGATAATGCTCGCGATGAGCGAAACTTATCCTGATCATATTGCGAAATAAAACTAAAATGCTTTTTTATTATTTAAAATATTTATAATTTGCTATTCTTCTAATGTATGTACTTATATCACTTCAATTTAAGGAAGATAACGAAAAAGAAGATTTCATATCATTCCACTCATAACACTTTTTACTTTAAATATGTTTATTTAAATTAAGAAGATATCTTTTACTAATATTATAATCTCAGCGGAAACCATAATATTTCAAGATTTGTTATAATTTTGGTTGTTATAATTCAAATTATCGCTTGAAATTTGATTCGACCTTAGTCGTATAAGTCTTCCTCAACAGGCATGATATATTATATTAATTTGTTAGAAAGTGCCAATTAATTCCTAAATATATACAATGTTATTTTCTCTATTCAACTGATTTACATATATTACAATATTAATGTTCCAAGAAATTAACAACCTTCAATACTGTTTGTAGGTAAACAAATTAATTATATTACGTAATATGTCCAAACAAAGCATATCATTATGGTAAGACAAAATATTTATGTTGGCAATACCATACGCGTGGGATATCATCATATTTCATATTAAAATATCATTTTCGTATTACACAGATGGTAGAGCAGTGTTCATAATTTTACCGGTAAACACAAAATCATAATAATTACTGCTATTTACCAAAGTTGTAAAGAGCCGTCGAAATTTGGCAATATCGAGACAAATTGTGATTATGATGTATTATAATAATTGATTAATATATGAATGTAATATTAGTATTGAATTTTTTTTGATTCACATTATAACGGCGAAGAGTTTTGCTTAATTATGAAATCAGCATTTTTTCACTTGAAAAGTATTTCAACTGATTACAAGACTTGGTATAAAGATTAATAAACTTAAGTAACTACGTTGATTACTACCTGTAGACACTTAAGTCGCTATAATACATAGTGTCAAAACCAAATAATTGTATCATAAAAAAGTGTTCAATATATTTATTAGAAATTCATAGACATCTCAGAAGAGGGTTAGTAAATTAAGGCCGGTGTGTTGAAAGCATAATGTATTATTATAACATAATACAAATGGTTAGAGATATACGCAACGACAGCAATAATATTGTTTTATTAGGGTATACTAAATTAACAGCGTCTTTTAAAAAGTGAAAAAAATATTTTACCTGAAAGAAGTCTTCGTTTCAGTTTTGGGTGGCATAATATGAAATTAAAATCATCCCTAAAAAATGGGGAATCCAAATTATTACTTAACATCTTTATTCATCCATCATAAAATCGTCCATTTCCTGCTAAGAACTAATATTTTTTTAATAGCGGACAGTCAAATACAAAAAAAGAACCTACAATCACAGATTATAGTTTTTTTTTCCTTATTGAAAACCCCTAAAGTATATTATTTTACAGATACAAGTATTTCTGAGTACAATTCTACCTAACGACGTTTAAATTTACAATTTCAACTGACGGTATTCCATCGAACTATTTAATAAAAAAATGAAATCACTTTTACGTCGTTAATTGCCATTTTGGTAGAAATTTATTATATTTAAATAATATAACAAATATTAGTACTATTTCCTAATTTTTTTTTTAAATCGGGACAAATTTCGCTCGTCGTGAGCATTTTTAACAGATGATAATTTATCAGTTTTATACAATTATTTGATAATGAATGCGATAATCCAAAGTAGCCCAGATCTTAAAAATATAGAATCGTTGAAGTAGCACTAAGCATTGTGTTATATTATTTAAATAAATTGAAGCGATCGAAAAAAAAATTAAGAAACAATCAGTTTTATATTTTACTTTAATTCCGGGCTCTTTAAATTTATGATTTTTTATCCAAAAGTATAAATGTCAAGAGTTGTGTTTATTCACGCTGGTGATATTTCTTGCACTGCGATGAACAATCAATAGGAATTAACGTTGAAAATATAACCCTTTCGAATTCTGTCCTTCCAAATTTCAAGATATCCGTTCGTGTATGGTCAGATGATACTTGGAACTTCCATGGTCCTCGGGACGTGTTATTAGTCAAAGCTTTTAAAGATGTGAAATTACAGGCCAAGTGCATGAGAAAAGCGGTCGATCTTTATTACAGGGTAGGCTTCACATTGCCCAACTCATTTTCTATAACGACGAATTACTTAACTCTCAAAAAATTGTGTTAACACTAACAAATGTATTTCATTGAATCATGCCTGCTCTCAAATCCCAACAGTAATTGATTAATAAAAAAGCAGGTACAACATTATTATTAATAGTTACAAGGTAATTTGCCAAGACACTACAAACTCGTTTTTTTACTAATATAACTAGGTTTGTGTTTATCTCTTATATTTTGATGGATGCTTTTTTTTACTTTTTCAGAAAACCAATTAATTTACGTACTATGTTAACATCATAGTACAGGAAGCACTTGTTAGCTGGGTAAGACTATTATTAGTTGCTCTCATAAATTTAGATTTAATTAAATTACCTTTGTAAGTGAGGAATAAAATAAGTTTTTTTCCGTACATACGATGTTAGGTACGGAATGGTCTTTTAATTCAAATTGAGACTATTTCTATTTTTGAAGCCATCTTTATTCGCAATCATCTTCTAAGATATTTTTATGAGAAATTCTTCTACAAAGTCGCTCAAGCAATCTATTACACACAGTGTAGAGATAAGTATAGAGTGGACGAGACTAATGGTAAGTTATTCACTCAAGTTACGCTTTCTTGACGATCGCATGGGCGAGAGGGAATTCAAACAACGCAGACTATATCAAATTATGAAAATGTTTGTATAGGGTTACAGTCTAAGAAATATACAAAATATCGCTTTTTTCTACATATGGGCTCAACTGTATCATATAAATTTTTCTGGTCAATAAAATAAAATATAAATTAAGCTTGAAATAATTTGATTAATTGCATACATATCCTTACGATAATATAAACCTGTATTCAACTATATCTGGAGTTGTTGCAATAAGAAATGTTTGAAAATAGATTGTTTTGCCTACTCAGATACGAGGTACAGAATATTTATTTCTTTTAAATCAAATAACAAATTCCGGTAAAATATCTGTAAAATTTTCGATATCATATACCATAATTATTTCTGTTTTTTATACATACTTCATTATGAGTTTTAGAACGAGAAAAAATACAATAAAATCGTTTTTAAAAAAAATATATTAACGCTCGTCTATAAAAAGAATTATGCTTAAAATGAAAATTAGAAACTAACGTAAATATTTGCTAATAATTCAATAAATAATTTAACGACATCAAATTTCTAATAAAAATGCTTCCAAGTATTCAGATAAATCGATATTCGGATGGAATCTCGTTTGTGGTTTAGGTATGTAATAAGTATTTATAAAAAATCTGAAAGGTTTAAAGATACGAATATGTTAAAGCATTAAATGCGGCGTTTTTATTGACAATATTGAAATACCTGTCGGTTTCATTGAATAAATTATTCAAATTTATTACACATATTCTAAATTACATGAGAACTTTCAATCAGATATTTTCATACTTATAGATAATTAGTTACTATCAATCTATCTAAAAATTCTTTTCAACATACTTGCTACCTTAAATTTTCACAATTTACTTACGTAAGAAAATAATCATTTAAAAAGGCTCGATTCAATAAGATATCTATCAATAAATTTACTTTTGCTCTGTAATAATTGCGTAATTTGATATTATGTTGTCCTGATAAAAATAATAAAATTTTGTGACTTTTGCAGCAACTTTCCTTTCTTGATTAACAAATAGAATATGACTTTAATTGCATTACTAACACTTGACTATATATATATATATATATATATATATTATTGTTTATAATTACATTCCATAAATTAGTACTTGGAATATTATTTTCTACAAAGATATTTTGTGCCTATTGCAAACTCCAACTCAACCTTGATGTTGTCATTATTCAATAAGAGCTGGAACATTTTATTCATTTTTTTATATACAAAATATATAATTAAATGCCATAAAAGAGGGTAAATTCACACGTCAGATTTTTTATCATTTATTTTTCACAAAATAACAGAAATAAATTTTTACATTTACAGTACATAAAAGTCCTATAAATTTCCTGATATTTTTTTCAAAATCAAGTAGTAAAATTTTTAAGTACTATTTTTAGTAATGAATTAATAATTTCCAAAATGATTGTAACATATTTGTTTTTCCATTTAAAATGGCCAAAAATTTGAGTAACATAAAAAATACTTGGTAGATACGTTTGACTATTACATATATATATATTATAATTTAAAAAAAAATACAAATCCTTTATCCTCTTTGCAAGCAAAACGGCGTCTAGTCTCATGTTAATTAAAACAAAGATGCTGCAACATTTTAGTGTCTCACGATAAATTTGCTCGGTCATTAAGATTCGCAGGTGGATATGGTATTTATTGCAAACAAGAAAATGAACAAACTGTGTCTTAGTAATATCGAGGTGGTTTATCAAAAAAATACAGGGAAAGTGCATTAGAGCTTTAGATATCGAACCCCAGGGAACTGTGGTGCAGGTAAACACTGCGATAACAGGTATCAGGTTGTCCAAAGACTGCCCACTGTCGGCCAAACTTAATTCTCCTTCTGTGTTGTACGATTAGCATTTGCAATATTTTATCGCATGTATATATGCAGAGAAAAAAAGCAATAGAAAGCAATTAAAAGCTCTATCAAAAGATCTTATTTTATTAATTATGTCACGATTATAAACGAGTTTTATATCCATAGACCAGTTATTTTTTTATCACTTTCAAGGTGCTAACTGTCACTTCTTGATAGAAAGGCGTGTCATTTTAAATAATAAAAACATATTTTTAGTAATTTTTCAACAATATACTTTATGATACGGTGAAAAAAATAACAATGTTTTTTAGTTCTGTACTTTTTTTATAATATATAATTGATAACTATTCCGGCTCACGCCATCGTCGGTACTAGCTGTCATCGTAAGAACGTACATCGTAGGAATGTCACGTGAGCCGAAATAGCTATCAACTATATCTTATAAAAAATTTGTAGAACTAAAATACATTGCTATTTTTTCACAGTATTATAATGGAGTTCTACCAAGGAAATGCCAATTCAATCAATGTACTTTATGATCATAGCGAAACGAGCGTAGACATGCTCAGCATTGTCAAGTGATAGTCATTTATATATCAAATACATAATGGAAATAGTATTAATTTTTTTTTATTTTAATAATATATAACACGATTTACAGAAGTTGGTCAAAGCCAATTCACTAGTACAGATTGGGTGATCAATGACTGACTATACAAATAAATAATTTTGAATGAAATGCCATTATAATTGCCAACAAATTGGTTAACAGGTAGAACGAAATTTAAGCTGCACGTCTTTTTTTGAATGGATAAAATTAAATATTTTGTTGATAAGTTTCAGCTTAAATAAGATTCGAGCATTTTAATTTTCCAAAAAAAATTTACGATTTGTTTCTAATATGAATCACGTCAGCCACTCATAGGAATTCAAATAAAACCTTTAGAGCATAGAACTTTTTTATATAACAAAATTGAGAGCATTTAATTATTGAAACAAATTAGAGACTTTTTAAGAAAAATTGAATTGAATTGTTTTCAAAGGCCCCAAACGATTTTGGAAATTGCTCGTGCACAACACACTGGCCCGAAAATTATAAAAAATATGGTACATTATTTAGCTAAAGTGATATTTTTGACATTTAAAATTTTTGATATACCGACCTATATAAAAACTATATTTCAGACGAAATTCATATTAGGCACATTGACATTTAAAAGAAGCAAACGTTCAACACACTCAAGTCAATATAAATTCTAAAACCACCATTATATGCATAAGACGAACACATGTTAGGCACACATTTTTTTGTGTGAAAATTGATCTCATAAATGGTTAGGTATTAAATTTCATTCGAATCTTTGATAAACTGCTGAAGTCTTCAAATTTGAAAAGGACCATAAATTGGACGATTGCTAACGATTTAATGTATTTAGCAGGTATAGAAAAAGAACCCCTAAGAGGCTGACTTTTCGGTCGACTGCAGCTATGCAGCTTTGAAAAAAAACAAAAGGTTGAAACAATAAACAAGTTAGTCAGCAGGTAGCATGTCAGGCATTTTTGCTCGGTTTGTATTGCTACTCATCTGTTCGCAAAAAAAAACACAATGACTTCGAAGAATTCAATATCTATTGAAAGCTCGAATTAAAACTACGTTGACAGCAGCGTACGCATAAATTAGTATAAAAAATAAAGAAATGTGTATTTATGATGATGTATTATTTAATGATAAGATATTACTGGCAATAATACAATACAAATGATTAATTACTTCAAATTGAGTAATTAAATACACCGTAGAAAGATTGTTAAAAAGTATTTTTTTTTTTGAATTCCTTCGTCATTTTTTATGAAATCTATCGATACATTGTACGGAATGAATATAAATACATTCTCACATTCGTAGCTTACTATTATTATTTTATAAATATATATGCTGTACAAAATATACAATCAACGTCCAGTAGTATGAACAGCTAAAAATAAACTTGAAATTCCAGCGAGTTGAATTTTATCAAAAACAAAAGCAAACCATAGATCACTTTCACGATAACCTTCATTGTTTTTCAAAAAAATATCCATTTTTAAGATGAAGGAAACTACCAACAAATAGGCTACGCTAAAGAATCCACTTAAGCGGCTAGAATATGCTAAATATTCACAGACACTATTTTTTATTGTATATGTAGGCATTTGACATTAACAATATTAGATTGTATATTGTATTGTATTACAATATACGAATTTTCTTGATTTTTTTAAGTAGGACTGAACAGATGAGCTGTATTATAAAATGCAATTTAAGTACATATACGAAAATGTGAGAATTCACAATACAGCTGCCATCACGCTACAATTTGAATCTAAAGATTTAAGATAATATTTAAAACCTTGGACATGCAGGAAAACATGCCAGACAGGTGTTTATATAATAAATATAAGAACTACTCCTGGCTACCAGCACTTCGGAAGAATGCACACCTATCATCACATTTGCATGACAAAGTCGCGAGAATTACCATTTTAATAAAGGCGCACTGGAATATGAACCTGGCAGCACCGGTTCATTTATTTCGTCGTTCATTTAATCCTCAAGATTTAAAGTTGCCGCCTAGTTCAGTACTCTCTGCATTTGAGCAACGGGTAATTTAACCGAATCGCTCGTTATTCAACGTATATTATCATTGTTATAAATTTATACACACAATACCTACCAATATTAAAGTAGTTGAGATGATCTCGAATTTTAATATTACATTATGAAACTTCAAATTCAGTTTGTGGAATCCTTTCTATTCTTAATTCTTCCAATAGATATACTTAAGATAAAAATCAAATCAAGTCTTTATATCTTATAGCTATCCTTAAATCAGCGGTCGCCAAGCGGTAGTCTGCATTCTACATTGGCGTAAGTGTAGCTAAGAAGCCACAAACGTATTTCAAACATACAGCAACCAAAAACAAATTCAAAAATTCGAAAAACACACCCGGAAATAATTTGATAAATGCAAGATTTATGAATTTTATTTTACACGTGTGGTTATATATATATATTAAATATTTTTCTAAAATATATTTTTTTTTAATTGATTAACACTATATAAAGCACCCGAGTTGTTCCGGACAAAATCGATCCTAAAAGTACTGTAATTAAATTAAAGTGTAAAATAAAATAAAAGACATCTAGTCTTCCCTAAACATGTGTTAAAAATTCCAATTTTTAGACGAAGCATATCTAATTGATCATTTTTGACAATTTATTCTTTTTAAGATCAAATCGATACTTTTTTTAAACTTATCCGATTCAAAAAAAACAATAACGTTTTTAAGATTTGTTTTGATATATTTATCTATTGAAGGGGTTTTTATCATTCACAGTTACAGGTTTTCATTGATTGATATAATACGTGGTATAGTTTTCAGTTGATTGATTCCAAGATTTTTCATGCAGTGCATCAAATTGAAATTAAAGCAGGAATAGTTTGTCTCACATGATCTCAGAGAGTTAAGAGAATATTTATTAGAAACGCAGTTGGAATATGTTCCAAGTGAAATACAAATAGGTTTGTCGAAAAAACCCAAGACGCTCAAATAAAATAATAATAAAATGAATTGATTAAATACGAAAGATTCTTTCTTCGTCCTTAGAACATTACAGCGAAGTAATGAAACCAGTTTCCATATAAATAATTGTACTTACTTGCGTATAATGTTTTAATTAAATGTTACTCGGTGAAATAAAATCGAATAAAACTTGTAATTGATTGTTGTGAATTGTTCGAAATCGTTCACAACCCACGTCCTCCATTAAAATGGGCCGATTGCAAATATTTCAAACTGCCAAGGGGGCAAGACTACATTTACCATTGATAAAATCGAACATTTACAAAGAATTACGGCGCCTTTTTATTGAAAAACTTTTGGGTTGCTTCCAATTTTATCAGAGAATCAAACGACTATTGTATAAATATTTACATTGATTAGTTTAACAAAGAACTCACATTTTTTGAAAGAATTCGACATATGAAGTTAGCAGCGAAACAATAACATATTTTACGGAAAAAATATGATTGTTTAACCTTGAAAAAACAATATTGATATTAATCCGTTTTTTTATTTGAGCTACGATTTATTCGTATAAGAATGGTACAATGGTATTAATTATAAATGAATGGGTAGGTAAGAGACTGGTTTCGCTTTACGAACGAACATTATCAACCGAAACCGACTGGTGGAGTATCAGTTGAGTGATTGTAAACTCTGTACTATTTCTTCTGAGCAAAAGAAAAATTGTAGATATAATTTATAAATTGAAATTTGGATATAAGTTATCTCAAACCTAAAAATAAGTATATATCAAAATACTGTGTTCACCAAATATCATATTAGCAGAAAAATTTATTAATCTAATTAAATGTTTTATACATTTGAACACAACACGTTAAAAATAATTTCGACACGAAATAACAGATTCGATCATCAATACGTTTTTTTAAATAAATGATTGACATTTCTCACTTGAAAACAATATACCTATTACTTGAAAGTTTTCATAACTTAAAGGGTGCCTAAATTTTGATATTTCTAGACTGGAGTTGAGAGGGAGAGTCAGCCCCAGGGGGTGCAACCCTCTTTGTCTCACTCCGGGGCGTCACTCATTAGCCGGCTAACTTTACCTTCGAACGCACCTGGAATTGCCGGTATATTTGAACCCCCTGTTAAAAAGTTCAACAAAATAATATAACGACAAAAAGTAAATCATTGGGGACGAAACCCGTTCAAAGTTTCAAACACAGCAAGGTGCGAGCGATTGCCGAAATTTAGCTCATTATTTTATTACTCCTTTAGAACCATTCGCCAAAAATAAAAAGTATTCAGCTTAGAATATTATCGTATTATATTGACTATGACACGAGACACATACTTTTGCGTAAAAAATATTTGCACTGTATTCTTGGTCAAGTGACAAAATATGTAGCACAGAAATGTATGCATTGTGTTCCTATAAAAGCTATAGAAATGTCTGATTTCGCGATTGGGTAAAGAGGTGGTCAATACTTATCCACAATCGAATTAATCGTATTTCAACATGCCTCTCGAAAGTATTATATATAAGAATTATTGACTTATTTGCAAGTAAAAAAATGTTGTCATATCAAAAAGAGAAGATCGGCTCTGAAACAAAATAAAAACCTTGTATTTATTTTTTTCCTTTCACTCGACTTCTAATAAACAGGTCATTGTATATTTGGGCTAATATGGTATATTCGTGGATTAAAATTTTAAAGGTGGGCGTGAGTTGGGATATTTAATATAGAATAACTATCTTAATGTCATTACTGATATCCGTCCATCTCAGTCTAGTAGAAAATCATTGTGCCGCTCATCATTTAAGCCAAAAAAATATCGTATTAGATACGTTTCTTTTCACTGGCAGTTAGGATAAGTATAGTTATGTGTATCTGATAATTTTATACATTCCAAATATTGAACGACGAGCTTTTTTACTGGCGATAGTTAAAAAAACATATCTCGTATCTAATATGTCTTTAGGAATGGAATATTAGTCTGCAAGAGCATAAACAAGTGGACAAAAAATGCGTTTAGTATTTACATGTTATAAATAAGAAAAAAATAAGGTAATATATATAGGTTGCCAAGAATTGAACAATATAACTTAGCCGATTTGAGATAGATACTTTTTCATAATTTAATTACTTATATTTAATGTTTGACAAATGTAATACCGATTCAGTCAAGGATACAATCACAAATAAAAAGTTCTAAGTAAGTTAATTCAGATCAGAAAGCAAAAATTCCATTTGCGTTAATTGTATGAAGTTTCAATGTACACAAACTTATACATGCTTATCGCGGTTGTAGAATTTCAGAGCTCAGAAAATACGAAACTAAACAATTAAGAGAAACTATTAGTGGATTATTTTATTCCATTTGTTAGAACTTTTTGTGAATGTAATACACAAAATATTAAGATTTTATAAACGATAAAGAGTTTTAGCAAATAAATATTACTTATCATTTTTTTTTCGAATGAGTTTCGCAATTTTCTGTAGCCTATTTAGTTAAACGAATCCTTGATACGAAATCTATTGACTAATTAACGTCAGTCTAAGACTTTTAATAATATCTAATAGTCATGAATTAAACAATCCTACAGAAGTGAATCTTTAAAATTCAAACCAAACCAGATTATTTTTTTGCCATTTATAATCCGATAAATGTGTGGGTTGGTGATAAGAAAAAATGAGATATGAGCTGAAACGATAAAAAAAACTCTGAAACCTTCACCCCTTCCCCTCGACGAAACTTGTATTAACAAAGATGTCAAGTTCTGTATGAACTTGACAGTATGTAATGTGAGATTTATGTCGTTGGTACCGGTTTTATTTCATGTGACATTTTTTACAGTAATGTCATACATAAATCGTTAGAAATCCATCATAATATATTATTAAATAAAAATAACAGCTAACATCTAAACAAGGGCTCGTCAAGCCGCGTATCATGGGGACATCTTTTTTGCAAAATATTAACTTTAAATAATGAATAACAAACATGAATATTGCGAACAGTGTAAGAGCCAAATAATCATTCATCCGTTAGCATCACACTGTAACCTAAAAAAAGAACAAATTAAGTATGTATTAGTACATGCAACTACACGTGTAATTTACTCTATTTAAAAACTAATTCATTTAAAATATGACAAAAGCACGATATATAAACCCAACCCTATTTCTGTAAGGTAAATACATGTGTAACGGTTTCAAAATTGCACAGACTAATATACACCCAGTCCTTTTTTTTTTTACGCGAATTTTTTTTACGCGAATTTGATTATACGCGATTTTTTTGGACGGCAGAGCTACATCTTTTTACGCGCTTCACTCGTTTTTTCGCGATTTTTCCCCAAATTTGTTTAAAGAAGACATTTATATATGATGTTAGGCATGTACGTTTCATTTTTTTTAATAAAAAAAAATATGTATGTTTTTAAAACTTAATTTTGTAAAGCATTCCATTTTTTTAAATACACAGACAATTGCCAAATGTTGACAAGTGTATCGGATATTATGCGAATTTATGTATTAGGGTATGAAAAGAAATATAATGCAATTGCGTGTAATCATTTTTTTTACGCGATTTTTTTACGCGCCTTTTTCTGGAACCAATGTATCGCGTAAAAAAAGGACTGGGTGTTATATAAATATTCATTCCATCTTTTTTTATATGACTACTTTGCATCGAACATACGCTCCTCTGCAGGAGTATAATTGAGAATGTATATATTTTTACACACATATTTATTCGCCGAGAAAACTTCTCCGCATAAGGAATAAACATTAATACAGTAACACGTAAAAAAATAGCAACGTATTTTAGTTCTACAAAATTATTTTAAAAAAATATAGTTCATAGCTATTTCGGCTCATGCCATCATCAGAGATAGTTCTGACGATGGCGTGAGCCGAAATAGCTATCAACTATATTTTTTTTAAATAGTTTTGTAGAACTTAAATACATTGCTATTTTATTTTCACCGTGTTATAATCAAGTCCTACCAAGTGAATGCCAATTCAATCAGTAAATTAATACAGAATTTTGAAATGTTTTGCAACTCATAATTGTTTTCGATCAAGCGTTTGACAGCCTCTGTTTTAGACAAGTATACTTTTTTTTATATCTGCTAAGTATGAAAATAAAATGGATTATTCACTCAAGAATTCAAATTTTTGATCCAAGAGATAAGCATGCAGAATAAAACTAGATTATACAGTTACGAATAAATAATCTACTACGTGACTTCTAACAATAATAATAAATTAAAAAGAATTTTGTATTAATTTAATAATTAATACATGTGTCAGCCAGTGACGCTAGAATAATAACTAGTTTTCTAGTTAGCATTGAAAAAATTAAATATATGATTTTCAATCATTAAAATAAGTTGAATCCTTCGTATTTATAATAATTTCAAAGTAATTATAAATTATGAAAAATCGAATATGGCGATATTATAATAGTTAACGTGCATGTTACGTTTATTGAATGAATGGCCTGTCGTGACGTTTTCACAATTTATTAATTTTATTGAAATTAATCTATATTTTTCTAATTAATATACGCCACTAGCTTTCTTTTCACTATGATATATAAAAAAAGAAGACAAATATTAATCTTTGAGCATCAGTCGTTTTTGATAATTGGCGAAAAAACTCATTGTACATAACGCTTATCTACGTGACAATAAATTATGTAAATATGAAATAAAAAAAACTTCATAAATGGCATTATTTTGTTGATAAAATTTTCTGTTAAATCTTTATTGGTTTTAATTGTTTCCTATGTCGCCGTATATTTTGTAAAATATCAAAGTGCGTGCCGAAATATCAGCGCAGAATTCATTTTAGCACATCATAGGTGCGCCGGTATATCGGCGCTATCAGGCTAAAAGGGTTAAATAACACTGAATTGTAGGACACGTAAAATCGTTTTTTTTCAATGAATAAGCCAACGCAATTTTACACTTTAATTACTTATATTATATTAATAAAATATGCCGACAAACATTTTGCTAAGTTTTTATCGAAACTAACCGCTCCAAATAAACAATCATTTTTATTTTTAATTGATTATTTGTTTATTCAACAAAGTCACTATCGTAAACATTTCTCAACTAATTGAATAAGAATAATTAATACATTCACTGAATAAATCTTTTGTGTTTCGTTTATAAATTCGAAATTTACAGCTACGAAATGTATGTGATAAAATATATATCGTTTTGAATCTAAAAATATGCCTCTTATTTCTAGACACGTTATTTTCTCCGATATTATTCAGCATGATTAAAAATATGCATATTTTTATTGCCCACATAAAACAGTCAGGTAATGAACTTTGCGTCGATAGTTTGAGTAGTCATTGGTTGTCAAACTTATGTTATTACATCATTATAGTATAACGGCGGTAGCTGGAAAGTTTTTAGTATGCAAGGCATAGACAGCGGATGACGATCAAGATGGGTTATTAATTTCGAACGATTAGAGGCGATGCGGCGAGCGTTTATCGTTGGATTTAATCTTAATCACCTCTACCAGAACTAGGGCTAGCTATAATTTTATTTTGAGGGCTACTGTTTTCTTAGATACTTTACATTTTAATATATAACATGAATAAAAGAACATCGTAAAATTCTTAAACTGTGAAAACTCAATACAAACTATATTTAGGTGTTCTTTTGTATATTATATTTTAAATAAAATTTACAACTTTTTTTAATTGGTGTTTATCGTCAAACATCCACTGAAGAAAATTATCATTTTGTTTTTTGATACGTGTGTTTCACTACTGTAAAGTAATATGTCGTGTATTAAAGAACTCGTGGACTTAGTGCGTCAACAGGCTAAGGTCATGGAGGCTTTACCGTTAAAAGTAGAAAAAATCGAAATAAAAATGAAGAATCGCAAGGAGTGCAAACTGACAGTTCTCATTGATCAAAATGTCATTGAAAATGTTATCAAAATGACTTATGATACCGTTTCAACCTAAGCCGCAACAATAAATAAATCACTACCGACCGATGTAGTAAACATTACTACAAAGATTCAGACTCGATCACATGCTAAAAAACATGACACCTCAAAAACGCAAACAAGTAAGGAGCCTCTGAAAATATCCAGCGTAAAGAAGTGTCAAGATGTGATTCCACATATACCTGATGTAGATTCTACTCCTCGGATGGTAGATGGGTGGTCAACTGTTGTGAAAAAACGCCGTGTTGCTGTTCGTGGAAGTTTGAGTGAACGAAGGGATGATAATAATGAAGTGAAATATTATCATTTTTATCCTTTTCACCCGGAAACCACGATCACAAATATGAATCAATATTTGAATAAAATTGAGCCCGCTAAATTCACTGTAGTGAAACTAAAATCAAAGGGTGACTACGCATCTTTTAAGGTAGGGATTCCATCAAAATAACGAAACTTGTTTTGAAGGGCTTTTGAATTGAAGAAATTTGGCCACATCACTCATTTATCAAGGAATGGGTGACAGAAATGGAAACACCTCGGTTAAATTTAAGTTGACATAAATCGCGATCAACATTATCTTTTTACTACCAGAATGTTCGCGGCTTGAAGACAAAATGTGATGATTTTTTTGCTAATGTTTTGGTTGATGACTATGATGTCATAGCATTAACGGAAACATGGCTAAACAACAGTGTCTTCATCATACAGTCATGAATATTTTGGTGGTGATTATACTGTATTTAGAAGGGATCGAGACTCCGGCGCAGGTCACAGGCAGGGTGGAGGTTGTTTGTTGGGCGTTAGAAGTATGGAAGGGTTGCAGGCTGAACGTTTCCATGTTTTAGAGACGTTCAACGAAGTTCTTTGGGTCAAACTAATCTGTGCTGGAGAGACTACCTATATTTGTGTCTCATATTTTCCTCCAGCGAGTACACTGGAGTACTAAGCTTCCATCCCATAATACTAATTTACGGAGGGGATGGAATTTTAAAAGCGGAGACTTTGGAAAACTTTATTCGTTATTGAGTGAAGTTGACTGGAGTGAGGATTACGAGCAATGTGATGTGAATGAGGCGGTTACTCAATTTTATGCTATAATTTATAATATTTTTGATGTATGTTTTACAAGAAGGCTACCAAGTCGTGATGGAAGGCGATATCCGAGGTGGTTTTCTGGAGAAATTGTCAGGGACATGCAAAGAAAACATATATATCATAGATCCTGGAAAACTTCAAAAAAGTTCTCGAGACTGTGAAATTTTTAGTAAACTTCGAACGAAGCTGAGACAAAATATTCGATTAGCCTACAGAACATATTTGGGTACGATGAAAGATTGTATACGCGATAATCCTAAAGTTTTTTGGAATTATATACGTTCTGTCAGAAAGGATGATGGGTTTGCTGAGTCAATGAATTGGAAGGGTCATGCAGTGACTGGTCTTGGAGTGGCAGAAGCGTTTGCTGGTCATTTCAGATTTGTGTACTCAAATGACAAACCACACCTTAACACAAATTCTGTTTTAAAAAATCAAATAAAAGGTGACCAATTCATTGACACAATACAAATCTCTGAAGGAGATGTGGCATTTTTAATTAAAAAACTAAAGAATTCACGCTCGCTTGGACCCAACAGGGTACCAACATCATTTTTGAAGTGATGTATTGATTTAATTAAGAGTCCTTTATGTTACATATTTAATCTGATAATGAAAACAGAAATTTTTCCGGATATATGGTAAATATCAAAGATAACTCCAATTTTTAAATGTGGTGCAGAATCATCAGTGGAAAATTATAGACCAGTAGCTGTTCTCTCAGCGCCAGTTAAAGTTCTGGAGATGATTATGCATAGAATGATTTTCAGAAAATTTGAGCCATTTATAATAAATGAACAGCATGGATTTAGAACCGGAAGATCAACCGATACAAACTTGTGTTCACGAGTTACGTGTTCACGAGTTACGTGTCTACGGCATTGGACAACGGCCTGCAAGTTGACTGTTCCTACAATGATTTTTCGAAGGCATTTGACAGAGTCAATCATGACATACTTTTGGAAAAACGAAACTAAATGATAGGTTTTTCAGATAGCTTTGTTAGATTGTTTGGAAGTTATTTTGGGAACAGAAAACAATACGTATCGTATGGGCTCTTTGAATCCCAACCGTTCTGCACGTATTCTGGTGTTCCACAAGGTTCGAACTTGGGGCCACTGCTGTTTACTATATTTGTAAATGACATAGTAAACGTCACAAAAAATGCTAAATTCTTATTATTTGCTGATGATTTGCTGATGATTTGAAACTGTTTTTACGAATTGCCACAATTGATGATTGTCTCCGTCTCCAGTCTGATATAGTAGAATGGGGAAGGAGTAATAAACTCGATTTTAATATAGACAAATGCAATCTTTTATCGTTTACTATACGGTCGCAAGTGTTATTTTTCCGCTATTCAATGAGTGGCAGAACTATCTCATGAATTTCATCAGTAAAGGATCTTGGAGTACAATTCGTAAGTAAACTAACCTTCAATAGTCACATTAGGACTACTTGCAACAAAGCATTACAAAGGTTGGGCTTTATCCTACGTACTACGAGAGCCTTTTCAGGTGTTTTTTATATTAAATTTTAATATTATTGTACAATACCTTAGTGCGAAGTAGACTTGAGAGTGGGTCTATTGTTTGGGCCCAAAGAGATTTGAAATATGCCCTTATGGTGGAAAAGGTTCAGAAGAAATTTTTGACACTTCTTTACTTGAGGGCATACGGATACTATCTGTAGCTTTATCCAACTGACTTTGTTTTAGGTATGCTCACTTTTAATAGTTATTACCAGTTTAATAGTTATTAGCCACATAATTCTTTCAACTAATTCGAGGCCGAATTGAGAATTCTGCCATCCTTAATAATATCAATTTGTATGTTGTTGTAAGTGTAGAACCAGTCTACCAATGGGGATGCCAATGGTAAGAGCATTAACAATGTTCAACAGTATTGCTTCGGATGTTGACATATTTCATGTGGACGAAAGTGAGCTCAGACGAATGCTATTTTTTCAGTTAAAGTAGACATTTCATGAGCTTACTTGGTTGACTTTCTTTTTTTTTTTTGCAATTCTTATTGATTGTTTTACTGTGTATTTGCTGAATTTTTATATATAAATATGTTAATATGTTACGGTGCAAAAGCATTGAATTGATAATTTGTAAGTTTTGTTTTGTACCGTGTGGTTGTAATAAAATAAATAAATCTGTAAATATATGTCTTATTTTATTTTTTTAATATATATAAAATAATAGACACTTTAAAAATGATATTAACATTATTTTAAAATAAATACTGAAAAATACAATTAACTAATTAAATTTATTTGTAGACAGTTTAGTATTAAAAAAAATATATTTAAAAAAATTGGCATCTCCTAGGTTGAAGCCGCTACATATATATAATATATCTAAGTTATATGTAATATTTAACTTATAAATTGTAATTGAAACTAAGGGTGATGGTTATTTCATATACTTCTTTACTTCTTCTGCGTTTTTCATAGTTTTATTATAGTTGAGAAAAGCAAAAAAATATCAACATTTCAAAGCCACTGAGTCTTAACCCTCTTTTCTAATGGGCGTCCAGCTTTACCTTCCCCTTGATCGGCAATATGCGAATACAAGTGATTCCACATAACAAGTAACTAGTAAGAGTCTCTCTCAGTAAAACTATTACCTAAGTGTTAACGATCATTAGATTGACATTTAGATAAATTACGATGTACATTTCTGATTTAAAATTTCTTTTTTGAAATATGACAACCCTAACGAAAAACTCTACAAATATTTACACGTTAAAAATGTTCATGTGCGCCTTCAAGATAGTGGCTTGGCGAATAATGACAAAACTTTTAATAGAAAAAAAATATGCAAAGCAGGAATTCTTCCTTCATAGGCGAGAGCGATAAAAAAGTGGTATGCAACCACGACGACAGTTGTGGGAGAATGCGGCCGGGTGTAACTCACTATGATTAATACATAACAGAATTATTTAAAATGAATACCATAGCAAAAAGTATGATTATAAGACCAGTTTTTTTGAAACAAAAAGACATATAATCCAATAATATATACATGATTATCCACGAGAGTCTTTTTTTTCATTTGAAAATAAAGAAAAATATACACTTAGTGAATTAAGTTTTATTTAAAAGCTGAATTCATTATTTTCGTCACCATTCCTTTGCTGTCAGAGCATACTTATGAGAATGATGTATTATCTTTATAGAAACATAATACAATAAAATGAAAAATATTTTCACTTTTAAAATGCTTTTTTTCCATTCTACAAAACCGTATAAATAGTGAAAAGTTAGAATATTATTACATTGAGACCTGAAGCTCTCAAATCTAAAATGAGTGACGAACGAAAAAACGAAAAAACGATTCCCATTCACGATTTGAGTATTACTAAGAAAGCTTTTTAAATCGTTCTAAGAAATCGCAATCCACTAGCTTTGATTTAAAAAATATATATAATATGGCAGATGGTTTCCCAACATAATTAACTTCGGGGAGACGGAATAGACTCATCTCTTCTTACCGCCACATGAAACTTTTATATCTGCTTTAAAGAGAATTTCCACAAGATTGGCAAATAAAATATAACTTCAAAGGTAACAAGCCCATTCAGCAGGCCTTAATAAAGCCATCCGCCGCAGCTTCAAATAATGACTCACAATAAATTGAAACCTACGCGTTTCAAAATGGCTAATAAAGATATTTTGAAAGTGCGCAAAGGCACTGCCGGGGTTATATTAAATATCCAAGAAATATTATATATTGCAACATTCGTAATATAAGTATTATATATATAATATGGATATTAAGTTTTCCAATGTGTTTATTCATTGTCATTTTAATCAATAATAAAAAAATCTTACGATGTTTGATTAATCGAATGACATTATTTCAATGTCGGTTGATTACTAGTTTCTCGAATACTTTTAAACATTTATCGATTAAGAAATAACAGGCTATGAAAACCATAAATCATTCACCATAACTCTACCACATAAACGGTTAAATAACAATTTTATTTGATAATATCACAATTCATGGCATCAATATACCACTTCCGGAACACTCAAATCTGTATAATACTTTCAGGTAAACGCAGCAAATAACACTGTTTACGTGTTAAGAGAGGAAGCTTTCTTGATAATGATACATACATATTACTTACCATTTATGGATATCGAGGCACTGTTGTAATACGTATTGCCCATACTAATATTCTGAAGTATGTCATGTTTAATTAAAGACGTCAATATGATTCAATTTTCTGTTACGACTTCCGGATTTTTATTCAACCAACCTCAACAGAATTTAAATGAATTTAGTTTTGTCACACACAAAATCACAAAATTAAAGAGATAACGAGCAATTATTCTTAAAATATTCCTTGAAATGTAATTAAAAATTAGCCCGCGTCAGAGCTTTAAAGTGATTTTGAAGTCGCATATCGTGAAGAATGAAAAATTTCAATGTGACTAACTTTAGATTACTGATGTTAATCCGATGATTAATGCAAGATTAGAGTTTAGAATGCTCTTAGATTTCCTGTATACTTGAAAGAGCTTATTTTTAATTTCGATGATAGCTCACGGTTAAGTCTTCACAAGACTTGCAACGAACTCGTTTTGAATTTCGTGAAGGAGCATTTATTATAGCACTTATAACCAGGCCCGAATCGATAAAAATAGTACGACACATCCATTTTAACATAACACAACCAGTACTATTCAGTGCAATGTAATCTGTCAACAATAGCTCAATTAGACATGGCTCTCTCTACTTCTTTCACCCTCGCGCACCGTCTACACAGTTCCGAGCTTTATGTTACATACGTAAAGACAAACAAAAAGAATCAAGAAAAAATTATTTCGAATGACAATTATTGCTATGAATAAGTCATAAAATATATAAAAAAAAGTATTTTTTTAATACGAAAACAAGAAAATGACAATGTTCCTGCGATCGATGCATGTGTACAATTGTATGCAATATGAGCGAACGGGTAAAATAGATAATAAATATTTATTCGTATTAGAAAAAAAACTGTTATTTTAAAGCCATCGCAAATGTCAATTCCAAAATCTGTCAAAGAAAATTACAAAATTATGCTGAAAGCTCATGACCGGTTTGACAAAGTGAAGAACAATTTTCTATTAATTTGAATATAGATTAAAATTCATTAATCCGTTGTTGAACGAAACCACTTTTTCGAAATTTTCGTAAAGATATGGTCTTGAATATCGATAATTTTAACACACCAACGATTGTATGTCTCTTTCAAGTAACTTTATAATGATATAACGACCTAAAACTAAAAAAAATCGAACCTTTCCTAAAAAGATATTCAGAGTTATTTTCTTAAATATTTACACCACGTTCGGACTAATAATAATTCTGAATTTATGCCGAAAACCTATAATTTTATTATTTTGGCACTGAGTAGGGTATTAAAAATTTCTTCGTCCACTCCTATACACAGTAGCGACACTCGGACTTGGGGCGCTATAACTCTTTTATGATAAGATCAAATATTATTTGGCATTCCCTCTACGGACCAACCGACTGAGAATTCTAACCCAAACTCCGTGTACCTATATCTTGTCTTCCTGGCCCGGTACTTACTTTCCTTTCCGCTTGGCATGGCGCCATTCAATTAATTTTCCCGCGAGACTATTTATTCATTACGGATTTTCACAAAGCAAAGACATGGAACCTTTGTGCGAGTTATAATTCGGCGATGTCTCTTTAAGAAAAGGTAAATAATGTTGTATTCCATTCAATTAATGGCGTTTATTATTCAAAGAAGAATTAATTTACTTGACAAATTTTCGTAATCTTGAATTCACAGTTTTCAGCGGATAAATATTTAACAGATCGAGCCAGTTCACCAAAGATCTTCCATTACTTCGCAACTAGAACAACATTTTACTAAACAGGCGATTATATGGGGAATAAGTAAATTAATCGAGTTTTCCCTTCAACGTTCGTTCATGCTGATAATAAAATGGCAAGATAAACATAGAGAGCAAGACAGAATATTTTTGATTTGTTATAAAAACTAACGACTTAATTATAAAAAGATAAATCTTCTCATAATTTTCTCTATATTACAATGCAATATCTATATCTATGGTTAGCTTCAATAACCTTTTTTTTGTTGATTTAAAATCACTTTTCAGGTGTTAAGTGTCACTTGATGAAGGAAAGGTATGCTATTTCAAATAATAAAAACATATTTTTAGTACATATTTCCACAATATATTTTATGATCAGGACCGGTTTCGCTGATTGCAAGCATTTTCAACCGATGATAAAGCTCAGTTCATAATGCTTAATGGTCAGTTGACAATGCTTGCAATGAGCGAACCCGGTAGGTAATGTATTTTATAATTTAAAACAATAATATTTAGAAAAAATATTTCTATTTATGAGTGAAGTGCTATTTTGTATTAATGAATAGCTCTGGGGAGAGAAAACTGACGATGTCTAGGTCCCCAAACTTAACTTTTCATTTAATGCAAATAATGAAAAAATCGGTAAGTTTTTTTTTATGATCTGCCATGCATCATTAAAATGGTCTTCATTTCTTTGCTGTATATTATTTGGTTTTATTTTTGTATAGGAGAATTTTTCACGCAGATTCTGTTACATTTATTCAAAAATCCTTAGCTTATATAAAAAATAAGATTACCTACTTAGAAATGTAAAATATATAATATATATTTTGAAAAAGATATGTGGTAAAAAATGATAATTTTTCAAAGTCATTGTTGCTAATGAATTCAATATAAATTAGATTAATTCTAAATGCTCAAAAGTGTATATGGTTGAATAAGATCAAGTGCCGTGAGATCACGACTGATGAAAGTAACTTTGTATACCAACGAATATTTGGTAATAAAAAAACAAGCAGTTGGTAAGTATTTATCGTTATGCTTCAAAGAGCAATCTCAATAACTTGTTTGAACAAATTTGAGAGTCACGACCAACAAATCGTTCAAGCTTGGTATTAAAGATGGATCGGAGTGATATGGTGTTTGTATATTTTATTCATAACCATGGTTTGTGACATGAATGTAAATTTGCGAAAAATTGTGCGATGAGCAATACCACTGCTATGTGACGGTGGTGACGAATCTTTTCCGCGTTCGGTCAAAAAATCAGAAATGAAGTTGGTCCTTCATAAGTCAATACAACATCTATATACAGGTTAATTGTTGTAGACTTTAGTTGCGATGCTTCCATTTTCGAATCCCTCTGCAGACATTTTCAATAATTAATTTTTCAGTCGAAGCATATGATTCGGTTTGAAAGGATTGATGTTTGTTAATGTCAAAAAAAAAACAGTTTTCTGACCCAAAAACATGGCTTATCGAGAGCGATTGATTAACTTTCCTTCGCAGAAAAGGTTGAGTAACTGAGTTAAAAACCTCATGGAAAACCTGTATTAATATGAGCTCCGTTGAAAGTCTAAATGCACTACATTGGAAGAGGACATGACTAAATCTTTCAAAAATAACGTAACACAACCAATATGAAAATATATTTTGTTATTCGCTTTGCACATTTGTATGTGCGCATAAATCACTAAATTTTAATTTTAATCTGTCCAAAAAAAAACAATACAGTGATTTTTGTTTCTTTTACCACAAAAACACTAAATGGAAACTTTTAGAGTTCATGCGTGTAGCTTTGTATTACCCCGGCGATTTTCAGGTCACGGCCACGTTCTATAAAATAAGCTTTATGCATTTATTGAGTTATCACATTGGTGTTGCGTACGCTTATTCCTAAACGTGCAAAGTTTACAGTTGACATCGGTATGATTGAAATATATATATATATATATGTATATTGACCATGGATGACACTGAATAACCAAGCATCAACAACATTCATAGTGACTATTTTTCGAAATTTCTCAATGAACGAACATAATAGTACTCACTTTTACCTTGTGCCAAAAATTGTATCCGAAATAAAAAAGAATGTGTTGCAATTAAGTAAATTTTTAAATGCCTCAAAAAGCCAGCCTATCTGATGTGAGTGGGTGAAATAACTATTGCTCCGCACTTTTAAAACTCGTTTGAGTCATGAGTGATCAATTTTATGGGCACTTAACATAAAACTAAACGGCAGGTAGAAAAATTAAATTCTTTATTATTATTATATCGTGGATTAAAGATTTAAGTGAAAGTGCTACTCAAAAAAGATCCGTATACCTTAACGATGGCTTGAAATTAACATATAATTTGGGACCCCACCCAAATCTAAGATACAATAGAAATACTGTCGTGTAGTCGGTAAGTAGTCTTGTAATCTGTGAATATTCTGTTTTAGAAATAACTCATAACATACGATTAGCATTGGCGATAAAATAACAATCAAACCTCTTTTCTAATTTGTAATTGTAGTTTCTAATACCCACCCAAACACTCCTCCCCTGAACTTAGCCCGTCCTAATCAAACTATAAGGTTATGATATAATCAATTTTAATTTATTGATTGAATTGGCATTCACTTGGTAGAACTCCATTATAAAACGGTGAAAAAATAGAATGTAACTTTGTAGAACTAAAATACATTGCTATTTTTTCACCGTGTTATCAATTTTAATTGTATCATAACCTTGCAGTTATATATAAATATCTCATGAAAACGTGAAACTGATTATAAATTGGATACTATTCTAATTAGCATATATATTGCTCAAATATATAAAATTCTACGAACATTTCAGTGATAATGATTGAAGTCTAAGCATATTTCTTGCCATTTATATACAAACATCATATAATATTAATATCAATACATAAATAATCGATTGAGCCATAACAATGCTGTACAAATTTCTAAGATATAAATGTTGTGCTACACTTTTATTTGATTTATTTGATTAAGTAAAACTATATTTCAAAGATTAAAATTTGCCGTTAAAATATTTTTCCATTGTTTTGTTTTGTATGTACAAACTGTGTAGAAAAAAACTAGAGCATATTTCAACAATGCGTGTTTATGAATTTGCCTACCCCAGGAAGTTGACGATTTGTCTCCTCATTGTTCATAAAAATAAAATGAAAACCTCTCATAATTAACGAGTTCTATCTACTGCTAAAAGTATTTTTATTGAAATATATGTACACGAATTTTTACTGGGGGGTCTTTTCGAACATGCCATAGTTAATTTAATTGGTTCAAAGATAAATCTAAAAATTACGGCAAGTCTCGAAAGAAAAACAATTTGCTAGATGTATACGACTATTCGTATAATTAAACAATTGATCAATCTTAATTAGAGCGAATTAAGTAATCAAGAAATGAAATTTTCTCAGTCGAATTCTCGACATAACGAAGACATAATAATTCCGATAAATTCACTTCATCTGGGCGTCTTTTCTAAGGATTATGATTACAATGATTAACTGCGCAATTATTTTAACGTTTGAACGAGTCGCTAATTGATTTAATTAACGTTAGACCAAATACGTATTCGAAGAAAACATGAAGGATCTACCTGCCTACGTTCGGGACGGTAAAGGGTGGCTGTAGTTGAAAAAGTCAACGCTCGGGCTATTTTTCATTTTCGTTTGTTATTAATTCAAATTTATATTAAAGATTAATTGATACAGAATAACAAGTGTTGGAAACCTAATGACGATTAAAATGAAGTAAGTACACGTCAAATATACATTAATACTTTGAATGAACTATGGAGATCTAGAATGCTATTGAAAGTAAAAACCACTTGAGTAAGTGGGGTGTTGATATACATGAATATAATCGATATCTAAGATGTCACCATCTACTTGATATTGAAGAATTATATTGACATACAATTATTTTAATAAAAAACTTTTTTTAAGTACAAAAAATTTGAACAACTCAATAATATCTGAACCTGCAAAGCTGGAATCCGAAATGAAATATTGAAAATAATACATTGCAGGAAAAACTCTGCAATATAGCGTGGCAGAGTAATTTGAACAAGAATCTTAAAATAGAAAACCACTTGCTACTAGACAACCTGATTAAGATTTCAAATAAAGATTATTGTAAAAGATTTACTCCTGCAAACTTATATGTGAATCCCTACAAAAGTTGGCGAAATACAATAAATATTGCAAGAGCGACATTGCGACAATAAAAATATGGAAACAATTTTTTTTGTATGAAGTTTATAAAAATGGTACAATTATCACCAATATAAAAATATCAAAACTATCTTTTTAAAAACACAAGAAAATTTTTAATTGAAATCGAAACAATGAAAAAATTTGGTGTGGGCGAAACCTGCCGTGATCGTTGAATAAATCTGTGTTATATATTCAATAAAAACTTATAGCTAACATATGTTTGTCATTATTTAAATATTTAAAAAATAATACATGTGTTTTGATAAATATAATGATTTGTATTGACACACTGGATTTGATAAAATGAATTTCTTGAAAGGCGAACATCTTCCGTTAATAATTGAGTTGGCTTTATGCATATGAATTTTTGTAATTATTAAATCTCAACATTGCTAAAGGAATGCCAGAGCAATTTTACTGTTTCCAATAATTAAGTGTTTATGAACAAATATTTTTAATCGAAAAGATTAATACAATTATTTTATAACGGCAGCATATAAGTATAAAAATTGTTTAAAAGTACTATCTAAATTTTTTTCACAAAAAAATACAATCCAATATAGTACAAGTTCAAATATGGTACCCTGAATTGAAATAACTCTAATTTAAATGCATCGCCTCCTTTTCAAATTATATAGAAAAAGTGAGCGTTTTTACATAACGACGATCAAGTGTATAATTTACATATTTTATTAATCTGTAAATTTACTTTTTTAGTATTAAATAAATCTTCTAAAATGGAATATAAAAAAATATTTCATAAAACGACCACTATATAATATATTGATTATAATATGTATTTACTCGAACATAATTAAATTGTGGAAAAGATAATTAAATAAAACAACTTACCTATTTAAAAAAAACATTAATCCATCAGCTGAAAAAACTGTCAAGGATGTTTTATAAACTTTTTACATGTTCAATAAATGCACTTTAAGTATATATACACTGTAATAGTATTATATTGAAAAAATATATATTAATTGTCAAATTTTGGTTACACGTGATCACCCACAATATCTGTCAATGCATAATAATAGTATTTTTTTAACCACGTGTTGGAAAATATATTAATCAAAATTTGCGTAAATTTTCACGATGTTTTGACATAAGAACTTTTTTCAGATTTTGCGCACACAACCACACAACTCGAGCGCCTGCACGCAACTGAATAAAATAATTTCGGAATGCATTTCAAAATTCATCTCTGTACGTCTGCGCTGTTCAACCTGTCTAGGGTGGAGTTGATAAAGCTATACGGAACGCGTTGATGTGAACGAGATAGATGTTGAGGAACGCGCTTTTTCAACAGTGGTAATCTCGAGGAGGAAGAGATGCAGTGATACCTAGCAACAAAGACAACTGGAAAAAACTCTTGTGGTATTATAAAATATTGTCTAATAGAATATAATAAATTAATAATTGCCTTCAATTGTAATGATAAATTGAAAATAATGATACGCAATCCAATTTATATTGTTATCAGTCCGATCTAACTTTTATAATTATGATAAAAGCTTTCTTACATCAACGAAAGCAACAAATTATTCAATCAAATAATCTAGAACGAAAATTAGTTTGTTTTCTATACATATTTTTATTCCATTATGCAATGTCTGAATATATATGTATGAATATAATGTTTTCGAAATTATCCAAATAAATTAATGCTTCTATCCACCATGAAGAAATTTCCTGACAATCCTGATACAGCAAGTGCAGTCTGCAACATACGATATCGACTTTTATGAAAATGTGTGTTGTGTCGTGTGTTACTTCAATGTCCACTGACACAACATGCAATATCTACTAAATACTAAAGCCCATGAATTCATAAAAAGACGATCAAAATTGTTACAGTCTGCAGTTGCTGATTGCGTTATGACTAAAGATAGATTATAAACCACAGACAAAAACGACGAAAACCCCAGCCAATCAAAATCTTTTATCTATCGCAAAAAACCGCAATAACGAATTATGTATTTTGTTTTTTGCCTTTCATTTAATGTCCCAATTGCATTACTCATTAAGGAGATAATCTATTTATTATTTCAAATGCCTTTATATTTAACTGAAGAAAAAACGTTGTAAATGGTTGCTTGATTGACGTGTAGTTAAGTATGTAATTGATACACGCAAAGTGATAATCTATTGTAAAATAACAATAGCATTTCGAGTGCTTTGTTGAGATTGGCTTCGAAACATCATTAATTTCAAGTATTAGTCATACCTTCTTGATCTACGACATCTATATCAGAACTATTAACTCAAAAATTGTCGAATCAATAGGCGACATCTTGTCATTACAGTTGGAAAACATGCAAAAAATAATATTGTTATTACAAGTTGAGTAACCTTATGAACCTAAATGTTCAAGTATTATATGTTGTTCGATTTTTTTTTTGTTATTTTAACTATTGTACATGGCAATTCCATACACTCTTCAAAGATCATTCACGGTTTACACATCCGAATCTTTTGCAAGTAAATAATTGATTCAGCCTCTCAGTGTCATCGGACCTTCGTATGGACAATGTAAGGAAAGTAGAATTGCAATTAGATTATTTTTGTATTAATTTCAATTGAAAAATAAAATTCAATATAACTAAGCATGAATTGAAATACGTTCGATGGATTCGGCGGTTACTTGGTGGAACTCCATTTTAATATAAAATTTAAAATAACACCAATTATTGCTCAGGATAGTAAGTCTAAAGATGCTTCTAAAAGAAACGAAATACGTCTCGCAATTAGTAACACAATATGTGGAATAATCAAATTAGGCTGCTTGAAAGATTATATATAACATTCAAAAAAAAAAAAAATTGACGAACAATTCATAAGAAAAATCAATTATTATTTATTTATTAAGACGGTCAAATGAAATACATTAAATCGTTACGAAGAACGTAATTTCAGTAATAAATTTGTTATACAATACATAAATATGATATATTAGTTAAAAGTTACAAATATGTATGTAAGTATCACAATTTATAATAGAATGACCTCATAATTTCTAAGAAAGCACAATATTGCTTATAAATCACATTTAAAATATTCCGACTCGTCATCTGAAATAAATGACTCAATTTCCCAGTTTCTGCTTTGTGAAGCAATTTAAAAGACATAATATTACGGCACCGCGGCGGCAGTCTCGCGGGATAATAAAAGCCAGATGTCATGTCATCAGCGAATGATGCCTCAAACTCACATGCAGATTGTTCTTCTTAAGTCAATGGGCGTCTGATTCTCTTCATTTTGTCTCTCGGGCGTGCACCAGGCAGCCGAACACACTTCCCCAAACGACGGCTAAATCTCAATCTCAATGTCCCAGAAATGAAGCTAGAGCCAGAAGGATACGCACAAGAAATATTTGAAATATTAATTACACAACAATAATACAACTTTACACTAATATTTCAGTTGTATAATAGCTAAGTTAACTTAGATATAATCATACTTTTGACGATAGCGTAAAACCGAATATAAATCCAAATCTTTATAAAACAATCCTCTTCACTTAAATGCTTTGTTATTTTTAACCTATTATGATGTTTTTCTTTCAAGTAAATATCAAATCAATCAATAATGTATCATCGATGCGAGGTACAAATTGTACATAGTTTTGTATACTATCTTAAGACAAAATTTATGATTTGAAAAATATGATTTATAGATGCGTCATCCGTCGTAGATTACAGCGATAATAACACTTGGTTTCAACTATTTCATTCTAAAAAAAAGAAATAATACATCAAACAATAAATCAAGAAAATATATATCAATTCTCAAAATAAAATGGATAATTTTATTATTATAATTAACAATGCAATACAGCTTCGAAATTACAAGAAAAACAAAATATTTCTAGTAACGCTTTTCAAGAAAGAAAAATAAGTACTCCTTTCGCAAAAATTGTGGTTTAGTGGTTTACTTTATATAAACGTTCATCTTCTCGTATTATTCCTCCTAACATGAAGTTTTTTTATCAATACTATTCAATTTGAAAATTTAGGCATCTTCAGTTTTCCAGTAAGCATATTTTATGTAAATGAAATAAATTACGATATTATTATTTTATGACAATTACGAAATCATACTATTTCTCTTTTTTTCAATAATAAAATTGACAGGCCCACAACTACGTACATACCATTGTGATCTTCTGTTTGTATATTCTCTTCGTCCAAAAAAGGCAAAAAAAAATGAAGCCCAGGGCATTCCTAAAAATATCAAAGTGTACCTAATTATAATATGGGCCATGTGTCTGTTTATTTAGCGGCGACTGTTGAATAACATGCACTGCCGTTGTTTGACGGACGCCTCAACAGGACAGCCAACCGACCAGAGCTCTATTTACTTCATATTGACCGAGATCGATTTAATTTCATTTTTTTTATCAGAAACTGATGCTTACTTTAATAATCTCTTAATAAAGCTTTATTTTATTAAGATTTTGTCAATATAAATATAGTTTTGGCAGCAGTGGCGACATCTACACAGCAAGTGCAATTAACAAAATGTAATATCGTATTTCGTTGAAACTCTCATGAAACGATTCCGCTTATTTAGTTTCACATAATAATTTATCAATTAAAATTTGAAATGGTTAATATAAAATTGATAAATAAGCCACTGCACTTTGTATGTTGCCAGATGTAATAAATGTTTCGCTTCTTTGACAAGCATTACCATGCGAATGAATATCGGAAATTATTCTATACTAAGGTAAACTTTTAACTTAATAATAAAGAGTGGGATTATTCTGTCTTAAAGAGGCGTCGTGCGGTGGTCAAATAAAACAATAGTAGTAATGATTATCAGGACACTACTAATTACAGATTATTTATAATCGCTTGGTGATGAAAATCGAAAGGAAAATATATATAACAGTTGCGAGACACCTGTTGTATAATATTATATATAATATTATAGTGTGGTGTAATTTGCAGTATATCTCAGAGCTATTCTTGTGGTATTTATTCGATTCGTATTATTATTTATGTCCAGTATTCGTGAATTATTATTTGTGTCCAATTATTATAGTTTTTCCACTGAGTAGGAAAAAAAATATTATCAATTCAAATTTAAAATGAACTTCCACAAAATTAAAATAGTAATTTGGCCCAACTTCATTTGGGGTTTCAGATGGAGGTATTCGCCTTCTCCGTGCATTTGAAAAAAAACTATCGATTTACTCACTGGCATGCCCATATTGCGGAATCAAAAAATAGCATTTGTGCTACAAAAAACTGCATTTACTTCCCTAATATATAATATAGTACAATATTTAATAGCCATCACATTGATTGCAAAGATGAAATGTGTTTAAGCATCATTCACTATTATTTTCCGGACTATATTCTTGCCGACAAATATCATGGGCGCGAAAATATATTACTAAATATCCATTATCGCTTCGTTTTTTGTATGCGAGCATCAATCAATAGAGTGATACGAGATGTATGTTATAAACTTTATCAAATAATATATAGTTATAGCTCTATCCGTATGGCACTAATGACTGTAAATTGAATGCCATCATATGAAATTTTATCTAGTTTATTTTTTATATATATGCGACACCGTTACCTTTCATCCATTTCATAACCACACAAAGACGGGTTTGTATCATAGTAAACAAAATATTATTAAGCCCTTGCAAACCTTTCGGTTGATTATTTATAAACACCTCTTTTGAATTATTACAACCTTGTACGAAAAAAAAACCATTTATATTTTAATGTTACTTGATTGATATATGTTGAAAAACCCCTTTCAAGAATGACTTATTAACAAGATCGTCAATAAAAATTTTCACAGGCAATCGTATTAATTATTATTAGAATAATATTGTTAAATTTGTTTTAGCTGTAATTTACTGCTTGCCTTGGGGTAAGTGTTTTTCTGTAAATAATAACTTTAGTATATATACGATGCTAACTATTTATTTTAAGTAAGCTCTGTTGCATCCACGTGATAGAATGCCTGAAGATGCCGAAAGACGAAACCCGGGTCGTTAGTGACAAAACATGTAGAATCGTACAAAGTTGTAGAAATTCAAATTTGATATTGAAGTTCAATCAAGCGCTTTCCATCGATGTCATAAATTATCTCTTTTGAAGATTATTTTTTTTAATCCCTCTAATATAAAATTTATTACATCGATATTCTAAAATTGACAACAGCGTTTCAACATTAAATATATTAGGAAAAGGGTTGGCTTCGAAAAACTATTTATAATAAAGGTAAATATTTTTAATATTAATTTAAATATTTATATTTAAAAAAAACAAATAAGTTATTATTAAAAGAATAACGAACCTTTATTTGAATTGATTTCGAATGCTGTCACACATTATAGATCTGAAAATGATCTGTTTTGTAAATTTTAACTTCCACAATCAAGGCCAGTAACGAACATAGGAATAATCAAAAATGTAAAAATACATACTCACTTCACTAAAATAAAGATTCATAGTCGTCATAAACTAGACAGCTTATATTACTTCTTTCTTAAGAGACATTGAAATGTGAGGGTAAGCTTAAAAGATGGCATTAATTAGCCATTTCCTGTTCTCTCTTAAAACTCATGTTTGAATGTGGAAATAATTATTCACCATAAAAAGAATTTCCGTATAATTTAGTTTATTTCCTCCGTAACGCTTTTTAGGCCATTCATGTTATTGTATTTTATTACCTACCATTTTTACAATTCGTAAGAAAATAATGCTTACCGTAGAATGTAGTTTCGTAATGTAGTAGAGTTTCTAAAAATATTTAAATAATTATTATATATAGTCTTGTATATACAATATATTCTTCTATATATTAGTAATAAAGGTAACTGTAATCATCTCTACATGATTTTTTTCTAATTGTATAAACATTCAGAAATTATTTAGAGTCAGTGACGTGTGGCTCTTAGTTTCAGACTTCACATACCATTTCTTGCTAAATTCTTGTTAAGTTTAAAGGTTGTGAATATGAAAGGAATTTTCAACTATGAACACTGAACTTAGACCTGCATTTTTTATTATATTGTTTGGTCCGCAATTTGAGGTGGAGATTTTCATTACCTTATTTTACTTATCTAGAGAATTATGACAATAAATCATATTATTGAAAACGGGTCAGAGAAATGTATAATTAAGCTTGGAGGTCTCTAAAATACCCATATCATATGATATGCAGTCCGTAGTTGCACCAATACGTCATTAATCCAAAAATATTTCATTTTTATATTGACTCGTATCATGTTGTATTTACATAAATAATCATTTATTTTTTATTCACAATTGATTTTTTAAACAGTAATAAGTATAAAGTATATTTTACAGAAATGCTTTAACTAGAATTTTTTTATTTGGTCTAGTGATGTTACATTATATAAGAACCCATTAAGTTTTGACATAAATATGACATATGGCCGGACTCCAAAGATGAAACGTTTTTTGTATAATTCTATCCATTACATTATCAACTCCTTTATACGAGATAAAGACGAGATCACCATCAATGAAACATTTATGTGGCAAAGTTTCATCACCTGCTCTCATCGAACGCGGCCCTAATCAAAATAACGAAGACCAAGAAAAATTCCTCCGGTAGAAAAGCTCAGTTATTTACTTAATCATATACATAATAAATACAAATTAAAATAACACCAACACTGAAAGTTTTATGTATGCACAAAGAACAACACGCATACTTGAAAAATATCAACATCGCCCATCAGATATGTAAAAAGAAACGCTTCTAAATTCCCGAGATTATGTCGCAGAGAAAAAAACATTTTTACAAACCGCAGACTGAATTTCATAATATTTATTTATACGTATCAAATATTTTATGTCTCCAGCTGGAAATCTTTTCATAAGCAATATTTGTAATTTATGTTCGCTGGCACATAATTGGGTTATTAATGGCGTGCACTGGCAACCATTTTGGTGCTGGGAATGCTACCAAGAAGACGAGTGGCATGAGGGATCAGGAATAGACATCGAATATATAAACAACTTCTCAAGTCTACGGATTACTTACCTAACAGTTTCTAAGGGTCTTCATAGATTCCATTTAAATCCATGTTTTTCATAGTCTATAGTTGAGTCTTATTTTAACATGTTTGTGTATGTGCGTTTTGATGCATTTAAATATATGAATTAATGCACTGAACAATATAGCACCACAAATAGACTAATCTAGATAACCACATCAGCACAGTTAAAAGTCATCTTACTAAATCCTTGATACATTTTGGAACAAACCAAAGATAACGTATTGATTGTAAGTGGTTACCTGTTATGCCTACACTAGATGGTATTAAAGTATAAATTCCGAAGTGGCTTGTTAAAGTATATACAAATATATTAATGTAAGCGATACAATCAAATCTACACGAAAACAAATAAAAAAATCAACAGATAGCGAGTGAAAAAAGGAAATGAAGTGATAATTAGAAAAAAATATTTTTTATACAAAAACATGTACAACATGCTTTCTCTGACCGATTTGGTATGACTAAAAACATTCCATTTTATAAAATTACTCGATATACTAATTCACTCATTTATATTTTACCTTGCAACAGTCTTTATATCATTTACATTATATAGAGAACTTTAATTTAATAACGACTACACGAAAATTTTATGAAATTACGAAGCGTATTAACAAAATTTTGAAATGGTTTTACCGAAAACTAATTTATAGTTTTAAGCTAGCAGCAATGTATTTTTTCATTTTGCTTCGACATATTATAAAATATAAAATTTTATCAGCCTATTCGATAAACTTTATGAATTGAAACTTCACATAGAAAATATAATTCTATTTATTCAATAATATGTAAGAATGACTTTTATTCAATAAAAACATAAACAATAAATAATAATTGAATTTCAATCTCGTGTTTTGTGATAGTACGTTAATTTTAATTAACAATTATTTTTCTGTAAGAATTGTTTAAAGTAATCTTTCCTGGAAGTAAAATCATTCATAAATAACAAGAGATCTTTATTTATAGCATTTAAGTGGAACATAGGCGCCTTTAATCTCAACACATTCTGGAGCAACCATAAATAATCGTTGTATTTTCATTTGATATAAAACTATGATATCCCTAAATTATTTGGGTGCATTCATTCTCCGTCTTCCAAGACAAAATTTAACTTCAGCGTATTAGAAAAATATTTCGAAACATATTTTAATTAATCATAGAGAGTGGTTTATAAATTATACAGATACTCTAAAATATTCATTTATGGTTAACTCAATAAAAACAGCTCAATCCCGCTGAACATTTTCATTTCACGATTTTTTAATAGGGCTTGGGAATTTCTACTCAAATTTGTTAGATTATTATTTTTGGACTTAAAGTGTTAAATAAAAACAAGTGGTTAATAAAAAAAATAGTCGCTGCAGGAACTCATTTTTTTATTGCTCACTTTTCAATGATTCCATCCGCACACATAATTTTAACTGAAAATTTATGTTTCTCCAACACAAGAAACTAAGAAAAGGTAATAAATATTAGCAAGAAAAATCTTAACCGTCAGTTATGTTGCATCCGTGTGATAGAATGCCTGAAGATGCCAAAAGGCGAAACCCGGGTCGTTAGTGACAAAACATGTGTAATCGTAAAAAGTTTTAACAATTCGAATAGGATCTTAATAATTTTCTAAAATAAATTTAATTGTTAAAATCATAGGAATATAAGATGAAAATTTCCATTGCTTGGTATTATACGTAAATATTTTTAAAAATTGTAACGAAAAATAAATGCACATGTTGTATTTTAATACCTGCAGTATTTCTCGTGTAGCGTCAAATATATCTGAATATACGGAAATAAAAGAAAAATGTGTATTTTTTATCACATACGAATGAATACCATTCGATAACCTTCACGCTAGCTTGAAAAATGTAATATATTACATGATAGTAGACGAGAGTATAGAATTTTTGGGAAGCAATAATTCCAAATTAGTACCATGTAATTTATTGTGATCCGATACAAGACTTTCCAATATTTAGATAAAACATGAACGAAGAATGCATTTTTATGCCATTGTCATATGAATATATTTAAATATCCATGACACCGTTTCAAATTTTGATATTGTATAAAATTTGATACGGTGTTAAGTTTACAAAAACATGTGTTAATAATAAGATGCAACAGACATCGTAATCGCTGCAAGCACAAGATGTCCACGTCAAATTACACGTTATGGAGGGTCGCCCCTTTGCCTTGAGTGGGTTGAGATATCCACTATCTAATTATTCCGAGTCAAAGTGAATATGTCCATACGAACACACTATATTGCTTTCGTTATCTGGTAGTTAGTGTTCCGGGTAATTGATGGGTTAAATTATTTCTCATTTTTTCACACTCGAGCTGTATCTGTGTGAAGCAAAATATTCTAATTATTCAAATAGAAGCAGCTAGTTAGTGAAAACAATGGATTTAATTGTATATTTTATTTTTAAACAATTTTACTACAGCCATTTCCGTTACATGTCAATTGAAAAAACAAAAACGTGTTCCTAAATGATTCGCAATAAAACATTTGAAAAGATTCAAAAATACATATTTTACCGTTTTTATTTTTAATCTTAAGTATGTTACACATTAAATACTAACATAATTATTGTAAGTTCTATCTGCTTTTAATAACTAAAGAATTAATCGAAAAACATTCATTAAAGTTTTGTATGTCGAAAAAAACCTGGCATAAGCTGCCAAGTTTTTTTCAACACTCATCCCTCGATTAGCACGGCTTTGCTTTAATACGTTTCTTATTCGGAGTTTTATCAATTAAATCTATCATTAAAAATAAAATGTTCCCAAAGTGTTTTATTTTCAGATTTAAAATAATATTTGTATAATTTATGATATCGACTGAAGGTGCTTGATGTGATTTCATTGTTACAATTTTGTACGATTCCACATGTTTTGTCACTAACGACCCGGGTTTCGCCTTTCGGCATCTTCAGGCATTCAGGCATCACACGGATGCAACAGAACTGACGATTGTAATTTAATATTTTTAATAAATCATAAATAATAAAAGCAATAAAATATAAGATATTATTTTAAACAGGACGACGGTGTTGTTTTTTTATTTGAGATATTTCAAAAAAAGAAATAATAGATCATGTCTAAATTTATAAAATTCATAGCAATCGATGCCTTTGATATATAATATAAAAGATAAAAATTTTACAGTACATAAAATCTTATGATGTTTCTCAAAGCGACGATACACGTGCCATACATTTTCTGTTTAATTTCAATAATAAATAATGATTATGACATGATTGCAGATTAAAAAAATATTTACTTTGTTCATGTCGTTGTTTATTATTCAGTAATAATTGAGACGGAATTTTAATTAACCATTGTATTAATCATATTTTGAAAGTTCATGACACTTTGACCCATATTTATTTATGCGTTAACAATTAATAAACATCTGAATATAATGAAGATAGGTTTCTTTTAACATATTTTCCTCAAACCGCAGATTACAATAACGAGAAGTTTTTTTCAATTTATACAGTAAATTATATCAGACTGACGCATGACCTCTTGATAACTCCCACAACATTGTTATTGAAATTGATACAGATGCATTACAAATCGTTATGCCAAATAATTGTTTTTCTCGTTTGACGTTGTCACATAATATCGTTAACAATATTATAAGCTTGATAGTCACGCCATAAAATCTGAAAGCTTAGACTATAAAACTAAATCACTATTTTACTTGTATATCCATATTGAACACTGAGCTGGAATTCGATAAAAATAAAATTGATACTATTACAAATATAAAAACACAACAAATGATAATGTCTATATTAAATATCTTTTTTAAACATGCCCTCCTTATTGAGCAACTTACAAATGCCTAATTGAGGATTTCATTAGTAATTTGTTTCTTCTAAGTTAAGTTGCAAAAAGTTTGAATGCCCATATAGAAACTATGTATAAGTTTAATTTTTAATCGATTTATGCAATTGTTCATGGAGTTTTAGGTTAGTGATGTTTTTATCAAGCTATAAAAGTAAGACATTTTCCTACATTCTAATCTCCTAGTCCAATTTCTATCATAACCCTTGGTTATTTCAGATTACGTTGTCATGTTTATAGTCGAGAATGGTGAGAAGGTGAGCAACCAAGTTATAAGCAGTTTTCGTAAAAAAAAAAAGTCTGCTATACATTTGCTTTACGAAGACATAAGATCCACGTAGTGAACAGCAATGAATATTTGAAAAGTAAAATATGGCTTCTTTTTAAATCTGACGTATTTTCAATATTTCTCTCAGTTGTATATAATATACTCATTCGCAAACTGAGATTATCTAGATTGTTGCCTGTGTCAATTAAACGTTATATATGTCAAAATTTATCGAATATGTGCCTTAAAACGAAGAATGACAAAAACTTAATTAACCGAATAATATTGTAGACTCTATTCAAATTACAATTAGTTGATTTACAAAAAACATGAAATAAGATTTCAAAATTGCATTAGAAGCGTTATCAAAATATACCTCATAATATTATATACGTTCGTATGCTACTGTTTCCTAAAAAAAATATTTTACTTTCTGAATTGAAAAACAAGAAAAGTTTTATAATAGAAAATCAATCTCAAATATTGTATTACCGACTGATTGATTGCGTGTTACGACGGCAGACACGGCGCCGAAAATAAATCGAATCTGAAGTGTATTATATTTGAATATATTTTCAGTTATTCGCAAAAGTTTGGCGAGAAAGAGTAAAACTGCACGGCATGTGAAGTGGTACGCATTTTACATAACAGGCAAAAACGTGGTTAGACAAGTCCATTAGTGAGAGCTCTCAGTTTTCGTTCGTAAATTTATTTTAGCTCTTCATAAATTTGTATAACTGACATTCTCCGCTGGCGGGGTCGTATATTTTATGACGGCACATTCTATCCACTAGCAACTAGCAGCGCAAGTCCTCTGGACGAATTCGACTGCTAGATATCTTCACGGAACTGAACTCGATACATTTCATTTGCATTTTGTAATAACTTCGCCCAAGTATTTTCATAAACGATTGCATCATTCCCACACACGTAGATGCATTATTTTATTGAATTTCATCACCAACAATTTGGAAACACTTTGTCGCAGAAAGCAATGACGCCTATTATCTTCTATATATATATAAATGAATGTCTGTCCGTCTGTCTGTCCTTTATAAACTCCTACACCGTTAATCCAATTGCGATAAAACTTTGTCGAATTATTGCTTAGACTACCGGGCAAAAGATAGGATACTCAGAATTTGATTTGATTACAAAAAATAATTGAATATTTACGAAAAACATCTTTTCATACAAGACTATTGTATAATAATACAGAACGACCATTCATGAAACATTGTATCCATAGCAACGCTGTCACATGCACTCGCCTGTAGGTATTTTAAGTAGGTACTGAATATTTTGAAACAAAATTCGATTTTCGAATAAATTATTTCAATGTTTGAATTTTTACGGACTTCTTTTGTTTTAATTTTATGTCGCATGACGCGTTCTGTCAATTGAAATAAATATTACGTATAAATCGTGTGTGATATACAAAGAGTTAATTTTAGAACTCCTATAATAGTATTATCTCAATCAATTTTATTTTCACAAGAGAATTTCAAAACGTAACATTCACTGTGTAATCAATTATGCCATCCAAACGAAAAGCAATAGGTCAGAGTACAACTCAAGCACGAAAGAAAAGGGCATCACGAGCTTCAGAAACAGTCGAGCAACGGAGAGCAAGATTGGAAACAGATCGAGTACACACTGCTCAAACCCGTTCATCTGAAACAGATGAGCAAAGGTAAGCAAGATTGGAAACAGATCGAATACACACTGCTCAAACCCGTTCATCTAAAACAGATAAGCGAAGGGGAGCAAGATTGGAAACAGATCGAGTACGCGTAGATCGTACCAGACGCTCTCTGCATGCTGATTTAAACCATAGTGCTTTCCATTATGATCCTAATAATGACTACAGTCTGCACCCAAGTGTTGTTATTGGCAAAATGGACAAATTATGCGTGTATTGTAGTGCCTTTAAATTTAAAAATGAAACACTAAGAATGTGCTGCGCGAGTGGAAAAGTGAAATTGCCAGAATCACATTCACCGCCCGAACCTTTATTAACGTTGGTATCGGGTGATACAAATGAATCAAAACATTTCTTGACAAACATACGAAAGTACAATTCAAGTTTGCAAATGACATCTTTTGGTGCAACCAATATCGTGCGCGAAGATTACATGCCAACATTTAAAGTGCAAGGACAAATTTTTCATCGTGCAGGATCATTACTACCACTGCCGAACGCAAATCATAAATTTCTTCAAATTTATTTCATGGGAAACACTGATAAACCAATTAACTAACGTTGTCATTTCAATACGGGTACTAAACAAGAAATAATCGCTCAATTACAAACTTTATTTGATCAGAACAACAAATTAATAAAATTATTCAGAAATGCTCTCGAACAAATGCCATCTGATGATTACAAAATTATAATTAGAGCTGACAAATGACCTGTCAGTCAACACGAAAGACAGTACAATGCACCAACAATTGATGAAGTAGCGATCGTTATAGTTGGTGAAGAATTTAACTCGCGTGATATCATTCTTCATCGTAGGTCAAGTCATCAAATGGTCATGTTCAGCGAGTTTCAGAAGCGCATCGATCGTACGATGGATTTGCAATATCCGATTTTATTTTGGCAAGGAGAAGACGGATACCATTTCAACATCCCGTTGAGAAATCCACAAACAGATGTGGAAACGAATAAGAAAGTCAGTGCCATGAATTACTATTCATATCGATTGATGATTCGTGAAAACGCTGAAAATCATATCTTAAAAAGTCAACATTTGTTCCATCAATACATTGTCTATATGTACGCGAAAATAGAAACTGAACGACTCCTCTACATTCGATTAAATCAAACCAAGTTGCGTTGCGAAGAATATATTCATTTACGCGATGCAGTTGTTAATGATGGCAATGTGAATTCCAATGATTTGGGGAAAATGGTCATACTCCCGGCCACATTTACAGGAAGTCCACGTCACATGCATGAATACGCACAAGATGCAATGACGTATGTTCTGGCATATGGCCGTCCAGATTTTTTTATTACATTTACCTGTAATCCGATGTGGGAAGATATAACACAAGTTTTGTTACCCGGACAGTCATCATCAGATCGTCATGATATTTGCGCACGGGTGTTTAAACAAAATCTCAAATCTTTAATGGATTTCATTGTCAAGCGTCATGTTTTTGGAGAGACACGCTGTTGGATGTATTCAATTGAATGGAAAAAAAGAGGATTACCACACGCTCATATTTTGATTCGGTTGATCGAAAAAGTCACACCTGATAAAATTGATCAAGTCATATCAGCAGAAATACCAGATGTCAACATTGATCATAAATTGTTTGAAGTCGTCACTAAAAACATGATTCATGGTCCATGTGGCTTACTCAACAACAATTCAGCATGCATGTCAGATGGAAAATGCACCAAACAATACCCAAAAAAATTATTAGCCGAGACTATCACTGGCAATGACGGATATCCACTTTATCGCCGACGATCGACTGAAAATGGTGGCAAATCCATCAGATTTAAAGTGCGAAACAATGAAGTTGAAGTTGATAATTGTTGGATTGTACCGTATTCACCGCTTTTCTCGAAAACTTACAAAGCACACATCAATTTTGAGTATTGTAATTCGGTGAAATCCATCAAATACATTTGTAAATATGTCAACAAAGGAAGCGACATAGCAGTTTTTGGAGTGGGAGATTCAACTGCATCTATCGATGAAATCAACCAATATCAACTGGGACGCAAAATACAAAGACAAGTGAAAATATTTTACATAGTTTGCGTGCAACAATTCAAAATCCACACGTTCAATTCACACCACACGTGTTTTAAAAAGCATTGCTATTGATTGAGGACATACGTTTAGTAATCGCTAACAAATCACTGATACAATTGGGAATCGCTGCGCTGAATCGATCTGAAAACAACTTTCTTGATCATGATTTCCAACGAGAAACACACTTTTATGTCGATGAAGTGGGTAAATTTGTTCAAACGAATCTTTCGAAATTGGTTCCAGATCAATGTATAGTGTATTATGGATGCAATCACAACTCAAAGTGCTGGATTTTATTTCCCAGACGCACCCGGAGGCACAGGTAAAACCTTCCTCATTTCACTCATTTTTGCAGTCACGCGATCAAGAAAAAACATTGCACTAGCAATCGCATCATCTGGAATTGCAGCAACTGTTTTGGATGGTGGCCGAACAGCGCATTCAGCACTGAAATTGCCATTGAATATGCAAATAATTGAGACACCAACATGCAATATCAACAAAATTCTAAAACGGGCAAACTACTCACATCATGTAAAATCATTGTATGGGGCGAATGTACTATGGCACACAAAAAATCATTGGAAGCACTTCATTGCACACTAAAAGATTTGAGAGGAAATGAACAACTTTTCGGTGGCGCACTCCTTTTATTGTCTGGTGATTTTCGACAAACTCTACCTGTTATATCACGTTCAACAGTAGCCGATGAACTTAATGCATGTCTCAAATCATCCGTTTTATGGCGATACGTACATACATTCACTTTGAAGACCAATATGGGTGTACAACTACAACGTGATACATCCGCTGAACGTTTCGCAAAGCAATTGTTGGATATGGGAAATGGGAAAATCGCAATAGAGGAATCCACACAATGTATCACATTGCCAGCGAATTTCTGTAAAATAACCGCAACCATAGACGAATTGATTCACAAAGTTTTTCCAAATATTGCACACAATCATAAGAAGCATCAATGGCTCAGTGCACGTGCTATATTAGCAGCCAAAAACAAGGATGTCAATGCAATCAATTTCAGCATACTAAATGAAATACCAGAAGAAGCGACAACGTATAAGTCAATCGATACTATAATGAATCAAGACGAAGCCGTCAATTATCCAACAGAATTTTTGAATTCACTTGATTTGCCAGGCATGCCGCCGCATGTTTTAACATTGAAAATTTGCGTGCTTATCATTCTTCTCCGAAACATAAATCCACTACAACTTTGTAACGATACCAGGCTTTCAGTAAGAAAAATGATAAACAATATTATTGAAGCTACAATTTTAAGCGGGAAATTCAAAGGAGAAGATGTACTGTTGCCACGCATCCCAATAATTCCGACAGATATGCCATTTGAATTTAAACGTCTGCAGTTTCCAGTGCGAGTCGCCTTTGCAATGACCATAAATAAGGCACAAGGACAGTCGTTACAAGTGTGTGGACTAAATTTAGAAAATCCATGCTTCTCACATGGGCAACTGTATGCGGCCTGCTCACGCGTTGGAAAACCTTCTGATTTATTTGTGTAGGCACCAGAAAACCAAAAACATTGTGTATCCAAAAGCATTCCAATAAATAAAAACACATACGGCCGCCACTGTCAAATTTCGGTAAGAAAAACATAACCTAAGCTTATTTTTTCTAATTGGCTCCGGCCTCGCCTCAAGTCTGACTTATCCAATCGGAAGGCGAGAGGCTCCCGGCGAGGCGATTCCATAAAGTCGCGGTTTCTTTTTTTTTAGTGACATTGCAACGCATGCAGGGTACACGCTAGTATTAAATAAAATTATTTGGCAGGTCTGTATGGATTGATTATAAACTAGAAAAGAAACGGTACGATAAAAACAGTGCTAAATTTTTGATTAATGTAGCAAGCTTTTTTTATGGAATTTTTTTTTGTGAATCATAAAAAAACTTTCTTTTTTAAAAGGAGAACTCTTACATTTCTTTCAATCTGTAAAATATCGATTTTTTTTCAATACAATAGTAATATTTATGAAAGTATAATGAATTTATATCAATAGCATGTTAACTCGATTCTTTATATTTATTACATGTAATACAGGATAATGAAGATCATTTATCTGATATGATCTTTTTATCTATTATATTTATTATTACTTTTCCCTCAATAATTATCTGAAATCAGTAAATGTAAGATTGCTTTAATTGTAGTCTTTTTCAGGTACTATATTTTTGTAAAATATGGCAATTTAGACAGTCCAAAAGGAACACATCATATCTCTGAATCAAGAACTGTTTTACTATTTAAACAGTTTTGAGTTAATGTGGTTAAAATATTTTTTTTTTATTCAAAAATAATTAAAAAATTGGACGACTTGAAAATAGAAAATATTACTTTTCAATATATTTTTTACACCTATTGATTGCTATAAATTATTTCTTCTCCGTGATAAAAATGTTCATTATTCAAAAACACGTCTCTCATAACAACTTATAAAATACAAATACGTGTATCTATATATTATACATCTTTATCATTCTTAACCAGATATAGTGCGCGAAAAGAAAGACGTAATGTTAAGAATAACTCGATGCAAGTAATTGCTTCAACGTAATGTTAGAATATATCAATTATAAAGTACGTAAAGTAATATAGTAGTTACCTGAAGCTTTAAATGATGGCTATTCAATTTTAATATGAAGACGGATGCTCGTCCTCCGTACGAGGTCGATAAATCTCGATTCTTGACTCCCCCATTCACAGTTGTTGCATCTCAAACCTTTTAATAACTGTGCGTCTTCCGTGAATGTATTAAATGCTGGCACTCTGAGTGCTTTTAGACATTTGGTTTGACACCAATAAAGCTCTCTCAAAAGACTTTTGTAATGCGTTTGACAATGTCAGTGATGTCTTTTGAAGGGTTCATATAAGCTCGCACGAACCGGTTGACAAAAACTAGTAGGAATAGGAGGAAATGAAAATTGAAGCATCACAAATCATTGATCGATATCAATTTAATTTAAACAGAAGTCGTCGCACTTTTCTTGGTGCTACAATTTTTTAGCGCTCTGCTCAAGTTAAAATATAATTCAAGTATCGTTAAAAAAATATTTCATTTATCTATGTTCCTGTTATAGAAGAACGTAGACACACTTACCATATAAAATGAATTCGCGCTCTTGTGCTTGAGAGAGATGACTTTTTTTTGTTGAGAGATAGCATTGATGTATTATAACCCTATAGGGTTTCCACGGCATCTTGAATGATAATAAAATGATAATGAAATGACATTTCTCACATTAATAAACAGTGTTTTTTATCAACTAAAAAAAGAACGTCATATAAATTTCGTTCATTTTTACGATATTGACAAGCTCTCAAGGATAAATTTAAAGCAATATTCAATAAATTCTATTCAAAATCTCATCCAAAAATTAACGGGTTTTACACTTGCGCTTTTCTTTTGGGTGGTTTGTGGGCTTTTAAACAAGAACTCGCTTGAAAACAATACCATCTAGAAGCAATATTCCTCATTTAAAAGTAAACAAACCAATCAATCGCACATGGAAGCGATGGTGTGTGAAGCTTGCTATTACGTGGATAAAACAGCGTACAAATACCGAAATAAAGAGGATTCATTTCTAAGCAATCAATCAATGTATCTTCTTAAAAACTGCTAGAATTTGTGAGGTGGATGGATAAAGTCTTAAAAATACCAATGGATGTATCAAAAAGCTTGTACAAATCATCAGGATTAATTAATATAAACAATGTTATAAGTTTTATCATTATTAAGTAAAACAAGGCAGTATACAAATCCAAACACCTACAGTTGGTTTTTCAATAGTGAATTTCGTTCGAGGAAAATTATTGGGGAGCATGGAACATCACTATAAAATATATACTATCGCATTTGTAAGGTGAAAGTATCCATGAACACAAATAAAAACGATATACATGTAAATTTTCATCTTTAATTATGCGCATGCACGATAGAAGTCAATATTTACTGTCGTATTGTTTAAAAATAAATAATTTCAAATACGAAGAAAATAGCTATCACGAATGCAAACGCCTTAAATGCCTACGTGTATTATGTTATTCACTAATAAATTGAATCGCCCCACGCCCATTTTAATATTTGTGTAAATAGTTAGGTTTTAAGTTAACTGATCATTGTTTTACCGTAAAGATAAAAATGTTAAGAACTGTTTATTTTAATTCAATCCAAAGAAGATTTTATGCACTGTGCGTAAAAAAAATATTTTTTCCAAGATTTTGATTAATGTTTCAGTGTTCACATATATAAATAAATAATGAAAAATATGTGAGATTAAATTTTCCATATAATTTATTACGAAATCAGTTCATATCATATAGCATAAATCCAAAATTATTTCTTTGTGTATACACTGATCTCGTGTATCGTAGAATAACGTAGATTTATAATACAATATTTTCAATGAAGTCACAATAGGCGCTTAATTATTCAAAACAAATATCACTCTTCAAACTTTCATGTAAATATATTGCCGCTTTATATTCATTTAGCTTTATAAAATAAATCATGAAATCAATTTATTTCGTTCATCGTGTGGCGATTTGTTTAATTCATGAGCGAATAACAGAAAATGTTATATGTTTCACACGAATCACAATAATAATATGTAAATGTTGCGTTTTGAATTTATTTACACGCGAAACATGCCATAGAACACAGATATGAAAATTATTTATGCATTACTGTAAAATCAGTGTTCGAGTTGGTCCTTTGACATTATTCAAATGCATGCAAGTCATTCATAATCCTAATCCGCTTTTGGCCAGCAAAGAATAATAAATCTACGCACTGCGTACTCCTTGATGTCTTCATTACTATATTATTAAAGTGGTCCTGCGCCGAATATACTCCAAAGGTCTAATTCACATAAAATGAGTGATAAATTAAACTATTTTCAATTGCTTCTAAATATAGAGTTTGAATACATCGAGTAAATGAAAATCTTCAAAAATTGGATTCTTTTAGTATTATTTATATGTTAAGAAATGTGAATTTTATTATTTTCAACTCATAAATACCATACAATATATCTATGAATTTTTATCACTGAAAACATTTGATCCTCTTGTCTGCAATGTTAGTATATTTTTCTTGAAGCCTTATATCAAGGTTGCGCATTTTTTGACATTGGAATCTACTTTAAATTTGAATTCTCATGGCGACCGGCTCTAATCAAAATTATCGTTTTTGAAAAATAAAATAAAATAATATTTTACACGGTGAAAAAAATTTGTGGAACTAAAAAGATTGCTATTTTTTCACTATTTTATAATAGAATTATACCAGATAAATGCCAAGCCAATCAATAAAAAATTTGTCTTTCAAAACTCAAAAAAATTATTTAATATTTTAAAAAAAATTTTAAAACGATTGCATTTGTTTACCATAGTTGTAAATTTAAAATATAAATTTAATACAATTTTTAAAAATATCGAATTGTTATTGGGATCGTCTAAATTTCGCATCGCGATCAATGTAAAAATTCAATGTTGTTTATTTTCTTATTTAAAGAAAATTGAAAACGATTCCTTATTTGGTTTTCTGTCAATTTTTAACAACTTTAAGCGTTCATTTACAGGAAGCATTCCAAATTTTATTTCGATTGTATAAAAAATATTGGGCACTATTAATTCTTATCTAATAATATTTATATATAAAAACGAAAAATTATGACCGTACGGATAGGTTTTATTAGTATCTCAAATAAACTACACTTGACATCTATTTACATCGACTAGTATAAGCTATGTTAGTTGAACCATAATATGAATCTCTAAGAATTTTAAAATGTTTTTCTTGCTGAAATTCATTTTAACCGTTTCAATACCGCGAGGACATATGTATCCGTCCTCTAGGCGGGGACGACGCGAATACACTAGGTACATATGTGTCCACCGACTTTTAAAAATACGTATAAAATATTCCAATTGGAAATATCGTATTATTTTTTCACATATTGCTAGCGACATCTATATATTATCATGGAAAAAAATTGTGTCATTCCTGTCAATAAATATTACCGAAAAATCAAATTCAATAGAAGTCGACGTAGAGAGGTTGCTAGGGGTGCCACTTTCGGTTTAATCCATACAATTGAAGCGTGAATAATTATGAAACGTAAATAATTGTGAAGCGAAATAATGCAAGTCTGAATGTATACCTTGGCCACCTTTCAGCATTTGAGTCTTTTGTTTTGAATTTTTACTTTAAGTCTTGCTTGAGCCAGCTTGTGACAGCCCTGAATTTTTCTTTTTTCACACACAATTATTTCAGTTGTCAATACATATTATTCAATTTTCATTATTCAAACTAGTATTTACTATAAAATAATAGTATTATTCATAAATTCGATAAGTTTTTTTTAAATAAATGAAAACTCGCGGTATATGAATGTCACCTAGCTTAAAATTTCGCGGTACTGAAGTGGTTAAAATAAATGAACATTCATAAAAAGCCCAAATTTTTAGAGTTTCAAAAACACCAAATTACTTCTATCCTGTTCCTTTTTGTCGTATTTGAATTAAAAGTTTTATCACCAAATTTCAACATATATTTTAAACGTGTTATTTTTTGGTAATACATGGTACTTTTGTTGAGTTGGAAATAGAAATGCGTCAAAGTACTCATATATCTTTCATTACAACTCGTATGGATGTCAATTTTAGATATAAATCATCGTTTTTGAATCATACGCATTAGATGTGGTGCACGCTGAGTGAATAAACTTGCCAGCAGGAAACAGCAAGTCAACTGCAGCCGAGCGGCACTTGACTGTCCGCTTAAGTGTTTCCTGTCGAAGGATTTTAGTAACATCATTTTTGAAGGTGGGTAGATACTTATTTATTAACAGTCTTTATATTTTTATTAAGCATGCAAATAAATTCATAGACTCACACTGCTAAACAAATATTTATTCCTGTGTTGGATGTCAATCAACCTTCCACTCTTCATTCAGACCGTAACTATTTGGTCAGTAACTGCTTTTACAAAAAAAGTTAGCTACTTGAAAAAGCGGCCAAAAATAAAGTATGGTAAAATGGTTTTACTTGTTACAGAAACTTGAATAAATTATATTAGAATCAACGACATCTATACTGTTAAATTCAAAGTATTTATAGTTTTTGAAATGTCATGTGTAAGGGAAACAATCTTCTTACGACCATTCTAATTCAGTAAATATTTATATTTTATTTAGATTTATGTAAAACAATTTACATCGTTCAAATTTCACTTGACGTAAAACTATTTCGAAATTCAAAGAATATTTCTAGATATTTTTTTCTCAGCTTATAATCGTTAATGATTTGTGTTTTCACCTATATTTAAAAGCAAGTTTTTTTGTTTAATTACTATCATGATACAAAATTACCTGACGATTGAAAAATATTTTGAATGTCATAATTATTGATTGACGGCAAACTCGAAAAACAATCGTGTAAAAATCATTTGATCAGAGCAATCGTTAATGTGTTCATATTATCTAAGTGTATTCAACACATTTTACCGGGCTTCAATTTAACATATTACGTATTTATATTTTCATGGAACAATCTTTGATTTTTACTACTACTACTATACTTATGACTATGAATAGTACTAGTTTCACTTATCGCGAGCATTATCAATGACGATTACTTTTCATTTTAGTTAAAAATGCAGTTCGCAACTCGTTACGACTATTCGAAAAAAATGGGATATTTTTTTTTTATTTATACATAAACTCATAAACATTTTTTATAAAAAGAAAATTACACCCAGTCCTTTTTTTACGCGATACATTGGTTCCAGAAAACGCCGCGTAATAAAAATCGCAACTTCATAAATTTTGTTAAATTGGTTCGAAAAATTAAAATATCGCGTGAAAAAGTACCAGAAATGAATGAAAAACCAAAATTTTCTCTTTAAAAAAAAATATATATTCCATGTCTTTATTGCTTATAAAATATAATGAGACTCTAACAATATAATTTTTTCACTTATATGAATTATGTTTGAAAAATACACATATTTTTTTATTTAAAAAAATAATGAAACGTACATGCTTAGCATCATATATAAATTTCTTCTTTAAAACAAATTTGGGGAAAAAATCGCGTAAAAACGAGTGAAGCTCGTAAAAAAATGTAACGGTGCCGTCCAAAAAAATCGCGTATAATCGAATTCGCGTAAAAAAACGACTGAGTGTAACATAAAAATTATTTATCTCAAGCAGTAAATAATTAATAAAACAATAGCTTATAATCTTCTTGATGCCATTATTGGCACTACAAAAAAATATTCACTGAATTCAAAAATATTCAATAAATGTTTATTTTATCGATATCAAATGAATCGTGAATTGTATATTTATTTTAGCTAATTTTGAAAAAACATCACGAACTTAAAAACACTAGCCATCATTTAAATACGATGAATAGATTGACAAAATTTTCATAATTTCATTTATAGACTCAATAGACATCCATAGTTTATCGTTTTTAACATAATCTTATTACCAATGCATTACATTAAATAGCCTATTATTTGACTTTTATTTCCTTTAAGTTTCATTTCCTTCTAACACATTTGCCATAAATTACACTAAAAGCACTCGGCTTCAATATTACTTTGACCTCCGATAAAAAAGGTAAAGTGAAACCACATGTCTACGCCGGAAAGACGAGGAGCATTCTCGTTATAAAACTACTTCAGCGTTATTTTACTCAAGTATTTTAATTTTGCTTTAACAAGGGGTCGCGAAGTTCATTTTTTTAAAAAGATCTTGTTATACCCGAAATATGCAAGGAAGTTGTAAATTAAAGCATTCTCTACAAATTTTTGTTGAAATTAAGCACACATCTTTAGATATTTTAAATTCACTTTACATTTTATTTCTTTCGTTTTTTAATCATAGTGTTGAGTAACATGCCACTTAAATTCATTGCTTTTACATCATAATAAAATTAACTTTATTATATATAATATATGAAAAGTTTCAAATTGTTTGATTAGATCGACTATGAAAAGCTCAGATTTTATTGACTCGAAACAAAAAATGCTTTAAAAATCATTTAATAGACCAAGTGAATTACAGATTAATACGTAATTTACTTATTCAACAAATAGTTAAGTAATTCGTTTTTAACGAAACGCTTTTTTATGCCTCATTAGCTGTCAATGAATAAGCTGCTCCGTAAAAAAAATCTAAGCAATCTGATTGACGTACATATTGCCATTTGCCGAATTAATCTTAGTTAACCTGATGTAATTAAGATTGACAAGTTAGACGGGTGCGTAAGTGATGGAGATTTACTTCGTTCAACGTTGCAGGGAGCAAAACAACTTCATCAACCGCCTAAGCTGGTTATCATTCTTTTCACTATCGTGATTTTGCATTCCCGCAAAGGTGATCTCAAATATCGTCAATACACTGTCAATGACTCTTACAAAATATCGTACCTTTAAAATTTTGCATATTTTTCTCATCGTAGACAATGTAGAATTACGATAAATTACTAGTATTTCTTTTAACTTAAGGTCAAATTCTCTCAGAAAGTTCTGCAAGCTTTTATTTATTGTATACATTAAAAAAACTATCAAAAATGTAAGTATAGTAAATGTTCCATAGTTTCGTTTAGCAAGCAAATTTCAACCGCTTTAAGTTTTAAGGCAATCCTGCCTATTCTAAGTGAATATGCATTACATTAAAAAAAAACTGTTACTGGTGACATCATTTTGAATTTTTTATCGAAAACTCCTACGGCACCATCCGTGTTCATTATGTTAGACTGTAAAAACAATATCAAAAGTTTTTGTTTTTGTGAAGAATGTGCGTGTATTTTACGCTTCAAACTTATTTCAACTTACGCATGTCACAGGTCAACATCTATTTACCGAGTAAATTGAATATTTTGAGGATACCAATATAAATATCAATATGATGCTTATTTACCTTCCACCCCCGATTTCAACACATGGAATCATAATGGATTGTTTCAACAGAATTTTTCATTGACTAGAAATGGTTGTCAGTCAACCACTGACTTGAATCGAATCAGTTTCTCTACACCTCAAGAAAGAATGAATTGGTTGAATAGATATGAAATTTTTACAAGAAACAACGACATCATGAGACTCCTCGAGAATTTAAACTGTTGTTTACTCACGGTATGTTAAGTATATTCATTTATTGTTATATATACTTCATGAATTGAACATAGTATACATACATATTTAAGTGAGTCAACAAAGTCAAATTAAAGTTGACCATTAAAATTATAATTATATTAATTATGAATATGTGATATACATGATATCATTCATAAATCACGCAGACTAAGCGCCGTAGTTTAATTATTATAAAATTTCCCATGCTTGTAGGAAAAACGACTCGTGAAAGGCCAGTAGTGTAGAACCACAGCGATAACTTATGATGACAGATTACTAAGGCGTAGGTCATAAACACGAAGGTTTATAGTTAATTAGAAGAAATAATTTCTTGTGGTTATAACTCATAGTAGGGCGGCACACTACGTTTAGTGTTTGTCAAGTTTAATCAAAGAAATGGTCAATACAAAAATCAAGTATCCATAGAGAACAATAATCAAAATATATGTCATAATATTTTTGCGAATTCATTTTTCAACGTATTGTAGTAAGACATATGTCGTAAAAAAATTGTTTTATTTATATTATTATTTTATTTTTTTGGTTACAGTTATTTAATTGCACTGATATATTTTCTTAATTCTTTATAGGTCATCTCTTGCAACTGTTGATAACAGTGAAAATCTAAGAATACATATTCCATCTAACAAAAAGCTATTGTGAAAAGAATTCAATTTGGGGGTGCTGTAAGTAAACTAAAATGTCAATTATTATGCCACGTCTATGGGTAAATCGTATAGCCTAAAAATGATGTTAACTAGACATAATGTAATAAATGTTTATTGTGGAAACTACTTGTTACTCAGTGGTTCAACCTCTCAGAGTATTTATAGAAAGATTTGGACAAAAATACAGGACTACCGATGAGCTAATTGATCTTGGTTGTTCCCTTTTTTAGACGTTAATCGTATGTGTGAAGGATGATGAGATTTTTAGACAAATATCCATACCTTCAAATAGAAATCTATCAAGCGCTAAAAACATAAATCTATGAAACATGTAAGATTTTATACTGCAAGTATCGTAATCGATTGCAATGACGTTTATCATTGTAGAAAAGAAATATCAAGTCCTCTCTTAGATACACCAAAAAAATTGAATATCAAATAGAAATATGGATTATAGTATATTTCAAAATAAATAATCAATTATATGTATGTAAATGTAACTGTAACTGTAACACGATAGAAATAAAGCTTGGTCTCTCACGTTCCATAAACTTGGCTACACATGGTAAAAACTAGGTTATAAATACCCGTGAGACCTCTGCAAGTTTGCCCAATAATTTTCCCCAAATGTATCAGGAATGCTTGGTTTATGTGGAATTACCTGCTTTTCTTGGTTCGGAAAATTATGCCCTGTGTACAGTCGTAAAATTTTCATGTCATAAACACCGTAAACATTAATGGCGACGATGAAACATTCACCCAGTTTCGAATTTATAAATGGCAGTTATCGTTATGCCAAGTTGCCACGCCGCTCGCTGAAACTTGTGATACTCCATTTTAATGTTTGTCTTATCCCATAAAATCTTGCGAAACAATATTGTTTAACGTTTAAATTCGCATTTTGTACAACTGCCGTTAAACGTTACGGGGCAAAAGTTTCATGGCATCGCTCAAATCAACATCATACTGATTGTTTACACATTATTAATGTTATGTCCTCTTTCATTATTTTATTATTCAAGGTAACAAGAATTTTTGTTACTAGGGATGGGAATAATGCTTTCCGGAGACTCAAATATTCCTAATCCCTTCTCTACACCCGCATCACGAATAATACAATCAATACAACATTTTATTAAACTTTTTATAATGGTAGCATTGTTTATAAATACTATTGTTTTACATTTATAACGAAAATTTTCAGTCTTAAGCCTCCAAGTTAAGTAAAAAATTACGCTGTATAGATTTGCAAAACTTAGACAAATTCCATAAATAAGTTTTACTATAAATTTTAAATGAATGTAAGTATTAATAGTTTTTAACTTAACATTTTCCTCTCGAGCAATGAAACATTTTGCAGCATTAAAGCAATCATAAAATCTGTGACTAATTTTTACAATGTATCAAATTAGACGAATTTCTAGTCACATAATCTCTACATTTGATAATCAATTAAAATTATTTCTGAAAAATAATTTCGAATAGTCGAGAAATCAATAATAGCGACGAAAGTTACAAGCAACAAGTTAGCAACAAAATTTAAAGTCACCGGCACAATCTATCGAAAAACATTCCCAAAAAACAATTCGATAACGATTCATATCTTATAAATTAACGTGGAATTGATATTGATTTACAAGCAAAGCATAAAACCACACAAATCCATTTCAAAAGTATCTCTGAAAACGGTAGCAAGGGTAGAAAACCGCTAAGGGAGAAATCACAGGATAGCATGGCGCCGTACTGAAGCTATGCAGACTTTAACGAGTTTCCTTCCGCTATCACATTTCCCCATTCTCTATGAATTATATCCAGTTTTTGAATAACCTGAATCTTAAAATTTTGATATTTCACATTAAATTCATTACAATAATTACGATACACGCTCCATATTATTTTTTCGAGAACCGCACAATGATCTTTTAAGTAGAAAAGTTTTAAATCGCTCCTCCTATTTTTAATAAGGCTTAAGTGACTTATACGAAGATATGATATTATGAAGACTATTATTCAATTTCTTTACCTTTGTTAATTTTTATTAATTACTAGTTCTGCTCTACTAATCTTTTCACAATAACTGAATACACTCTGCTTACTGAATACTCTGGCACGAATTGACCAAATTTGTATATTATAATTATTTGTTTATGTGAATAATTAAATGAATTATAATAAATAGCTCATCCTTTACCAGCAAATCTATGGCCATGCAGTCGTAACTTTCACTGCATAAGCACTCGTCTGCTTTGGTTGGTAAAGCGACATAAACTTTTATGGGTAAAGTATACCAATTTGAGGGTAGTTAATTTGGGTTTCAAATATTTGAGAGGAAATGAAAGGCCGAAATGATCGCTTAAAGAATTATCCATGATCCCACGAGTTTTGGTGTTTCGTGCATGTAGCAAGTCATTTTAAAAGTAAGATATTTTGCTAGTCCAACGAATATGATAATCCATTAAAATGATATTCATTAATTTTAATCGGGCATTGAATTATATCTTTGTAACAAAAAAAGCAAATGGATAAAATTTTATATATTATGAATGATTTTTCCAATTATAATCAATATTGTGGTGAGGTTTTGAGCTCATATTGGTGTTTTCGTACATTGTGACGTACGTATAGGAAAATATCCGAGATGATGCAAGAAAAAAAATTACCCACAGAAACTCAGCTCACTCAACAGAAATTCAGCTCATGAAATAGTAGTTTCATGGAATTAAAATTTACTAAGACAATCCAGTTAAAACGGTACAGTTGAGACAATTCAGCTAATAGAGTCAAACATGAGAAGCGATAATATTTTTTATTTTTAATGGAAACATTTAACAATTCTCGACTGTTTGCTTAATACTTTAATACCAATATTACTCTCACGCGGTCGTCAGTATAAAATTTTCACTTTATAAACGAGCAGATTATTTTTCATTTAAAAAAAGAAATATTTAAAACATAGTCTTTTGCGAAGATTTACGAAAAAAACAAAATTAATTATATTATGGTTTATAGTATTCGTTGTACAAAATCCTTTACCATTCACACAGCATACCAAACATTTACAGAATGCTTCAATAAAAAAGCTTAATAATTATTCAATATAGTCATTTTCTTGACTCAAAATGAATGCTAAGTCATTTATCTTATAACAACGATAAAAAAATATGTTTATCTCTTAAGTTCCATGGATATAATAACACACAAATCCATTTCCTTTGATAGATTTTCTTTTATCTCCATCGACAATGGGCGAAATACATAAAAACGAACAGATAAAAAAGATTCACAAAAATAAGGATAAATGTATAACACGTATATATGTATATCCCCCCGGAAAACTTCCGGTATAATCTTTCATGGGATTCGACCACAATGTAACGAGAATAAAGTTAGGCACAGATTCCGCAATCACGCAACTTGTATCCAGAAACGCCCCCTCACTTGATTCAATTCCCTCCTTCCACCACCCGCAATACAACAGTTACTCATGCAACGGATTTATCCCTACACCATAATTTTTCAATGATTGTGATTCTCAAAAGCTTTTCGAGCTATTGTCGCTAGGAAAAATATTCAATTATACCTACATATTAATCAAGATAATGAAATATTTAAAAATATTAATTTAACACTCTGTTTATTTATTTTTATAGCAGAACATCAAAATAAAAGCATGTGTTTATTTAAATATTATATATAACTATTTTATTGTATAGCTCAGTCAAATCAAAGTATTTTTTCCCTACAGAAAAATAAAATTATAAGAAAAACATCAATACGAAAAATCACCTATGACAATAACGCAAAAGATTTTTTTTCCATTTTTACTGTTTGTCTCACAGTACAAATTAAACAATATAATATCTAATAAATATATTTTGATAACAAATTATGGTCAATATCACTACAAAAATGCTCGCTTCTCAACAATAAGAAACATGGCTGATACTATCAACGACACAAATGCGTTAATTCAATACCACACAGTATCTGCCGAAATGCATGAAAGTAAATTAAATCCATTATTATGAACATCTACAACATTCTAAAAAATATGCTATTTAAAAAGAATTTTTAAATATATTATCGTATTGTTAATAATTATTTTCCTATTTATAAAATTTGAGTTCACTATCTTCTTTAATTCAAATTGTATTAAACTGGCATAAAAAACAACTGAATGAGTTTCAAGCTTAATTACGCTTTCCGAAATATATATATTTGGTCTCCCTGTTTGCTTTTGACTGTAAAAAAACAATTGAAGGATTGCAAGTACAATAATTCGCAACGATATTGAAATTATCATACGGATGAACTAGTGACTCACATTCGCTGCAGGGATTAGAACCGTTTTGAAAAATTTAATTATAAGACTACGCTTGCCTTAAATACGCCAATCACCACATAATAATAGTATCTCTTAGGTTAGTCAAGTATCGTCAAGGTCTTTCGCATTATTATGTTTAAGTGAATTTAAGTAAAGTGGCGTTATACGCAATGGTGTCTTAATTTTGAGGGCACAATTTTGAAACTCAATCTACACGAACAAAGGTCGGTCCAGGCTTATAATTACGGGCTAAATTATTAACATCGCTCTCAAAATTTAATAAGCTTTCTCATATTCAGCTTATTCTGTTGTCCCACAATTTGGGCAGCCGTGAATAAACGTTAAGAGGAAGATATTATATCTAACAAAGCTGACAGCGTATATATAATAGCCATATCCACGACAACTGAGCGAAGCCCCGAAAATTATTAATCATCTACAAAAAATTTTGCTTGACTATATTCTTTTTTTATATATATTGGTTTGACTTTTAAACTACACACTGATTGTCAAAGCGGTAGTTTTTCAACGTGCAAGTGGATACAGGTTTTTTTTAAAATATTAAAACCTTTTAAATTAGCTCCCAATAAATAATAACAGGTGTTCATTTTTTCAGTTTCATAACAACGTCAATGTCCTTGGCAATAATCTTCAAGATGATAAAAATATACTTGTTTATTCACGTCCAAAGATCGACTAGCACAAGTTTGATAATGTGCAATATTGAATTAATTAATAAGTACACTGACTTCACATATAACTACAAAAACCGTTGAAGTATTACGACAGACCGAATTTTATGAAATATCAGATACAATTTTTCATAAATCTACGTAAAAAAATGATTCAATATTAACAGTGAATATTTTATTATATTTTGATTCACATTTTTCAGCAGTAAATTTTTTTTAAGTCGATTCATATGAGCTCCCGCAAAAAGCCATTAATCTGTTCAAAAATATCACATCATTCCGAGTTATTTAAATATGTCATTGATGTAATGTTTGACTTAGTATATAAATTTGATTTTGATTAATATGCATATTAGAAACAAAATCGATACAACGTTAAATATCTCCAGACATTTTTTTTTACAACATCTTCTCCTTCAAGTAGACGAATCCGATATTAAAAACATATCAAACATAAACGATATTTTAATATTCGTTTATCAAATTTATATGTTGTATCAAAAAGAACATTTTCTTCGATTCGTACAGAAAAAAACGTGACATTGCTTCATTCAATAACGTAAAAAGCGCTCATGTCACGTCGACTTGCGTTTTCATAACGCTGGAAAATTTTGTATGCGGCCTAACGAGTCCCTAGTGGCGCCGTAGGGAGACTCTTTAACTAAAACTTCAATAATGATAACGTATAGACCATTTTTTAGCCGTCTATAAATTGTCTCTCACACTTATTTTCATCTTTACCTTTTTATCAATTTCTGTAAAATTTGTCACGATTTATAACTTTTTAAGATTTCACGAGGGAAATCGATTGATTCAATTATCTATTTGAACAATAGTAAATCATACTTCAGACACGTCAATGAAAAGGCTAGCCGAGTGAATCTAAAACCGATAACCTCCATTTTTTTTACTAAATATTATTGATAATTCAAAATTGAGGAAAATTTGTTTAATTTTATAATCTTATGTTCATACTCTATACAATTTTTCGTGGAACAAATTGAACCATTATAAGACAGGTATTTATTTAAATTAATTTATTCTTAAATTCTTTGGGTTTGGATTCTCGATGGATTCAGTGAACTGGTTGAATCAATAATGATTTAATTAAAAACATTATTTTCTACTAATTATATTACTACACTCGACACGTACTTCGATGCTTTGAGAAATGTCTTCAAACTAACTGTGTCGTTTATTGGCTTAGAGTTAATTTATAAATTGAGAGTGTGATTTTCCTCTTACTTGGCATAAGAAAAATACCAAAAGAAAATCATTACAAAAACTCTTTGCCAGCGACTGAAATCTCACATGAAATAAATCTATCTCGTTTAAATTTGATTTTATTGATAATTGATTTTTTAATATGACTTGTATTTATTTCTACGGAATTCAAATTAATAGACATCATCTTATACTTTTTATTCCTATATCATTATTTCAATATTTTTTTGTTGTTAGACTACAATGATTGAAAAGTTATTTAAAAGTAGGCACAAAAATTTAAAGACAATTTATGAGTTGACATATTATTGGTAATATTTTTATATGAAATTATAACTAACTATCAACATAAATAATAATTCTATATACGATTATTACTTACACTTGTATTTCAATGTTATACATGAATTAAGCCTACAATAAATTTGTTTTTAATTTTATTTTGAACGACTTAAACAAGTAAATGCTTTAAAACTGCATTTGATATCCATAGATAATTTAAGTGTTTTTTAATTACTACGAAGCTTTTAGACTCATTTGATAGTCTCAAATTGGAGTGAAAAATTATCAGTTTTGTTGAAACTTAAACGAATTCAAATATATACCATTAATTACGTGCATTATTGAGTATCAAAGTAATGCCGAGAAGGCTATAAATTTTCAAGTAAAGGCCATTTGTTGTTAATGGAGCTTTGATAAGTGCACTTCGAAAATAGATTTTATTCCACCCTTCACTTAAGTGGGACATTTACTTTTTTGAAAATGCATTAAAAGACTTCTCTTTTTAGCTCTTCAATGGTTTTTTATAACTCTAGAACTTGAAAAGGTTAATACGAAATATGAACAAGAATCTTTCATAAAAACCAAAACTCTAAACGATTCGTATTCTATTGAAATAATTGCAATCTACTATGTTAAATGCTTCACTAGCTTAATAACATATAATAATAGTACACGGTTCGAGACGACAATTTTTAGGGCTAAAATAGCTAAAAATAACACTATATGTTGTAATACGAAAAAATCTAAGAGAGATCTTATTTTTTTAATGAACTAAAATTGTCAAAATAAATTTTGAAAATCTTTGACAGTTTACTTGAAATGTAAATTATATATTTTCGTTGATAGCCGAAAGTTGTCATCAGCCCGGGCTAGTCATCAAGACAGGATAGTTTATCAACAAAAGCTTTATAGTGTACAGTATACGAAACAGAATACGAAATTAATTCTTTTATTTGATGTAATGCGCAACTAAAATTTAAAAACTATTTAATTTTAGAATATTGTTAGTGAGTATTTTTTTACATTGCTGCATGGCTTTTTTATTTTATAACTGTATAAAAATCATATTTTTTAACAAATTAATGTATCAGTTATTTCACAAAGTTTCTGAGTTTTGACAGTGAATCTTTTTTTAGAACTTTTGCAGTGTTTGAAATTATTACGTAAGTAATATCACGGATGAAATTAAAATATGAAATATTCTTGAAAGACAAGATGAATGTCAAATAACTTTTAATGAAATTAATATATTTTCTAATTTAATTCTATTAATGACACGAGCAGCTGAGGTTCGAAGAAAGGTAAATCGTATTTTAAAGTTTTATTTATCACTCTTAATTTTAAATGACAAAAGAAGAAGAGTTTTACATTTGAACAACGACAGCGTCGAGATCAAAAATAAAGGTGTCTGTCAAAAACAGTATTGCGAGTAATTAACCGTGACTTTGTTTATTTTGTCTGAAAAGATTGCAAGGTAAAAGAAGCCACTGGAAATGATTTATGGATACAGAGTGGATCCCGATTCATCATTGTTCAAAGGACCCAAAAAAAATCGAGAAATGCGGGATAGTTAGCATAATAATATTCAGGCGTTCAGCTATAATCCTGACTTTATGAAGGGCATTATAGTTCTGATTAACAAGAATTCTACTAATCAAATGCAAAAATTAACTCTGACCAACTCAGCGAGACGAAAAAAGATTCTATCAAAGCATTGTGAAGTTCGCACTCTTGGTCTTTTTACGATTTCAATAGGATTGCAAATTCTTATAGGCGGGATAGAACAAAATCAACGAATACAATATATTAAGCTAGAATTTGTGACGAAGTAACATAAACAGCCGGATCAAATAGTGAGTACTTTTAAACGGTATGACAATTTTTTGACATAAATTATCTAGGAGACTTTCTTATTGTTAATAAAAGGTAAAAAATACTGTGAATAAATATTTTTGAACAATGTTTCACATAATTTATCAACAATATTGGGAAAAATAAGTCGAATTATGTTTTGACTGAAAGAATAAAATAAAAACGAAATCAAAAAATATATATTGATTGAATTGGCATTCACTTGGTAGAACTCCATTATAACAAGGTGAAAAAAAAATAGCAATGTATTTTAGTTCTAAAAAAACATTTTTTTAAATATAGTTGACAGCTATTTCGGCTCACACCATCGTCAGAACTATCTATCTGACGGTGGCGTGAGCCGAAATAGCGATTTTTTTTCACCGTGTCAAAAAAATATTTTACTGGAATTTTTTTTTTAAAAATTATTAACACATATAATTATACTCTTTGAATAAACTTGAATGAAATGCATGAATATTATAACATGTATACTATAACTGTCTTTTGGATTGGTTTTAATTAATGAAACTAAACGGTCATTATAAAAAATAGAATTAATCGTTTCCTGCAGTATAGTAAAATACAATATGAGAAAATAATTACGATACACATAAAATTATCATTTTGATAGTCATATATTGTCTTCATCAAAACCATATTCCTTTGGTCTTTAGTTAAATTCGTTAAACACATTTTAAATTAAAACAACATTTCCATCCCGAAGCTGACTATGCTGTCAACACACCGATATCAGCTCCAGTCCCCAAGCGCGGGGAATAAAAACAAAAGGACCCTTATTAATCTGCACTTTTTCTATCCCAACAATGCTGTAGGGCTGCGTCTTATCTATCGAGGGTGAGTGACTCAAACAGCTGCACTTTTAATTCGCCGTTGAATACAGTATAGAGACAAGGGGCCAGCTGCTGTTTCTACTCTAAAGTAAAGAAATCTCTCCACTAATATTAAATTCCATGTGACTGACAACTCGGTCAAGTGAATTTGATTTTTTCTAATAAATAATTAAACACGAATAGATAATATACGCATGCGTATTAACATATGATTACATTTTCAAAGTGATTGCAGCATACCAAATACACTTATCCATTGATTTACACTGAGAAAAACGTGTAAATCGAAATTGTATTTTTTTAAATGTAAAACCGTGTAAATCGAAAAGTACACAAAGATGCATAGTTTGGCTGTTTTCTAAAATACATAAATGAAACAAAATTATTGAAATGTATAAATATACATATTCTTTTATTAATTAAATACACATAAAGCACACATAGAGGACCAAAACATTTTATCCAAAAGATTCATAAAAAAAAATTTGCAATGGTTGGTGGAGTTTTTATCATTCATCACTATCACAAATCACTGTCAATCTCTTCTTCGTGACTGGTTCAAAGTCACTTTCATCACTCGAAATTATTTGTGCTAATTCGATGTTTGAAGTAGAAATGTGTACACGTCGAGGAGATTTGGTAATAAAGTCCGTTGTCAACATTTGCTTCGAATTTCTTGTTAGATCTTTATGGACCTCATCATATTGAGCCAAGTATTGATTAATATCACGTTGGAATCGAAGGGCCCGTTCAATATTTGAGTCATTTTGTACAAAATGATTACCTAATTTTTTTCCCAATTCGAGTCCTTCGTGGTTGATTTTTGCTGTAAATGTAACTGGTTCAAATTCTTTTTCAATCCTTGTAAAAGCGAAATCGTGTAAAACAAGTACCGTGTAAATCGAAGGATAGGTGTATTTAAAAAAAAACTTCTAAAATAACAAGTATATGTTATATGAAATCTATTATAATTTCTCAAATATTATCATAATAAAATCAAAACAAAGGGATGAGTGGTTTACTACTCTGGAATTGTAATTTTTTTCTAAACTTTTATAATTTGCTTATATTTAATTCCTAATAATTCTTAGCTACCATCGCAATAACATATTATGCATTAAATAATTGATTCCTTCTGCATGAAAATAAATGGAAAAAGACACAAAAATAAATTTATCGTTGTGATTTACATTATTAATAGCGTTAATTTATCGTGAGTAAGATTAGTGCGACATTTACGCCAATGCAAAAAAAAAATCAATTTCACTATTTCTATGTGCTAATAAATTTGGAATTTTAATTAAAGTGCACAAATTGTTTTTAATCATAACAATTTTCACTCTTAAAATAAATGAAGTGTGATTTTTTCTGGGTCTTGTGGCAATAATTATACGTATTATAATGATCTTTAAGATAAAAAAAATCGAGCTTTTAAATGCATATAATACTAGATGAGGATATTTTAACCATTTCAATGATCAAAATGAACTTCATTAAAAAAAATTTAATACAAAATATTTTGTAACGACAAAACAAAATACGCAATGAGAAAATATTGTTTGGAAGTACCAAAGATGATATCTGTCACCGATATCTTTCTAAAATCCCTGAAGCATGACAGGAGCGTTCAGCCGGCATTGTTTGACGTGTCAACTTGAGAAATCCCAAAAACAAACGCCATTTATCAAAGATGAGTAATTATTTAGACATTTCTCGTTGAAGGGTTTACGAATTGTCAAGGTTTCAACATACAATAAAAGCTTCTAGTAAATTTTTTATCTTACCATCATTAGCGGAGAAAGTAATATATAATATATATATAATATATAAATAGATTTGAAACATAAATCTTAACTGTTAAGTCAAACTTTTGAAATAAAACACAGTATTTGATTTCATACATATCTTAGACACAACCAATATTGTAGCAAAATCTCACTAGGCTGTTAATTATTTGATGAATGTACTATATTGATTGATTGAATGGGCATTCACTTGTTAGAACTCCATTATAACACGGTGTTAAAATAGCAATGTATTTTAGTTCTACAATTTTTTTTAATAAGATATAGTTTGATTGCTATTTCGGCTCACGCCATCGTCATAACTATGCTTAAGCGAACGTTTGCTTGCCTATATATAGATGTATAGAAAAGGTACACAATACATCTTCTCTCCTTTTTTAACAACCTAGCTTGTTTCTTGCTCGCAATACAACTAAAAAATGTCAAAAATTGTAAATGAAAATAAAAAGGTGACTATATCAATAAGCTTACATATGGCACGGAAATGGTTTATTACTGAAACGAAACAGCCCCCTGTAGCGGATTGAGCAATGGCGACTGATATATAATAGTTTGTGGTACTATATTGCTTAAAATAAAACTTTTGATCTTGATTAACCAAACAACTTTCAACGTCAACATTTTTAAAAAATTTCCGTATCGTTTTGACTTAAGTTTAACTTAGCAATATTTTTTCAAAACAAATTAATATAAATGCATATTATAACTATTTTCCTAATATTTCTGTTACAAAAACACCTTCAATTTAAGCTTTAGCTTAGCCTAACTCGACAATTTTATTTTTGGTATTTCAAAAAAAATTTCACGGACGAATTTTCAGTGAGTAATTAAAAAAACTTTACTCTTTGAAATTCATAACGATTTTTAATTAAAATCTATTGTTGTAAGAATCGAGTACCCATCAGCTTCTTAATTAAAATCTTTTAAATTAACGTTTTCATATAACATTTTCAGAAATATAAAAATACATAAAAGTTTTAGATACAATATTACGCAATATATTCATCGCCTACATAATAAAATAAAATCGTTTAATTAAAAAAACCCTAAAATAGATACAATTATTGTAAGTAGTGTTTTATTTCTGCCGTTTATCTTTATTGAATATTTTTATAATTACATAAACAATAAATTGACAGTTAAATTAAAAATATTTTATGGTTTATTTGCAATTTTGCAAAGCCCAACAACTAGTGGAAAATGTCGGATTGGAGTTTTTCAATTTTCTGTATTCTATTTGGAAAATGCGTTTTTCTATTGAAAGTTAGCATAAGAAAGAGCTTAATGTATTGATTTTTTACACAATATTTTTCAGTTTTTTTTCACGTCGTCGCAAATTGTACGCTTATAACAAACATGGATATTTAATAGATACGATTATCCTAACAACTTTTTTGATACTCGCATAACTTCAACCTGGAAAAATTCTCTATGTTGAAGTAGAATCATTTATGCTGTGTTAAGTGGCATGAACATAACGTTAATTAAACTCATACAGCTGGAAGTACGTCAACAATTCGAAACATATCAATTTATTTTTTAGATAATGTGATGCACATGTTTAAACGAAATCGAACTAAATGACTACTGAATTAATCAATAAACTGTGTTATATACTAAATTATTCACCTATCTTCAAAGATTAATTGTTACACTGAGATTGAACGATTTTCTTTAATAAAAACCATAATATCTTATTCATAGATAAGTCTATGAATTGCAACAAATTGTCGGTAATTCGAACATTAAATATTTATCTTTTCAAATCACCAAAGAAACTTTCAACGACAAAATGATCATAATACAAGACAACAGTCATATATTCTTTTGTATCATGTGTGAATTAATAAAAACATGATATATTTAATTTTTTTTTTAATTTACAACGTAGACCGCAAGAAATTTTGATTAAATATTTTTAATCATCATTTTAAAGAAAAAAAATGAATATTTTTTTTAATGTCGTATTAATAATATTTTTTTATTATTTTCAGTTTACGTTATCAGAAGCTGGATATGTAATCCCAGCCTCACTCCCTCTCCAGGGAGTTAGCTCTGGCTTATTAAGAAGATGAATGTGGAGTGCGTATAAGCCACCTGCCTCTCGAGTTTATCACTAACTAGGATACAGTGCTTATAACTCCCAATTACACCCTAAACATAAAAAATACACCATAACAAAAATCGATTTAATCTCATTTCAAACTCATACCCGGCAATAAATGCTAATAAAACAATACACAGCTCTTTGTTAAATGAGATTGTTTCAATTCGGAAAAACTACATTGCAGCAGCAGGAAATAACTTGTTTTTAAATATCTCTGATTGCTTCCTAAATATGAGATCTTGTTCTCATTCAAATATAGAAGCATATTGTTATTTTATCGATTGACTTGGCATTTACTTGGTAGAACTTCATTATAACACGGTGAAAAAATGGTATCGTATTTTAGTTTTACAATTTTTTTTATAAGATATAGTTGATAACTATTTCAGCTCACGCCATCGTCAGAAATATCTATAGTTCTGGCGATGGCATGAGCCCAAATAGCTATCAACTATATCTTATAAAAAATCTGTCGAACTAAAATACATTGCTATTTTTTCACCGTGTCATACTGTTATTATTATTTGTGGTACAAAAACAATATCCGATATTAGGTTTGAGCACATGTGTAATCGGATTACCATTTTTTTCACTAGAGCACGAAGTGTACAGACCGCCTCATAAAATATCCAGTTAATAAATTATCAAAAGTTATAAGCATAATGCTTTTCCTTTCTGTCACATGTTTCATATCATGATTTCGAACATTTTCACCAATTTAACAATTATAACAAAAAAAAAGTTTGCTTTGACGAGATTCAGATGTGTCCTTTAATTTGCAAGCCAACAGAAAATTGCTACTAATTAGTAACGAATGACAATTAGATAATGATTGAAAAGAAGTAATTTTCACTGCCACGAGACGCACAACCGCTGTGTCACGTGTACGGCACGTGGACAGTGTCACATCCAAGTCTTCTACTTCACCCCACATCACGCACTCGCGCAGTATGTCAAGTATCAATCTGACAGGTCTTTGAAACTCTTAGTGATTAATTTTGTGTTCAAGGGTGATGAAAAGAAGGCTACAATAATTTGTTCTGGAAAATTCGATCTCAGGTCTTATACTATGCGATGTGCATTTGGTTTACTACCCAGCTACCACAAACACCATTCAACTAACACGGTGAAAAAAATATTGTGTAGAAATTAAATGCATTTCTTTTTATTACCGTGTTATAATGGAGTTCAAACAAGTAAATGCCAATTCAATTAATTACTTTATTACTTTAGACGGTGCATATTTCATTTTACCTCGTGTCATAAATGATGAAGAATAGAAATACACCTACTAAATATAATAACCGTTTATTTCGTCTAACGGAACTGCGTTGGAATTAGTTACTATTTAGTATTATCAAATTTCGGTAACATTTAACCCTGCTGTTTTTCATTTCTTAGGGTAAAACAAACTCACCACTTATCCTAATTTAGTTTGATGATGTATATTTTAAACTATGATATATTCCAACAACGCCAAATTAATATCTGCTATTCCACAATAGCAAGCTTTACAACTACGTTTGAGCTATAAGAATTTGAATCAATATATCATTTTATTCAATCGACACCTTGAAATATATATGCGTAGTAGTTGAATAAAATTCATGCCTCAGAACGTTATATTCATACATTCGCTCTTTTAAATAGATCACTTCAGAGAAAGTGCAATGCAAAACGATTCTCGATCGATAAATGACATTTTTTTTAACTTCATCCACTCAATTTATTTAAAGGGTGTCGTTTTCGTTTGAACCAAATAAAGCAATTTAACAAAGGAATTTTCACTGTACCTCGTTTGAAAATTCCGCTTCCCGCATAATGCTGTTGCTGTTTCGTCTCGGTTATAATGTACTTTTAGTCTCCGAGCACCGTATCTCATATCTCGACATAAATTTTTCGCCCTGTGCACACTAATAATCGTGTTCATACATGCTATCCCATCTTCTTTATATTCCCTAACAAAGACAACATTCAAGCATATATTTTAATCCGTAAATATTAGTTCATGCGTCACTTGTTAATATAAAACAAAAATAAACTTCGGCGGCATAAATAAATGAGTTTTAAATACAGATTTCTAGAACACAAGAGAGTTAAATAAACACTCTGGAATATTTGTTATATTATGGTTCAGTAATATTAATCTTAAAGTAAAAAATATATGTTTATTATTGTTAAAGTAATTTTGCATTAATGGACAAAATTTATCCTTCGAATCCCATTTTATCTAATTCAGATATGTTTCATATTAACTTCGCTGACCTTTCTTGTGTCAGAAAAAAATGAATTTGATTAGGAACAATAGGAAAACAAATGGAAACAAGTATTCCGTTAGCTTTTCAATGTCATAAATAAACATTTTTAATTAAAGCAATCCCAGACCCATTTTATAATCCCAAAATTCCTGGCATTGGAAAATTTTTCATTTTTTTAAATGTAATTTTCTATTATTGTTTCAATTGGAATGAACATTTAGTAAAATATTTTTTCTTCTATTGGATTCTTTGTATACAATTTTTAATGACAAATAATGTATTAAAAATATATAAAAATAGCTATACAGTTTTGAATTTATATTTCAATTATTGCTGCTTTGTTAAGGTTACCCATATGATACTCATTTAATATAATAAAATAAACATTTCCTCTAATTCAACAATAATACCGTTCTTCGTTTTAAATTGCTTGAAAAGTTTCTTCTGTATTTATAAAATGATTTTCAATGATGATGTTACTATATTTAATAAGTCTCATCAAAATATTTTTAAATACCTTTTATTTATTATAAGTTACGTATTATAAAGTAATATACAATAATAAAATAGAAATTAAGTGTACTTTAAATAATAAGAAAATATCACAAAGAAGTTTCATAAGATACAATATAAATTTCTCAAGATTGCGAAATTGTAATTTTAATCGGTGTATAATAATTTTTTCACCATCTTGATGGTGGTAATTGTTTCCAAGCCGGTTACACCGAAAAGAAATTAATAATATAAAATTTATCACTACCAAAAGAAAGACTTTTAACAGCAGATATTAATTATTGTTAATGATCATAAGATTTATTGCTTTCTGATTGCTAAATATTGAGACTGCTTATACAACCTTATATGATAAACGTTATTCAGCAAATGGGAATGGTAAGACGTAACTGCGCATTATGGGTATCAAAGATATTATGGATTAATTCACGCGATATCCTACCAAATGTCACCGCTCAAACACATATATTGCTAGTTAAACTTGGCTCATTTAAAAGTTTTCAGACAAAGTTTCCCATTTGAGCGCTTAACGGCTACGGGAGAGGCATGCCTGGCGTAGCTCACTATTACGAGTAGGAACGACGAGCCACGCTGTAGTCAACTAAATCCATCTTCAATTTGTTGCGCGTAATGCATTAATACGCCGCAAATTGCATCCGAGCGAGATAAAGTTAAACTAAAACAAGTGCAACTTTGTATTGTTTCCGATAAAATTTCTCGTAAAATACAAATAAGCGATTAGTTAAAAGAGTAAATACTACTGACTAGTAGCGTCAGGGATGCAATTCATTCATATTAAAAAATAAAAACACATCTTTGATTGGATGCGCACTATAAACACTAGAGTAACAATATCAGTTTTGGCTTATTGAAATTCGTTTAACTTATACGTTCCTTAAGAAATCCATGCTGCCAAAATTTTACAATCCATCAATTAATATTCCATTTAAAATCGTTTCAGACGTTTGATTGTAGATACTTGCGTTGAGCGGAACCGGTCATGATCATTTCATCAAATTCAGAACTGCACATTTTTAAAACTTATTTTAATAAATAGGATGCCAGCTTAAATGAGCGGATCAATGAAAATAACATTATTAAATGCGCACAGTAAAATTTTTATATAACCATATAATCGCTATAATATATTCAATTAACAGTTCGCAAATATATATGTAGATATATATATTAAAATATGCAGATATTTGTGTAGGTTTTATTTACCATACATATTTGAACGATGAAAAATAAAAATGTTTGATTAACTAAGATAATTTGACTGCATTGAAAATTAACTTTTTTTTAGTTAAAATTCTTCAAAGTATTTTGAAGCTCTTACTCTTGAAGATAACTTTTCCTTTTGTTTTATCGCTGAAGAAGATTCTTTTGACCATTGAACAAAGTATGTGCGATTGACGAGAGTAAAAAAAATGGTTCTTAGTTATAGAAGCTTTGAAGCGAAAAGGCTATAAAAACCACAGCACAAAACTGTTTTACGAGAAAAACTTTCACCAAACGTGAACTTTGGCAGCAAATCATATTCTCAACTCTTAAAATTTTCAGAGTTTTTTTTCTTTACAGTAAACCACATAATGTATTTTTATGACTGTGTTTCATGTGTTGCCTACGTTTTTTATCGTCCACATTCGGCTGTAATAAAATCGTCCTTGGGTGGCATACAAATTGGATGGGCATTTTATGGAAGTGCGGCCCTGTAGAGAATGAGCAACAGTTTAATGAGAAGCGGAAAGTCGAGGTACCTTTTTTCGCAGTAGTCAAGTTAATAATTAATTGAAAATCTAGTTCTTCCTGCATACAACAGAGTTTAAATATTAAATCAACAATCAGACGATCTCTGTTTCTTAATTGCCATACTATTTTTTAACTACCGGTAACTAAAACTTTGTACAATTTTTGTCTACTTAAATGATTTAATATAATTCCCAAATATTTTATTAGTTTCCTTTTACTAATATTATTACAACACTCACATAATCACACCGAGATATCTTTTACATCTATTGAATAATTATATGACAATAAATGATCATTGAGTATCTACGTATTATTTATAAAGTAATTTTACTTTTACATACCCATTATCATGTTTGAGACGTAATTGAATTGGACGTTGAATAGCCCTTTATGTTTTGGTTTCATTGATTATAAAAACCGGTGATTATATTTTTTAGATAAATCTTACCGTACAAATTTTAATAACATAAAAAATAAACAATTTGATGATAACATATTTACATATTTTTGAGTACATTTTAAACTAAGATAAGAAAATAAAAAATGTTATTTGTAATATTATCAATAGTTTCCAGAATCGCATGTATTTTTTTTTTTTGTTATTGAAAATTAAGAAAACTTTTGGGACTACGAATTTCTTTTATATGACAACTCTTAAAAATGTAATGTTATCAACCAAATGAATAATTTTATAAATTATAAAAAAATGTTACCATTAATAAAAATATTATTTTAAATATTAGTAATATTTTTAAATTTCTTTATATTTGCCTGTTACATTTTCAAAAAATCTAATTAAATTGGGCACACGCATAAAAATATATGATATTAAATCCACGAACCAAAATCATCAATGAATATTTTCCCCAACGTTCATGATAATATTGACACGGCAATATCAATACACCTAATAAACAGTGTGAAATTATTTGAATTTTCTCACATGGTCGGGCAGACGGCAGATAAAAAAATGATTTTACTTGGCGGCATGATTTACAAAATCGGATAACAGTGTCCATTCAGGAGTATAGAAATTGGGTGGTATTTCCTTTGAGTGCGTCCCTGTGACAGTTGGCAACAGTGTAATGAGAGGGGGTGGGAGTATACCCGAAGCTTCTGCAGCTAAGCACTGTGAACGAGGTGGTGCGTGCTTTATTGGAATTGAACTAATTTTCGCTCCTAGGCTTTCCTCTATGCTTTGCTTCCTACAGTCACACTTTCACGGGAATGCCATTGAATTTCATAGCAAAGCTCTTTCGAACAAACTGTAATCATCCAAAATAGTGATAAAAATCGGAATAATAATACACCAAAAATAACTAATTACTTATACTAAATTCGTATTGGATTTTTTGGGTTTCCAATCAAGCACGAATTAATATTCTCAAGCAGTCATTGCGAACCATTTTATACAAATGTCACTGCAAATACTTAACTATTGTTTTTTTAACCAATGAAAAAAGGCCGTGTATAATTCGTAATTTTTATTAAAAAAAACCGCTGGATGACTGTCATTATCTATTATATATTTTTATCATTATTTTTAACTGGCATAAAAAATATATCCCTAATACTGGTAAAAATAGTTGACACTCACATGAAATATATGAAATGTAATTATCAATTTTAGCTTAACTTTTTACTAAATGCGTAATAAATGAACATTAATGTGCTAAGAAAAATTATATATTTAAGCACAAATAATAAATATAAACGTCAGTCGAAAGTTTATCTGCACTCTAAAATTTAAAGCTAGTTATAATTATCACGAAAAATATGAAGCCAGCTATACAAAACACCATAATTATATCTGGAAAACGTTGATGGAAACTTGTAATAATTACGATCGGTTATCAAATATAACTAACAATGTCAGGGGGACAATTTAAAATGAATGTCATTCTAGCTAGTTTCCCAATTAAAACTTTCATTGCTTATAAGTACCTCGCGCAAATAAAACAATAATATTTCGCAATTCAATTTGAATTCACTGTACAAAAGATGTAAAGGAATTTCATTTTCTCTGAAACAATTCTGTGTAATTTGTATCAGAGACAAAAGCTGATACTTGTTTTATTAGTTGGAAGTTGATTGAAGAAGTATCCACCTAAGTTAAAAGGTACAAATGTATATCACAAGATGTCGCACGTTGCCGCGCGTTGTCTCAATTTACTTATTTAAACGAACAGTCGTCGAGTACTGTCTTGCAGTCGCATCTTTAATGACGGCGCTTTTCAATTATTATTCCCTTCCTCTCGTTTATTTTACAACTTTGCTCTTTGTCTGCATTCAATGTAGCTTCAATGAACAGCAAACTTTGTAAACGAGAGATTAAAAAATGAATTAAATCGAAACTCAGGTGGCTCTGTTTCATTATTAAATAATCCCAATGCCGCTCGCGGAGTATCATTTCGTCGTTTACTAGTTATTAAGTTAATAACTAGTAAACGACGAAATGATACTCCGAAACAAAAGATATACTTCTACACAAATATTTTTTTTTTTATATAGTTAAATGTCAACACTCTTATACAGAGATTCCCAACCTATTTTACTCTAGAGCGCATTCTAAAATATCGGTAGGGTGGCGGACACCACCTATTTTTTCTAAGAATATCTATAATTAGACATGAGTCATAAAAAAATACGCATAAATAAAACCTCGCAATCATGCGAACGGTACTCAAAAAAAAAATTTTTTAATTAGTGTTTATGAATAAATTTTGTCACGGTCGAATAGTGGCGGGAATACACAAACGTTCCACGGGTGCTTTCAGATAGATCTCCTAAAAACATTTTAATATGTAAATTTTTCATCGATATAATTATTATTCGTGATCCATAAAAATAAACATTTGTAATATATTCTTTTATTTCCATCCTTCTTACTTTTGACTCGTAACAACTAAAGTCGGAACCAAATACTTGTAATCTAACTCAACTTTATTCTTCAATAGTGGTAGACTGTGTTATTGAAAACCATTGAGACGTATAAAAAAGTCAAATATAGAGAGACTATCAAGTCATACTTTTCGAATGTGATAAAATTTTATTTCATGATTTAGTATATTTATTTTCGCTCGATCGCTTGGTTAACTTTTAAACAGATAAACTCAAAAACATTTCACATCTGGCTCTCGGAAAAGTCATAGAGCCATCAAGATTCAAGATAGTATCCATAATTCATAAACTTCAAAACAAAACGGTTGCGTTGGGTGATAACTTTCACAAAGAATATTTTTTATACAGTATTGGTAAAGCATTTTCGACAAACAGTGACATTCATATAAAATGTTTCATATTATACCAGTATTTTGCGGTCTCGACAGTTTGTCATTCAACATTAAAACGAAATAGAGTATGCTCTACACAACCATTGACACGAGTCAAAATTATCAATTTCAATTAATATATTTTGAAAGATAATAAGATATTTACTCATCAAATTTTCCTATATTAATTTCATTTGAAAATCATTCGAAATGTTGACGGCGAAGTGGATTATGCTTTTCGAATTAAGTCATACTTGCTATCTGTTCAAGGTTTCACATCCCCAAATATAGTTTTTCATAAAGTTTGTCAATTAATTTGTAAAAGTCTTAAAAGAGACTATATATTTTTTTAAATTTCAACCATAAATTCTTCATCAGCCCTCGTCTTTCTTTCTTAAAACATATATTAAATAAGTTATATATGTGTATATAGACAAAAAATTATGATTCAATTGAAATATTGTAACATTAAATATTATATATTAATATTTTTTTCCATTATTAAACGAAATTCTTTCCTAAGACCTTTCTTTTCTTTATTATATCCAAATAATGGGATTAAATAACTGACTTAGTAACACCTCAGTAAACAACTTATATTAAGATATTCGTTAAGTAGTCCATGTGCCTCATATTGAGCAGTCGTGGCTTAACTTCTTCATAATAAATACTAGCAAAGCAACTGTTTATAAAACATGCAATAAGATCACAAATATGTATTACTATTTTGATAATATCACTTCGAACGTGATCCTTTGCTTTCGCGATAATAGTATAAAAGTCAACATCAACGTGACTTCGTATTGCTTTTCTTTTTAAAGAATGTCGGGAATTAACCGATCAACATATTAAAAATAGAAATGATTGTTTGATTTTATTATTAATTTAATATTGTAAGATCGGAAAGTTTTGACCAATGTAAGTATAAACAAATAAGCCCGATAATATATTGATTGAAATGGCATTCACTTGGCTGAACTCCATTATAACACGGTGAAAAAATGACAATGTATTTTAGTTCTACAATTCGAAATAGCTATCAACTATATCTTATAAAAAAAATTGTAAAACTAAAATACATTGCTATTATTTCACCGTGCTAAGCCCGATAATATTTTAATCATGTTAAGTCACTACAATAAAAGAAAACTAAATTCGGCTACTATAAAATCAATTCAAAACATTCGTTTCCATTATAATTTCATTAAAGCGTAAATTTCTGTTGAATAAGACATATTAAAACATTACAACTATGATATATCGTATAATTTCTATAATAATACACATATGGACATAACACAAGATTGATTGAACAATAAAAAATGTTTGATGAGGAAGTTTTTATTTGAATTCGTCTATACGGGTACAAAAAATATCCCCTTATTTGCATAGGGCCCGCATTTGCGTGAGATGAACATAAAAAAGTCTGGGGTCTTATAATTTATATTTACATTGTTTTGAACTTTACCTAAAAAGCTTTTAATCTGTAGTTCAAGAAATCGTAACTTTACTGAGATAGAACTTTAAAAGGAATATATAAAAAATATTGAATAACTTTAAACTTTTGTTAAGTCACATTACAAAAATTAACGAATACCAAAAATGTATCTTACTTTTTTTCATTTCAAACATAGGCAAAGCCATATTAATTAAACTTCTAATAGCCGAAATTTGATATGTCCGCTTTTGCTACTGTATTGATAATCACTGGATCTGTCTTATCCGAAGCCATCATTGAACATCATACATCTTCAAGAGTCTCTCAGCCTTATGGTATAATTTTAGAGGTATAGTACACTCTATATCATGCAACAAATTTAACTGGTAATTTTTTCAAATTAAAATACCATTGTTTCTTCCGATATCCAGCCGAGCGATGAAGGTTAAAAGACCAAAAATATATATACTGCACTTACTTTATTGTATATTCTCTGATAATTTTAAACAAAATTATTTCTTCACCATCCTTAATATCGAACATACAGAATTATAATGAGCATCTCAACATAATATGTTTTACGATAAATGATTATAATTGAGACTCTCAACCACTCTTCATCGGAAAGGAAAAAGGACAGTTAATTGGGAAAAGAATGAGCTTTTACGTAGTAAGCTAACCGCACGAACTACGCTCAGTTTGAAAGATTGGATAGATGTGAGGTAATGTAAACGTCACAGACATCCCCGCCTTTATCGACAAATCGTTTAATTTATTGAAAAACCATTTCTTTTAAAATTAATTCTATCAAAATAAGAAAATAAAAAAACAGAATTTTTCGTAATATTTCCAAATCTTTGTTTTCTTAATATCAGGGCCGGTTTCGTGTTATTACTTTGATAGTGTTGATTACGTATCAGTTAACAGTGATCGTACTGTGAAAAACAAGTCTTAAAATTTTAACACTGTCATTTTATTATTATTTACAAATAACGCTTTTCTTCTTACAAGTGAAAGTTCACACCTTAAAAGTGATTAATCCTGTTATCAATTATGCGATTCGATTCTGTCGTGAGAGTGTAACATCTATATATTTTTTTAATAATAGAATTAATATACTGTTTCATATACGATGATGACTGTCGAAAAAACAAAACTTTGTTGGTTCAGAAGCATTGATATAAAATATAATGATTTAATTAAGTTTACAATTATTATGAACAACGAAAGATGTTTTATCGTTAAAGCTTATATATATTAATACACCAATTGTAACTCAATAAAAGGTGACAACATTATTGAAGTGTCGAGTAATATACGATAAGAATAAGATGTAATAATTGCATTTTCTTTCAAAATGGCAGCCTTCAAACAGCACTTTATTCGATTGTTGAAAAATAAATAAAGCGAATGCGAGAATCAAATGGCAATTTCGTTGAAAGTGCTTCTGCTTCCACTTAACGAGGACAAATATTTTTGGTATTATGCCTTCAATGCGGGAGAGCTTTCGCACTCCTTAGCTCCATACAAACCGATAAGGGAAACGTGAAGGAAAAACAAATAAAAGCAAACACTTAATCTCTGGTAAAAGCTGACGCATTAAAAAGAAAGTTTTGCTTTGCGTCCATTGAATGGGGAGATTGCCAACCGTGATTTATTAACTATACTAAAAAGTAATTAATCGAAATACGTCATCGCGATGTTTGTCCAACGACCGTCTCCTTGTAGAGTATCAGCGTAAACCAATTGGATATTTGAATAGTATGTATATCTAATGTGAATATTCTACAAAAATAAAAAATGTATTTTTTGATTAAATCGGTATTTACTTGGTAGAATTCCTATATAAAACGATTAAAAAATATATTATCTAGGATATTTAAAATTGTGGCTGTTTCTCAAAATATTTTTAGGGTAACCATTGACTTCACATAGTTTTTCTTTTACTTACCACACCTTCAAAACTAAAAATTACAGATGAAAATAGATTCATATTCGCATATTATTTTGATTTTAATGCTATAATTACACTTAAAATCTTTTTACTTATTCGTCTTATATTTTCCGTTATTAATTTAAATTCTTAAACTTTTTTGTGTTGAATCAGATTTTTATTTTTCATTTATTATCAGACTAAAGATGCCACTGTCATCATAAAACAAACAGCGCGATAAAAGAATGGAAATGAATAATAATAAATGATTCATTGGGCACAAAACTATTGTAATTCTCGCAAAGTTTGCAACATTAAATCTACCGAAAGAACACTCATAAAGAGTAATAAAAATGCGATATGAACCATAATATATTCATTTAAGACGTGTCTTTATCCTGTTTAGCACAAGATTTATTTGGTCTTTGACATTAAAATAATACGAATAGCTTATCTGTATATATTTCTATCAATAAAATAAAATACTTACAGAAGCAATCAAAAAAAACAAACTTAAATTCTTCAGTTTCATCAACGTTACCGAGCCTTATATAATACATTTTTACTCTATGAAATACCAATTATTTTCAAATATATTAAAATAGGTGAAAGTATAAATGTCTTTCAAATACATATGTGTTTTTCAAACAGTCACATCAAAATTTTTATCACGTTCTATCTAAATGATATGAATTTCGTTATATTTTAGTTCGTTGCCCTTTTTGGGTATACGTTTTTTGTTTGAAGACTCCATACAGACCGAATAAATCATAAACCTTAATGGCATGAGAGTTTTTACATCGAAAACTTATGTGACATATTAATTTTTCAAATATATATTTATGCGATTGTAAATATCATTTTATTAGGTGCAGTTTTTGTAAATGGCCGTTAAATAATTTAAAAAATCAAAGCTCGCTTATGACAATAAATTTTTACTAACTTATATTGCAATTTTTCAATGAGTAAGCTATTATTTA